>OX459112.1:124890898-125490898 GCA_949775065.1 Brachyopa scutellaris
ACCCGTTCCTAAGAGTCCGAGTCTCTTGGCGTGTTTGCCTAGAAGGCAATGCCCGGATAATATTCCTATAACTGTACCCATTTGTACCCTGCTATGTCTAAGGATTTCGCTGGTCCTTTTACTGTCCAGCGCTGGCCAAAGTGCCTTGGAAACCCTGTGTCCTGCAATGTTAGACCATCTATGGTCAGCCCTTCAGCAAAGTGGTGGAGCTACTTCTAACTCTTCGGGTAAAGGCAGTTCCCCCACTTTCGTTGCCAACTCATCGGCAAACTATCCCGGAGTGACCCGGCACCCAACATAGTCTTACCCGGTTCTGCGTGTATAATGCCCTGAGCATTGTGCGGCAGCTCCGGGCTAGTTCCGATTTAATATGCACGATTCTAGCGCCTTAAACGCAGCCTGACTGTCGATGTAAATATCAATATCCTTACCGGATATTTGTTTCATGTTCAGAAGCTCTGCAGCTCTAAGTTCAGCTAGAACTTCTGCCTGAAAAACCCTGCAGGTATCCGGGGGTCTTAAGGACACCTTTAGATCTGGTTCCACACAGTAGATACCAGTCCCTGTGCCGCTTGCAGTTTTTGACCCGTCCATGAAGACTGCAGTGTTTATATGCCGATTTACTGTGTTTTTTGTCCGCTCTTCACGCACAGGGTACACGGTTCTGTATGTAGTATGTATGTTTAGCATAAAATTACCACATTAATTTTGAATAAGGCTAATCTCATTCCAAAACTTTGAAATTGGTACTTTTTTTAAAGATTTTTTGAATTGCAACTTTTTCTATTGTAACTCTGTAACTTTGATTTCTGATTGTATCCAAAAAGTTACAATTGTAACCCATTTTCCATCCCTGATGGGTAGAAAGAAAATTAAAGAATAAGCGATAGCGATGGATTTGTGGCGAAGAGAAGAGCATAACATCTACAGAAACAACCCTCTCCCAACAGAATGACGATCAATGGCAATGGTTTACCCATCATTCAATGCGCGTATGGGTAGAAAGAAAATAAAAAATAAGCGATAGCGATGGATTTGTGGCGAAGAGAAGAGCATAACATCTACAAAAACAACCATCTCCCAACAGAGTGCTGATCAGGGCTGCCGTTTTGAAAATTCGAATGGGAGTATTTTAGGCATTTACAGGGGAGTATTTTGTGTCAAATGGGAGTACAAAAAAGAAACGATACATCAAAACACTTGTTGAAATACTTAAACTCAATTATTTTATTTGGACTGCAGCCTCAAGATTTTTTTCAAAAATGTTCACTTTTTTAATAAATAGCAAAGCAACAGAAAAACAAAATTCTTGAACATCGTATTGTATAAAACTATAACAGTAAGAAGTTTAAGCATTAAAATAACTATAAGTCTTCGGTTTTACCTATCAAACCTATCTACATAACTTCGAAAATTCTTTTAAGCATAGAATTTATCAAGTTCTACAGAACTTCTCCATTGATCTCGATTCATGCCTGGGCTATTTGTGTTTTTAGTTCTTTCACATTCCTGTGCTGCCTCCCATATATATCTCTCTAGCTATGATCCCCCACATGTTTTCAATTGGTTTCAGATCAGGACTACATGATGGCCACGGCAAACACCTTGTTCCGCTGACTTCCAACCATTCGCGGACTATTTTTGCCGTGTGAATTGTCTTGTTGGAAAAATAAAGTTTTCACCTGCCGGAATTATTCCAAATTCGTCTAGAGCATATTCGAGCATCTCTCTGTATTTCTCACCATTCACTTTGGGTGGTAGCCATATAAAAGTGGTTTTTCCATCATACCCAAAGGGATCCCAAACCATCGCACTTCAATATCCGGCATTCGGCATTTACGCTTCGCAAATGACGCCAATAAAAACTGAAACCATCGTTTGCTTCAACACTTGCTGTACTCTTTTTACAGTTACTAGAAGTTCCAACTTGCGCCTTACCTGACCGGCATTCGGCATGTTTCGCCTGACTTTGCGTGAAATAGTTTGGTCGACCGGATCATTTAACAGAGCTATAATTTTCACCAAAATTGAGGAAATTACACACAACGGAAACAGATCATCCTACCTTCGACGCAATTAACTGCTTTTCATGCTCTCTTTGTATAGCAATAACTGCCCATCCTTCCGTGGTCAAATAGATTCCGCGATTTGACGGTACCTAAACCAAAACATTTCCGTCAAAACATTTAATTTCCCTGCAAAATTGTAAGATTTTATTGTGGCCAGCCTCTGTGTTCAAGAAGTCATTCCCTAAAAAATTCTTTCCAGAACGAGCAATAGCCTAACAATCACAAAGAATGTGTTCAATATCCTCCGATATACTTATGTCCTATACCTATGGGGCATGGCTAAATTGAATACAATATAAGGTTGAATAATTATTATCATTTCGGATTACGAGAAGTTCGAGTCATCTGCTAAATTACCGCTAAAATATTTTAAAAATAAAAAAAACTTATCAATAATCGGAAATATTGTAAGGTAAACACAATGTCTTTATACACAAGTATTTCGCCTTTTGTGCATGGCTTCTTTAGTTAGCAGTTCAGTCTGTATATCAAATTGAACATTTTGATAACGGCTGTCTTTATACTTATTTCGGCCACTGTATTTCATTTTCGTGTTAGTATTTTAGCAAAGTACTATTCAATAAAGAAAAGGTACTCAAAGTACTACTTGTTTTAAAAAATTGATATATTTTATAGGGGAGTACAATCAGGACGAGGGGAGCACGGGAGTACAGTGTTTGAGAGAGTAGTACGAATACTCCCTTAGTACTCACTTCGGCAGCTCTGTTCGTCACCCCTTTTACTACATAAACGGGTTCTTGTTTATTATCGTGCGAGCTTTGCTATTGCTATGGTATGTATGTATGAGTTTGCTCACATATTTGATTTTTCTTTGAACACTGAGACATGTTCGCTTTCAGTGTTGTTATTGTAGTTGGACCTGGAACTATGGACATGTTTAAGTTCACTTTATGGAACGAAAGGAACTAGTTCCGACAGAGGAACTAGTTGCTGGAACTATACATGTCCGGAACGACACAACTCTAGTCTGCAGACTTCCAATGTCGGACAGATATGTCGGTTCGTGTCGGTAATCTGTATTATTTGATTCATGGGACTTGGGTACCCCGAGTATTTCGTCAGTGCAAGAAAAAAGGGCTGTCAAAACATTAAATCAGCTGATTTGTCATTTGGTTATTTTTCATTGCGTTGGTTTTGCTCATTGTGCTTGTGTTTTTTGTGTTCAGATAAGTTTTTTAATAAAACAACGAACTGAACAAATGCAGAACTATACGAAAATTAACCAAATTTGATTTCTGTTAAATTTTCAAAGAATGCCAGTTGTCAGCGCAAGGTATTTGCGTTCGATGAAATGGGTGTTGCACTGGGGTTTTCGACAACCACGAAAATAATTGACACTAGTCAGTGCACCCTAGGGCTGGCGACAACGAACAAACCTATTATTTCATGAATTTTGGCAACCATCACAAGAGTAATGTCTGCATGTCTCTGCCTAAAAATGATCATTTTATGTATTGTACACATTGACATATTATATATGGACTGCTAGTGAAACAATTATCCGCCATCATACTTATTTTACGTAGAAACTGAGGCCATCTATTGCCGTATATACGAGTTACTGCGAAAATACGTTAATTTTAAATTGTTGCCGCGATGGTACCAACAGATGCCACTACCAAAATGTCAATACAAAATTTGAAAAAAGCCGTTACTTTTCTTTATTGACCCATAAACTAGATAAATATGTTAAATTTATTTGGAATTCATGTTTTGTGTTGATTAATACTTTGTGTTTTTGCTTTGTAATGCAGTACAAGTTCTAACAATTTATTAAAAAAATACTTAAATCACAAACCAACGGCTTTTGTGAATTCAAACACAGTCTAAGTTTCCACATTTCTCCGCTACGAAACAAGAGGGCTAGTGCTTATGTTGGAACCAACGCGAAGTTGGGTACTAGCAGTCCATATATATATATGTCAATGATTGTACATAATAGGTCTGTTCCTTTACTTGAAAATTGTTACTGATTCTTACTGGTTTTAGATAAATCGCGTTCCTTTACACAAAAAAGTAGTAAAAGAGAGAGGCAACGAGAGAGTAAAAATTTCCTCTCACTAAAAAATCTTGCTATTTCTTACTGGACAAATTTCATCCAGTAGAAATTGAATTATCTGTCAAAGTCAGCTGTTTCACTTGTTTGAATTATTTGCATTTTTTTATTTTAATTCAAAAAGTAAAAAAATGGAGAGAAAAGGAACATAGATGAAAGTTGAACGTTCTGAATGTTGAAATTTGCATTTCGCAATATATTGCATACTTTATTGGTTCTGGGAAATCATCAGGGGTGGACTTTTCTGTAAAATCCATAATCATACAACAACACTCTGGTTACTTTTGCTTCGAATATGTTTATGACATTTGGTTTGTAGCAGCTTTTGTGGTTAATCGCGTTCCTTTACTTTTTGGTGATTTTGACTTACTCAGAGAATTTTACCCCCACTCCTTGAAATTCAATAATTTACTATTTTTGGAGCAAAAAGTAAAGGAACAGACCTAATATGCCCGAATATGTTCCTAGAAAAATTGTTGTGGTCCAGCCAGACCAAGTGGTCTATTTAGCAGTTGTTTTATTTGAAAAAAAAAAGTTTCTACCACAAACTTATCCAATTTGACCTAACAGTGGCTGTATTCGATTTAGAAAACTATGTTTATAGAAGTCGAAGTCGTTTCAGGTTTTTATATTGGATGGAAAAAAAGTTATTGTACGACAAGGTCAAATTTTCTACTATTTTCTACGTTTACCTTTTGAATAGAGAATTTTGGCCTTAGCACCAGGTTGTTTGTATTGCAGCCTGCCAAAGAGTATGTTCTGTATGCTGAAAATGTTCAAACAAAAATAAAAAAAAAACAACAACTTTATAATTTGAACATAACGTTCTTAAAGTTTTTAATATACTAAAACTTTTAAGCTTTTTTAAAAAAAAAACAATTATTGCAATAATATTACGTTGATACAACTGTATTGGATCGACTCCATTTAACAACATACTCTCTTAGACTACAAATTGCCAGAATAGTTACTTTCTCTGTTTGAACCATCGCCAAGTTACGACAAAAGCTATCTTTACATTCGGCTCCATTTGCGCCATTCTCTTTAATGCTAACCACGCAGTTTAACAGTTCCGTACCATAGAGCTTCTGGGCACAGCTGATCAATCTCTCCAATTGCGCTTCACTCAACACTTGACGCGTATCACCGCTGGTTGTTTTATTTAAAATATTCAAAAGTTTCGCAAAATTTCCCACCGAAATACGGCCCGACAGATTGGGCAACATCCTCAGGATCAAGCGATGTATATCCGATTGTATATGTTCGAAGTTATGGAACTTGTTAGCGTTGGCTTTAACAGCATACCACAAGTTGTTTATGATGGTGATGAGGCCCTCAATAACATCAAAGTGATAAAACTCCACAGCAGTGAGTAGAGAATTCAACCAAGGAATGATGCCCACATGATTAATCATTATCTTTGAGGAGCCGGGAATTTTCACACAGGTTGACAAAACAGACAGGATTAGTAGGTTAATGTCCAGGGTAGACATGCTGCTCGAATAGAATCCCATTAGCGCTTTAAACGTGCTTGTGGTGACGAGGAGAAACAAGTCAGAGCTGCATTTAACTCCATTGCGGATGATTTCGACAATGAACTGCCGAAAAGTATGGTGTTCAATCTCTGGACTATGGAAGAGCACATTGAACTCAGGCACGCAGAGGAAGTTAAATGTATCCTTCAGTCGCAGGAACATTGTTAGTTGTTTGTACAGAGTGTGTGTGGGATCAGTGGTCATATTGATTGTCTTCGCCAGAAAGAGTCCCGAAATGTATGGAACTCTAGGTATGCCACCGTTCTTCTTGTGTTTCAGCCAATCCATGCGAAGAGCATCCAATCCAGATTGAATGTTGTCGTAAGCCTGCATCCAAAGGGGTTTCTCAAAGAATTTGCTGTTTTCAAAATGCTGGCGGTATCTCAATTGGACACATCCGGCTGCCATTCGCATTTCCTTATCCTGGCTGGAGAGCGAGGCAAACACAATCGATAGGAGACCATTTTGAACTGGTCGCACTGGCTGAGAGAAGATTTCTGGAGCGAAACACATCGACATCAGCGGTACAATAAAAGCTGGATCATAACACTCATCGTAGAGGTTGTCTCGTTTGGGACAGAGACGAAGTTCGACTTCTTCAAATTTGGTGATCCCCTGTTCGACACGTTTTTCGACTGAATTATTTCCAAATAAGGCCAGATGACTGCTATCTGGATCTTTGAACGTCACATTAGGAAGTTGGTTGCCGGCATCTAGCTTCCGCCAGATTGGGAAGTTATTCAGAGTGAATTCACTGACCTGTCGATCAACGAGTGACATTACTTGCGCCACTGACGTTTCCTGATGTTCTAGATTCAACTGCTCCTGCCGATCCTCCCGAAGGGAATAGAATGCTTTCGCTGATTCACCCCAGATAAAGGGGCGATATTGTTGCAGCCCCACATCGGCTTCTTCGTAGAGTTGTAGGAGCGCCAATGTATATCGATCGCAGTCGGAAAGCTTGGCTTGGTAGGCGCCCAAAATCACGGAAATTTGCTTAGTTTCCAGCGCACTCGGACATTTCTTGGCCAAAATCAACAGTAAATGCATAATTTGAGTCTTCACAGAAGTTGGACGGATTTGCAGGACAATGTTGTAGAATTTCGAATGCGTGAAGATCATTTCAAAGAGTTGTCCAACTTCCTGGCTCTCCGCTTTATCCGCATATAATTTGTCGCAAAGAAAACCTAAAAGTTTCAATAGTTCTCCGTTCGTTTGATCAACAGCCAAATGGTTCTCCTCTGTTTCACTTATGTACATCCCCGACTTTAGACAAGTCTTACAGAAATTCAACCAATTTTGGGATTTTACGATTTTTTCAAAGTCCACCTGCTGGTCGTTGGATTGTAACCAAGAGAACAACGAGAATGCAATCAAATTGATTTTTTCTTTATCGAGAGAATCTCTTTTCAGCACAATCGTAAGCATTTGAATTGAAATATGAACAAATTGAATCAAAATCTTGAAGAAGATTTCACTGGTATCATTGTCTTCAATGTAATTTAATGCCTTATCGAATATTGCACGAATGATCTTTACTTGGAAGACTTCCACAGAATCAAATTTAATGTTTTTATGACAGAAATCAATACACTCGGACTTTGGCATGAATGCCTCGATCAGATGAATGGAAGTCTGCACGTTGTCCTTGTAGATCACTCCAGCTTTTTGCGGTTTCTCGATTGTCTTCATGAATCCATTTTTGTACTCTTGATAAACTGAACTTAAATAACTTTGTTCCACTTGAATTCCGTTCGCAAGTGCGACATTCAGTAGTGGGTAAATGAGTTCCTTCTTCGAGATGTTCTTGGGAAGTGCTTTTATAAACTCCGCCTCCAGTTTTTTGTTGCGTTCGAGGAGTAAGCATGCCAAACGGATGCTGGATTTGGTTAATTTACGATGCGTGAAAATGGATGAAAATACTTCTGATGGTAGCTGGGGAATGTACTGGTGGCAGATTAGCAAGAAACTGTAGAGAGCATCCTCTAATCGTTCGAGATTAGCCTCAAACTTCAATTTGGTCACCAGATCGATATAAACTTGGAAGATGTTCACCACAAATCTGTCACATTTCACAGATTTTTGAAGATCGAAAATTCTTCCCAGGATTGGGATGAGAATATCGAGGAATATGATTTTTTGTCCAGCATGGGTAATGAAGTCATCGTAGGAGAGGGAAGCAAAATGCTCAAGAATCTCCAAACAGTTCTCTCGGGATAGTTGGAAGGTTTCAATTAAACGTATGACTGGCTGAATCAGTTCAGTTTGGCTCTTAAGAGACTCAACTTCCTGAATAGTGGTCATTTCTACGGACTTGACAATCTTCTGTCGGAAATTGATGGTAAAATCAGAGAAATTCTTCATCTCGAAGGTATTGACGCAGTCAGTTATATGTTGAACGAAACTCAAATAATTTAGGTTGCTTTTATCGGCATTGAAGAGGTTTGTGGTTTGGATCATACCCAAACGGGTGTTAAAAATGTACTTCAAAGTCTTCTCCAGATAGGTTAGTTGGATTTCTTGAACATCTTCATCCACTGAAGTTGAAACTACTACCTTCTCCGAACTGGAAAGGTTTTGCATGATCTTTATTAGGTTGACAATAAAGTCTGCAGCCGAGTTTGATTGTTCCATGGTGAGAGATTCAGTTCTAACAAACTGAGAAATTAAGAACATCACCTCCTGAATATAGATCATGACCAGGCGATTATTTTGAAGCAGTTTATCCAAGTGAATCACTTTACCATCCACGGCGGTCATGGAAAAACTATCCTGAGCCTCTGCCTTGCGATGGAATATCTCCTCAAACTTTATCTCTCCTCCTACTACAGCGGTATGTACGTCAGCCAAATGAGGCACCATCTTTTGCACATTCTGGTCTTCTAAAGGCAGCTTGTTTGTTGCCAAGCTGTCCATGTAGTGGCGCATCAGTAAGCTAACTAAGTCTAGGTACAATCCCAGTTCTTTTCCAATTTCTACACCTTTTATGATCAACCGATATAGTTTACTGATCGTAAGAGTTTCCACATATCCCTGCACCGATAACCCCTTCTCAATGTTAGAGAATAGCTTGACTAAGTGCTTACTTTCAATAGGATCTGTATTTTCCACTCCTGTCGTAGCAACCTCAACCTTTGTTACCTGAAGTACTTCAATGAAGACAGCCGCAACAATCTCAACAGTTTCAGAGTCAACAAATCTTAACGCCTCTAGCCACAAGTCGATCTCCAGTTCTCCAGTATCGAAAATGCCAGTGTTTAGAAAGATTCCCCGCAGCAGTTCTCCAGCTTCACATTGAATTTCTGCAGCGCCGCGAACGAATGCGTTAATAAAACTTTTTACCACGTTTCTAAAGAGCTCCTCATGTGGCTCTAAAGCCTTTGGAAATAGCATCAAAATAGTCTTAATCGCCTTCAGCTCGAGTTTTATATTTCCCTCACCATCGTCTGTGGAGTACAGTGGCCTCAGTAGCTTCAAATAATCCATTATTGTCGCAGTTTTATTAACAAACGATCGATTCTGCTGACAAATAATCAAGACAAGATCAAGCGTTACCTCAAGGTGTTCGAGCACATTCACATCTTCGTTCTTCTGATCTTTAATGGTCGTGTACAATGAAATTAGAATGTCCTCCACTGTTGGAAAATTCACAAATATATGATTGAGTAAATCAAACTTGAATCTGCGTAAGTTGTTCTTCTTCTGTTGCTCACGATCGGTTATCGCAGTCATGTAATTGGCATACTGACGAAACATAGCCAATAGAAGACGATTTGCTGTCAAACGATGTTGGAAACTTTGATGTTTCAGTGCTTTGCTCCCTGTTAGATGGGTTAGAACTTCAATTGGCAAACAAATATCCTTGATCCAATGAGAGAAGTCCGTCAAAGTGATCTTCTCTAGAGCGCTCTTTAACAACTTTGGATGCAACTCGTTGATGATTTTCACGATGAACTCACAAGTGACGACCCAAAAGTGGGCAGGAGTTCGCACTGGGTTCACCAGCCCTCCGTAGTGTCGCATGGTATGGCGTGCCAAATCGGGACATGCTTTTAAAATCCTCAGAACCAGCTCGGTTTTCTTCTCACACAACCATGGTTTATCCAAAAACCCGATGATTTTGCCTTGCAACTTGTTGTGTCGCTGTTGAAAGTGTGCCATAGCATCGAAGGCGATGCCATGTTTTCTAGAGGTAAGCAACATCAATAGGAATTCATGTAGTGCTTCAGAAACAGCTTGCCTTCCTGCTGGATCGGCGAATTTTTTCAATCTCTCGTAAGTAAGTTCAGGAGCAGACGCCTTTTGGTTGGCAAACTTTGCAGCCATTGCCTTTGGACCAAGCCAATCATAGAGCCGTGCGATTGATTTTACACAATCCACATCAAATACATGTACCTTCTTGGTTTTGGAAATTTCAGAGCACTCCAAGACGAATTTTTTCAGCGTACTCAACACAACGCAGGCTGTTACATGGTCATCGAAAACAAGACCTGGTGCTAGAGCTTTAATGAGGAAGCCATTGTCTAGGATGTTATTAATCAGTAAGGTATTCCCATCCACCAGGTATGCCAGAATAAAGTGAATATAGCATTTACGAACGGTTTCGTTTTCATGGAGCTCGTATTTGGAGTGCGAAAGGAAATTTTCAATCGCTTTCACATTCGATAGGATGTTGAACGAGGACAACACCTGTCTACCCAATTGGGGTTCGACGCAGACAATCGCTGTTAGGAGCTTCAAAGCACACTTGCGGTGACTAAGATTGTTTGACTTGAGGAGGTTCTCAATAAAACTGTTGTGACTTTTTAAGAAGTAACGACAAGCGTGTACGGCCGATTCCATGTGTATTTTTTGATTACTTAGGATCTCCATAACGACCAAGTGTAGAGCTTGACATAAGTAGGATATATGAAAAAGATTTGTTTTGTCCACACGTTCTAGAGCTTCGGCTATTTCAAGAGGTTTTCCACGTTTTTCTATGTATTTGGCGATAATTTGTGGTCTCACAGCAGTCAGATGAAGGAAGTGACGCAATTCTGAAAATAAATTAAGAAGTTATTAGCATAGTGGATGGAAATATGAAATGAAAAGGTTGTAGTCATCAATCAATGAACCAAACAACATTCTTCTAGTGATTTTAATCAAAGCCCCAAATATCAACCATTGTGAAAAAATGAGATTGGGTAAATAAGAACTGTATAAACTAAACTCCTTGCACAGAATTTACCACTTATAAAATCCTGTCCTCTTAGCTTCGATCGAAAGTTTATCATTTTAAAATCCCTAGAATACTTCATATCTTCTTCGTCTGGATCGCAACCGGAATCGTTTGTAATTTCCTCCGTTTCTTCTGGCTGTTCATGATGGTTTCCCATAACTCCAACCGGTGAATATGGGCTCTTTTCACTTTTTGACTTCTTATTTGGAATATCAATTGTTTCATCTCTCAGCTTGCGCTTTCGTTTATTTGTTTCAATCGCCATTGTTTCTGTAAATAAGTTCAAACTTTATTGCTTTTTCTTAACAGAATTCAATAAAAACGTGTGCACGCACAATTCACGATTTCAAGCGGAGGACATGTGCATTTTCTTTTCTTTTTGACAGCTGTCTTGTGTAACGTCAAAACTCGAGCAGCTATTTGTGGCGTCGTATCGAGACTCGACAAATGAGGATGATAATAGGTCTGTTCAGTGAGGAAAAACCAGATCTGAACAGCACAGACTCGCGCAAAATGTCAAATCAAAGTTAGAACAGAAAAGTACAGTCTATATGTTTAGTTTTCAGATATGTTGACATTTGTAAATTGTCATTTCTATTTAAAGTAAAATTTAAGATGTTTAAAATTGAAATCAAAGATATTTAAGCAAATTACAAATGGTACAGATTGTCCATATTTATCTTTTATTTAAATTTTTTCCATGTTTAACTTTCGTAAAACAAATTAATTGCTGAAAACAAATCAAAACTATAGCCACGGCTGATTTTGACATCTGTACACTAGTCGGTTCTACCTCAAGAGGAGGTGCAAAAATTTCAGTACTTTTCTGTTCTGACAACCTCACTGAACACAAGCGAGAACAGACATTTTTCTCACTGAACAGAAAACTTTGTACTTTTCTGCCCAGAACAGCCTTAATGAACAGACATAAAGCAGCAAATACACGATACAATCACAGATAATGGGTGGTGTGAATAAAAACTGAGGGAACCCTCGAAGTAAACCCTCTTGAGGGAAGTGTTTGCTTGAAAGGGTTCACTCAGTTTGGTGTGAGTAGGCACTTCCCCTCAAGTTGAAGTTTTAAAAATTGAGTGTAGAACCATCAAATTCATTTCCCAAGTTACTTGAGATTTACCACCAAAACTGAAATAAAAATTAATAATCATATTTTGGGACGTAAAAACGCGAACATGGGTTGTTTTATTTGGGCGCAACTCAGCTGTTTTCAACATTTTTAATAATAATTCAACTGGAGCTGTTCAGTTCAATGGCACAATGTACTATTTTTATTTTTTCTTCCACAGCTCGCAGCGCATTTTGTTTATTAATTTTCATTGCTGGAATTTGTGTTTTTTTCAAACAAACATGGATAAACTTGCGAGATTTTAACAAAATCTTATTCCTCCATTCAAATCTTATTTTTTTGTCGGTTTTTCTTCGATTTCATCCATATTTTCATCGTCCGCATAATGGTATTTGTTGGAATAAAAGAAAGATGTTCAGTAAAAGAAATGATTTTAATTAACAAAATATAATTGGAGATCTGCTGTCGGAAGTTAAGAAAGAGGAAGTGATGAGAATAATGACAGCTTTGACAGACGACAGAAGACAAATGTGAGTATTGCCATACTAGCATACAAAAAGTGTTGCCTTGTAAAGTATACTTTCCCAACACCCCCGCACAACTTCACAATTGTCGACCATTCGGGTGTCAATTACAATTTCTCTTATAAAGTAACTTACATTCTTGATTCACAAATTTACGTTACATATCGTTAGAACAAATTCAAATATTTAAAAGGAATAATTCAAGTAAAGGTTATATTCATTATTAATATGTTACGTTAAGTTTAAGAAATCAAAAACAAATATAAATTAGAAAAACTTTGAAAAATAATTCATATAAAAATCGATTACATATTTTCGAAGAAATTTAAATAAAATGAGTAATTCAAATAAAGGATGTATTCATTATTAATATGTTACTTTAAGTTTTAGAAATCAAAAGTAAATAAACAAAATTTTAAAATACCATGCCCATCTCCGAGAAATGTTTGAGGTGGGTTGAGTGCGGCAGCGCCTTCGTCAGCGCATCAGCTAACATGTCCTCGGATCTGAGAAAACTGATGTTGATTGTCTTGTCAGCTACTGCATTCTTAACATAATGATAGCGTACGTATATGTGCTTAGTCCTCACTTGATTTGCTTGATCGCTCGCTATATGCTTGGCACTCTGACTGTCACAATAAATGGTGACATGACCGTCATGTAACTTTAGCTCCATCATTATGTTACGAAAGTATGCCGCTTCTTTTGCCACCGATGACAAAGTGATGTACTCGGCCTCCGTACTGGATGTGGCCACTATTCTTTGCTTTCTGGATCCCCAATGTATGGCCCCACTAGCATATAGAAATACGAAGCCGGATTCTGACTTTCTGTCATTGATGTCACCAGCCCAACTGAAGTCTGAGTAGGCTTGGAGTTGTTGGTTCGTCTTCTTGTAAACAATGGTTGATGATTTAGTGCCAATTAAGTACCTTATGACCTTAAGTGCCGCAGTCCAGTGTTGACGCCTTGGGTCCTCTACATGTATGAATGAAATCTTGTTAACCCTTTCGCTTTCCCCTTTTATAGTTGGTTCCTTTTCGAGTTTTAAACAAACTTGTGCGGGCAATCGGGATGGTTTGGCTTCTTCGAGTTCGTATATTTTTTCTAAGTTGTGGATATAGCCCGTTTGTTTTACTGTATATGTTCCGTTGATCCTCGAAATCTCAAGTCCCACGCACAACTTCGGTTCTCCCAAGCTACGAATGTCGAAAGCATTTGATAGCCTTTCGCATACCAATGACTGCTCTTCGAGATTGTTGGTTGCTAGAAGCAAGTCATCGACATAAACCGTCTTGATGGTGATACTTTCTCCGTTGACTTTGTGGTATATGCATCTATCATAAGATGATGGCGTAAACTGGAGTTCCTTTAAGGTTTCATCCAACCTTAAATTCCACTGACGACCTGACTGCTTTAAACCGTAAATAGCCTTTTTTAACAAACATACCTTGTTTGCAGGGTCCTTCCGAAATCCATTTGGCTGCTCCATGAAAACAAGGGTGTCAAGCTCGCCGTTAAGGTATGCCGCTGAGACATCCAGGTGTTGTGCCATCAAATTATACTCAACTGCGATTGCCAGTGTATGTCGTATAGAATGAATGTTGGCTACGGGAGAGTACGTGTCGGTGTAATCCAGCCCTTGGATTTGAGCATATCCTTTCGCCACTAACCTCGCCTTTCGCCGCTCCACAGTGCCATCTGTAAGATACTTAGTTTTGAAGACCCATTTCGATTTAATTACCTGTCTGTCGGTAGGTCTTTCTACCAACTTCCAAGTCTTATTCCGGATAAGCGAGTCGTATTCCTCCTGCATTGCATTGTACCACTCTTCTCGATTCTCCGTATCATCTACCTGCTTCAGGGTTACATGGTCAGTCTTAATACTGCACGCAGCTTCATCTCCATCCGGGACTAGGGTCTTATTTAAAGTTGTTTCCGCGTCTTCTTCGTGTAAATCTTCAAAATGGTTCTCTTCAGTGATCTGCACAGGTGGTGGTTTTTCTGGATCTTCGGCTTCTGTAGCTCTTGCGATTTTTCCTCAATATCCGCAGTTTCGAAATTAAATACGTGCAGATTTGGTTCAGGTTCTTTGGTGCTCAATACTTCATCCATAAATCGTACGTCTCTACTCCTAGTGATGACACGAGTTCCGGGCTTCCAAAGTCTGTAGGTGCCATGCTCGTCGCTATATCCCACGACGATGTGTTCTGTACTTCTAGGATCAAATTTTCCGGGATTGTCTCCCTTTTCCAGCACGTATGTTTTCGTCCCAATACACCTGAAAGACGACACGTTTGGCTTTTTACCCGTCCACAATTCCTCTGGCGTGAATTGTCCATTAATTCTAGTTGGGCACCTGTTCCGGATAAAAGCAGCTGTGGAAATTAACTCTGCCCATAACATATCTGGCAGCTCCGCCTCTAACTTCAAACATCTTGCCATTTCCAGTAGCGTCCTGTTTGCTCTCTCAGCTGTCCCTTTCTGTTGGGGCGTGTACGGTGCGGACAGTTCGTGATCAACTCCGTTCTGTTCAAGAAACTCCTCGAATTTTGCATTTGTGTACTCAGTTCCGTTATCGGTTCTTAACGATTTGACTGATTCACCCGTTTGCTTTTCCACATAGGCTTTGAAGATCTTGAATTTTTCCGGTGCTTCGTTTTTCTTTCGCATGAAGTACACAAAAATTCGTCGAGAGTAATCATCGATGAACGTAATGAAGTACACCGATTTGCCTAATGATTCGGTACGCATGGGTCCGCACACGTCCGAATGAATTAGTTCCAGCCTCTTGCTAGTTCTCTTGGCTTCGCATACACCAAATGGCTTAATAGACTGTTTTGCACAAATGCACGAGGCACAGCTGACATCAGTTCGACCAAACTCTTGTGGTAATCCGGTTACCATTCCTTTTGACTGCATTAGTTTTAATGACGCAAGATTGAGATGACCCATTCTCTTGTGCCATATATTCAGAGAATTTTTATTTTCAACTGTTGCAAGCGCTCGATGTTTTTCACGTATGAAGTATAATCCATGCTTCTTGTCGGCTGTGATTAACACCCTTCCATTTCTATCATGTAATTTAGCTTGGTGATTCTAAAACCCTTGAAGCTGTTACCTGTCGCTTTACTTACGGAGATGAGGTTTTCCTTCAGATTTGGAATGTGCAGCGTATTGTAGAGTTTGATGGTTTTGTCAACGTGGTTCAGATGTCGTGGTATTGTTGCCGTTTCAATACCTGCTATTTTTACTTGCTGACCGTTTGCCAAAGTTGCATAGCTGTTTCTTTTGTAAAACTCTAAGCTCCCAAATAATGAACGCGTTGAACACATGTGCGACGTGGCTCCGGAGTCAAGGCACCAGGCTGTTTCAACATTCGCAATCCTAAAAACAGACTGTTCTCTTATAACAAACCCATACTCATTTTCCTTTTCGTCGTTTGTTTCCACTTTTCTTACTCTTTCCTTATTTTGTAAGCAATCTTTTTGGGCACCGTAGCGCAAGTGGTTAGTGCGTCGGACTACTGAGCCAGCGGTCTTGGGTTCGAATCCCGCCGCAAATATCTAAAAGTTTTTCACAGTGCCCACCTCTTGCGAATGTCTGACAAGCATCAAAGAGTATCAATTGTCATGAGAAGCTTCTCAACTCACCGTTCGGAGTCGGCAAAAAACTGTAGGTCCCTACCATTCGTGGAAAAAATAACACGCACACACAAATGGTTGCGAGAAGCTAGGCCTGGTTCTGTATAGGACTGCTGACGCCCTATATTTTAATCTTTTGCCTTGTGACCCTTCTTTCCGCACTTTCGACAGTCAAATGGAAATGAAAATCTTTTATTGTAATTTGTAAATTTCTTTGGCTTGTACTTTGTCTTAGAGTAAAATGCTGTGTTCGGGAGTCCATTCATCTCTTTTCTTCTATCACTTACTTCCAGAAGTCGAGTGCACACTACATCGAGTTCCGGGTAATTGCTCTGTGCGTCGAATGCAGCTTGGACGTCTTTGAAATCATCCGAAAGTCCATCGAGGAGAATCACCACCAACAAATCCTTGTCTAGCGTAGCTTCCAATTCCCGCAATCTGCTCACCGATGTTTTAAAATCACGAATGAACTCACTCATATTCTGGTTTATTTCTATCTTCATGTTTAGAAGACGTCTGAACTCTCCAGCCTTTTGCCTGGGTCCTTTGCGGTCGTACGTTTCGCCTAGAAATTTCCAAATGTCATTAGATAGCTTTTTATCTTTGACCATAGAAACTATATTTGATTCCATTGCCAGAATTAATTCCGCTCTGACATCCAGATCTTTATCGTCCCAGGATCGTTGAGAATCGTCTGCCTCCGCAGGTCGTTGCAGTGTTCCGTTTGCGTATCCGCTCAATCGAGCTTTATGAAGAATCGCCTCCATTTGTGTTTTCCATGAGGTGTAGTTTTCCCCATTTAAAGGTTGAACACGATTCATCATGTTTGAGTTCATCTTCTTTTTGGTTAGAGCAGATTGTTAGAATAAAATAACGATTTATTGACACACTATCCAGTGTTCTAAATTGCCTGGGCCCATAACCCGTTGGAATAAAAGAAAGATGTTTAGTAAAAGAAATGATTTTATTTAACAAAATATAATTGGAGATCTGCTGTCGGAAGTTAAGAAAGAGGAAGTGGTGAGAATAATGACAGCTTTGACAGACGACATAAGACAAATGTGAGTGTTGCCATACTAGCATACAAAAAGTGTTGCCATGTATGCATACAAAAAGTGTTGCCAACTTAACGAAACATATTTTTATTCACCCCAGGGTTCCCTTCAAAAACTTGAGGGAACACTCACCTTCAGTTTTTATTCACACCTGTCAAAAATCAAGAGAATAGAGAGCCAAATGAGAGTGTCAAAAAATGTCCCCTTCTACGAAATCGTGCTACTCCACATCCATGTAGTAGTCCCCGGCAACGTTGCCAGGTTGCGGGATTTTTCCCCGTTTCCGGGGATTTTCAACCCAAAAGGGGAAACGGGGAAAAAGATTTCAAAACGGGGAAAATGAACTGCATTAAATTGATGAAAAATGTTTCCATTCACTGACATTTCAATTAATAAATACTGAGTTTCCTATCATTACGCCAATCCTTTCTGTCTCTGGTTCTTGTCATTCATGTGCTCGCGCTGTGTGTAAACATTATAAGGGTATTCATATCCCCTTTAGCGTGTGTAGATTATAAAAACAAATTGTATTTAGTAAAGCAATAGATTGAACATATCATAGGAATAAAGTACGTCAATGCAAATAATTTTATGCACATGGTCTCACAACTCACATTTGCATTAGGCTGAAGATTGCGCACAGCGCATGCGGCACTGACTTCATCCCCTTCTATATATTTGACAAGTGATATCCTGTTTCATTTAAGAATGTGTATTTTAGATACAGATAAAGAATTTTAATACTAAAATGAAGTGATTAATTTAATTTCCTCTTAAGTTTTATATTTTTTGTTTTTTATTTTAAGTTTCATATTTTATTACACTTATACCAATAGAAAGGCCCATTATTAAATGAAGTATGTACACTGCGGTGCACTAGATTAGCAGCAGGCAATTTTGGGAAATGAAAATGATCTATCTTCCCATATATGGCAGTCCTAGAACGAACAAAGGATGGTGAAAAAAAGAGTGGTTTGGCTAACCCTTTCTTATTGACAAAATTTACTTTTTATACAAAAAAGAAATCTTTTTACAAACAACGATAATAATTTTACAGCTTCTAATCTTATGAACCGATTTAAATGCAATTATTTCTGACTGATTGGACAAAAAGGTCTTCCAGGTACTGCTATGTCGTTCTAAAATTTTTTTAAAACTTAGTTATGAATTAAACACAAACTACTTTCACTATAATTTTTTTTTGCTTCGCTGACATATAACAGGAGAAATATCAATTTTATCTCCCAAAGTTAGGTGCTTCTAATCTAGTGAACCGCAGTGTATGTAAAACTTAAATGTTTTATTTTTCAGTTATTTTATATACTGTAAGTGCTATTATTCTGTTATGTTGTTAATAGAATAAATAAAACTGCATAAAAAGTAGTGTTTTATTGGAAAATTAACGAAATCGAAAGTAAATGAAAAACGGAGAAAATACCGGGGAAAATGAAACGTTAAATCGGGGAAAAAAAATTTTTTTATGCAAAAAAGGGAATTTGTTCCACCAAAACCTGTCAACGCTGCCCATCATTCAATGCGCGTATGGGTAGAAAGAAAATTAAAGAATAAGCGATAGCGATGGATTTGTGGCGAAGAGAAGAGCATAACATCTACAGAAACAACCATCTCCCAACAGAACAACGATCAATGGCAATGGTTTACCCATCATTCAATGCGCGTATGGGTAGAAAGAAAATTAAAGAATAAGCGATAGCGATGGATTTGTGGCGAAGAGAAAAGCATAACATATATAAAAACAACCCTCTCCCAACAGACTGACGATCAATGACAATGGTGTACCCAAAAATAATGAGCAAATAATAAAAGCGGAAATTGGAATAATTCGAATTATGGAATCAAGGAATTGTATGTTTTGTTTAAAAAGTAGCCTAATCTCTAATCCAGGAAGTAGACTATCTATTCCCGAAAGTTTCATTCAAGTCTGTTAAACCGTTAAGGTGTTACTGAGCAACAAACATCCAAACATCCAAAGTTTCACATTTATATATTAGTAGGATTAGTAAGATTAGTAGGATAGGATAGGATAGGATAGGATAGGATAGGATTTTGGTTTTTGGTTCATTTAAGCTTTTATTTCCCTCAAACGTTTCATCATTTATGCTTTTAGAAAATAATAAACTTTGAAATACATATACAAACCAACTTCGTTCAGATAAGAAATTCAACTTTTTCGAAAAGTTTTGTCGTTATGTTTTGTGCTAAAAGGGAAGAAATTCTCGATCTTTTTTTTTTTTTTTTTTTTTTTCCGAGGGTAGGTGAAAATCTTCCATAGACACTATGAGAATAGCAAGCGCGTGCTCATAGTAGTATCAGATTCTTACTGACCAAAAACACCACCCTTCGATATAAATTTGTTAGATACTGCAACTAAGTTATACTACTTATCAAGCAATTTTTCTATCACGAAATATAAACGTTTGGCAGGTTACTTTTCAATGAAAGATCCTGCATGTTCCGCAATTTAGACGCGGTTAATCCTTATCTCGCCAAGTCGAATGGTTTTGTTCTTTGTAGTCGGCGCAATAAATTGCTCTCATCCAAAATAAGTAGGACTGTATTATTAACATGCCCGATTAGTCGGTTTCTATGTTTTCGCGCGAAGCTTCTAGTTTCAGCTTCGACTGTCGGAATTCCGAGATCCCTGTGGATATCGTCGTTTCTAGCATACCACGGTGCTTGGACAATTTCTCTTAGCACTTTATTTTGAAAGGTCTGTAAAATATTGGCATTTGTTTTCTTGGTACAACCCCAAAGTTGTATACCGTAGGTCCACACCGGCTTTAGCACTTGCTTGTATAAAAGCAGTTTGTTCTCGGTACTGAGGTGGGAATGTTTCCCGATTAACCAGTACATTTCTCTATATTTGATTTCTAATTCTTTACGTTTCATTTTCACGTGCGAATTCCACTTCAGCTTTGCGTCAAGTGTCATTCCCAGGTATTTGGCTTCATTTGCAATGGGAATTCGGGCCAAATTTATAAAAATTGGCAAGTCATTAATTTTTCTATAAGTGAAATTCACGTGAACAGATTTAGTTCCGTTAAGGGCGATCCGCCAGTCCCTCGGCCGGCAAAAATATCCGCTTTTTCTTTATCTTCCCTTGCCCATTCATTTTGAGTTATTTTAAGTGGCGGCGCAGGGATTTTGGGCCTTTTGGTGCCTTTTACGGCTTTCCAAAGGGAATAATTGGAATTTTTTTTTGCTGTTAACCTTTCAAGGTAAGAGCCTATCGTACGATTTTTAAAATCCTTAATGCTATTCTTTAACAAATTGCAAAGACGATTCAGATATGTTTTATGCTGTGGAGCACGACTCTGTTGCCATCTTTTACGCGCTTTTCTTTTTTCCCTGATTAATTCTTTTATTTCAGAAGGATATCGTAGACCGTATTTGTCCGGCGTTTTTCTTGGATTGGGCGTATTATTCCAAGAGGCGAGCTGTACTATCTCAACGAAGCGATCGACTTCAACCTCAAGTTCATAGGGTGTCGTAAGCGGTACGCTCAGTTCAACATTTACTTCGATTTCGTTCCTAAAGCCTTCCCAGTTAGTTGTTCTACCGCTTAATTTCGCCGGCTCTCGGTTATATAATAGTTTTTCGCTCAATGTCAAAATAATTGGGGAATGATCAGATGACAGATCAAAGCTTTCTTCAACTTTTATGTGGTTGTTAGATATTCCTTTCACCACGAAGAAATCGATCAGGTCAGGTATTTTCAAAGTATCAGCTGGCCAGTAAGTCGGTTTGCCCGTCGAATGGAAATCACAACTGTACTCCATACCTGCCCCATAGAGCATTCTACCTTTTTGCGAGATGTATCTAGAGCCCCAGAACGTATGTTTCGCGTTAAAATCGCCGCCAATAATGAAATTAGGTTTCAGCGATTTAAATAAGTTAGTAAAATCACTTTTTTCAAGCTGAGATTTTAATAGTACGCTGACTATTTTTAACTCGAATTGTGCACAGTTGCAGAGTTTCAAGCTCTATCTTTAGGTCTTCGCATTGTTCAATGCAGTCTTTAATAAACAAGGAAGATCCGCCTCTCGCTTTGCCCGAAGGGTGACAAGCGTGCGATTCCTTTTTCACGTGAGTTTCAGAAATCAAGCAAATGTCAATATCTTTTTCTCGCATGAATATTTCCAATTCGTCAAGTTTTTGCAAAAGTCCGTTTGCATTCCAAGTACATATTTTTAAAATTCTTTTTTCATTCATATTCTAGGTGAAGTACGCGTTTTCCGTGAATAACTCTCGAGCTTAACCAACCTATCGAGAATAATTTTATTTATTTTGCTTTGCTCTTCAAGTTTTGCGAGAATAATTGAGAAAACTTGAGAAGCAAGGTCCGTCGGGATTTCGAGGTTTTTTGATTTTTCGGATGCTGCAGCCTGGGCGTAGGTCTGCACTCCTGCTGTCCGAGGGCTATTACCCGATGTCTTTTCTAATGGCTTTTCATTACCATTTATTTTAAGACCAGAAGTCGAGGGCTTTTCTGCTATCACCGCCTTCTTCCGCTCTGTACCCGGTGGTTTTTGTTTGTTTACGTTCTCCTGACCGATCTTACCATTTGCCTTAGTTAGCGGTTTTATTATTTTATTTTGAGGCTTATTTTCGTTTTTGCAACTCCTTGGCTACTTCACAGCCTCTATAATTTGCCGGGTGCTTTCCCTTACAATTAGCACAGATTGCAGAGGCTTGCTTGTTTACTCGACAGTCTTGGGAGAGGTGATTTCCGGCGCATTTCACACACCGTGGTTCTTTTTTGCAATACGTTTGCGTATGATTGAATCCTTGGCAACGTTTGCACTGCGGAATTATTTTTAAATTTCTACGCATGGGCTCGATTTTGACCACGATATTCAATATGGTTTTAATTTCGTCGATACTATCAGCTTTATCGAATGTTAGCATAAAAAGCGGAAGTCCACGCCTTACCAAGATGTCCTTATCTATTTCGGATTGTTGCTTCTCCTTCTTGATGATATTAACGGCATCAAGAATTTTAAAGCCCTTGTCTTGAAGGTCGCTCATAATCTCTTCTTTTGTGCACGAGGGGTGAAGTCCCCTTGCTATAACACGATGTGGCCTTTCTGACTTGATTTCAAAAGTATACCACTGAATCTTATCGATATTAAGTTTCTGGGACAGTGCGCGATAGTCGTCATGGTCATCGACGTTAATCTTCCACGCATTATTCCTCAAAGATGTGACCTTAAATTTCGATGTTATCGTTCCTTTAAGGAGGCTATGCAACTTATTATATTCCGTTATCCCGACGATGTTTATTGGTGGCGGTAAACGAAATTGCGTTTTACGTTGATTTTCTTGCAGTTCTTTACGCTTTTCTTCGTTTAAGGGCACGACTTCGGGCGAAGAACCGGCTCTCCGTTTTTTAGTAGGTCTTTTCTTAGGGACCCGATTCGTTTCGCGTGCTAGCTCTTCTTCATCGGTGTGGTACTCCCGACTATCTAATAGTGCTGGAGCACATTCGCGCTCTTTCTGCGAGTGTGTGTTCTTTAGAACATTATTCTCTTCTTTTAATAGATCTATCTCTTTCTTAAGATCTTGATAGAGTAGATCCATTTCGTTAAGCTTTATTCGGAGTACTTTATTTTCTTCCTCAAAGCTTTTATATTTCGCTAAGTCCTGATTTTCGCGCTGCGGAACTCCCGGCGGACTTTTTTTCCCGGAGTTATTCGATCTTGATGGAGGAGATCGAGATACCCTTGCACTTCTTGTGAAAGGGTCATTGGATTGCAATAAATGGCTCTCCCCAGAATCCGTAGAGCCGACCTCCGAAGAGGGTGGATTTTCCAGTAAAGCTGGACTGCCACCTGGGGTAATTAATCTTTTTGTTTTGTCCATTGCATTTTTGTATACACTATATACTCGGTATACGGAGATTGGATTTTAGTCGCCTCTTACGACAGGCATGCCTACCTCGGGTATATTCTAACCCCTACCCGAAGGGGGTCTTTTCTCTAGATCTTGAAGTCATAACAAGCATACTACAAGAATGCAGTAGATTTAAATTTCGAAATAAATGCAGTAGATCTACTAGGCAACGCTAGTTTTTTTTCTTATTTCATTTTGCTGCAATCCTTTATTTTGTCTTACTTATCTCAATCGGTCTTGTGAATGGACATATACAATCGTCTCATGAAGAACATTATGCTACTTGCCAAGTAACTAATAAATACTATGCGATAAATAAAGGACTATTTTATCTATAAATAATTAGGTAAATAATACATAGGACCAAAATAATTAATCTATCATACCATCAAAACGGGGAACATAAAATCACAGCCAATAAATATACAGATGTCGCATTCATATGGGAAGAACTGGTATATGAAATCTGCTTTAAAAAAAAACACTTTTTTTCTCCTTCGCTCTGTCTACTCCATTTGAATTTTGTTTTCTTATCATTTACATGTTCCAATTTTCCTAGTTAAATTTTCCAACTAGGCCCACATACTCAGTTAGGTTTGAGTCTGGGATGTTAAGGGGAAATGGTATGAAAATTAGGGTTTTGACGGGTATTCTAATAGATGAGCATACTTTAAAATCTTCGTAAAGTCATACTTTATTCAAAAAACCAATTGCAAAATTATGATTTAGTTAGAAAATCGCACTAATTGCCAACTGTGGTTAATAAAATAGGTAAAAAATAATTTTTTCGCTTTTTACCTGCTGCGGTTTTTCCAAGTATCATAAAATCTGTGAGTTTTTTTAGCATACTTACAACAGATTTTTTTGTTTACAATTGTTACGTTCACAAAAAAAAAATAATAAAACGGTATGATTATTACGCATTTCTTGTAGAAAAGCGACCTGAAAGTCAAAAAAATGTATGGGCAAGATTAATGATACTAATTAAAAATAAAATATCTGGAAAGCAAGAAAAAAGGTATCCAATTTATTTAAACGCAGTTAAAAAGGGTTTCTTCTAAAATTAAAGCCCTAAAAGGAGTTTCTGTAGTAAGTATTAGCGGAGATATTTGAGTTAGTATGGGTCAAGGTACACCAAAGTAGGTGTTTTCTTAAATTCTCGATGAATGATGTCCAAATTGGAGATAGACCCTTGCTGTACAACGATTTTTTTCTTAGAATAAACCCAAAAATCAGTTGCCAAAGTATTGACATTTAACTTGGAAACACCCTGTATATTTCAAAACAAACTAAAATTATATATAATTCATATTCACCTGCACCAATTCTTTGTAACACTAAAATAGATACAGAAAAAA
Source organism: Brachyopa scutellaris (assembly GCA_949775065.1). Lineage (NCBI taxonomy): Eukaryota > Metazoa > Arthropoda > Insecta > Diptera > Syrphidae > Brachyopa > Brachyopa scutellaris. Next base: position 124,915,376 of record OX459112.1, read on the forward strand.
AAAATAAATTGTGTAAACCACATGCAAATTTAATGCTTAAAACGCACTAAATAATTTAATAGTAAAACAAAAATGTAAAACGAAATAAACTACAATTTTAAGTTCTAAATGTCACACACCCCTCCTATATTGATTTATGAATTAAGTATGTAATAGCAAGATTTTTGTAAAGGGGGGAGGTATGTTAAGATGCATTTTCTCATAACGTCCGGTCGAATGAAAGGTGAATTACCTAGAAGCTCATTTAGCAATGCGAATGCGCATGCTGCTGAGGTATCAATTCTCAATGCACGCGTTGCTCGTATTGTTGAGTAGGCTGGACGTTTGACCGACGTATGAGAATGCAGTATAGGTAAGTTTAGGTTTAATAATACTCTGAAGCAATAAAGAAAATTAAGTTGATACGTAAAGCCAACGAAGAATCCATCCCAGTTTTGAAGAGGTCGGCTCAGCTATCTAAAAGCTGAAGAACAACAAGCCCGCCGGCTCTGATGGTCTACCAGCAGAGCTTTTCGAACATGGTGGTGATGCTTTGGTAGGGTGCATGCACCAAGTCATCAACCAAGTATGGGTGGATGAAGCCATGCCCGATGACTGGACTATCAGCTCTATATGCCCCATCTTCAAAAAAGGCGATCCTATGTCTTGTAAGAACTACCGAGGCATATCCCTGCTTAATGTCGCATATTATTTTTTTTTTCCGGGGGTAGGTGAAAATCTTCCATAGACTCTATGAGAATAGCAAGCGCGTGCTCATAGTAGTGTCAGATTCTTACTGACCAAAAACACCACCTTTCGATATAAATTTGTTAGATACTGCAACTAAGTTATACTACTTATCAAGCAATTTTTCTATCACGAAATATAAACGTTTGGCAGGTTACTTTCCAATGAAAGATCCTGCATGTTCCGCAATTTAGATGCGGTTAATCCTTATCTCGCCAAGTCAAAAGGTTTCGTCCTTTGTAGTCGGCGCAATAAATTGCTCTCATACAGAATTAGTAGGACTGTATTGTTAACATGTCCGATTAGTCGGTTTCTATGCTTTCGCGAGAAGCTTCTAGTTTCAGCTTCGATTGTCACAATTCCGAGATCCCTGTGGATATCGTCGTTTCTAATTTACCACGGTGCTTGGACAATTTCCCAAAGCACTTTATTTTGAAAGGTCTGTTAAATATTGGCATTTGTTTTCTTGGTACAACCCCAAAGTTGTATACCGTAGGTCCACACCGGCTTTAGCACTTGCTTGTATAAAAGTAGTTTGTTCTCCGTGCTGAGGTGGGAATGTTTCCCGATCAACCAGTACATTTCTCTATATTTGATATCTAGTTCTTTACGTTTCATTTTCACGTGCGAATTCCACTTCAGCCTTGCGTCGAGTGTCATTCCCAGGTATTTGGCTTCATTTGCAATGGGAATTCGGGCCAAATTTATAAAAATTGGCAAGTCATTAATTTTCCTATAAGTGAAATTCACGTGAACAGATTTAGTTCCGTTAAAGGCGATCCGCCAGTCCCTCGTCCATTCAGTTACTTTATTTAATGCGCTTTGCAGTTTGGCAGTCGTTTCCTCGATTGTTTTACCAACTGCTAGGATAGCGGTGTCATCGGCAAACGTAGCAAGGATAGTGTCATCTTCTTTCGGTATATCACTAGTATATAACAGATAGAGAAGCGGCCCCAGAACGCTTCCTTGCGGTACGTCGGCCAAAATTTCTTTGAGCTCTGAGTATTCGTTTCCATTTCTAACACGGAAGAGTCTATTCCCGAGGTATGAATTCAGAATTTCGTATAGGTATACGGGGAGTACTTGTTGTAATTTGCATTTCAAGCCATCGTGCCACACCTTATCAAAGGCTTGCGAGACGTCAAGAAATACGGCTGAGCATATCTTTTTTTCTTCTAGTGCTTTTTCGATTACGTTAGTAATTCTATGCACCTGGTCAATCGTCGAATGCTTACTTCTGAACCCAAACTGGTGGTCAGGGATTAGATTATTTTCTTCTATAACCGGTTGGAGACGCCTTAGTAATATCCTCTCGAAAATTTTGGATACGACTGGAAGAAGCGAGATTGATCTGTATGATTTTACTTCATATGACGGTTTTCCTGGTCTTAAAACCATAATGACTTCCGCAACTTTCCATTAGCTCGGCACGTGTTTTAATCTGAGTGCAGCTTAATTAATGCTCTTCTAGGTAAGGCTTTGAGAATTTCTCCGGTAATCAAATCATAACCAGGAGCTTTCTTAGGTCTTAGTTTCGCGATCTCACGTTCGAGTTCTCTAAGCGTGGCAGATCTGCGCGTTAAATCGTCAAATGGTGGAACTACCATCCTTGTCCATTCATTTTGATTTATTTTAAGTGGCGGCGCGGGGATTTTGGGCCTTTTGGTGCCTTTTACGACTTTCCAAATGGAATAATTATCCAACGTACTGTGTGAACGTCTGAAACCTTTCTGCAGCACACTAATCGGCACGTACCAGTGTGGCTTTCGGCCCGGCAGATCGACGATCGACCAAATTTTCACACTAAGGCAAATCCTGGAAAAGACTAACGAATTTAATGACGAGACTCACCATCTCTTCATCGACTTCAAAGCTGCATATAATAGCATTCATCGTCTTGAGCTCTACAAGGCGATGGCCGAATTCGGGATCCCGGCTAAACTGATCCAGCTATGCCGCGTGACGCTGGAAAATACGCGGTGCAACGTGCAATTCGGAAATAGTTTCTACGAACTATTCCAAACATGCACCGGTTTTCGGCAAGGAGATGCGCTATCGTGTGATTTCTTCAACCTTGTGGTGGAACAGGTAGTGCGCAGGGCAGGTGTGAACACGGAAGGCACTATCTTTCACAAATCTGTCCAGCTACTGGGATACGCAGACGACATCGACATCATCGGTCGCTCTCAGCGTGCCGTGTTAGAGGCTTTTGCGGCAATTGAAGAACAGGCGAGACGAGTTGGCTTTGAAGTGAATGAGGACAAAACCAAGTACATGTTGTCAACAAACAAAAAAACATCTGGCAGCAGTAACTTCGAAGTGATTAAGGAGTTTACCTACCTCGGAGTAAATATCACCTCCATGAATGACACCTTAGTGGAGATTCGACGAAGACTTACCCTACGAAACCGCTGCTACTTCGGTTTGGCAAAACAAATGGGTTCAAAACTCCTAACTCGGAAGACGAAATGCATGCTCTACAAAACATTGATCCTGCCAGTTCTGCTGTATGGAGCCGAGTGTTGGACGACAAGCAGGAAAGCAGAGTAGATTTTGAACACTTTCGAGAGAAAGTTCTACGTCGGATTTTCATTTCATTTTTAATGCATTTTTATTTTTCAATTCAATTATTACTTACTTGCTAGACAAAAGTGCTTAAAACTAGCATAACTAACTTAACTATCTTACTCTAACTTACTGGCCCCACACGGGTACTCTAAGCTAAACTTAATACTTTACTTATACTATGTCTTTCGACGTAACCTAACTTATGCTATTGAATTTTAATTAAAGTTAAGATTTGAAAACTAAGAAAAATGGTTTTGATAAAAAAAAAAACTTAGTGAAATGACTTAGAACTACTTAACGTAACTTACTCTAGCTATGTAATTAAATACGTTATTTTTTTGTTTTTTGTGCTGTGTTATTTTATGATTTTTTTTTTGGTTTTTTAATGGTTTTATATTTTTTTGTGTTAGCAAAGTGCTGTGCTGTTTTTTTTTTTTTTTTTAATTTTTTATAAAACTTACTTAATTAATTTGAACCAGTTTTTTTTTTCTAATTCGCGATGGTGGTACAAAATCTGAACCACTTAGATATTATTTTGTCCCTAATACCGTTCATTCTGTAGGCAAAAATAACTATTCTTGTGAACAACATAGTTCTGTTAGTAAATTGCAGCTACATATGTTCGTGTGAAATAGCAAAAGTTGTTGCCGCGAAAGTGTTTTCTAATGTTCAGGTTGCTGTAAGAGTTAAATACCTACACTACCTAAAACTATGTAAGCCGGCCACGGCATGTCTACAATAATAAACAAAAGGCGGCCAACTTTGCCTTGGGGTCTACCCCGGATCAATCGGAACCGACGAGGGAATTCCATCTCTTTCTTATGTTGCTGCTCAACATCGTACCCATCGCGCCCCGAAACCGACCTACTAAACCGGAAGCGCTCCGTTTGGCTCTGTGCGACGTCTCTGTCGTAGTTGAACCGCCTATCCACAGTCGTGCGAGCAACATGGAAGATTAGTGACACCGCTAATCTATCCTCGATCAGACCCCGTTGGTCAAAATAGAGGAACGCTTCTGGTGGAACGAAGCCGTTAAGGCGCACTCTTTCGTGGTACGTGAAATTGGGGTAATAAGCCCCGAAGATCAGGCTATTCATCGAACTCATTGCTCTTGCAATGTGCCTTCGAGTCATCTTGATCAGGAAATTATCCAGTCTTATTAAGTTAGCCCTGTTGTATAGAACCTCATTGGAATAGAATTTTTTGTACTCGGACTCTGGTGTTCTGTATAAATGAAGGCAAGCCCGAAGACAAGCCCTCTGTTTCTGACTTCTGGAGGTTGATCTTCAACTTCCAGTCGTCATAATATCGCTGAATCTTATCGAAGTCACGCTGCAAGAGAATTGCAATGACCTCGATCTTTGGTCCTGATCTGTACGCGACCAAGTCATCTGCGTACGCAATAGCATGGTGAAGAGACCCTACGAGACCACTTGTGTAAATATTGAAAAGGATCGGCGAATTGACCGCACCCTGTTGTAGACCATGTAGGCTCTGGCCAGAGCAGCATCTATATGTTTGTTAAAATATAGATACTGGTCTAGCCAGAGCCCGAGGTATCTGACTACATTTCGACATGCAAGTGGCCGCCCGTGTCGCCCAACGATTGCGAACTTTCGCCAATTCTTTCTGGTGTCCCATGAGGCCCCAGACAACGGCGTCCGAAACAAGATGGTTTCTGACTTCTGGAGGTTGATCTTCAACTTCCAGTCGTCGCAATATCGCTGAATCTTATCAAAGTCACGCTGCAAGAGAATTGCAATGACCTCGATCTTTGGTCCTGATCTGTACGCGACCAAGTCATCTGCGTACGCAATAGCATGGTGAAGAGACCCTACGAGATCACTTGTGTAAATATTGAAAGGGATCGGCGAATTAACCGCACCTTGTTGTAGACCATGTTTAATTTCAAAAGTGCCAGCAGAGGTCACATTGCCATTTTTCACAATGAACCGCCTACTGGTGAGCATATTATAAAGTATGTACAGCAGTGGTTTACTTACGCTCAGCCTGCTCAACTTGTAAAAAAGTCCCTCTAACCAAACGGTGTCGAAGGCTTTCTCCAAGTCAAGTATGGTATCATGCCCCGCCTTAAAACCGAATTGGTTATCTGGAATTATATGTTTGTCGTCAACCCACTCAGTCAGGGCTCTATTGATCACTTTTTCGAATACCTTACTGATGTTCGGAAGGGGACTTATTGACCGGAGATTTGCCGGATTGGAATTGTCCTTACCCCTCTTAGGAATACGATGCACTACTGCTATTTTCCAATGCGCTGGATAATGTGCATTATTCAGCACATTATTAAACAGAATGCAGTAAATGTCTACCGCTTCTGGAGGGAGATGTCTAAGCACAATGTTAGATATTCCATCGATTCCCACTGACTTCTTCTTTCTCAATGATTCAAAGATCGCTTGGAGCTCTACCTTCGATAAGAACGGGGGATGTATCCCTTCGTTGGCAATGGCATTATTCGCCCTATTGTCTTCATTGAACTCGGTGAAACCGATGTTCTCTGATCGCCATTGCTGTAGTTCATTTCGAAGGTAGAAGTTGTGCACAAGGACACGATTCTCCAGGTCATGGTTCGTGCAAATACTGCTTATACACTTCCTGAAAAGTCGCTCCTATAGCCTCAACCTTCTCCTGCGGATCTTCGATCAAAAAGAAATTGTCGCCATCGACTGCGTTTACTGGATCTATACCTGCTGTCACAAGTATTCGTTCGTTGTCCGTATTTCGAGGAATTTTGAGACATGGAAGGTCGTTGAGATTATTCCTCCGAAATATTTTATTTATTTGCGGGAACATACTGGGGTTTTTGGCTTTTACAGCCCCAATTTTTTTGTTCCAGTGCAGATTTACCGCTAATCGGTAGTTTTCTTTTATTCACTGTCGGAGGTTTTTAATCAACGCCTTCAGTGTCCTTATCTCTGAGTTTTGTCTGTCAGTAAACCGTCTGTACAAGGTTTTCAATCTCGACAGCAGTCTACTTTTCTGTTGGTGCAGTGCGTTAATTGTTGCGTTGCGGTATATCCCTACATTGTCAGTTTGTTGATGTCAAGGTATCGTCCTGTCCATCGTTTGTTTTATTGTCTCGTCCATTTGTTTTAGGTATCCGTCAATCTCCTCATTTGACAGATTTCTATTGGACGGTGGGTTGAGCGAGTTTGAGGAGAGTGCTCTTGTCATAACTCTAGAGAAGCATGTCCAACGCACCCTACTATAATTGTAGGGATGCACATGAACAAACGCTTCAAGTTCCGCAATCTTGTTCGGCACTGGGTCCGCAATGGTCACTGTCATACACAAATGTGCGAAGGCAGTTTAAAGTTTGTCCGTTCGTGTTAGTCAGTTGTAACCGTACGTCGAACAGCAGGTGATCCAGATATGATCCGCCCCTAGGAAACGACGGACTATCTGTGGCTTTCAAATCGAGTCTATACTCGACACTGTGCTGACCCCACCAATTAAAAAGTTGGTTCCCTTTAGAGTTAGGAATGTTATTTCCCCAATCTCTATGTTTGGCGTTTAGATCCCCGGCCAAAAGGAAATAATTCTCCTCTCTCGAGCTCTGAAATAAACAAATTTGGTTGCGTAGCTTCAGGTGCATAAGCTGAGATTATGTACATCCTCTTTCCACTATGGAGAGGGGTGCACACGATACATGCTTCTAGCTCCTGGAATATCCGCACTTCACCACTGTACACTACCTTATCCTTAAGCTTTTTACTAATGAAGATCGCAACACCTCCTCCTTGTATAGAGTTGGGTCGGTCTCTTCTTACTATATTAAAATTATTGTGCCTTAGCTTATGTTTCTGGTTTAGCTTAGTTTCGCTAACCAAAAGCACATCAGGGCTTTGATCTTCTAACAACTTAAAAAGTACGGCTCTTCGTTCGATCCTAATCAGTGAATTTGCATTCACCGCAAGGATCTTAAAGGTATTCTCCGCCATCGCACACATTATGACTGGAGATGCGCTAGGCCCGGCAGAAGCGCGCAGATTTGGTCCACCCTCTTCGCCTGCTCTTGTACCTGACGTTGTAGCTGACCCATCTGCCCTTGTATAGAGAGCAGATAGCCATCAAGTCAGCCTCCGGTGCTTTATCATCGACTGATCGTTGTTGTTGTTGTTTGGCTGCTGCTGCTGACGTCGTAGGCGCCTCCTCCCCCACTTCCACAGGCAGCTGTTCTGTAGAAGTTGATAGAGAGGGGCGCTTTACCATGTTGGGAGTCGGATTCAGCCTTCTCCTCCTCTTCCCCGTTCCTTCACTGACCACTGTTGGTTGGTGGCCTGATTCCACTGGCACATCGCCTGATGTTATTTTGTCCGCTATTCCCGTTTGTTGGGATGCGGACAGTTGGCCATCAGCCATCTCCGGTATTATCGGCTGTTGCCGACCACTCGTTTTTAATTATTAATTTAAAAAAAACTCTTATGAAAATTTTCCCAGACTGGGATTCTAACTTCAGCCTACTGGGTGACGGTCCACCACTACTACTAGTAGGCTACCGAGCCAATTAAAATTCGCTGGGCAAATATTTTGCTTAATACACTGCTAATCCACTTGGAAGCCGAAACACGTCTATTTTCCACGGAGGTCTGTGAACGACTGTGTTCACCACTACAACCACTAGGCTGCCGAGCCACATTCTTCGTCGGATATTCGGTCCCGTATGCGAGGAGGGCGAATGAAGGAGAATATGCAACCGCGAACTCTATGAGTTGTACCAAGATGTGGATGTAGTCCGAAAATCCAAAACACGTCGACTACACTGGCTCGGCCACATCGAGCGAATGGACAACAATGCCCCAGCAAAGAGCATCTTCGAATCACAGGTTCAAGACGACAAGGAAGACCAAACCTCCGGTTCAAGGACCAAGCTACCGCGGATGCCAGGGCGCTTGGTCGAGACAACTGGAAGCAGCGTGCCCAGGATCGAAGAGAGTGGAAGGCTGCCGTGTCTCAGGCAGAGACTCTTCACGGGTCGCGGGAGCCCGTTAAGTAAGTAAGTACGTAAAGTCAAACTGAAAGGTCGCATTTTGTTTAGCTCCGTTATACACAACATTCTGATGCAGTTGCATTCTTCGATATAGTTGAGAGTCTCTATGTTTTCTGTTCAAGTTCTGTAGGCAGATGGTCAGTTTTAAAAAAAAATCTTAGTAGTTTGACTCTTAAGCCGCTATGTAGAACGATATGGGAGAGCAGAATAGATGCAATAAACCCACTAAAATCATACTTGGGAGATGTTTATGTTGAAATTTCAGAAAATTATGACCCAAAGTCCAAAAATATGGCTCAATCTCTTCGTCGTAAGGTAAGCGAATATAAATTTATTTGTTGTGTTGTTATTTGGTCAACGCGTCAATTGCTCTACCTCTTCAGTTGATATGGAAAAGACCAAACATTATGCTAAACATTACAAGAAGAGACCCATTACGCAACGAAGAGCTACGCAGGAGAACAAGAGTGATGGATATTAAAACACGTATAACAACGGCAAAGTGGAGTTGGGCTCACTCATAGCTCAACTTACAGACAGCAGATTGACTTAAAGAATGCTGGAATAGAGACCAAGAGAAAACTTAAGAAACAGAGGAAGTAGAAAGACCATCATCATGGTGGAGCAACGACATCAGCAAAACTTTTAGAAGAGGCCAACGTTCAGCTTTGGACATGACAGACTTTTTGATGATGATGATACATAAAATAATGATGATGGTGATGATGATACATACTTACTGAAAAACTCCTGTACCGTGATACTAAAAACTTTTGACTGAGTTGAACTCTTTTTCTTTTAAATTTCGATTAGAAAACATAACTCGTCTGTTGCATTTTGTTTTTTATTGTTTTTTTTTAAATTCATAATTTTATTATTATTATTTTTCTCTCATTTATGAAACAATTAAATTATTTGTTAACTGTGTGATAATAATAATCATATTTATAATTAAAATAATATTATAGGCCGAAAAAATATGTATACATAATAATAATCAATAAAATGTGGAACAGCATCGCCGTCAGGTTTGACCGTTGGGGCGGTAAATCTGAGCTTTTTGGTGGCTCTTAAATATTTATATAAAAAAATACAATTAATCTTGATGTTTTCGTTTTCTATTCTCTTTCTTTTCATGTGTTTGGTTCCTATCCATTGTCTCCTGTTGTCTGTACTGTATCATTTATCACTCAATTATTTTATTTATTTTTTCATGTGTGTCTATCCCAATTTATTTATACAGCGATTACAGATTACGTTTTCATTTTAAACTTATTTAAGGTTTTATACTTTTGGCTGTTGTTGTTTGATTTATTTTTAATAATAAGAACAAAAGAAAAGTAAGAATTGAGAATAAGTGTATATGGGTATACTTGCAATGCTAAGTATTTACTAACAAATGACACATGTTTGTGTAAAAGTATGTTTTTGTTTTTGTGTTTTTTTTTTGTGTTAAAACTGTGTAGTAGTAGTGTTGTTAATTATTTATATTATATTATAACATTTAGTTTTCTTTCCTATACATATATGCACAACGTTTTACAAGATGCTCAGTGATAGAACTTTTTTTTTGCTTAATATTTTGTTGGTTGGGTTCTATCTTGTGCTCCTTTTTAAGGGAATCAACAATATTTCATTTTTCTTTTATTATTACTTTAAAGGCTATGATACAATTATTATTATATGTAAATCTCTATGTATATAAAATGTTATATAATTGTTTCTTAAAAGGGCGTACGTGGTGTCTATTTTTTAATCAGTATTGTTTTATTTTTACGGAGGAGATGTAGTTTGGTCTGTTGTGGTTTTTTGTTCAGCTGCTGTTGCGGCTGTTATTGTTGTTGTTGTAGTATCATTACTAGCATCGGCACTTTCGGTGATTTCAGCTGGAGTTTCCTGGAAAATGAATAATTAACATATGTATTAACTTTATTCACCTTTAAATACTTTTACATTATATTTCCATACGATAAATAAATAAATAACGATACTACTTAATGCCACCGCCAATTTATTGATTTATTTTTTGATTTGTAGTCATAAGTCATTTAGAATTTATCAATATACAGATAATGGGGATTTAATTACTAACTCTCACCATATTGGCTTCAACTCTCTGGCGCTCATGCATTGCATTCAAAAGCTCCCTCAAATGCTGGTTTTCTCTACGCAAGCGTTCTCTCTCCTGATCTCGTTCATTGATTTTTGGCTAAAAGAAAATAGATTAATCAACCAAACGCTAATTATTGTTATTTCTCTTGCGTTTACTCACCAAAAGTAATGAAATTTGTGAATTCAATGTTGATACAATTTCATTGATAAGATGACATGGTACCCTCGGTCCTAAATAATTTGCATGTAAAAGTCGATTTGGTCCACAAAGTATAGGTCCGGGTGAATTACAGTGATCGCCACCAACAATACTATTACCATCGGTCAATGACAAATTCTGTAACTTGGTTATGGTGGTCTGTGAGGTTTAAGAAATAAAAACGGTTATGAACATTCTAGAATTCCAAAAAATCTTCTATTTACTTACCATGGTATCATAAGCATCATTAATCTCAATGTGTTCACTCCCCAGTGAATCGTCAGCGTAATTTCTCTGTTTTATATTGCTGCTACTGCTTGTCTTTAGTTGTAATGGATCTATTGGTCCATTACTACCACGGCTCTGTTGATGCTGCAGCTGTTGCACTTGTGGCTCGCCTTCGTCCTTGCTGCTTATCGTCTTCGATATACTAACACTACTACTCAGTGTAGGCTCGTCAAGTTGCGTCATATCATGTTCAGACTCTTCGGGAATGCTATCGGTACTAATTGTGCTTTGGCGCTTAATCAGCTCTGGTGTTGTCGAGACACGTGTTACCATTTCGGCTGCAACTCCAATGGGTAGTGGAGTATGGAATGTTCCACCACCAGAAGCAGTTGAAATTGGCAGTTTTGACAATGGTACTGACGGTAACCGCAGCTCATCAATCTCACAATAACCATCGTCGTCATCGTGTATTATCTGATCAGCATCGACCGATGTGGATGTTGTCAAAATGTTATTACTGGCGGGTGAATCAGTAGGTGATGCAGGAAAAGCAGGAGGATTACTTGATGCGTCGTTAGGAATCACTGTCGTTGCTGTATTCGTTGATTCTATACTCAACGGAAATGGTGAGACTGACCTTACTCCCGTCGTAATTGCATTACCAAGTTGTTGTAGTTGTGACTGCAAATGTTGCTGGTGTTGTGTTTGATGGCACTGATCACAGACCACTGTCGATACAGCGGATATCTCTTGCTCGGTCGAATTGATTTTCATATAATCATTCAGCACTTCTGTTAATGACTGCACTTGGGCGTACGCAGCCAGGGCTATGTCCGAAGAATCCTTTGGCGCCTCTGGCTGTGCAGCAATATCGACGATCTCATTGAAATGTTCAATTGGCAAACGAAACATATCACAAATGATTTTTTGCTTCTCCACGAGATTCTCACGAATTGAATTGTCCAGGCGCTTTAATCGTTCGCTGGGCGTAAGCACCGGTTCAGCTGTATGTGCTGGCGATATACTTATTTGTATTGCACTCGGTTCGACTAGCGGGCTATTCTGCATTAGAGTGCGAGTGTTATTGGAATTATTCGAATACAGACTACTATTATCCCGTCGTGCTGCAGCAGCAGCGGCTGCTTCCTCAGCTGCTATGCCAGCGTTTTGTAACTGCTGACGTATTTTTGCATCGTCCGTAGCTGTAGGTGAATCATAGTCATTGTTGTTACTCTCGTTGCGTGATCCATTACGGCTGATGCTGCGACTTCGGCTACCACCAGCAGCATAACCACCGCCGATGTCTAGTGAGTTATTATTATTGGGCAAATTGTTACGGTTACTCTCAGAGCCGGGTGTACTCTCGCGATCACTGACATTATTGTTTGTTGTTGTGGTGGCAGCGATTGTGGTTGCTGTCGCGGTGGCAGACGACGGTGGCTGTCGTTCAGGCGTGCTTTCGAGTGATTCTTTTGTATTGGAATGCGGTAATGTGGCACTGGCGGGATCATCGATAACTTCATGACTGCTCTTCGAGCGTTGTTTGTATTGTTCTGCGGCATCTGATATGTGTTTAAACCATCTGAAAGGAGAATAAGGTATACAAACGTGTTAGTCTGATAGTTTGTTTGAAATTAATAAATAATTAATATGTATCGAGGTAAATGAATGCACATTTTTTACTTAATTTTATTTCGTCTTAGAAACTTAAGTTGAATCTTGGAATGACCATTGGATACACTGACGATGCATTCTAGGTATAAATGTTTCAAGCTTATTACACCGAAATACTTGAGTAGTTACAGGTGGTGTTACTGCTGAACATTCATGTGGCTGTCACCGCGTTTATGTAATCTATCTTTTTCGAACTCTGAAGTTCGAAGGCAATCATGTTCATGCAGCATCAATTATTATATAATACAAAACTTCCTAACGTTCCGGATTACGAGTACTTCTTAATTAAATAAAATTCGTTTAAATTTCAGAATTAATAGGTCACAGTTTGAAAACACGCAAGAAATAAGATAAAAATAAGGAATATAGTCCAAATCTCATCATCTACCTTGACACCAATGAGGACCGCCTACCGGTGGGCTCATTAAAGCTGCCCCTGCGTCGTTCTTTCTTAGTTTTACTAGGTGTTGAATTTGCACTGTCTGATGTGGATGATTTCCCATTGGACAGTGTTAGAATAGCTCCATTACAGAGACTTTTGCGTCGCACTCCCGTAAAAATATCATCAGGCGATAGGAAATTCATTCTTTTAATGACTTTCGATTTATTATTTTCACTTAATTGTTTTTATTTTTATTTATTTTGTTTTTTTTTTTATTAGTTTGCTTTATTTTTTTTTACATTAGTTCTTCTTCTTTCTTCCTTACATAATAAAAAAAAATACAAATAAACTCTGACTTAAGTAAACAGTAGAAATTGTCTAGTGTATCACTGTTGGTTTGTAAATATTTGCAGCTGTTTTCATATTTTACGTACAACAAAGGATTTAAATTTTCCGACTAAAATCATAAATGCTAAGTCATAAGAAGCTAGTTTTTCTTGGCTCTTTGTGTAATTTCTTGATGAGATATTTGTTGCGGATCAATAAATTGTGTTTTATGCGATAGTTTTGTTATTCACATAATGATTGATCCAAAACGATTTATTTTCGAACAGGCGTGAATTGTTTGTAGGCGGACAGGATATTAAACATGTCATTCAGATGTGACAGACCAAGGAGAGCCCATTTAAATACAAGAAAATAAAGAAATAACTAAAGTGCCCCATAAATTATTTATATGTGATGAATTTTATTGGGAAATTCATTCTATTTTGAAAAAATTAGATATATTGGCTACTTTGAATTGACATATTTAAACGAACTACGGGGGAAATTTATTTAAGAAAAATAGTTTTAATGATTTGTTTATTCTCGCAGGGCTGTTAATGACAAATGTCAGATGAATGTAAAAGGGTGAGTTCAAGTTCAGTCAGTTAATGGACCATAGCTGTCAATAGTAAGGAGACGGAGTGCAATTGTTGATAGTTGTCTTGGCAGGAAAATGTTGGCTGAGCGTAAACTGTAAAGAAGACAAAGAAACGCACCCAAAACTGCAAAAATCTACGAAAAGTTACGATACGAAACCCCGAATTTTACCACAAGAAATTTCTGTGGGCAGATATGTATATGAAAACTGTCAAAGCTGTTAAATCACATACATTTTTAATTTTTTATTGTTTAACGGGTTCGTTTACTTTTTCGTATCTATGAGAGCATTTCACCCCCACTCTTCGAAATTTGACAGAAAACACATATTTGGTGCAAAAATTATGTGCAAGGATTATGTTGAACAGATAGATTTACGTCTGAGCTATACATGAAGGCTGCGATGATAACTGGTCAAATGAATTTACTCTGAATCCAGCTATTTTACTGAATGTTTCGAGAGTAAGCTAACGAGGTAGTGTTTTGATTTGAAACGAAGATCTGATATCAGTTTCCTTATTTGATCACTTTCAGACCACCAAAGCCAATGAATTATTATATTTTCTCTAGATTTTCACTGAAGTGTAAATTAATAAAAGTATATATTGATATTTTGCAAAACCATAAAACCAAAACCATCATAGGATGCGATCTGTTCGTAAGTATTTTGTGTCGCCTTCTGAACTTCTCCAGATTTAAATATGTAGTATCTGTATCTGTGAATAATGGGCGCCATCTTTTTCTAACTTATCGCTTATCATATCATAAATAAAATTTCATTCTTTATCCAGTTATTGAATTAGAGATGACCGAACAATTACAATACATATATGATAGCATGAGGCAAACTCAATCACGTTTACTACTCGCATGTACCACATACACGCGTACCCACTGGTGTCGCGAAAGCATGCAAACAATATTTCTTTATGGCAATACATTTCTCACAGAAAATGTTGAAAGAATATATATATATCAAAATCTTTGTTGTGAAATAATCTAAACAAATATGTAAATTTTATTTTAATACGTTATTTAAGAACTAAGATAGAGCGAGATAAATGCCCAAAAGTAAAATATAAACTTTTCTTTTTGTCATTTAGAAGTTTTTTATTGAAATATATTGATTTTTTTTGATCCATTTTATTGATTTAATCCAACCAAATTCGATTGCAGAAAACCGCATTCAAATCCATTCAGTAGTTTTTTTGTTTTTGCGGCAGTGATAAATTGATATCCAATTTATTATTTTTTTAATGGTTGGTGGAAGTTTCTAGCTCTATCAAAAATTTATAAAAGGACCATAAAAAAAGAAAAGAAACAAACACACAAAACTATTTTCGTGCAAATTCAGATAAACTCTTCACGATCCCCCAGTATTATAGAATATTGGGACATTGTTGCTAAAGAAAGAAAAAAATAAATAAAAGTTGGGAGTAAGCAACAAGCATCGCATTAAAATAGTATCTACGAGTATCTTTGTGTATGCAGGCAGGTAGATGTACACCCAGTTCTTCATTTCAACTTCAATGGATTAATAGATCATGGAGAACTTATATCAATAAACTGCAAATTTCAATGAACTGCACGCTGCTTTGCTAATAAGTCTATTCTACACTCACATGTAAGAGTGCAAATTGCACATACTAGTATACTATATACTCGAATCTAGGTGAATAATAAAGGAAATCGATTGGATAGACACCGAGGAGCGTTCCAATTTGAATCCTTTTTATTTTCCGTCTCAGCTGAATTCACCTGTTAAATGTCAATAAATACTGAAATGAAGAGTATGTTACCGCAAAATAATTGTTAAAAGATCAGGGGGAAAAACAACCGATAATTTGGTTTTTATTTAGGAGATTTTCGTATGAGTAATGTAAACACGATGGATAGATTCAGAAATGAAAATAACAGCAAAACACTATTCTCCACATATGCGGGATGTTGAAATCAACTAATTGATCAGAATATTTAACTTTTAATAATTTTTTTTATTACATGATAGCAGTACTCTCGAATCAGTAAGAAGAAATTATTTTCCGCCGCATCTATATGCTGTTTCTGTATATATTGCTTGTGGCGTTTTATGAGATTAACATGATGTGTAATTTCGAAAATATTGAGTAAATAACATTGATTTAATTATACATGACTTTGGGAACGATGAATTTATGTTTCCTCATCAAAAGCACTCTAACATCATAATTCCGTGTATCTTTTTGCGAATTTGATCGAAGATCCGCAGGAGAAGGTTGAGACTATAGGAGCGACTTTTCAGGAAGTGTATAGGGTGAATAGCAGTATTTGCCCGAACCATGACCTGGAGAATCGAGTCCTTGTGCACAACTTCTACCTTCGAAATGAACTACAGCAATGGCGATCAGAGAACACCGGTTTCACCGAGTTCAATGAAGACAATAGGGCAAATAATGCCATCGCCAACGAAGGGATATATCCCCCGTTCCTATCGAAGGTAGAGCTCCAAGCGATCTTCGAATCATTGAGAAAGAAGAAGTCAGTGGGAATCGATGGAATATCTAACATTGTGCTTAGACATCTCCCTCTAGAAGCGGTAGACATTTACTGCATTTTGTTTAATAATGTGCTGAATAATGCACATTATCCAGCGCATTGGAATAACAGCAGTAGTGCATCCTATCCCTAAAAGGGGTAAGGACAATTCCAATCCGGCAAATCTCCGGTCAATAAGTCTCCTTCCAAACATCAGCAAGGTATTCGAAAAAGTGATCAATAGAGCCCTGACTAAGTGGGTTGACGACAAACATATAATTCCAGATAACCAATTCGATTTTAAGGCGGGGCATGATACCATACATGCCGCGTCTAAACTCGTATCGGATATCCAATGGAACAAAAGCAAGAAACAATGCACGGGTGCCTGTCTGGTTGACTTGGAAAAAGCCTTCGACACCGTTTGGCTAGAGGGACTTCTCTACAAGTTGAGCAGGCTGAGCATAAGTAAACCACTGCTGTACATACTTTATAATATGCTCACCAGTAGGCGGTTCGTTGTGAAAAATGGCAATGTGACCTCTGCTGGTATTTTTGAAATTAAAAATGGTCTACAACAGGGTGCGGTTAATTCGCCGATCCTTTTCAATATTTACACAAGTGATCTCGTAGGGTCTCTTCACCATGCTATTGCGTACGCAGATGACTTGGTCGCGTACAGATCAGGGCCAAAGATCGAGGTCATTGCAATTCTCTTGCAGCGTGACTTCGATAAGATTCAGCGATATTGTGACGACTGGAAGTTGAAGATCAACCTCCAGAAGTCAGAAACCATCTTGTTTCGGACGCCGTTGTCTGGGGCCTCATGGGACACCAGAAGGAATTGGCGAAAGTTCGCAATCGTTGGGCGACACGGGCGGCCACTTGCATGTCGAAATGTAGTCAGATACCTCGGGCTCTGGCTAGACCAGTATCTGTATTTTAACAAACATATAGATGCTGCTCTGGCCAGAGCCAGAGGCGCTTTTGCCCTTACAAAGAGACTGTTTTATAGCAGCCAACTCGATGCGAGGGTAAAGGTTATCTGCTACATGGCCCTTATACGGCCAATGATAGCATATGGTTGTCCCGTGTGGTTCAACGTCGGACCAAGTTCGATGGAAAGGATTCGGGTGTTTGAGAGGGCTTGTCTTCGGACTTGCCTTCGTTTATACAGAACACCAGAGTCCGAGTACAAAAAATTCTATTCCAATGAGGTCCTATACAACAGGGCTAACTTAATAAGAGTGGATAATTTCCTGATCAAGATGACTCGAAGGCACATTGCAAGAGCAATGAGTTCGATGAATAGCCTGATCTTCGGGGCTTATTACCCCAATTTCACGTACCACGAAAGAGTGCGCCTTAACGGCTTCGTTCCACCAGAAGCATTCCTCTATTTTGACCAACAGGGTCTGATCCAGGATAGATCAGCGGTACCGCTAATCTTCCATGTTGCTCGCAAGACTGTGGATAGGCGGCTCAACTACGACAGAGACGTCGCACAGAGCCAAACGGAGCGCCTCCGGTTTAGTAGGTCGGTTTCGGGGCGCGATGGGCACGATGTTGAACAGCAACATCAGAAATTCTGGTGGCTGTTAGAAAGAGATGGAATTCCCTCGTCGATTCCGTTTGATCCGGGGTAGACCCCAAGGCATAGTTGGCCGCCTTTTATGTTTATTATGTAGACATAGTAGGTAGGATAGGTATATTTAAGTTTTATAAAAAAATAAAAAATAACAAAAAAAAAAAAAATAAATAAAAAAAAAAACGCACAGCATTTTGCCAAGAAAAAAAATATAAAAAACAAATAATAAATCACAAAAAAAAAAAAAATAAAATAACACAGCACAAAATCAAAAAAAATCTACGTATTTAATTACGTAGCTAGAGTAAGATAGGTTAAGTAGTTCTAAGTTTTATTATTTAAGGTAGTTTTAATTAAAAAATCAAAAATTGTCATTTTGCTAAGTTTTTTTCTGAAAATTTTTTTTTCTTAGCTTTAAAACTGTAAATTCAATTAAAATTCTATATTATAAGTTAGGTTACGTCGAAAGACATAGTATAAGTATTAAGTTTAGCTTAGAGTGCCCGTGTGGGGCCAGTAAGTTAGAGTAAGATAGTTAAGTTAGTTAAGCTAGTTTTAAGCACTTTTGTCTAGCATGTAAGTAATACTTGAATTCCGTAATAAAAATGCAGTAAAACTGAAACTGAAACTATCTTTTTGCGAATGCTGTACTCCAGATTGTAACATTAAGTAGTAGTTTTGAGTATACAAAATATTTACATATACATGCGATTCTGATGCACTTAAAAATAAGCAAATTTATCTACGTTTAGTAGATTAAGTCTAAGTCAAAAGAAGACCCCCCTTCTCTTACATTTAAAACAATCGAGAAGAACTTTACGTCATCAGCATAAGTCAGGCAGTGACAGTATTTAAAAATATCAAGCAAGTCATTAACAATAAGCAGAAACGTGACTGGTCCCAAATGACTATGTACCTTCAGGAATACTGGAAGTAACAAACAGGCAGTCAAGTGCCTTTAGATTCTTGAAAAGAATGTTCAAGTTTACTCTACAAAATATTTTGACAAAGTCCGTGTAAGGCTGGAGCTTGTTTTTGGCTTTCCAATGCATTAATGCAAAATTTTTGTTGTAACAGTCCACAATAATATGTACAATTGTACATACATATATATATGTATACTTCTATAGAGCGTGCTACTAGTGTATCATTATTTGGACAAAACACCATAATTTTGACCGACCAGAGCTAGTTTATCATGATTGGCTCAAATGGACGGGACAAAGTTTGAAGAAAGGCAAACGAGGAGCTAGATCCTGCTGACGGGGTGTATGGTGGCTTCGGGGGTGGGCAATTCAGTCTTCATTGACGAAACAACCTGACAACAAAATACAGGGATCATTTATCTTCCAGCAAGATAACGACCCTAAGCACACTTCGCTCTTGGCTAAGAAATGGTTGCTCTACAATGTTCGAAAACAAATATGAATACCGCCAAGTCACCTGATTTGAATCCTATTGATATCTAATCTAGAGAGAAAATTAAGGAACCATGACTTTAAAACAAAGGATGACCTAAAACGTGTCTTGCAGGAAGAGTGGTCCAATATCGGCCCAGACGTTACCTCAAAGCTGGTTAATTCAATGCCTTCCAGGATGTCTGCAGTTATCAAGACCAAAGGGTACCCTACAAAACAGACTTCGAAAAAAAAAAAATCGTATACTAAACGTACCGTACCTAAGAAGAACACATACACTACGATAATTTAAAATGTTTGCGTATATGTACACCTACGCTACGATCAGTCATAATGTTTGCGTATGTGTACACAACCGGTATACACTACGTAGTGAACACGATAAGTAAGAAAGAGCCCTACGATGATGTTCTGTTCTTCGTACGCAAACTCTATTTTTAATTTTAATGGTTGCGTAAGCGATCACAAACACTAAACGTACGGTACGTTTTAGTGTTCTTTTGCTTTGTGTGAACACTAAATGTACGGTACATTTTAGTGTTCTTTTTCTTTACAGTCACAGAGAGGAAGACAAATCGCAAAATTCTATGCAGTTAATACAATTGAACGAATAACGAGACGAAAAATGAAATCTGATGCACAAGCGTATATTTCTTGTATATACATACATACTTTATTTGTTGTTGTTTTTTTCTTTTATTTTGTGTGTATGTATAACTATTCTTCTGAGCAGATGAGAAAGGACATCTGAAACATATGTACAAAGTACATGCATGTGTAGGTAATTTGATCAAGTGTCTTACATTCGTGTAGGCTAGGCATACATTTATGTACATATGTATGTAGCTACAAATTTGAACTAATTTTTCGCAAATTGTGCTCAATTTGTTTGTATTGAAATGTGCTGTGCGCCATAAAACTATGTACATAATTATGTACTTACTCATGGCTGCAGATATTTGTGTGTATATATATATACATGTGTATGTATGTACATAATATGTACATAATGTGAGTATCGAACAAAGTATCATTATATCTTAAGTAGGTATCGTATCGTGAAAAAAGCGTTCTTAGATCTATCAACATAAATCTATGAAATACATAATGTATGTACATACATATGTAGTTAAAATAACTGATACATAGTACGGAACACCTACTGCGCAAGTATAACTTGCACTTGACCGGATTTTTTGTTTAATAATCTAACACTAAATTGCAAAAAATATCAATTCATATTGCATCCATGCATATACATACCATCCATACAATGAAAGGTACACTAAACCGTACCGTACATTAAGTGTTCATACAAAGACAGATCACACTAAAATGTATCCACGTACCGTTTAGTGTCTGTGATCGCGTACGCAACCACTAAATTTAAAAATAGAGTTTGCGTACGAAAACAGAACACTACCGTAGCGTTCTTTTTTTACTCATCGTGTTCACTACGTAGTGTATACCGGTTGTGTACACAAACGCAAACATTATGAGAGATCGTAGAGTATGTGTTCTTTTTCCGTACACTACGTTTAGTGTACTGTTCTCGGAATGTACCGTACAGAACACTAACGTTAGTGTTTTTTTTCGAACTCTGCTACAAAGTATTAATTCCTAGATAGCATTTATATTTTTTTTCATTTTATTACATCTTTCTTTTTCTTTTCTTCTGTGTGTACTTATTTTCGTGATATGTATACATATATGTATATATTTTCTAATATTTTTAATTATATTTCTCTTATTTGGCTAACCTTTTCTCTGATACATTAACGGTTGATTTCTTCACATTAGTACTAAGTCTGTCCTAATACCCGCACCTTTTCTCTGATACATTAACGGTTGATTTCTTCACATTAGTACTAAGCTTTGGAGCTATCTCTTGTACTCTGTATCAACGAAAAGCTATACTCTGTTCCACAAAAATTGTCAGTAAAGAGAAGATAGGACGTTTGCCTTTCATTCTGGTTGCAATAGCTTTCATAAATCTGTCCCTCTTTTAAGCTCTCACTGGGTTACCATAGTATGCACGAAAAATCACCGCAAATCGGAGAGCAATACCCATAGGGCTACCATCTGCTGATTTGAAAAAAAAACACAATTTGTTGAACGAAAAAAAGATAATTGTGTACAAAGTGGACACCAGCTCGATTTTGATGAAATGTTGGTATGTCGTAAAGCTTTATGTTTTCGAGTATTTTGGTGTATCAATGTTATATATCAGAAACGATTAGCTTACGAGACATGGGCTAAAAACAAAAAAAACTATTCGTTTCCACGCCCAAAACTCATCTCGCGCAAATAACCTTCATTATAAATCACAAAAATCGAAAAAGCGTTAAAATTCATTTTAACGGTTTCACCAGAAAAACAAGAAAGTTGAAAAAACAAAAGCCATGTGGCAATACCCTCACATACTCAAATTCATTTTATTGGTTCTCAAAGCACAAAATCCCAAAGTTCTTTGACAAAACCCACAGAAAAAGCATTAACGATTAGCATTAACTTAATAACGCTAACACTGTTTGATGTTGATACTTTTTGTATACACAGCGATTCGCAGCCACAAATAATCATTCAGCCATCTACTGTGGAGATGGCCTGACATGCTGTGGTGGGATGTATGCGAATTTTTGGTAAATTACAAAAACAAAACCTGTGTAAGTCAGTGCTTTGGAGTTAATTTCAGTGGCGATTTCTCTAATTGAGTGCCGTGAAGACATGTACAGGTACCAGTGTTTGAAAAAAAGCTCCCCCATAAGGCCTGTACTAACAATTTTTGTGGAACAGAGTATAGTACTTGAGCATTTCCTCACATTGCTAGTACCGGTACTAGGTTCATGCAGCCGTATTTGCAATCTAATACGTCAAACTGGTATAAAATCGATTTTGACACTACTTTGATTTGTGAAATTAAATTTTTATATAATTTCGGCCATTTTCTGTCTTATCGTTTTGCTCTCGAGAGAAGCAATGCCAAATGAATAGGTGGTGGTTCTTCGTTTGTGCCAAAAATGGAAATATCCAGCGCTATGTTGGAGTTCTGTCCATATTATGGCCATCTTCTTTCCGGTTTGGCATCGTAAATTTGTGACAGTATGCCATTGAATACAAACAAACCCAACGTGCAATAATGTTCAAAATTTTGAGATCGGTTGACGATATTGTTTGCACGTTGAGAGAAAACCAGCCTCTGCGGTTTCGAAAACCCCACCTGGTGATTGCAATTTAACATGGACCGGGGGAACTCAGCAAAGCGATAAAATGCAGCAGCAGCAGTCGCCTCGCATTCTGCTAATGTTCCTGGCATTCGAATGAAATAAGCTAAATGGCGTATCAATGCCATACCTACTTTTGGCAGAATGCGACACACGATAGCTGCAGACACATGAATAACATCGGCAACCGCTATCTGCATCGATCCGCTTACCATAAATCGCAGAGTTATGAATGAGCAATTGCTGGTCAGGTAGTATATAACGAGAACTGGTAAATAAGGAAAGAAACGAAACAAATGAATACAACTGAAATAACATAGAATTCCTTTTTTTTACCTTGGCTGTGGGTGCTGCAATTCGTCCACTTCCAATTGGAGAACTAAGTGAAATGTAGTTTTCGACAACCGAAAACGCCGAAAAAAATCCACATCGTCCCAATTATTTACTGTACTCCGTTGTGGCATATGGTAGATGCGGTGGTTAAATCCACGAACTTTGATTCCTGCGTCGTTTTCGACGTCATCGAAATCGCGAAATAAATTTTCACCGCCATTTCCATTCCCATTTTATCAATGTACACGAAATACACAAATTAATAACAAATTATAGAATGCAGTCAAGAAAATATCGAAATTGAGTACTATTTTTTTTTTTTGTGAAGAAATGAAATTGACTTTTTCAGATATTAACGCTACTAGTTCGGCAATTTTGAGGGTCCAGCTGGTACCGAGTATTAGCTAGTACTCGGTACCAAATTCAGGGAGCCAGGCAGTCAGTACTTGGTGAAGAAATGATTTAGTATCGATTTGAGTACTAGCATTTGGTATAAACCCCAGTATTAGGGCTAGTACTCTGTCAGGAAATCGGCTGTAAGACAATGTATTAGTGAAATAAGACACATTTAATTTCTTTATCGAAATTCAGTTCAAATTGTTTTATCGTTCATTGCACAGCAAAGCACAGACTGTGTATTTACTTTTGTGACTGACTGTACATATATTTTAATATTCTGTTCAAATCCTCTTTTCAAAGCAGCCGATTTTCGCAAATCGAATAGTCTAAGAAACCGATAATGCAGATCTGAAGATTAAACTCAGCATTTTTCTACAGCTGAACTTCATACGTAGTTGGCACCCTACTGAACTCCTATGTATATGAACTCGTATATTTCAAATCTCAAATTATGAACTGCGCACCGCTCACAAAAATATCCAAAAGGCAATGTCCGGTGTCCCGCTGGGTACAAGAACACTCTAAAAACCACTAATGTTGACTATCGAAATTGAAACATTCAAATCACCTACTCATCAAGTCCGTGGCTGCCAATCTGTATCTCTTTATTTTATTCTCGTGCTAAATAATATTAACGTCTCATCCGCCCATTAACCTTTAGATTTTTTTTCTCCTATTGTAAAATTGTAAATAGCAAATTGCGCGAATAAACAAACTTATCTAACTATCAATCTATCTATTCCCTTTCATTGTAACGTAAAATATTAGATTTTTATTTTGTTGGTCTAAGAATTTGTAATAATCTACCCCACCCCGCCTAATTATTATAGTTCCTCGGGCGGCCAATTCAACCTCGGTATTATTTTCAAAACAAAAAAAAACTATTTTTCTCCCCACTAAAATTAATAGACGACGAACACAGCCCAAAGAGTGGAAAAGAGAAAAGAATGATAACAAGAAGCATAATGACAATGTGAAGCCTATGATTTGAACTGATATTTTGGACTTTATCCAAAAATCGAAATCGAAAATTGCGATATTATTAAGAAGAGTCTGTTTTAGAATACATATACGAGTATGACTGCGAGTGTATGTGTATATTTTGTCTTAGTTTGTTTTTAATTTCCACCACATTGTGTGAGACTCAATAACACTCGAGGATACAATCGAGACCCGATCCGAGATTGTTGAAAAATTCTAATTTTCATTTTAACTAATAATAATAATTATTGAAAATATTACTAATGGACTGGAAGACGATGATGTGTCTATAATGCAAAAAAAGCTTATCTTTTCGATTAAGAATTGGACTTCAAGAAACAGAAAAAATTATTAAATTTGGAGATGATAAGTACAGCCAGTTAAAGTTAGGTAATTATTAGTGTAAACGAAAAATTGATTTTTTTTTGTTTTCGTTTGAGTTCTGGGTGTACAAATTTGGTATAGTGGTTAAAAACACATTGGTTTTTACTTTCTTGGTACATATGGTTGTTTTTAATTAAAATGCGACCTATTTTTCTTTTTTGGAATTTTAATTTTTTGAAATTTAGTGGTATTTTGAAAACATGTTTTTAGCACACTTTTTTGACTTTATGTTGAGTTTAAAAAAAAGTTACGATAATGTATGGTCTAAGCTCAACGGAAATTTAAAGTACATGTATTTCTGAACATTCTCCTAGAAGCTCAGCTGCAAATATTTGCAAATCTTTGACCTATGATTTGATTAATGTAAGTAAATTTTTTTTTTTTTGGTTTTTTTTTCAATTTTTTTTTTCTCACATTTTTTATGTACATACAGTATTGTGCAAAATATAAGCAACCGCTTGGCCTTCGTACTTCAAGTCACTTTTTTTCATACTTTTACATATAGCAGAAAAAAAAACAGACGGAGACTTAAGCAATTAGGTAAGGCTTTTTTAATTCCTAGCTTTTGAAAAATTAAAAAAAATCTTGTGGCTCGTAAATAGATAATAAGCCCGAGGATCATGAAACTGCCTGTGCAAAATATAAGCAACTTTTCTTCTAACGCCAAAAAAAAAATTACATAACAGGGCATTTGCAGATAGTTTGGACTCTAAATGCAGTGTATTAATGAGAGGATTAGTTTTCTTTAAATTGGTATTGACATAATGTCCTGAAACATCACTTCACTGCAATGGCTTGAGCTTAGTGTCATAACAGTTGAAAATTAAAAAAAAATCGAGGATTATAACGGTAGAAAGTTGTAAATTCAAACTAAAATAAAGCTAATATTTACAAATTTATTATTTCATGGCTAATAAATAAGAACAGAGTAACAGGAGCAATACAGATCTGGCGTTAATGCGGGCGACACCGTATAACGTCAAGTCGAACTGACACAGAAATCCGTTCTCTCATCTTCAATTCAAATGAAACTGTAAAAGTGATTAATTTGAACACTGATGCGAGTACAGTTCGTACGCGAGCAATCGAAAGTTGGTTAAAAAACTTCAGACCAAGAAAGGAGCAAATACTTACACAAAAGGATCTGCCAAAAAGGTCTTGGAAAAAAATGCTATTTAAAAAAAATTAAATTCATTTTTTTCACTTTTCAGCGGACCAACTACGAGATTGCTTATGGAATTTTTAATTTGTAAATGAAAAAAATGAATTTAATTTTTTTACTAACAGGCTTCTTCAGACGCTTTGTCAATTTCTATTCAATTTTGGCGAAGCCTTTAACTGATCCAACAGCGACAGGCGATCGCAGCATTGAAGCAAGCTTTGACAAGTAAGCCTGTACTGACCATCTATCGTCAAGGAGCAGATACCGAAGTACACACCGACGCTAGTCAAGAAGGCATTGGAGCCATTCTTCTTCAACGTAGTGACGATAACCAGCTGCATCCAGTCTTTTATTATAGCAGGAAGAACAACGCAGCTGAAAAGACGTGGCACAGTTATGTGCTGGAGACTTACGCCGTCTACAAAGCGCTGGAGAAATTTCGAATTTACCTGTTGGGTTCAGAGCTCTGACTGACTTCGCTGCGTTTCGTCAAACTGTGACCAAAAAGGACCTACCAAATTCTGTCAAAAGATGGGTTTTATATATGCAAAACTTCGACTATGATGTTCACCAGTAGTGTAAGCGGTTCAACAGGAGCTGTTAGTTCGCATAAAGAAGGCACAGGACGCGGACAGTTTTATAACTGCAATAAAAGAAGTGCTAAAGGAGAAGACATACGATGATTTCCACATCTGAGGTGGTTTGTCTTTAAAGACATTAGCGGTTCCTCGCAACATGGAAAATTAAATCATCAACATGAAACACGATGAGGGACACTTTGGGGTACAGAAAACAATGCATCTCATTTCAGAAGAATATTTCATTCCCCAACTGAAAGACAAAGTGCAGAGACGTCTCAACAATTGTGTCAAGTGCATACTGGCAAACAGAAAAGCTGGCAAGCAGGAGGGGTTTCTTAATAAGAGAGAGCTTCAGCAACATTTCGGAAATCCTAGGCGATTCATTCATTCATTCTCTTCGAAAAGTTTTCAAGATTTCTGATCTTTTCTGATTTTTTAGGTCCATATGCAGTTGTTTCGAAAGGCAGAGGTGGACGCTATTCAGTGAAGAAAGTTGCAGCTAATGAAGGCGACTACCAGTTCCGATTTGATGAAGCCTTGGCGAAATGACAGCAGACCTGATGATATGAGTTACGCCAACATTACTGTAGGCTGAGTGACAACTTTGTTTTCTCATTTAGCGATTGCTGCTAATTCTTTCACAGATGGAGAAAATTGCACTGCGTACTCTTACCCGCTGCGCACTCTTACCCCAAACGACTCTACTATTTTTTTTGAAGTTGACTAAGTTCCTATGGACTAATGAAATACCAATATTACAGTAAGTGGAACCAACTAATTCAATTTTGAACTACAGTGAAACCTCCCTTAGGCGGACAGTGACGGTGACATATTTTTGTCCGCCTAAGAGATTTGTCCGTTCAATTGATAAACACAATTTTTGTTAAACAAATTATCTTTATTTATCAAAACATAAAAAACACTGCAACTTTATTTGAAACGATTAGCAAAACAATAAACAAAACAGAACCAACATTGGGAATCTTCGCAAATGACTTCTATCGCAGCTGCATGGGTGAGGAGGCCGAAGAATCCCCATATCACCTCCTGTGCAGCTGCAAAAAAATTCTGGAATAAAAATAAAAACTCGGTGTGAAGCTCCGAAGGATTTTTTTTGTTTTCACCCGTTTAATGGAATTAAATTATATAATTTCTGACAGATATGCGTGTCCGCGTCCGATCAATGGAGTATCCGATTAAGGAAACGTAAAATGTATGCAAACTTAAACATAAAAGTTTGGTTAGGAGAATTTGTCCGTCTTAACGATCGGTTCGTCTAAGGGAGCTGTCCGTAATGGGAGATTTCACTGTATTTAGTTCAGTAAATACTCTTATGAACTCTTATGAACTAATTACTCAAATAAATTCCAATTAAATAGAACATGCCCATTGAAACACAAAAAAGGAAAATGAGGAAAATATTTTAAAATTTTTATGTGATTTCCTTTCAATTTTTTTTTTATACAAGTAACGTTCAAAAGAACAAAACAAAACTCGTTCTCGCGGTGTTAATCTTGTACGCATATCTCTCCATGCTGATAGTTATTTTTTTATCCTTTAAGGACAACGCTCCTCTCAGTAAAATCTCCACTCAAACCAAAAAACTTACATAACACTGATAGTTCATTTTATTCTCTTCTTTTTCCTGGTACCATAACCCCCCATTCCATGTTCAACACAGTTTCTTTATAGTAAAAATCTTGTTCATATCCTCCATGTTACCCCCGGGGTTTTGTTTTTTTTTTTTGCCGCTTAGCTCGTTTTTAATTTTATCTTGTCAGACTTGCCCTTTCCCACTACCCAGGCCATGTGATGGGTGGTGGCTAGGATAATCGTCGCCGCCACCGGTTTTCACATACCAATAACTTTCGGGAAGAAAGGGGAAGCACCAAACGCTTTTTTTAACTTTTTAATGGGCCAGGGTGCTGGAACTTCCATTTTCATTGGATAGAGTAAAACGGATATTATACTTGAGTGTAATCCACTTTCAAACCGAGTCAAAGACTGAGGGGCTGTTGTTTTAAAATCATAATCAAGGTGCTACTATGTCCTGCGAAGTACATATATTGGACCTATTCACCTAGAAATAAGTTTCGCCTATGTACATATGCACAAAAACGTGATATTTGTTGGGGGAGATGATGCTTAAGATTAGACTTTTTTTCCACAGCTGTGCACGTTTTTAATTAGAACAAAATGTGGTAGTGGTTGGGACGGATTATGTTTCAAGCAGGAGGTATTTTTTCCACCTGAGTCGACAGCAGTTTTAGTTAAATTAAGAACAAAGCAGTTGCACATTGAATTCTTGAGTCATTAACGCGGCAAAAAGGGGAGTAGTTCGAGTAAAATCCTCCTGAAAACTCCTTCGAAAGACTTAGATAACCAGATAAAGTAACAGAAATCGTATACGGAT
This sequence comes from Brachyopa scutellaris, assembly GCA_949775065.1. Lineage (NCBI taxonomy): Eukaryota > Metazoa > Arthropoda > Insecta > Diptera > Syrphidae > Brachyopa > Brachyopa scutellaris. Next base: position 124,944,200 of record OX459112.1, read on the forward strand.
TTAAGCGAACTTAATCAGGATTTTAATATAATTTATATACGACAATTGACAATATGCTAAAAAATACATACTTATTTATAGAGATTGAAAGGATCTAATTCGAGACCTTGTGGAAATCCTTTAAACCAGTCCAAATCAAAAGACAAAAAGGCTGCTTTTCTTATTAAATTTTTGCATTTCAACGAGAGTCAGTCAGAAGATATTACGAGTATAAATCGTAAATGTTTTTTGCAATAAAAGTTGCAAATCATATGTTCGATAATACTGAGTTTACGAGTTCGATGGTTTTAAGAGACATGGTAAGTACCAAACTGCACCTCCAAGTCACTAAGCGGTTTATTAAAGCACCGTAGCGCTGTGGTTAGTGCTGCAATGCTGTTTGGATTCAATTCCAGGAGCCAAAATCTTTTTCAGGGAGCCACCTCTTCAAGGGGTTCGTGCAAAAATATTATACAACACTCACACACAAATGGTTGCGAGAAGCTAAGTTCGGTTCCCCAAAAGACTACTGACGCCTAAAATTACCTAATAACCATTTAACTAAAGTGGAGTCCCACAACGTTCCATTCTTTCGCCAATATTGTTTTTATTGATGACGACGCACATAGGGGTATTTGCATGAAAAAAGCGGACAAAATTAGTTGTGTGTTTCAATGGTCTGCTCTTGTCTGAAACAATAATTTATATCGTCTTAGAGGCATTTCTTTTCTGCTAAAAAAAAATAATTAAATTCGTACCAAACGTGATATTTTTAGTTTGAATTCTTTTAGTTGGTCCTGCGCACAACACGCTCTACTTAGCAAATATTAATCAAAGTAGTCCAATTTTGGATTTATATCGTTTCCTCTACTCTCCTGCATTAGTTCATATAAATGTTTTCTGGATAAAACTCTCAAGCACTATATAAACGTTGCATAACATATGAGTGCCTTTTACACGAAAGTGAAGAACTCATTGACCTACAGTACTGTAAAGAGCACGTAGGAGCAATCAATTTTTGCTGCATTGACTTAAGGAATATTTAAACTAACTTATTAACTTCAATTCATTGCCCAATAACGGGCTAACTAAAACAAAAACATTAAAACTTGAAAAATAACTTGAGAAAATATTATGTATTGATACAATAGTTCTAAGCCCGAATTGAAACGAAAAACACCGCCAAATATTTCCAAAATTTAATTGAAATTGCAAAAAAATACCTAAGGCAGAATTCTCCATTTAAATTTTTTTTTAGCTTTCTATCACAACACTTCGATATCACTTATTGAATGACACTTACCAAAGTAGCACGCATTACAATAAAAATGCAAATGTTAACTTTAAACTCATTTTATCATAACACACGATCGACAAAAAGAAAAACAAGTAGAGCATATTATCCCTTGTTTATTTAGCACCCGCTATACCAAGCTTTTAGTTGTCAATTTTACTTTTCAGAAAATCGACTTTTGGCCAATTTTTTGATCAAAATACTCCTATGTGCGACGGTTAACGATACAATGCGATGGGCTTTTTACATCTTACTCCTAGCAAGTTGGCTTGGCTGAAAAAACAGGAAACATTCAAACAGACCTCCACTGAATCACTTCAATTTTAGAAAAAGAGGAAAACATTGTGTTGCTGAACATCCCGTCAATGGGTATTGCATGGGCATAAAAGGACGAGATAGAGTTTATGATTTTCGAAAGCCTGGACCAGGCCAGGATATGGTGATTGAAAGTCAGGAGAGTGTCAGGAGAAAATTTGCAGACGCTCTTCAATCCGCACCGTATCTCTATCTCTAATAAAAAAAGTTCATGGAATTTTCAGTGGAATAACCAAATAAATTTTAACAGTTCCATAGCAATAAAATCAGTTTACCAACGATGGGAAGAACGAAAAATAAGAGGGAGTCAAAACGAAGTAAACAAGACAACATAAGGCATCCACGTGTTTATAATTTCCGATAATAGCTACCATCTTCTGCTTACAGAGCGCTATACTCCACGTGTTGGTTAGTAGTTAATTATGTTTGCCAACTCCATGTGCTTGATATGTACATATTTCCGTCTTAGAAATATGTAGCTACCTGCTACACGCAGCCTAAGGTAATATATACAAATTCTTCCAACTTCTTCCAAATTATGGCATTTGACAGGATCACATCAAAACCAATTTGCATCCAATAAAACCCAATATTACACCTATCAGTGGAGAATCAATACACATTTACCATTTACATACATATATACGAGTACTAGTATCCATACAATCCAAATAAAAAAAATCCGGTCAAGTGCAAGTTATACTTGCGCAATAAGTGTTCCGTACTATGCCTCAGTTATTTTAACTACATAAATACATATGTACATATGTCATAGATTTATGTTGATAGATTTATGAACCCTTTTTTTACGATACTTAAGATATAATGATACTTTGTTCGATACTCACATATGTACATACAGTGAACTCTCTCGTAACCGGACACTGACGGTACCGAGAAATTTGTCCGGTTATAAGAGGTGTCCAGTTATGGGAGAAAAAAATTAATTGACGTTCTTTATAAAAGAAATACAATAGACATGAGTGGTATTCATTTTACTTTATAAAGGAATTAATTTTTATGTCATAAACACAAATTACCAAAAAAATAGATACTAATTTCTGTCTATGACAATCAAGCGTTAAATGACACATACTACATACATACACTTAACATACAAACCTATATAAAAATGCAATGGGATTTATAAAATCACCTAGTTGTTGGATAACACGTTCGCGGACAAGACAGCATATGCCGTCAATGGTTGAGAAAATAAGCGGGTCATGACAATTTTAGATATGTTAGGAAAAGACGGGAACCCTGACGAGAAATATAGTAAACTTCCATATTCCGGCATTATTTGTCCTACCAGATACAAATTTTCATTTCACTGTAACCAGCAGAATCATTTTTATCATTATACAAAATTCGCACAAAATAAAATAAAATATCTCTCAAAATGCCGGAGATATGGGTGTGTCATTCGAGCGTTCCCCACCGAAAATCATGTGTCCGCGAACGTGATAATGACGCAAAGACACACTCCACAGTTTACATTTTTGTTTCGTTTCTTTGCAAAGTGTAAAGACGAGGAGAACAAAACAAATACAAATGTTTTGTCCGTTTAAGAGAGTGTGTCCGTGTCCGGTTATGAGAGAGTCCGGTTATGGGAGACTTTTTTTATATGAAAAATCGTGTATTTATTTCGGTTCTTTGAAATCTGTCCGGTTATAAGAGGTGTCCGGTTATGACAGGTGTCCGTAAGGAGAGAGTACACTGTACATACATACAAACATATATAATATATATACATATGCACTTGTGTATCTGCAGACACGAGTAAGCACATACAAAGTTTTATGGTGCACAGCACATTTCAATACAAACAAATTGAGCACAATTTGCGAAAAACAAATTCGAATTTGTACCTACATAAATGTATACCTACACAAATGTAAGAAACTTGTTCAAATTACCTACACATGCATGTACATATGTTTCTAATGCCCTTTCTCATCTGCTCAGAAGAATAATTATGCACACACACAAAATGAAAAAAAAAAAAAGAACAACAAATAAAGTATGTACATACATATATACATAATTATGTATGTATTTGCAAGGGATGTACGCCTGTGCATCAGATTTCATTTTTCGTCTCGTTATTCGTTCAATTGTATTAACTGCGTAGAATTTTGGGTCCCTCTCTGTGACTGTGTATAGGTACAAATTAAATTTTTCCCAATATAGCAAAAGTAGAGACACCTACATATTATATTATAATGCGTTGCATAGGAAACCATTCTTAATGTTGATTAAAATGGTTTAATGCTGATTTTTGGAGCGTATTTCTATGATCAATGTTTACTCTCATGCAAATTTCACTATAAAATCAAGTCTAAGCTCAATGGTTATACCACACACAATAAATTTATTTATCATTATTTTTAGGATCAATAATTCCATTTTTACTCTCGCATATACAAATTTCCCTATACATATCTGCTTTTAGGCGTTGTGATAGGGTTACATCATTTCTGAATATGTAAGCAGTAGGGCAGTTGAAATTAAAAAAATTAATTAAAACTAAAATGAAAACCACAAATAAAGTATGTAAATACATACTCGTACGACAGAAATATGCCATGAATATTCGCTTCGGATAGTTGAAATTAAAAAAATTGATTAAAAAAAACCGTCTACCGTGTTTCCATCTACACTTTATTCTCAATATTTGTGATTTTATTTAGATTTTTCTGAGCGATATTTTCGGAGAAAAAGCTCGGGATAGCAAGTTGTAACGTTTTGTGAAAAATGCTAAGAAACTACCACCCGCCGCCCCCCCAACGTCCAAATTCAGCTTTTTAAGTTCTGGTTTGTGTTTGGGCCACTAATTGCTACAACTGTTCCAAATTTCAATAGTCTACGTTAAATAGTCTCTGAGAAAAATGCCTGTGACAGACAGACAGACAGACACCGAACTGATTCCATTAGTGTTCCGTTTTGGCACGGACGGAACACTAAAAAAATCAATTTGCTCCCCTCTAATTTAATCCGCTGTAACACTTCTTAATATAAGAACAAAAAAGAAATAAAAAGAAAAAAAAAATATATTCAGAACAAAATAAAAAAAGTAATAAAAATCAATGCTTATTGTGAGTAAAATAATAGAAAATAAAAAAAAAAACAGGGAAAAGAAGATTCTGCAAAAATTTCCATTAGAGACATTTAGGCGTAGGCACTGGCACCACCAATACCAGCACCAGCCCTCTTTACTTAGAAGTGAAAAAAAAAAACTCATTCTAGAGATAAAACAGAAAAATCACACGTATTGCTCAATTTTCTAGAGGATGTACTATTTTAAGTCCGAAACCGACAAAAATAAGAATAATAAAAAAAAAAAACATCTAAAAGTGTTCGACGGCGGAATGAACAAGGTAAGGTATTCAGGGAAAAGATAACAACCGGGCCTAATTAACAATAAAAAAATACGAAAAAAAAAATCAAATTTATAGGCGAATGGACATTGAATACCAAGACTTCCCCGTATTCACTGTAGAACTCCAATGCAATCATTTCCCCCATGTTTTGAGACAACTCGAATATTCTTTAATTCGAGTAAATACATTAGGTATGTATAAATATGTTATGTACATACAAAAATTAGTGTAAGAAATTATAGATACAAACGTAAATTTTTAGTTTTCTTGGAACGAGTAATCAACTTTTATGATTAGTTTCGTGACAAATTATTGTCAACTCGGAGAAAACTCTTTAAGGGCTTAATATATAATACAACAGCGACATAGGGAAACACGCATTGAATTCGTTAAAATACATGTCCAACACAGTAAAATGTGGTCACGTGATCTTCAGAGATGAGAACAAATTTAACCTGGACGGCCCCGATAGCTTCAAATACTATTGGCATGATCTCAGGAAAGGAAGGAAAATCATGTCACACAGGACTTTAAAACGAGCAGGAGTTGTGGAATTTTTTTAATTCTGCAAGAATTGATGCCAAAAAGTACCAAGAAGTGTTGGAATAGCATCTTCTTCCCCTAATAACCCTAACAGAGGACAAAGATGTCATATTTCAACAAGACAACGGTCCTATCCACACAGCACGGACAACAACGTGGTTTCAAGAGCATGGAATTAAACTTTTACGGTGACCAGCTTTAAGTCCAGGCATAAACCCCATTGACGACCTGTGGTTTATGATCCGGAAAAGCCAGAGATTCATAACGTGAAGCAACTCAGCCAAAGAATTGTTGGAGCATGGAATAATATACCGGACAATACCTTTTTTTTCAAGAAATGAATTACCATTCCTGGTAAAAAAAAAAAATTTAATCCATTAAAGGGTTTTCCCGATGTTGGTTTCGGTTGGCAACGTATGGACACAAAACTAATCAAAAGTTTGATAAAAATGTTGAATGAAACGATGCTCAACCAACACTTCATCTTTTTGCTAAATTTTTGGAATCTGTTTTCTCTGATTGTAATCCTCCTGGTAACTTTGGACCGAATTCAATATCCGAGATTGATAACATTTTTCTGAGTTTCAGCATGGATTTGTTTCTGGTCGTTTTACAACAATAAATTTGGTCCATTTCAAATCTTATGTCATTAATGCTGTTGGAAGCGGCAGCCAAACTGAAGCTGTTTATACATATTTCTGTAAAGCCTTTCATTTAGTGAAATATATGATTTTACTGAAGAAATTTTAATTTTTGGCCCTACTAGGCCAGATAAACCCAATAAACTTAAGTTTAAGTTTACTTAGGTTTCTTGTATATTTTCTTTGTATGTTATCATTTCCCCTTTAAAAATTTAAATAAATAGCTACATAAGCTAGAGAAGTATTCATCTCAAAGCAAAAAACAAAAGCCACAGATAACTATACGCAATACGCACGTGTAAACAAAAAAACTCCAACGTTTCAGAACTTAGTATAGAGCACAAACATGACATATAGAGAACAATGAAGTTGTGAAAAAGAAAAAGTCAGAGTAAGAAAAGCAGAGTTAAAATTTGCATACTCATTCCAAGGAAACTGCAAATTTACGTTTGAGCCTATAATTTTTCACACCACTGTGTATGTACATACATATGTACTCGTACTCATATGTTTTTAACATTTAAACGTTTTCGTAAGCTACTTAAGTTTAAAGAAAACATTTTTCAATTGGACACACGATGCACATCCGATAGCCCACAATCGTGAGTCACAGTCGAAGGGAGTACAAGAGCAAAAATCCTTGAATCTGGGTCATGTTCAATTGGAGTTGCGGGAATTTGAAGGAGTTGTTGTTTTTTACGATCTGAGATGTGTTTTTTCCTTGAATATGTGTCCTTGTCGGACGAGTAATAAAATCTATTCTGTTCTATGGTGCACATTATGTTGCAATTAATTATATACTAAAGTACGCAGCTCTGTTCAGTCTGTTGTTTTATTTTTATTTATTGCTAAGAGCACAATTCCTGATGAATTACAACCGATTAGATTAGTTTCTCCAGTCAGCCAGTTTAGCTTAAAAACTATGAACAAAAATTGACACATGCAATGTGCCAATTGTTATCTAAAGTGATAATATAATCAGTCCCGAATATGTATAGAGGGATTTTTTCCGAATACTCAAACAGCCATATTAGACATTATTCCGCATTTGTTTAGTTTTTTCTTCCAGCCCGAGCTGTGTTTTTTGTCCAGTTTGGCTCTTGAAAATATTTGGACTTATATTTTGTTGCCTTATATTTTGGCAATCTTTCTAAAGGGGGAAACAAAATAAGCAAACATAAGCGAGCTATACGGTAGGTAGTATTTATTTAAAAATAATTTATCAGAAGGTAAACGATGCTTGATAGCACAGATAAGCGGATCAAAATGTTGTGACTTACATTCGAGTGTCATAAAATGTCTTATTGTTGTTGCTTAGCCATCTAGACTTTCATTTCACGTATTGGACGTTGAGGACGACAGTTCACGTGCTTATGATTATAGGATTAAGATGGAGCTGTACATTTTTAACTTTGACGCAACAGTTGTTTTAAGAGCTAGACAGATCAAATTGTTTTTTTTTTTTTTTGACAACGACGTGTGACATTGTGAAAGGTTAAGTCCTTTAGACTTTCGTAGCTACGTTATATTAGGTTTATCACTCTTAAAATTGTAAAAGCCGAACGCGTGTTATTGTTGATTTGTTTCAATTATTTTATTTGATCTTTAAACGTAACTGAAGGGAATAACTATTCAGTTATTTTTAATTTTTAAGGAAGTAGCTCCCTTGCTACTAACAAAGCAAAAGCTGCAGAGACGAGGTAGAGAAAGAAAGTGCTAGGTACCCAGCTCATCGTATCACAATGGAACTCTACAGCTCTAAGTATGGTGGTGTATCAGAATTGCCGGCAGCCACTGCTACCAAACCTAACCTAACTCCGTTTGCTGATTTATTTTTTTTTCTGATGGAATTGTTACCTGACTGAAGTTAGTTTCAAACTTTTCTATTCATTACCAAATACAAAATATGTACATATAGTCAATTGAGTCACTTTTAGACGGAAGTGCTGAATATGTAGAAAAGACGAATCCTGTTATTAAGTTTGCCTGTGAGGCAAGCAAGGAAGACCTGACCATTGTAGATCTTACAGCTGGAAGCACTTTTATTGTATATTTATCGAAAAGGATGAAGGCCTAAAACCTATTTTCATAAAAAATTAAGATGCAAAATAAAACATTCATGAGCAAGCAACAATCAATATCAAATATAAGACTAATATTCCCAGCCGACAGGAATGGGTTGGAAATGTCTGTCTAAATGACAAATCTGCACAACTGGAGATCTACACGGATGGATCCAAGACAGGAGATCGGGTATCTTTTCGAGCCAGCTCAACCTGAACCTGTCCTTCCGGCTTCCAAACCACTGTAGTGTCTTTTAGGCGGAGTTGATGGCTGATGGCTATTCGTGAGGCCGCTGAGTGGCTGTCAATGAAGTGGATGTTCATTTTCATTTACACCGATAGCAAAGTAGCTAAAAGGCACAAAATCTCTACGGAAGCACTGCTACAGGCTAATGAAACACGGCGTGACCTGGATACTTAGCCGCACAAAAGCAGAGCTTTCCTCTGCTAAATCGATGCAAAACCTGCAGCCTGCTAAAAATTAGCAGAGCACATATCGGCATCTTAGTCGGCGTATTGACGGGTTATTTTACAATTGGCAGACACGCCAGCAGGTTAGAAATCCTGGCCAATAACTTCTGTCATAGCTGCATGGATGAGGAGGAATCCCCCTATCACCTCCTGTGCAGCTGCCCAGCACTCTCCTCATTAAGAGAAAAAATTCTGCGAGAATATTTCTTAACTATTGGACCAGTGCGAGAAATCTCGCATGTAGGAACCCTTCAATGAGAAAAATGAGAAAAACAATTTAATAGTTCTCAATTCGTCACGATGAGGCATCAATCACAATCAAGGATCCACACATAAAGTATTAAAACGTTATTTTGTCGTTTTGTTTCATCATAAATTTTATATTCTTAATTATTTTTAAAACATAATCATATTAAATCTTTTAGGGTATGCCTGAGGCGTTAAAGGCTATGCGTTACTGGTTTTATTAAGTCAGAAAATAACTTTAAGTATTTTGGTTTTATAATGAAATCCTCCCCACACAGACTGTCCAGTCATTCACAACGCATTTGTAGTCTTTTTTCTTCTTTTAAAGCCGACGTGTAGGTACATACACATATAACATACATATTATGTATTTAGCTATTTTTAAGATTATACACATTTAATTCTAAGTATTAACAGATGAATCTTAAAAAAGCTATTTTAGCATTAAACACACCCACCACTTCGCTAGAAAAAAAAAAAAAAGATAAATAAATAAATAAACAAATCAGAAAAAAAAGTTACGTATACGCCCAAGTATTAGGTTGTGGCATTTAAATCGATTAAAATACGACCACTCTACACTCATTAGATGTATACTTTACGATTGCAACTTTGTATGTACATATATGTATTTGCAGAGAACACTAACTTCAACTGACAGAATGTACGTCATTTTGACGTTTGCAGAGCGTTGACTATCAACATTAACTGCAAAAAACACGTGATTGCACAGTAATATTTGGAGACTAGTCTTTCACATTAGCAAAACAGCAGTATTAAGTTGGAAATGTGATATTGAACTTTTAGTAAAACAATGCAATGCAAGCTTAATGTGAAAGGCTTGATGATTTTATCTCCACTCTATGAACTCGGTATCATTTACAACGAGTTACAACACCGAAAAGAAGCGAAGACCCCTAATGTACTGCTTCTATAAAGCCAAGGGTATAGCCGGGTAAAACAATGGAATTGTATACGCATTACTAATGTGAATTTTTTTATCACCTCAGGCATCTCATTACACTTAAAAAATCAAATAAACCATTTACCACTCATTGGAGAATAGTGGTTAAGGCATAACCCCGCCATTTACCCGCCAAAGAAATAAAAGACATAACAAACAAAAAATAATAAAAACACCAAGGAATTCCCATCCTAATTGTACGCAAAATAGCTGTCAAAAATCTGTTTACTCTTTTAACTGTCAGCACTTGAAAAATTGACAAATTCCCCGCACGAACAAAGGGAGAAAATGTTAACACTTTTTCCTTCCGGATATCACCGAAATCGAAACCGAACCAAAATAACTCTTTTCAGCGTACATCCGATGTGAAATGAAACTGCGAACAACGCGTGTTATATTCGTACATCGTGTAGTGTACTCGTCAGGCTCTGTAACGCAACTGAATGTTAGCAGGGGAGCTTTTCTAGACACAAGGGGTTCGTTTGTCGGCGCTCGGCGATGACTCGACTCTCTTATTTCACGCTTTCGGTGTTTCGCTCTCTCAGGAAATTCCACATCCACGCTGTCTGAAGTGTGTTTCGTTTATTTTCCTAGGTCGTCGTCGGAGAGAAGTTATTAGTCGGATGTGGAAATCACAGTCGCTATACAGATACAGACACGATAAGGAGGGTGGTGGGAGGCAATGATAACAAAAATTCAAATCTATAGATTTGAATATCGGTGCTGAGAAGAGAGATGAAAAGAAACCAAAACAGGTTGTTTTGCGAATGTTTTGTTAAAAACAACAAGAGATAAAGAGGCGGAGAATGAGGAACATAGAGAAGGTTTATTTGGGGATGCTGCCGCTAATGCATCCCCTTGGAGTTACGAGCCTGTTTGTTTTCGACTAAATACAAAAGAGCTTTTGGAAGAGGACTATGCAAATAGGAGGGTACTTTATGTCATTGTGCTTTGCATAATTACTTATGCAGCACTCGCATAACAGTTGGGTTAATTTTTTGTTGGTTTTTGTGTTACCAATGAAATCAATGCGCCATGAGTTTGTTCTATGTTATACGCCCCGATTGTCGCAATTTCAAAAATGTGATCGCTCCTGTGAAACAGTATTATTTCCGTTGTTTAACGGAACAATTATTCCTGAAATATTCAGCCTTATTGTGAGATTCATCCGAAATAACAAATTACATTTTCTGCCTTGTTGTTCTCTTTTTCGCCTACTAAAAACAAGGGAAAAATTCAGCTGTCATAGTGTTTTATTTCGCCCGAATAAAATTTTGGGCGAAACTCACAATAGGGGGAAAATGATTTTCGGGCGGAATGCTGTTCGGGTGAAACTCACAATAAGGCTGATTTACTCAGATAATTTGGTGGAGAAGAAGAAGGGAAATGCAAAATCAATGGAAGATAGTTGTATTGCATTGTTTCGTTGGGTAACATTTGAAGAATCAGCATTTGATGGTGGGTTGTCTCTGATAAGATTTCAGTCACTTTATAAATTTATTTCGTTTAGAAAGTGGTTAAGGTGTAGAAGGAAATGCCACTTGACGTTTTATGTGAAATAGTCAGATAATTGACTTTCCAAGTAAAAAGAAACGTCTTAAATAAAATTGGAGGACATAATAGACAATGGGATATTATCGATCACGTACGTGAATAAAACTGGGGAGAGGTTACGACCAAAAGAAATACTAAGTGACGTTGAGGTGAAGGTCATTAATATAAAACCACATAGGAAGTCTCTCAAGATCTTCTTGTAAAAGAAGACAATGATGCTCGGGATGAATAGGTCGGAACAATTTTAAATCATCGGCACACATTGGGAATTTTAAAACAAGTCGGGATTGCCATTAATAAATAAAAGAAAAAGCAAATGGCTACCCTGAGGAACTCCAGAGGTAACGTAAACTGGTGATGAATATTCATATGTACATATGTATGTATATCGTTAATGCGAACATACTGAATACGTAAGATAGGAGTAAATCTACTGTAGAAGGCTTGAGTGAAGCCCAAACCTGCTCAGTTTGGAAATTAAAATTTTGTGATTAACACGATTACATCACTCTGTAGGCCTTTCTCAAGGTCGTTTAGGACAGAATGACAACATATTAAGAGATTTGAAGAAGTACATCTACCAGCCACAAAGCCATAATGAAACGAAGACATAAGTTCCTTCAAGAGAGGCGTTAGTTTCTCATAAACTAGTTTTTCAAACAGCTTGAGCATGGTCGAAATTTGGCAAATAGAACGACGCAGTAGACTCTCGTTAGCGTCAACACCGGTTAATGTGAAAAAAAATTTTTTTGACATTGACATCTCAACAAACAAATCCTGAACACACTAAAACGTGATCTACAATTTCCGCTCAAAATAACTGTAAAATTCAAGCAAGATTCAACTTGAAATTTGCTTTTCTTTGTGAAACATCTCGTCTTGTACAGTTGTAGTTAGCTACAATTCAGTTCGTTCTTGGAGAATGCAAAGATATTAGTCGGTGATATTTATCCTGAGGTTTGATTCTTATATTTTTAAGATGTTTGTCCTAAATAAAATCGTTTGCCTAGGTGGGCTGTACAATTGAAGACAACCATGAATGGAATGAGGATACTTACTTAGTTGGCGCTACAGCTCGAGGTGAACCGGGGCCTGCTTCTCGCAACCATTTGTGTGTGCGTGTTATATTTTTGCACGAATGGAAGGGACCTACAGTTTTTTGCCGACTTCGAACGGCGAGTTGAGAAGCTCAATCGTGACAAATGATACTCTTTGATGTTTGTCAGACATTCGAAAGAGGTGGCACCGTGAAAAAACTCTTTTAGGTGTTAGAACCGGCCGGGAGTTGAACCCGGGCAGCATTGCGTGGTAGTCCAACGCACTAACCACCACGGCCACGGTGACCAGGATATAGACGACTCTAATGTTGTGTCCAAAGTAACCAACATCATAAGTGATGGAGATGAGCTTGAATTGCCAACCTTCGCAAACGTGAACTGGCTTCGTTTTTAATTGTTCACGTTATCGAGAGTCTACTGTAATTTGTAATATCATGTCTCGAAACTGATATATAAATATGTGTTAAAAACAGAAATACAGTTTACTGTTTAGTAATCCGCTAAAACGGTTCCTTTTATTTTAGATCGTAGACACTTGCTACTGGAGATTGAATTTAAATCGAGCAGCTTACTAACCAAAATGTGTTATTAATTGGATTAGGTAGTTCTGTTCCTGATCCTGATGTGGACTAGTATTGGGTCTGAGTACTCCAAAATGTGGTTTTCGATTTTTGTTAAGCTCACATCTGTTGAATGTCAATTCGAATTTTCACAAAAATGTGCAATTTGTTTCTCGCAGCACTTTTGCACTCAATCATTTTAGCGAAGAAAAAAGTAAAAAACTGATTTTTAGTATATCAGACACAACATGTGTTTTAAAAAAGCATATATCAAATGCAATACAAAAAAAAAATGATGCGACTGTATCCAACAGTCCCGAGCTATGTGTAAACATCACGCGGATGGCGGATGGGATGTGTAGCTCAACTTTATTGGAAGGAAAGTAAATTATAACTAGTCTTTGTTCGATAAAATTCAAGTCAATCTTATATATACTCATAGAATCCACTACATTCGCAGCAGTCGACGCCAGGAAACGAACCTCGACCCCTAAACTCAGTAGTACTACGCCAAAAGTAGAAAAACCGACGCGCTACACACTCAACCACCGCGCTTATCACCCCGATTCTGGAATCCGTCGGATCTGAGATTCACTTCACTAGTTAGATCCACGTGAACGTGTTCACTGTATCACTGAATCCGTCGGATGAACTGTCTTACCGACACGTCGGTTTATTCTTTCGAACACAGCTGTCTTGCATTGTTGACAGGAAGTTTTATTTTTTTTTTGTAAAATAATAGGTTAAATTAACCAAAATTGCTATTTTTTGATCAAAATGAGAAAATTTCTGCAAGCAGAAGAACTCGTGTGACTTTAGGAGCAAACACTGAAGAAAAGGATGAACTGAATTCCGAGCCAAACAGCACGAGAACAACACGTAGGAGAATAAATCTTGAGAACTTTGTAGTCCAACTCATTAGTTTTTTATTTTATAAAAAAAAATTTACACATAAATAGTTGTAGTTGCGGATGTCAAATGTATGGGGAGATTCGATCCGGTTGTTCTGAATAATCAAGTGAATCTCATTCATATTACTGACAAGTGAACGTTTCCCTTCGAAAGGATTCAATGATAGGAAATTTCGAATTTCGGTGGAAGATTCCCGCTGACGGATTCCAGAATAGGGTTGTATAAAAACTTTTCATCTAAGTTCTTACATAAATTATATCAGTTTGTAGGTATATACTCTGTTCTGTCATCTCATCAAGAATAAGAAAAATAGAAAAGAAAAAAAAAACGGCCAAGTACGATTCATTATGAGAAATTGGATAAACATTAAGAACGCGGCTGAGTGTGTGCGTATCCACATTGAGGTCCCAGGCAGTGATGCCATATAATTTTGAGCTAAAATTGTATTTTTGAGCTAAAAAAATCCGAAAAATACGATTTTTCAAAGAAAAGGTAAGTACGCACATAAGTGCTTGTACTTACATACCTACTTAAATCTATTAAAACAAAAACAATAGGTAAAAGAAAGTCACATTTCAGTTTCATTAAGAGCCCCCGTACACTACAGAATTTCTATCGGCCGATAGTTTGGTCGGGTTGGGTTGGTTAGTGCGCACATTGGGCCGATTAAATAGTCGGGTTGGTAGTGAGTGCGCACACTAGACAACAATCGGCCGACTGTTCTCGACCGATTTGCTATTGCTAGTCTTTAAACAGATTTTGCAGAGAACAGTCGCTTAATGGCAGTTAATAAAAAATGTTCCAGGGAAGTAATCATTGCTTTACCCGTCCATAGTTATGTAAATACAAAAAAATATCAAGAACTTAGAGAAAATTTATTTAAGACTCAGAGCAAACTGAGCTATCGAAAAAATCGACGGACTTTATAGTCGGTATATATAGTGTGCACGCGTGGAAGAGCGCCGTACTGATTAAGTAGTCGGCCGATAGTTTGCCGATACTTTATTTTGAAGGCAATCGTGAAGCTTACCAAACATATTTATCGGCCGATACCACATCGAATCGTTGTAGTGTGCGCACTCTCATATATTTTCATACTGATTAAGAGCCCGACTAAATTATTGGCCGACAGAAAGTCTGTAGTGTGCGGGGGCTCTAAAAGTATCGGAAGCTTAGGTACATTAATCAATAATAAATTGAATGTACATAGTTACTTTAAAAATTGTTAGATTGAACTTAGACTGGGAGTATTATTCTCCTGTAGGAGATCGGGTTTAACCTGGGCCTGCTGTTCGCAACCATTTGTGTGTGCATGTTATATTTTTGCACGAATGGAAGGGACCTACTGTCTTATTTAGGTTAACAGCCGAAAAAATCCTTTTGACACTAGCCGATAAATTTAGTAAGTATAGGTATAGGATATTTCAAACAAATGGTTCAGAGGATATGTAAAATGTTCATCCGATCTCTTTCCAAACCAGGTTTCCAAAAAACATATACATACATACATACATATGTATCTTCGGGTGGTGACAATAGAAGCTTGAAATTTAGGTTTCTTATTTCCTTAAATTTCGCATGCGGAACTAAGTTGGCAAAACTCTGAAATGATTTAACTAGCGAGGAAACACATGTCCTATCATTAATAGGGCTACATTTTGCAGTAACTGTCTCTTAAAATTAAACCTTTTTTAAAACTTGGTGAATGAGTTCAATATAGAAAACCAAACAAGTCTGTTTTAGTGTGGCAATATCACTACAAGACAAAATAAGCTCTTCGCCTTTTTGATGAACCTCAACACCTAAGCATAATGAATTAAGAGGAACTACATATATTCGACGGTTTGGATGGGTTTTTTTTATTTGTCATTGAAAATAGTTCCGATGGTGGCAACTTTCTTTATAAAATAAAATAGGGATAATTAATTTTTAATGTAATGAAATGAAAGGCAAGTTGTAAAAAGTGGCTAATTTTTGGCCAAAAATCGTATACAATTTTCGGAGGCCAAAAATCGTAAAATTACGACAAATCGTACAATATGGCATCGCTGCCCAGGTTCGTTTCTTGGTAAAATCCGCATTTTTATTTATTTATTTTTTTTTATATGGCAGCACAGTTTCGGATAGCCTTTGATATTCCCAAAATTTTTGTTAGTCGAATAGTTTCCTTGGTTATTTGTTTTCGACTTTATTGATATCCTACTAGCTGTCCCGCCGGGCTTCGCCCGTGTCTAAAAAATAATAGTGTTACTTACAATACATACATACATTGTCATTTAGTTCGAAGAATCAAAGATAGTGCGAACGCACCCCAAGGTTTGCAATGTACCAATATATACAATCCACAAGTGTGGATTGTAAGTATTTGTAGTTTGAATAAGTGACATTTCGCAAGAAAGTGGCATTTGTTAGAGTGCTTTTATTTTTGCATTAATTTAAATAATATTGCGAATAAATTAATTTAAAAATCGGCCTATAATAGGCACAGGATGTTAATGAACTGAAATACGAAGTTTTACTTCATTGTGTGCATTAGTTTTTGTGTTTATCGAGTCGTAAGATTGACAGGTAAGAGCGTCACATTGAGATTTATATATTAGTATGATGAAATGATATGATATGATATGAAGTATGATTGTATGTTATTTGTTTTATGCCACAATAACGTGACACTTTAAAATTGGTCTAGTAGTTTACGAGTTAATCGGTTGAGAAAATGAGTTTTTCGACATAAAATCGAATTTTTCGACGTGAATTTCTCACTTTTGACACCTCATTTGTTAAGATTGGTTGAGTGCGAGAGCCGCAAATGGCGATAATGATTGCAGAACATTGAAATTAGAGTTGTGTAACTCATGAAGGAGCCGTTCAAAAGATCGGCTCACCTTGCTGAACTAAATGACCTAGTTCAGATATCTCTAGTTCAGTAGTTCAACGGCTCACCTCTCATCTGGATCTGTATCTGAACTAGTGAGTTGTGAAACACAAACACAATACAGATGACGGTGACGGCTCAGTAGATCACAACGTCTACGGCTCACCACTTCAGAACCAGAAGAATGATAAGTTTGTCCATACAAAACCGGATTTTTTCTACACGAATTCTTTGGGAACGTATCCTTTGTAGTTGTAGTAGTACAGTAGTAGGTATACCATTCACTACCATATGAGAGAGATAAAACCACAGATAGATACATAGATATCGCACGCAGCTCGCAAAAGCAACCCGAAGGATTGTTGCATCGATCCAATTCAAACGTTTGACTGGTCTATTTCTGGATATAAAGTATACCTTATGGATGAGTATGAGAGATGAGATGAATGTTTACTGTGCCACAGACACAACTCACTCATAAGTTCAGCTGATGGTGGTAAGTGAGAGGTGAACGGTGAAGCTGATTCTGAACTAAAAGAACTAGTGAGCTAAAAGAACTACTGAGCTAAATGAGTTACTGAACTACATTGGTGAACTAGTTCTTTTTAGTGAACGAGAGCTACTGAACTTCTTCAGTGAAGTGAACTAGTTTGCCCAACTCTAATTGAAATGCAAAGCATTATGATCATGTTAGAGCGCGCACATATACTCAGACACACACTATTGCAACGATACCCCCTGCTGACCGACTGCTGGCAGTGGTTTCCACTGAAGGAAAATTGCGGGCAATGATTTGAAACAACGCAGGAGGATGTTTTATACCTCAAACGAATCAGGGACAAATTTACTAATTTCACCTATTTTTTTATTTTTCGATCCGATAAGTCATTATTGAGTTAGGGCTGTATAACTATAATTTTCCTTCCCAATATGCAGTTTTTCCACTATTTTCTGAAAACCATGCTATTTTCCGGGATAAAAAGCAATATATAAAAGTTGACCAGGAACATAAGCAATCACTATGTCAATATTTCATCCCGCTGCTATGAAATTTGAGTTGCAAATTTCGTAAACGTTCGGTATTACGTCCCCGAATGCAAAATCGCGGAATGACTCCACTAGAAATTTTGTTAACGCGCATTAGATGTTTACACATCAAAAAACCCTCAAATAGCGATAAATTACTCCGCAATATCGTAAAAAAAATATATATTTTGCATACTCATGCAAATAATTTTAAGTTCAAAGGAAATACATTTTTCATATAAAAAACCCGAACATATAGCCTTGGCCAAATGTATTAGGCACCCCTTTCTTTTTTTATTTGCTACCAAATCCTTTCTCGCAAGTAATTCGTTTGAATACTATGAATTATGGTATCATTTTATGATTTTATGATGCACCAATGTACTTTTATGATGCGATTGCGGTTTTATGCGAAATCGACAGACGCGTGACCAATTTGAATTTTTTAGTTTAAAATAGTAAAATTTATTAATTTTTCTTGTAAAATGCCAAAAACAAGTGAACTTAGACTGGTGAAAATACAGTTGTTGTTTGAAGGAGGCAAACATCAAACTCAAATAGCAAAAGAAGTGAAATGCTCATGTTGTGCAGTGCAAAACGCAATTAACCCTGAACAGATAATCTGCGTCAAAATGACTCATCCGCGAGCGAAATGTACCGCTCTTTTTCTAATTATTATGAATCACGGGATGGGCGTTCGTAACTTTCCAGCCAGTAGGTATCTAGAGCAGAAAACTCACGTCTCATTGAGTTAAGTCTCATCAATTTGGAAATACTCACAACCCTGTGAGTAAATTTTATACATGAGTGTAATTTTATACATCAAAATATGATTATCTTTCTAGGGTTAAGAGGTACAGCCTGCTGGTCCACATGTAAACCGCGTAAAATCCGGGAGAAAAAGAATTACCACGCCTCGGGAGGACCGATTTTTAGTACGATCTTCGCTGGAAAATCGAAAGAAAATCTCTTCTGAGCTTGCTTCTGAGTTGTCGAAGGATCGGGCAATAAGAATTACTTCAAGAACCGCTAGATGAAGACTTGGGGAAGTTGGACTTAGAGGATGCAAAGCAAGGAAGAAGCCGTAGCTCTCTGGAAAAAATAAGAAAGCACTCTGGAGTGGCCGAAAAAACATGTGCATTTCACTGACGAAAATTGGTCAAAAATATTGTGGTCCGAAGAATCTAACTTTGAGGTAAGTTTCATTTATGGATCACTTTCAATGATCCGCTGCAAGGCTAAAGGCGTGACTAAATACTAAAATAATAACTTAATAAAACTATTTATTTATCCCACCTGCTTCTTTTCATTTCATCTGGTTTTCGAAGATATTAAGAATTGTGCATAATTCATTTGGCCAAGGCTCTGATAGAAAAGGCTCAGAAGATTTTTCAGGACTTGAACTCCTATGCCAAACACCCTCTCTGTGACCTCTGGGGTGAAGGCGACAATGCTTGCGGAACATTCTTCTCCGAAAGATGAAAAAAGATATAAGAATGCTATTCTTTACCTGGTAGTATGAACTATGAAAGAGTCGTCGGTTCAAGTGCCTTCTTAAACAAGTATACAACACTCTTATAAATAACCGACTTGGCAGAGCAATTTGGATTAAAAATGTATTTTGATAGTTCAATTATACATAGCACCACGTACTGGATGTTAGGCAGAAACGCAGAGCTGACATTATTAGGCTCGTTCGAAGGGAAACGAAGACGAGATGATATCAAAATGCGATTAAAAAACTCTCACCGAATAAATGGATAAGAACCAACAACAAATGGGATATTAAAAAATCTAGACTTAATCTTCTTTTAAAAGAATCAACTCGAAATAAAAAAATAAAACTCGCAATCGAAATAAAATCGATGTGGAAGGATGCCTTATCTCAAGCAGGCACTCTTCACGGGTCAGCACTTTTGAAATGAATTTTGCGCCCAAGTAAACAGACCACCAATTTGTGCAGTAGAAGGAACAAATAAAATTTACATTAGTTTCATTCGCATTTGCATTAATAAAATTCAATGAATAGCACTCAAGTGAAGTAGCATAAAAAAATATACATGTATCCTTTCATTTCACATTCGTATCTGTGCATTTAAATTTCCAAATAAACACCATTAAACCCAAAGGAGCCAAAGTCGGGGGGCATTGGTAAGGATAAAATAAATAAATAAATAAAAAATCACTGCAAACTTGTAGACACACTGTCTGGTCTGCAACGCACGTACACCAGCTGCTATTATATGAATAGTTAAGTTCTACACACACTTGGATACCTACATATACAGGGTGTCTCAGTTAAGAGGTATAATCCGTTAACTGGAGATTCCTGAAGTTCTAGCGAACAAAAAATCGTACGACAGGGGGGGTCTATTTTCACCCCCTCTAAGTTATAGCCCCTCAAAGTGGGGCACCTTCGATTTGGAGGTTTAACCACTTTAAATGATATAACTTTTGAACTATTATAGCCACAAGAACAATTTTATATTTCTTCAAGAAGTAATTTAGTAGCGCATAAAAAGTATCTAAGGTTTGTTTAATTTTATGCAGCCACAAAAAACTTAAAATTATGAAAATTTGTTGCTCTACTTTTTTACTTAAAATGCATTTTTCTCAAAACTTTTGCTCAGTAATTTTTTTTTTTTCAAAATTTTTATCTTTAACCAATTCTCTAAAAATTATGTAAAATAACTTTTTCACGCACAATCAACAGAAGTTATAGTAAAAGCGATTTTTTGTCAGACAAAAATGATAAACAACCATGCAAAACACAGAATTATCACAGCCAAAGGTTGGGGCTAAATCGACCAACCCACCGTTCGTTCGAATTTTTATATATAACGTCTGGCCAGGTAATTCACCGGACCTCAACCCCATCGAAAATCTCTGGCGTATTGTGGCATTGAAAATAAACAGCAAAATGTCTGCCTCGATGAAAATGCCCAATGAAGTGATTGAAGAAGTTTGGGATAAGGAAATATCCACAAAACAACTTGAATATTGAGAGGGTTCAATTTCCAAAATGTACAAGTTGGATGACTGTAAACAATAAATAAATATTTAACCCTTTCGGTACGGGAGACGAATAATATATCTAAAATTTGTATAACTAGCTGTCCCGCCCGGCTTCGCCCCCGCCCAATAACAGTCGCGTTAGGTACTTAGTAGGCAAATGTGGTTCTGGGTAGAAATAAGAACCACCAAATCCGACAAACCTTGTTGAATCACACCAAATGTTCGGAGTGGCATCATTTTCTACTATTATTTGGTTGTACCACATGTCTTTTGCAATGTAGTAGTATTTTTGCGGATCTAATATTTTAAAAGTTGTGTATGTATTAGTTTTCTACCCCGTTCAATCGCTCAAATTCGGTAGAAGATTTTCTGCCATTTCTTATCGCAGACCTCAGTCCCCTCGCCCACAAAACCGGTTTTCTGCCGGTATACCTAAATAGGTACATCTCGTGTGGGGTGGCCCAATGATTATCTTTTCACTGCGGGCACGCCAGGAACAAAAAAAAAGACAGCAATCGTTTTCCCTATAAATGAAGTTAACGTTTTCAAAGAAATTATTTTACTGCCACCACAAAAACCAACGAAATTATCTATGTACTTTTCCCGCCCTTCCATTGAGCCTTCGCATAAACATACTTAATACATATATGTACATATGTACATACAGTGGCGAGCATATAAATAGGGAAAACCAACCAAAAACAGTAATTTCTGTGTGTTTTGCTATAACTTTAAATAACTGGAAAACTATCAATTTTATTTTTTTAGCAGTATACATTTTAGGTGTAATATTAGTAGGTATCTCATAGTATCAGTTACAGGAAAAATTGAACTCAATAGATGAAGAAAAATCCGTATTTCTTGGAGAACTTTAAAACGCCATTTATACGTTTTTTCAGAAACAGAAATGTAGCCTTGCGATTTTTTTTACTCATAATCGGCTTTTTCTTAATCCAAATTCCGCTTAGCGACGTCGTACTCTGTGTACACTCACATTCAAGTTTTCTTGTGCCGAAATTTCAGCGTGAATGTCAACAGCGGTCCTGAAACGATCCTTTTCAGAAAGGCGCTGTATCATCCAATCAACACGTGGTGTAGTTTTTCGTGGTCTGGGAGCGCGTGGTTTATTAAAACTACTACCATAGCGTTAGACCTGTTCCAAAGCTTGATGACAAACATTAATTGATATATTTAAATGTTTCGATATTGCAGAGACCGTAATATCTTCACTTCTTAAACGACAAATTTCTCGCCGCTGTCCAGCCGTTATGTGTTCGCCCCGTCCCATTCCTATAACATCACAAATCGAGTTATTACGACTAGACAATAACAAAGCAAAATTTATGTAAACATTACATACTAAAAATTAAACATTTTCACACAGAAGTGTTTTTATCTTTATATTTTTTTATTGATTTTTTTCACTAGCAAAGAATCACGAAATTTCGTGTTGCACTTTCTATACTCGCTACTGTATATATTCCTTCGATTTATCACGTAATCGCTTAAAATGTACATACATAGCTACATAAATGATTTTTAAAATTCGAAATTCGAATTCGATTTGACTTACTTAATCATATTCGCAGGTAAACAAACAATAACGTCGAAAGAAATATCCGCAAACAAAAAGTATAAAACTTTTACGTCGGCTGAATTACGTAGACTTCGTATATTTAAGTAGATACATACATATGTATATCAACTTAATTTTAATTAATGTTTACCCGGGTGTCAATACCGTCAATGCCATCCCCCTATCAACTCAAAATTATCAGCCAACAAAATAAAAATAATATAAAATAAAAATTCATCCGGAAACCGGAATAAGGAGAATTGAAAAAAAGTGAACCTTAATATCAAGATGGTCATCATCACGAAAGAACAACAAACATCGACTTGAAAAATACCGCTGTGAGTTCAAAAGCTAACTATAATTAGCGGTCACATTTGTCATTCAACGCACTGCTGCAATGGAAGCTGTTTACCTCCGCTCACCCTTAAATAGAAAAACAACATGCAGAGAAAAAGAAAATTGCTATAATAAATAATGAATAAAAAAATCCCATGATAGACCTGCAAAAGAAAGGCAGAGAAATGTAAACTTTTGTCGAACCGCAAACCGATCCGCAAAAGAATTTTTTTTTTTTTCAATTTTCATTTCCATTTCCACTCGCGCTCTTAAAAACGAACAAACGGAAAACAGCAAATAAGAATATTTCAATTATTTTATTTAAAAATTTATGAAAGAATAAAAATTATTTTAGAAGAAAAAAAAAAACCGAAAGAATGAACGGTCTTATGCACCGAACGGTTTATATCATGTAATGAAATTATTAAAATTGCTGACAAATTAACAAGAGCGGAACTGAGTCTCGTTAAATTGAAAGGCAACTATAAAAACAACTATTAACATCCGATCCAGAATTTTAACAAATACTTAGCGACCTGCAAAATGGCCAGATTAACCATGAAAAAACCTCAATTAAGCGTACTTTTAGCTCCAATAGAACACTTTTAAAACTGATGGTGGGCTCATGTATTTAATATTAATTAATTTATAAATAACTGCAGACCTTCATAACAACTCTAAACCCAAATCCTCCCCATTAAAAACCACTGAAAACCTATTAGGTACTTACACGGGATGGGAAAGAAAACGGGTCGGTGGTGGTGGCTTAAGCAAGAAGAGGTTCACCCTCACCAGACAACCAGCAGAAGGACATAATTAAATGTCCTTAGGCGAGGTCGTCCTCTGCTGTGCTAACCATCTGGGTTGGAATCGAATACTATGGGGCTGGAACTTTGATGTCCATTTGTTCTACATGTTCTCGGAATCTTAAACGCCCGCTGCGCAGTTTTTTGACCAGGTCGATGTCGCTGTATAGCTCGTATAGTTCGTGGTTGAATCTTCTCCTCCAAAAAAAGGGCCTAAATATCTTACGAAGGAGACATTCCGCTTTCGATAAAGTCCATGCTACAGTTCCATATAGCAAGACTGGGGTGATACGGGTCTTATATAAAGGCTCCTTAATCGACCGGGAAAGGGATTTCCAAGAGTAATCCTTCGTTTGATTTCCGACGAAATGTAATTTTTTGATGTTATAGTATAGCTAATGTTTTTATTTTTTGGCTAAAAGCGGGTTTGGCGGGCTTCGTAAAAGTAGATCAGCACAGTCAATACATTGGTGGAATTGGAATACAAACTAGAAATTAACACCAATTACGTTCGCCGTACCGCTTTTCCAATAGTTAAAATTGTACGTTACACATTTTAACTTCGAATTGTCATCGGTTTTTTTAATAAATGGAAAAGCGGCTTCAAAATCTGGCGTAAGCGTTACATATTTTTTAACTTTTGGATTTTTTGACATTTCGGATGTAGTGTGTATCTCTTTATAAATTGCAGGTCCGTTCTCGTAGATACGTAATTTTTCTGACATTGAGAGAATTTTACCCCCAATCGTCGATATTTGACAGAAAACACATATTTGGTGCAAAAAGTACGCGAACGGACTTTGTATCGTCGGATAGCGAATGAATAACGTTGGTTGTTTCATTGACGCATGATATTTGCAATTTTCGCGCACTGATGCGAACTGAAGTTGTCTACGGCAGTTTAGATCTTCCACCTTCAGTATAACAATTTCAATGCAACCTCGAAGTTGTTATTGTTTATTGTGTCGTTCTGTTCAATTCGTCAGTGTTGAGTGTCCATTTTCGTTGACAGCATATATGTACTTTGTTTTGCCCTCACTAACCGCCAAACCCATTTTAGCCGCTGCCATTTATATATTCGCAAACGCACCGGTGACAGCTCGCTGTATTCTACCAATGATGTCTGTGTTGTCAGCGAATGCAAGTATAGTTGAACAGACTTTTGAAAGATTCGTTCCTCGTGTGTTGGCTTGTGAGTTTCGAACAATTCTTTCAAGTATGATGTTGAAGAAGTCACATGACAATGCGTCACCTTGTCAATCTTTTTTTGACATCGAAGGTCTCGGTAAGGTCATTACCGACCTTGGTGTAGCAGCGAGCTTACTCCATCGTCATCCTGCACAGATGGGCGAGTTTGCCAGGATATCAAAACTGGATATTGCTTTATACAGTTCATTTCTCCAGATGTACCATAGGCGGTCTATGGTGTACTTTCCTGGCCTAAAACCGCACTGATAGGGGCCAATCAGGTTGTTGGCGAAAGGTTTTAGGCGTTCACACAGTATGGCAGATAAGATGTTTTTGGGCGATGTTGAGGAGACAGTATGATTAATAATTATGGAAATTTATTTCCATTTCATTTTCATCAAAAAACCAAAAGCAACTTGTTGAACCCACAAAATTTGGAAGAACATCATGTCTTTGTATGATTCGAGCAAATTCGATCAAACTGGGACGTAGTAGTATTTATCATGTGAATTACACTTGCACAGGCTGGCACGACTTGACTGCTCCCCCCTTTTTGTGGGGGAGCTTGAATTACCACAATTGATGGGATGTGGCCAACCCAACCGGATTTTGTGAGATACTAGACCGCCCAGTAAGTCCCATTTGACTGAAAATGTGTCATTTTTTTTCTTATGGCGTACGATATCTATGTAAACTATATTATCTATGGTATAACTATATACAAATGTAAACAGAAAGCAGAGTGCAATGTGACCCGTAGCTATAGAGTAATGAATCTTTAATTTGTGTCCTTACCTTAAAGATTGCAATTCACGTGCGCCATTTATGAAATATGTACATATGTATGTGGGTGGGATCCTCATGCACATTATCCCACATGTATGTAGGTATATACTCTCTTCTCACTCACACAAGTTCATTCGGTGTGTTATAATATTAAATCGATTTAATAATATCAACAATTTGCCTGTCACAATTGACAAATGCATTCGAAGTGCACAATTCAATTACGAGTGCGGAGATTTTCATGGAAAGTTACAGATATATTTTGGTAGGCGACGCAACAGCAGCGGAGAGAACCTACTGATAGACTTCCCTATGATTGCGTTGCGTCAAGCCTATTGTCATTGCTTACATTTAATTAGATACAATTAGTTTGTTCACCTTGCGGATAAGGCAGCTCGGGCTGGGTAAACCTTAGTCAATATGTGAAGCCAGGTTAATTAAATTGTGATTCACCTCTCTCGAATCGATGTGTCAATTGGATTTTCCAATTTTGGAATTAACAAGTGGTTTTGGCGGGTTATGGTTTCATGCAATTCGATTCGGCAATTGTTTTTTATTTGTTCTCCAGTCAAACGGGGTGTTATTTAGTTTTTAAATTATAAGTGCTGTGATTTCGAGGTTGACTCTCTTCAAGGAATCAACTGAAAGTGTTTATAAATAGTGAGAGCAGATATATGTATATTGCCTTAACCAGAACCAATATGAACATTTTCCGCTAGTGAGCTGTTAACCCTTCTATCAATGGATGTTTTGTCACCTTCCCATCCATGGAATAGGTCTGGCTGGACCTTTATACATTTTGTTTGGAAATTATTAGAATACAATGAAATAATTTAAGTTTTTTTTGTTATTTTGGGTGTTATTATTTTTTTTTTTGTGGTAAGACGTTGTTATTATGCATAATAATGGTATTACAAAGTATTTTGTTGATTTACACACCTATGGCATTTATGTAGTGAGCACCGTGGTGTAGTGGTTATTGCGTTGGACTACTATGCAGTGCTGCCCGGGTTTAATCCAAGCCCCGGTCCAACACCTAAAATTTTTTTCACGGTGCCACCTCTTTCGAATGTCTGACAAGCAATCAAATAGTATCATTTGTCACGATTGAGCTTCTCAACTCGCCGTTCGGAGTCGGCAAAAAAAAGTCCCTTCCATTCGTGCAAAAATGTAACACACACACAAAAGTGGTTGGGAGAAGCAGACCCAGGTTCACCTCGAGCTATAGCGCCACCTAAGGAAGGCATTTATGTAATAGAATACTGTGTTGTAAATAGACATGCTCTTCACATGCAGTGCCTACAAATCTAGTTTTCCTTTCCGCGATTATGTGACTGTGATTATGAAGTGATGACAGTAAAATCACTGCCTTATATTTTTTTTCGCACATTAGACATTGCTGCGATATTATCCGTAAATCCAAAGATAGTAGATTGTACTAGACGACTATGTTCTGGAAGCACTTCATTAGGAATGCATTTCTTATCCCTTTGAAAAGTTCCTTCAAAATTTGTTAAGAAGTTGTCAGCAACAACAGTCCTTCCGCTGGCTCTGTACTTGGTCAATCAGCACCTTCTCGCCCAAATTTACAGCTCTCTGATTTACAATCAAATAGGAAATGCTCATGTTACCGGATGTATATGCAATAAACATCAGTAATTAGCGGAAAAACCTAGGTAATAAATACTCATGTACATATTTGGATAGTAAATATGTTCTAAATAAAATAATTATTAAATAATGATGCGATTAACAAAACTAATTATCTGACAGACATATGCAGGTAAAAAAATTATATTTTTCCGGATGAAATAGGAAGTAAATACATTTCTCCATACAAGGTCTGGCCAGACCTATTCCATTGACTCTAGGGGTTATTTTAGAAAATCCTTATTTTTTTGCACCCACTTACATCTAAACATTTTTGTCTGCACTAAAGAATTAAACTAGTGTTGTGCCATGTAGACTATAAATGTAGACTACTCGATTGTCTACGTGTAAACAATTCATCGTAGACAATTTAAAATTGTCGACACATGCCTGTCGACAATGTAGACAATTCATAAAACAATAAACATTTTTAATTATAACTTCTAAAATTTACCTAAAAAGCTATTAAATTTTAATTTAAATAAATCATCGGATTCAGGTATAACAATTGATGGCCTGCAACCATTTCTATTGCAAAACAAATAAAAGCTTCGAATTTATATCATCATTATCAGTACTTTTATAAAAGGAAGTCTAAAAAAAAGTACGTTTATATGTGAAACTGAAACAAAACAACTACTGAACGGATTTGAATGCGGTTTTTTGCAATCGAATCTGGTTGGATTAAATCTATAAAATGGATCAAAAAAAATTAATATATTTCAATAAAAAACTTCTAAATGAGAAAAAGAAAAGTTTAAATTCGACTTTTGGGCATTTATCTCGCTCTATCTTAGTTCTTAAGTAACGTATTAAAATAAAATTTACATATTTGTTTACGAGTAGATTACTTTGCGACAAAGATTTTGATGTATATATCTTCTTAGGACATTTTCTGTGAGAAATGTATTAACATAAAGAAATATTGTTTGCATGCTTTCGCGACAATGATCAGTGGAGACCATTGCCACCGTCAATGCACCAGTGGGTACGCGTGTATGCGGTACATGCGTCTAGTATACGTGATCGGGATTGCCTTGTGCTAACATATATGTATTGTTATTCTTCGATCATCTCTTATTCAATAACTGGATAAAGAATGGATTTTTTTTATGAAAAGTAAATGCAGGGCTTGGAACAGATACAGATATGTACATATAGATTATGTTTTGACATTTTTACGGTAAGAACGTGCTGTAATATTTAAGAAAGCGGAACAATTAGATTGAAAGAAATTGCTAACCCACCCGCGTCACTTTTTCCTTTAATAGTCTATGGAAAATCCTTTATCCAAGCAATTCATTCAGTCTATACGATCTATAATAATTCCATTCAAATGACTTCATTAGGTGCTAAGCAAATTGTGGAGCAAGGATTTATGCCAACTTTTAAGGCGTAAGGACAAGTGTAGCATTTAGCTGGAAGTCTCCTTCCAGTAGACAATAGGCGTGTTTTTTTGTAACCTGTATAGGCTAAACATGTTTCAGCAGCATGTTTACCCATGTAAAATACAACAAAACCTTAGCCTGGATAATTATCGAGTCTTATTTTTGCTCTGAAAGCTTTTTCGAAATCTATATAGGTTACAAAAAAAAAACACGCCTTATTTATTACAAATACACATTTATTTACATACAAAGAGAATATTTTTGTATGCGCAGCGAAGCGGGAACATCAGCTAGTATCACTATAAAATAAAATTTACCATATCGATATTACATGTGTCGGCGAAAACGGTTTTCAGCAGTTTTCTGAAGATTTTTGTTGCACTCTGTGCAAAGAGCAAAATATTTATTATTGTTTTTCACCAAAAGAAAACCTAGCTTTTCAAAGGCTTTGTTTTTAAGTCGACCGGACATATTTAGTTCAATTATATCAAGTAATTATATCAAGTATATCAAGACTTCGAGTTATTAAGTAAAATACAAAATCGATATAAATATGTATAAATATGTAATCATACTATATAATAAAGCAGTAACGCTCATTCTGTAAACACGGCTGTATCTCAGACTGGAGCCTTAACGGCTGGGCGTATTTGTTTGAAACTTTGTATCTGGGGTCTGTGGGACTATACCACAAGGCTAATTTGGAATTTTCATTCTAACCCCAAAAATTAAGGTACTTATACTTCATTTGGGACCGATTTTATAAAAAGCGGATTTTCTCGAAAACGGCTCCAATGATTTTGTTAAAATTTCATATATAGGTTAGCTTAGACACATGCTATCAAATGTCATACCAGGTTTTTGCCTGAAAAGTTGTACAACGGTACTTGACTTTTTAACTGATTTTCTAAAATTGGGTATTTTTCGTTTATTGCTCAGTCGATCGGTATTACCGATTTTCATATAGTAACTGTTGAAAAGTGAAATAGCAATAAGAACTACGATTTAATGTGAAAAGAGAGTCAACATGTTTGCATGTTCATGTGTAGGTATGTACCTGCCTCTTGCAATACAATTCGATATGAAAGTGGATGCATATGAATTAGGTTAGGTAAAAAAAAGTAAACAATCCATCTTATAAATAAATTTGAGGAACAAATTATTCAAAGGCGCAACGAAATTTTCAAAAAAGTCTGAAAGTCTGTACATAAGATTGATTGAGTTTTGGATTGAATTAAATTTCTAAATATCTCCGGAGGTAGGCATTGAATCTTCTTACTACACTGAGCTTCTATTGGTAAATATAATTCACACAATAATTTTCTTAACTTACATATATTTTTGCCCATTGAGCTCTGTAAAAATGTTCGTCGTTTTCGACGGGGTTCAGCTAGTTTTTCATAAAGAGATAATGGCATAGTCATAGTCAGATAAAGCCGACAATAAAATAATTTATTCAACTACATAACCTAAAATATATTTTTTGCTATTCATAGTCACCTTATAGTTGACTTTAAACGTATAGCCCGGCTCGAAATTTAAAATGATCCATACGTCACGGCCAGGTATGGGCTTTTAGGGTACATTTTTCGGACGATCCCTACTAGTAACCATTACAAGAAGACTCACTGCCTCCACGCGGCGGCCGCTGGGCAGCGGTTGCTATGACACTTCCTATGGCTTCCCCCTTCCATTCAGCCCTGTATCTGCGTTGTGCTCTTACAGGTTGGATCGGTTGGTCGCGGACGAGGTTCTGTGTCATGGCTTCCGGCCAAAGTTAAGCAACGAGGGGAGTAAACCCTATTTAACAAATCCCTAATCCACGGTGGAACAGCATACGCTAAAGGATGCATGGCCAAGAGGGAGCTTAGTCTCGAGTCTGCGAACTCCAGATACCTGGCGTCCTCTGGTTTCAGTTCAGCCTTCCTACGGCATACCGGGCTCTGCCGTGGGCGACCTCCTTTCCCGGATACTCGTGGGAATAATTGATTCTACAATAAATAATAATTCACAGACAGATGCGTCTATAAACGCATCATCTTCTGGTGTAGCTAGTGAGCAACCAGTCGTACCACCCTCCCGATACGCTACTGTGCCCTCAACGGAAACCTTCAAGCACTTCAAGCTGCTTGTGTGCACACAGTGGAACCCACCCAATTGACTGCGGTCGAGCAGCCAAACCCCACCGTTGGTATGGAAGGCGATGTCATACGGACCCCTTCTGTAACCTCCAAAAGAACCAGAAGTGTAGAAGTTAACGCTATGTCCTCCGCCTCTGACTCCGACATCGCCCTTTCACAATTCGACACCTGTAGTGTCATCTCGGAGAAATCCGGCTGTACCGCCATTGGTGTAAAAATTGGCGAGATGAACATCTCCGAAAGTGGCTTTGTCAAACTCAGCGCAGCTGAACGTAGACGCTTCAAGAAAGCTCTAAAGAACGGGGAACCTAGAGAACGAGCTCTAGAGTTGGCTAAGGTAGCCCCCCCAAGACAGCCAGAAGCAAAAAGGGGTCGGTCAGAGGTCCACACCCCACCTGCTAATTCCGCCAAGAAGGCAAAGATCGTCCCCATCCCGGACAACCCTAGTTTCAGCCAGGTTACTAGTTGCGTCCGAATCGGGGTCGTTCCTACCGACTTGGCCAACTGCCCCCTCTCCCAAGAACAAATGGCTCTGTTCGAGGAGGCGGTCATCGACATCTCGATAGAGCTGTGCGAAGGCGATATCAAGCCCCAGTTCGCCAGCTCTCTCCGAAAATCGGGATGGTTGTTTTTCATTTGCTCGGACAGTGTTACTGCCGAGTGGATGCGCAATTTTTTCAGCAGCATCAAAGCTAAATGTGGTCTGGACGTGATGCTTGTGGAAGAGGGATCCTTTCCGAAACCACACGTCATCCGGGGGTTCTTTCTACAGAGCCTAGAGCTGTCTGACGAGAAGATCCTTGCTACCATCCGTGCACAGAACAAGGATCTGCCAACCAAATCCTTGTCCTCTCCATCGACAATGCATCCTACAAAAGGCTCCTCGCCCTTAGGGGAAAATAGCCTACCGCTTTAACCACGTTAGGTTGATCCTTAAGAACACCGACAAGATTTCAACGGGGACTGGCAGCGGAAAACCTTTGATAATGTGATAGCCGAAGGTATGGCTTAACTGCGGTTTGGTTATCTGTAACAATAGCGATGATATGCACAAATGGGTGCTGGGTCGTACTGTGACAAGCCTCAAGAATTCCTAGTAGCTCCGTGAATTTATTTGTGCTTCATTGGTTCATGGTGTAACTGTAGGTAGCTAAATATCTACCTCCTTCTTACTTCAAAAGTATTAGGGTTAGGTTAGGTTGAGAGGGGCTGAGAGGCTGAGCAGTTCCAAAACACTAGGCACCAGAGTGGGGCCATCGCGATCCCTTCAGACTCCATCCAAAGATGGCACCTAGATCCCCACAATTTCCTCCAAGCATTTTATTACCCTGCGACATTTTAGAACGAGTCTATGGTTGATTCGGCCTACCTCCTTCAGGTAACTAAAGAATAAGGAGCCTAAAATGTTCCTGCGAGTACGTGCTATGACATTCACACAGAATATGTGCGATAACCCCTGCAAATATCTGTGCCTATTAGTCCGAGTCTCTTGGCGTATTTGCCTAAAAGGCAAATTTTAGACCATATATGGTCAGCCCTTCTGGTAATCACT
Source organism: Brachyopa scutellaris (assembly GCA_949775065.1). Lineage (NCBI taxonomy): Eukaryota > Metazoa > Arthropoda > Insecta > Diptera > Syrphidae > Brachyopa > Brachyopa scutellaris. The sequence continues at coordinate 124,976,522 of OX459112.1, forward strand.
TCAAAAGGATACTCTGAATAGTTGTGGTACAACGGTATACAAATAAATTCTCCTACACAGTGTGTCAAATAAAATCTTAGCAACCGAGTGTGCCATCTATTTGTTCGAATATGCGTTTTAAAGCTTGAATTTTTCTCTACAGAATCTGTCAAAATTTCATGACGTTTGGTTGACATTTAACAATTATAAAAACTATTTTTCCAGAATACATTTTCATATGATGTTGAAATTTTACCATGAAACTAAGAGCGGCCATTAAATTCCACTCAAAACTTGGTAAATATGCATCGCATTCCGATTGATGCAACAAATATACCGTGATGATTGTTTGAGTAGAACATTTGTTTTCGAGTGGCACAAACAAACACACAGGAAGACCAATTTCAGCTCGGACCCCTGAAATGATGCAAATTAGTACGTGCCCGCAATGCTTCACTGAGAATGATGGAAGAGGCCTTATACATCAACAAAGAGACTATTCAAACCATTCTTCACGATGAGGTGGGCAAAACAATGGTCTGTACAAAATTTTTTCCACGCACATATTAAATAATGATCAAAAATTTATCAGAGTCTGGCATTCAAGAGACGTCATTGGGCTAGGGATGAGCGATGTTGGTAAAACATCGATATTGACATCGATGTCAACATCGATGATCGATAATAATCGAACTCAAAATATCGATGTTTTAAAACATCGATAGTATAGGGTGAATTTATAGAATGCCGAATAATGACGTAAAAAAACAACATACTTGCATGGAAGCGGCATAAATCGCCCGAAAAAATCACATTTCACTTTTCCCCTATTGTGAGTTTCGCCCGAAACCTCATTCGGGCGAAATGAAACACCATTGATAGGTGACAGCTGAAAATTTCGCTTAGTTATATCTAGTAGGCGAAAAAGAGAACAACAAGACGGAATTTGTTTGTTTATTTTAAGACAAGAATAGTAGAAATTCCAGTAGAAACTCACATTTTTAAATCTCAACAAAAAGAAGTAACATTTTATTCGGGCGAAACTCACAATAGCTTTTAAAAATTCGGGCGAACAAAAATGTTTCGCGTGAAATATTTTTCGGGTGAAACTCACAATAAGGCTGAATAGTTCAAAATTCGCGAATTTATTTAATTTCTCATGCCAAGTATTCAATTAAAAACAACATTCAAAATCTTCAATTTTGAGTTGAGTTGCTAACATCGATGGTCGATGTTTTGTTCTTAACATCGATTATACGATATTTTACGTACCTCAACATCGATGTTAAAACATCGTTAAAACAATGTTAAAATATCGATGTTTAGTCTCTCAACATCGATGTTTTGTGAACATCGATGTTTAGTCTCTCAACATCGATGTTTTGTGAACATCGATGAACATCGCTCATCCCTACATTGGGCCTCAGGAAATGATCCAATCTTCACGAAAACAATTGATACGTCTGATGAAACATCCAGAAACCAAGCGTCAAAGTGCGGAATGGAGGGCAAAAAATTCACCACAAGCTAATACACCGAGTCACACAGCACTCGTTGTTCGTCAATTTTTGGCTCGAAATCAAGTGTGTGTGTTAAACCATCCGCCGTATTCACGTGATTTGGCACCGAGCAATTTTCATCTGCTCTCGAAATTGAAATTAAAATTAAAAGGATGCTTTTTTGACGACATTCCGAATTCCGACCATCCAAGCAGCCTCGAAACGGGCACTGGAGGAAATTCCGCAAAATGAGCTAGAGCAGGCATTTGAATCGCTGTATTGTGTATTGGATCGGGATCGGGAGGAGAATATTTCGAAAATAAACAGAAATCGTGTTTTAATTATGTTTTCTAGAGCCAGTCTAGGATATTATTTGACACACTCTGTACATAAAGAATTCTCTTGATTTCTGACTTGAATATTAATTTTAAATTTCCAGCAACCTTGAACCATAAAATGGTCATATCCTTGCATTCGAATCTTATATGTACCATTAAATAAGCCATCCAACAAAATCAGGCTGCCATTTCCCTTCCAGATCCAGAGTGCTTGTCATTTTTCAATCTAAATTGTTAGATAAGATGATATTTTAATGTGCATGTCATCCAACTCTCTGCACTCCAATTTTAATTTTTTTTATACGCTTACATTTTATTGCTAATATTACTCTCTGTTACCGCTAGCGGCATAAGCTTTCTCTCAGATTAAATTCTTAGTTTTTTTTTTTAAATTAATCCTCTGCTGGGCATAATAAAGAGAAAAGTAATCATAATTGTATTGCATCTTTAAAATAGATCCTCCCCACGAGAGAGAATAAAAAAATAAAAAATCAATACTGTTCATCCGGCCAGAGAATTTATTCAGTTAACAAGCCGAACGAAACGACGCGACGGGTAGGAAATCACTGCTAACCAAGCATAGGAGCCAGGAGCCAGTGTACTATACAAACTTTTACCTCCAACCCTTTAAATTCTAACTGAAAGGGAATTCGAACTAAAAAATCAAATATACTATTACGTTAACTTCGTAAATATTTATACAAGTGTAAAGCTATCGAAATGGAGAGGCGCAATGCTCATTGCTCATGTCCGTTTACCTTTTTCCCGATTCGCCTTCAACGTTACTCTGCATATTCGTTTCAATGCCAATGTTGGTTAAATTTCAAGTTCAGTTTTACTATAAAGTATTCATGATATACACAGAGAGTAAGTGCGGTTTGATGCAGGACAAATCCGATGTGACGTTATTTTGAACTGGCACTGCCGCACTGGATGGGATGTACATTTAAGTGTACTCAGTTTCCTGATGAACTTCAGCAAAGCACGCGGATAAAGCGATGGTGCCCTGGCGTTTTTTAATCTTATTCTTTAAATCACTGTGCGAATTTAAATAAAAAAGAGTCGACGAGAGGAGTTCTATAAAGAATCAAGCCTAGATTTGGTTAGGTAAGAACCCAGTAGACTTAGACCAATGGAGATCCATTGTGATACCAAGGATCTTTGGTGATATTTCCTCAGCTACCCGTCAAACCACTTAGAGCTTCGGAGGAAGCGAAAGAGACCTCTGACATCTGCATGTGCCAAGCCTTGGCGGCGGATTAATTAAGTAGAAGGCTCCAAGTCACGTGTTCTTCTGCGGGAAGAGCTACAGACATCGTTGGAAGGGATTCAGAGTTTAGTTACATGCCTACGTTGCAAATCTAGTACGGGCAGATCTGCTTGGTAACAAGGCCTGTTGTGCAATCTTGCCATCTAATATTTATTTCACTACGTTAAGTTTAAGTACAAGTAGCAGTTTTTAACAGGTCAAATTCGCATTTTGGTACCTAGTATGCCGAGATATCTGGATCGTCGAAGAAGTATTCTCATAGATGTAGTTTTCTACTACGAGAGCTGGGCAGGGCATGAACAGATGAGATGTGTTGGGCTCTCCTCCTCTTCTTCGTCTCTGCAACTCCTACAAAAGTCATTTGAAAATGTAACAAGCCTAGTTGTATGATTGCATATAAAGCAGTGACCTGTAATGACACCATAGTCTTACTTGCGTATATACAATACATATGTTGTCTTTTAAGGGAGAGAAGGTAGTTAGAGCAATTAAAGGCAAGGCAGGTAGTTCCACCTTCCCATCTAGCATTGGTTTTATTTATACTGCGTCAAGTTTGGGTGTTAGCTTGTAAATTGCGAGTGACATACCTATATTTCCTTTGTCGAGTAGAATAGGTATTGTTGTTCCTAGTTCCTAAACTTTGAAGTTTGAGGCGAATGAAATCTCAGCGAGTCGCTAACCGTAGTTCGAAACCGTAATCTGAGAAAACACCTCCTCGTACACCATCATTGGTTTTAGGGCCATCAGTGTAGAAGTGTATCGACTTGTCTGTTATAACGCCTAAGGCCCAATACACACGGAGCAACTGAAAAACAACTAAACTTATGGACTCAGCGGCGACTCGACTCCACACCCGAGGAAACTCATTAGTAGGGCAAACAAAAATTAACCCTAAAAAATTAATTTTAAGCGCTTATAATATGCTCTAAAAAGTGCCTTTTATGCCCTTAAAATATGCCTTATAAATTTTCAACTATGCTTATGAAAATGCATTTTATAGCAATAAATGAATTAAGTTAGCAAAAAGAACCAAAGAATAGATGCAAAACCTCCTTCACTGCAAAGTCAAATAAGTAAAATAAACCATAAAAGAAGTCTATTCAAATTTACTTGTGTTCGTAAAAAAACTAGCCATCATTAATTTTTCTTGACCAGTAAGGAAAAAACACACTTGGGAAAATGTTGCAACCTCGATTTCTGCAAACCTCTATATTTGTAACCGACATATGTAAATAGATTTCATTTTTTCGATTTTTGCAACAAATCCAAAAAAAATCTCGATTTTCGCGACTTTGAGATTTGTTTTTCGCACATGGGCACCGTAGCGCAAGTGGTTAGTGCGTCGGACTATTGAGCCAGCGGTCGTGGGTTCGAATCCCGCCGCAAACACCTAAAAGTTTTTCACAGTGCCCACCTCTTTCGAATGTCTGACAAGCATCAAAGAGTATCATTTGTCACGATCGAGCTTCTCAATTCGCCGTTCGGAGTCGGCAAAAAACTGTAGGTCCCTTCCATTCGTGCAAAAATATAACACGCACACACAAATGGTTGCGAGAAGCAGGCCCAGGTTCACCTCGAGCTATAGCGCCAACTAAGTAAGTAACATACATACCTACTTATGTTACAAAATTTGTGTGTGTAAATTTTACTATGCAATGTTGCAGGCATGAGTAAACCTCTGCCGACATTGATACGCAACCCAAAGTTAGATTAGAAGTCGCAATAAAATGATCCACTACATGCTTGCAGTGGGCAAAATAAAATAACCTCAAAATTGAAGAAAATGCGCGAAATGCTGTTGCGAAGCGATCTTCTGCAAAACAAGTGCAAACCAAAATTTCTACTTTTTTTAAAACTTAGGCTGTATACAAATACATGTGTATGTACATAAAAATAAAACTCCTAAGTGTACAGGCCAATTTTATTTTGATAATTCAGAGAATAGCGTGTAGACCTTTTTAAATTGTTTTAATTTTCTGTTCGATTTGCGCAACTTTTCGATATTTGCAACAACGTCTGTTTTCATTAGTTGCAAAAATCGAGAGTGCACTGTATTGCCCATAGACCTGCAAGAGTTAAAGAAATAGTAGGTACTCGTAGCAAAAAAAAAATGTAGCACGCGCCAGCGCTTCGGTGGCACTAATGGTATTTTTATTGAGTCGCATTTGCGTATTGCGGATGCACATAGGTAGCAAATTGCAGCATTTTTTTTTTAATATGCTGGGTAAAATCCTTTCGGTATACAAATGGGTTCAATTCGTGTTTGCGAGGTTTCTTTTGTTTATCACTTGGATTTGAAATTGGTTACTGGACTCATTTGCTCAAATGCGCTCAATAAAGTACAAACAATTATTATATGTTTGATATATGAATTTTTGACAAAATATGCAATTATATGCATTTATATTGAAATATGCCAAAATATGGCTTAGTTTCTCATGAAACGGATAATTAGCTTAGTCAGGTCTCAATAACATTGTTAAAAAAAATATGATTGTGTATGCTTTTGGTTGCACTACTCATTAGCAATCAAAATCTCTAGTTTACTCAGTGTCGTCATGGATACCGGGCGTGAAAAACCCCCCCCACCAGCAACAGGCTGGTCTGTTGTTCGCCCATATTCGACAAACTAGAAACTGAAATCAATAGGCAACTCGACAGGCAAATCAATAGCCGACTGGTTACAAACTGGTTTTTGTAAATCGCAAACGAGTTTGCAACCAGTTGCCTCGTGTGCAGCATCACATTTGATTACACATGTTACGACTCAAAGCAAACTAGTTGCCAACTCGAATCGCTAATCAGTTTTTTTTCAGTTGATGCGTGTGTATTGAGCCTAAGTCATCCCAGAAGGACGTATCGGGAATAGTGACCTTAAAGTTTTTTCGGAAGCGGTAGCAGCGTGCAAAAACCTGCGCGTTGGTTGGAATTGATCCCAGACAGTACGATCAGTAGTCCAGCACACTATCCACGGTTCATGTGGCAACACAACGGACCTATTTTGGTGTAAGTGAGTCCTACCGAGTACGGTGAATAGCTACCCAACGTCACCTAACCACTGCACCACAGATGATGTAAGGGCATCAATCTGCCACTTTCTACATCCGAAAAAAAAAAATAAATAAACTATCAAGAGAATAGCGACGAAATTCGCTAAAGATATCAACGAACATTGCGCCGACCATACCGATATGTAGCGCCATCTAAAGTTAAGTACTGATACACAAATTCATGTAACTTGGTAAAAAGGAAATGTATTTTGTATGTACATCCAATTTTATTCACATTATTTTAGGTTGGAAACTTTGTATTATGTGTGTGAAATGAATACACTCTAAGGAACAGAAAATAGAGATAAGGTAATCTCCACCTTAGAGGCGTACTCATAGTTTCATGAATATAACTAATGCAAAAGCGTATCCCCCTCGTTAGGGGCTGAAGTTAAGTATGCTTCAATTCAAGTTAACAAATACGAGTACGTGTACTTGGAATACAAAAAAAATTCCTTTTGTTAAAGCACAAAAGAAACACAAACACACACTTCCGTAGGTCAAGTAGATGTGATTTGGTACTTTTCAAGATTTGTTTATCGTTTTTTTTTTTTTTTTGCACATTTGGAATGCATTTGACAATGAAAACGACTTTTGACTAATTTTCATATTATTTTGTAACCCAGCAAACGAAAAAAAAAAAAATACAATTCGCAGCACGAGAATCACGTCACCTCCTCTCCACCATTCCATTGTCCGGATAATGTTACGTGAGGTGAACGCTGTATAGCATCATGATGTCCCTGAACTTTGTAATTTGTATGAGGTTCGTTTTGTTTGTTGCAATAACATTTGGGGGAGCTCATTGTTAGAAGTACAAACAGTGCTGTATTAACGCATGTCACTGCGTTTAGCCGAACATTTTAACAGATGTAGGACATTGGATACATCATCAGATTTGGACGAGTATCAGAATTTTTTTTTCATTTTAATTGAGAATCAATTAAAAAAAAGGCTGGTCTTCTTAACTATGACGGTAGGCATTGGGGCTATTTTCGATTACGAATCGAAGAACCAATATTTACAAGATATTGGCTTGTCACTTTCAAAAGCAGGAGAGGTCGACTTAAAGAAATCTCGCTGAAACAAGGTATCATTGTTTACTTAAACTTACTGATTTTAACGAGATTCGATCAACTTGTAAAGGGTGATTTTTTTGCTGTTTTTTTTTTTTCAGAGTTCTATTTTTGACAGCTCACGCGTTATTTGTGACACGTGTCAAAGCTTTGTTATGGAAAGACTTACACCTATACATATATGTACATATATTTGTGACCTCAGAGATATTTTTTTTAATATTATTAGACGTATTTTAATGAGAATTTTAAAACCGTCTGGCAGGGTGTTAGCCACGTTCAAATGGTCTTGGACCCATAGATCTGTAATCTGGGTAGTTTGACCAGTGTTGCGGCATTAGCCAATTTCGGTTATAACAATTATTTCGAAAGCTGATTTTTTTGAATTTTGAAACAGTCTCTTATGCCACGCTTGAAACGTCTTGTACCTACATTTTTGAGATGAGATAAAAGTACTATATACTATAAAAGTAGCATTGACTGGTTATATCAATTATCTCAATTTTGGAAAAACATGGATTTTCAACATAGTATTACTCAATAAAGCCGCGACCATGAACTGCAAGACTTTCGCTTATAACATTAGCCTTACACCAGCTTTCATCTCATCTACTATTTTTTCGGTTATATTTCGCACACAAAATTTGCTGTGGGCTCTTAGACTAAAACTATTGCTGCTGTATCCGCCAGTGTTAATGAAGACCGTGATGTGTTCATTCGTCGCCGTTCGCAGCAATTGGAATTGTGTTACTCGACTATGTGAAAGAAGGCTAGATCGTGTGATTTGACGCCTTTAGACTATTTTTGTCGGGCACCGTAGCGCAAGTGGTTAGTGCGCCGGACTACTGAGCCAGCGATCTTGGGTTCGAATCCATAGTGGTTTCTAGAGTCCGACCGAACATTCGGCTTCGGCTTCGTCCACCTTCGGCAAAACATTCGGGTTCGGCTAAATGAGGCCGAAGATTTTGCCGAAGCCGAATGTTGAATTTATTGTTTTCTGTAAAAATAAAATGATTGTTTCGTTTCGCGAAACTTGCGTCGACGAAAATTCTGTTGTAGGAGTGCAATTCGCAATTCAACCCCCGCAGAAAATTCAGATTCGGCTTCGGCTTCGGCTTCGGCTTCGGCCTAAAAATGGCGTTCCGTCGGACTCTAGTGGTTTCACTGTGAAACCACATACTAAATAAATTTTCTCTTTTTTCCTAGTGGTTTTGTGATGAAACCAAGTTGATTTCTAGGAACTGAAATTCATTCTTAAACGATAAAAGAACGTCTCGATCAGTTGTGAATGCGTCGAAAATGATAATTTGTGCATTTACATACTTTGATTGCTCGTGTCATTCGGAGTGATTTATTTGTTCGGTGAACAATTAATGAAAAATTGGATTTTTGTTCAAATGATAAAACAATTTTTTTTTTCTTTGTATCACAATATTTTAAATAATAAATATAGAAAGATAAATAATACAATTTTCGTTCTGTGTTTTACTTAGTTATCTACTGGTAACGTGCAGTAACCGACTTTTTAAACAACAATAAAAGTCTTACAAAACTTAATAAAAAATATCTAAACTTATATTTACCATTCTTAACGCAGGTTTTATAAGAATTTGAAACAAACATATCAATATTTGAAACAATTGATATGTCCGGGAACAAAGGGTTAACATGAAATGATCTTTAAAAAGTAAATACACTTTTATATACTTTTGCAATTTTCCTGTGATCTTTTTTGACAATAGAGTTTGTTTTACATAACGCTAGGACGTACATATGTATATCGTACATATATCGCTCTCGATTTTTGGAGTTTGAGAGCCACTTATGCTTATGTGAAACATATGTAAGTATGTAGCTATCGACATCGAAAACGATATCGTCAGTCTTACGTGAAGAGAGCGCTGTTCTCACGAGGTCATTACAAAAGCTATGGAAGTTAAAGAAACATCCAACAAATAGGTTAAAGCAATGCTTAAGATCCCAAAAATCATATTTACGTCAAGCTAAGTATCTTTGACGATTAGGCAGGCTAAAAGTTGCCCATAAGCACAACTTTTTCGAGAAAAAGGACACTGTTGCCAAGCTTCAACTCTAAGGGAATTCTTCTCAAATCTCCCAGCATTAGACGATATAGAAATATGTGCGTGTCACCTTTCAAAATAATTGTACATATCTATCCGCCTTGTGCAAATGCATTTTATTGGTTGTAGTGGTATTTGTTGAACTCCATCACTTGATGACGAATATCACTCACATTATCGACCACTGATGTTGTGATTTTGTCACCGTCTCATAGTAGTCGAAGGATCTTTACGGCAAACGAAAACTTATCACGTAAAAATGTGCATTTGGATATTATGACATCAGTGATCTTAGCACGTTAAACATTATTCAGTATTATATCTTCCATGACTAACTTAACCTATGAAATAAAATATTTATAACTAAAATACTGAACGTCCTCATTTGCATTTTCTAAGTTTGTTTCAGCTCCAAAATGACAGTTTGATATTTTCTTAATTTTTGCATAAACAAAGTTTGTTGCCTCAGCATTTTGTTTTTTCTATAGAAGTCAATAACCTCTCGAAATTCCTATTTACATATATAGAACGTGCCAAGTGAGATCTGCATAAAATGTTAAAATTAAATTTTTTTTTACAATATGTAGGTACTACGTAAACCCATTAGACTTGTCTAATCATTTAATAAAGTAACCAAATTAAAAAAAATCTAATCCTTTTAGAAGTAATTTGGGCTCATAAGCCCTTTTAAAATTAAATTGACATTCCCACTCGCAGTCGTTAGGAATTTCTTCATTCTAATGACTTAGAATGACACACGTACAATTGTGAGTTTAGGGAAATAAAAAAAAATATATACATACATACATAATATGCATATTTAAAAATAAGAAAGAAATAAACAAACAATGATGTTGTTTTACATTTGTGTATCAGATGTGTGCTCGTAAAATATTTTATGTATGAACTTGTTGTTGTTTTTATTTGAACAGAGACCATTATTCAGATTCGCATCTAACGCCCCCGTCTGACATAGAGAGAAGCAGAAGACCACCGTCGTCTATGGTCATCCCCCGGAAGACGTTAAACATCACATTTACCGCCCGACCGACGATTGATGATGGCACGGCCAGCCGGCGCGCGGCAAGCGTATATCAAAGATGAAAAATGCTCAAATAATTTAGCTGAACTTGAAAAAATTAATATGCGCCTTCAAGCGGAGCAGTGGTGAGGTGAAGAGTTTAATGAGCTGATTCGCTGCTAATTAATCAAATTGTAAGATATGAGCACAATGTAATGCTGCTGATTGTGATGGATGAATTCGGCATCCTTTCCTTTTTGTTGATGCGGTCAACATCTCAGCTATTAGTCCTTTGTTCAAGAAGTCATGTTTTGCTTGTTATGTACAATTATTTTCTCCTTAGAGTCAGTACATGGCCCTCGCATCTTTGTATGACAACACAAACACGTGCATGAAGAAAGCCAGAAGAAATATAAGGAACATAAGGACACCAACCAGGGGGGGGGGGGGGGGGAGTAGGAGAAATAACTTGGTGTATCTATCATATGAGGATGATTTTCACATAATTAAAATGGCTTTGACTTAGCGGCTGTAACTGATGTTTAATGTCAATGGTGTCGGCGAGTGACTAGGGCAGACCTCGCCGAAGTTACATAATCAGACAGATGTTTTTACGCTTCAGCTGTAAGTCTGATTAATAAATCATATAACCACCAGCTTTTGATGGAATCCGTGATTGCGAAGACGAATCAAGGACAAGGATGAGAAAGGAAAAGAAACTGAGAACACGCGGTAATGTAAGATATTGCAAAGTTCAATCGGGTATCAGTTACCCTTTGCCATGGTTTAGTCGGCAGCGTACAAATCCAAAATACGGAAGACTAACTAAAAAAAAAGGAAATACTTAGTAAGACCTTCAAAATACTGCAACAGTTCATTAAAAGATATAGACCTTGTTTGTCGTAGCTCGTAGGGTCACGGTTCAAAGCAGGAGCATGATTCAAAATACATATAACCAAACTTAACAAACAGCTCCATACGACACCCAAGCCACAGCAGCGTGTTCCAAGCTGATGTTCTAGCAGCAACAAAAGCCGCCCAATTTGTGTCCATGATGACAATATCCCGAGAGGATTTCACAATTTACATTGACAGCCAAGCGGCCATAAAAGCAATAGCTGGTACCCAAATAACATCTAAGCTTGCATAGTGTTGCCACGAAGAACTTAAGGCCAGAAAGGGCTCAGCCCTAGACAGAGAGCAAGCAGATGGTACGGTTAAACCTCCAGTCTGTAACTTCAATGCCAAAATTTAACAAAAATCATTAACTGAAGCTAATAACAAGCGGAGATCACTAATCATCTGTAAAATATCAAGAAAACTCTGGCCGGAATACGATAAAGCCAAGACCAAGAAACTCGTACAAAAAGATAGTAAATCGTTGTCAATGCTGAGTGAAAACTGTTCACAACATGCTAAGATATCATACGAAAAAACTACGTTTTAACGATGATGAAATAATGCAGGAATGCGGTGATGAAGATGAGAATGAGAACACGACCCATCTCCTCTGTCACTGCGCAAATCTCTGCCAACTCAGAAATAGAACCCTGGGCTATCGATCGATCACCATCGGATCTGCTTAAGTTTGCCAGGAATTCCGGATAGTTGGAACCAAAATACTGATACCACGGGTGGGAACATATGTGTGATGAGGATCTCGTCAGTCTGCATACCTAACCTAACCTAGCAATGAATGCATTGTGTATTTAAGATTTAACGAATGATCTAAAAATATTATAAAACTGTAGAGGTTTTTTTTTGTTGTTACCTAATGGCGTGAAAGCCGTTGCACTGATTTCGATGAAACTTTTTCTGAAATGTTCCTTAAGTATCCATGAAGGACAAACGCTATGTCGTTTGTTTCAAAATCTTACAAAATAGTCAAATGACTGCAAATCTGAAGGGAAAATTATAATTACACAGCCCTAACTCAATAATGGCTTATCGGATTGAAAAACAAAATAATAAGTGAAATTAGTAAATTTGTCCCTGATTCATATGAGATATAAAACCTCCTTCTGTGTCGTTGTCCTGAAGCTGAGCAATGTTCAAAACAATTATTCAAAACATCGCCCACAATTTTCCTTCGGTGTAGACCACTGCCAGCAGTCACGCAGCAGTGGGTATCGTTGCAATAGTGTGTGCGTGAGCATATGTGTGCGCTCTAACATGATCATATGTTTTGCACTTCAATGTGCTACAATCACCATTTGCGACTTCACACTCAACCAATTTTAACAAATGAGGTGTCAAAATTATCAAAGATTTTTCTAGAGCGGTGAACTGAACTTTCAGTTTATAAATATTATTAATAGCTGGTCCGTGCTCGCTTTGCTTCGCCTGTTTACCACATTTATGGGATGTAGTTGATGTAGTTTTGATTTACTTTGCTGTCCTAATAGACTAAGAACCCACAGTAATTTTTGGTTGCGAAAAGTAATCAAAAGACATTGATATTAGTATGCAGCCTCGATGAAAGAGATTTCAAATCAAACCGTCTGACAGCTCAATATGGTGGCTGCTAAAGAGAGTAACAATACATCAACTCTTATCTCGATTCCTCCGATGAATCGAAAGATAAAGAGGAATATAGGGTGTTCCACTTTAGAGGTAGATCTAATCCGTTAACTGTAGATTCCTGAAGTTATAGCGAACAAAAAATCGTATGACAGGGGGGGGTTTTTGTTCACCCCCTCCAAACTATAGCCCATCTAAGTAAGGGACCTACGATTTGGTGGTAAGACCACTTTAAATGATGTTACTTCTGGACTACTTCAGATACAAAAACAGTTTTGTACATTTTGGAGAAGCAATACAAAATTTTGAAGACTTTTTGTATATACATGTATGCAGCCAAAAACAAAAGTATGGCTACTTAATCTGAAAATTATGAAAATTTGTTGTTCCAATACTTTAAATGTATTTTTCTCAAAACGTTTACTTCAAAAAAAGTTTTTTTTTTACCTAACTGTTATCTTTGCCGCATTCTCTACCAATTATGTTAACCATTAACCATCTACCTGCGGTCTCACAGACCGCAACGATTTTTTTATTTTTGTTTTTTTTTATTTTTTTTTTATTTGAATTTGAAAAATTGTTGCGGTCTGTGAGACCGTAGGTAGGTGTTTAAGAGTTAAACAACATTTTCACGTGCAAAAGTGATAATAAAAGCCATTTTTAACATATATTTTTAACGGGTTGGGTACGATATCCCGCTTTTTATAATCCCGTTTTTTTAAATCCCGACCTCAAAATCCCGCTTTCTTATAATCCTGCTTCTTATAATCCCGTTTTAATAATCTCGTTTTTGCAATCAGAACTATTGGTTTTATTTTAAAAAATGCCTTGCAATCAATTGCATGTTAAACAAATTTTGCGCGAAAATTAATAAAACCCAAAAGAAATTATCAAAATCAAATTAGCCGTTTGGTGTGTAGGTCCATGCAAAGGAATTTCCACTTTGTTTTATATTATTAGGGATAAGTAAAAAAAAACGATCAAAAACAAATATTCTACCCAAAGTGAACTTCTGTTGTATTAAGAGTTAATTTTGGTTCATATGTATATGTACTCGCTTGTACGTATGCATATGTACATATTTGCTATGTGGAAATCTTCTGGGAAGTATTGGTTTACAGTGCTATTTTGCCGAGACTTTAGGCAAACGTTATCAGTAGTGCCACGAGGCACATCCGAACGCACAACAATTCTCTGATTTGTTTTTTAAAATTGGTGGAGGGACGGTTCCGGAAGAAAATGAAAAAGTAAATTTATCACATAGTGTCTTCTACCGAAGAACTTATCCCGTCCGTTTACGTCTGATATATCGAAACTAACAAACCGTGAGAACTCTTAGCTTTATGAGCGAGCTATTTTGTCACCGCAGACTGATCAAGTTGCACCAATTCAAAGCGAGAGAGGGAGAAAGTGCAGAATAAATTCCAATCAACCGGATTATGGACCAAGAATATTCTACTACTACTACTTCGACATATTCGGAGCTCAGGTCGATAAGGATTTCCACGTACTAGTCAGGGACGTGGAAAAGAGTTGGTGGCGGATGAGCCCCTATTGGGCCAACGGCAGCGCTCACACTCCCGTAGTGGGTTACTGACACCGGCGGACCCGGCCCCTTGTCCTAGCGGTACATAAGGATCTGGCCCTCCAGGTTGGGGGTTGTGCGTAAGGTTAACTACCTACCGCGTACAAAAAATATGGTTCCAAAAAAACCAAGAGCCTCGGAAAAGTACGGATCTACTGTTGACAACCACGCTAAACGAAAAAAGGACAATGACGTTCGGATCTGCACCTGGAATGTTCGTTCACTGTACGGTGACAGTGCACCCGAACAACTGGCAGACGCCCTAGACTGCAATAAAGCAGATATAACCGCCATCCAGGAAGTGCGATGGGATGTGCCAGGCAGAGAAAGAATGAGAAACTGCGACATCTACTACGGTGATTGCTATACAGGAAATAAACAGCGCTTATTCGGATGCGGATTTGTCATACGCGGCAGACTTAGGCAAGAAGTCTTGAGCTTTCGGCACGTGAGCGAGCGTCTTATGACAATCCGTGTCAAGGCAAAATTCGCCAACATTAGCCTAATATGAGCTCACGCCCCACAGAAGAAAAAGACGACGCTATCAAAGATAGTTTCTACGAGCTCCTCGACAAAATCTATGAGCAATGCTCTAATGCCCTAAGCATGACGTTAAAATCGTATTGGGCGATTTTAACGCCAAGATAGGAAGAGAGGACATCTTTGGTAGGAGGGTTGGAAGGCACAGCCTACACGACACCACGTCCGAAAACGGACTAAGGCTAATTGACTTTGCTGCAGGGCGAAGTGTTAGTATAGCAAGCACGCGGTTTCCTCATCTCAATGTCCATAAGGGAACATGGCGGTCTCCGGATCGACTAACCATCAACCAAATCGACCACATTGCGATCGACACCAGACACGCCTCCAGTATCCTGGATGTCCGAACCTTCCGGACGGTCAACATTGGCTCGGACCACTACCTTGTTGTAGCCAAGGTACGAATGCGGATATCCACAACGCCACAACAACGAAATACTGTGAGAAAGTATAATGTCGAAAAGCTACAATCGCAAGACACCGCCAGAGCCTACAGAGAACGTATATCCCGATCTCTCGCTACGAGTCCTACCGCAGCAAAAGCTACTACAGAAGACCAGTGGCAACACTGCCAGCAAGCCATCATAAGTGCAGCGAATGATGTGCTGGGTTTCACACGACCACCACCACGAAACCCCTGGTTTGATGAAGAGTGCAGACTAGCTAACGCGGAAAAACAATTAGCGTATAAAGCGGCGCTGCAAAGGACTAGATCTGCTCGCATGCTCTACGAGCAGAAGAGACGGGAAGAACATCGGCTTCTTAGAAAGAAATAGAAAGAGCACGAGAAGCGTGCATTCGAGGATACTGAGAGATGCTACTCCAGGAACAATGTACGGAAGTTTTACCTGAGGTAAAAATAATGTGCCAGCAAAACAAATCCCGTACAGAAACCTGTAGAGACGCGGATGGAAATATTGTAGTAGAAACACAGTCGGTGCTGAGAATATGGAAAGACTACTTCTGCAGACTGTATAATGGCGATGAAGACCAATACTCCGCTGTTAGGCAGAATGTACCGTTCAATTTAGATGTTGATAGCCAAAACCCCCATCCACCGGATCAAAACGAGGTGCGGATAGCAATATCCAAGCTAAAGTCCAACAAGGCTGCTGGACCCGACGGCCTACCCGCAGAGCTCTTTAAAGTAGCTGGAGATGACTTGGTAGTGAGCATACACCAACTCATCTCCAAGGTTTGGTCAGATGAAAGTATGCCAGATGAATGGAATCTCAGCATCGTCTACCCGGTCCACAAGAAAGGAGACCCCCTCAACTGCTCCAATTACAGAGGCATCAGTCTCCTCAATATCGCCTATAAGATCCTGTCTGCCATACTGTGTGAACGCCTGAAGCCTTTCGTCATCAACCTGATTGGCCCCTATCAGTGCGGTTTCAGGCCAGAAAAGTCCACCATAGACCAAATTTTCACACTCAGGCAGATCCTGGAAAAAACCCAAGACGTCCAGTCGATACCCACCACCTGTTCATCGATTTCAAGGCCGCCGATGACAGCATATGGAGGGATGAACTGTATAGAGTCATGTCTAGTTTTGACATTCCTGCCAAACTCATCCGTCTGTGCAGTATGACGATGGAGAAAGCTCGCTGCTCCATCAAGGTCGGTCATGACCTCACCGAGACTTTCGATGTCAAAAAAGGATTCAGACAAGGTGACGCGCTGCCATGCGACTTCTTCAACATCATACTTGAAAGAATTGTTCGAAACTCACAAGCCAATACACAATGAACGATCTTTCAAAAGTCCGTTCAACTACTTGCATACGCCGACGATATTGACATCATTGGTAGAACACAGCGAGCTGTCACCGGTGCGTTCGCGAGTTTAGAAATGGAAGCGGCTAAAATTGGTTTAGCGGTAAACAAGGGCAAAACAAAATATATGCTGTCAACGAAAAGGTACACCTAACATCGACGAATTGGACAGAACGTCACAATAGACAGCTACAACTTCGAGGTAGTAAAGGACTTTGTCTACCTCGGCTCTGCCATAACTTCAAAAAATTACATCTCGTCGGAAATCAAAAGGAAGGATTACTCTTGCCAACCGCTGTTTCTTTGGGCTAAGAAGGCAATTGAGTAGTAAAGTCCTTTCTCGATCGACTAAGGAGACTCTATATAAGACACTTATCATCATCAGTCTTGCTATATGGAGCTGAAGCATGGAATTTATCGAAAGCGGATGAAGATATCCTTGGTCGCTTCGAGAGACAAATCCTTCGTAAGATATTCGGTCCCGTTTGCATTGACGGGTTCTAGAGGAGATTCAACCACGAACTGTACGAGCTGTA
The DNA here is from genome assembly GCA_949775065.1 of Brachyopa scutellaris. NCBI lineage: Eukaryota > Metazoa > Arthropoda > Insecta > Diptera > Syrphidae > Brachyopa > Brachyopa scutellaris. The sequence goes on from OX459112.1 coordinate 124,993,792, forward strand.
CAGCGACATCAATCTGGCCAAAAAACTGCACATGAGGCGTTTAAGATGGCTAGGACATGTAGAGCGTATGGACATCAACGCTCCGGCTCGGAGAATATTCGACTCTTACCCGGAGGGTCAGCGCAGAAGAGGACGACTTCGCCTAAGGTGGCGCACACAAGTAGAACAAGACCTCAGCCAACTTGACGTGCGCAACTGGAGGCGGCTAGCTAAGGACCGGGCTAGCTGGAAGAGGTTGTTGATTGAGTAAGTAAGTACCTTTTACTCTTCTAAGAAACTTAAGCCCGGAGAGTTATGTAAGGGTCCCAGTTTAAAAGTGTACTCTTTTCCATCAGCGTCCGCTTCGCGATGACGATAAATAAGGCGCATGGACAAACACTGAATACCACGGGCGTGGACCTTACCACCGACTGCTCCTCACACGGTAAATTATACGTGTCTCTTTCCCGTGTCAGCGACAGTAAAAATGTATTTGCTTACGCTGCAGGCAACACAACCTCAAACTTTGTTTACAAAGAAGCTTTATAAAAAAAATGCACCATAATAAGTTCCGAAAATTATCAATTATTTATAGCAGATGACGTCTTATCAGATTCTAGAGCATGTTGGTTTTTGAGAACTATTAAATCTGCACTTAGGGACTAAGAGTTTCCCATTGAAATTACATTGATAAAATGCAATTAATCAACGTATTACACAATTTTGTGGACTTAGACAAATACTTTGAGGTTTCTTCGTTCCCACTGATAAAATATATTTATATGCATAAGAAAGCCTTTAGAGGGCGAAGCAAGGCGAGCACGGGTTCAGCTAATTTATAATAAGTTCTTAGTATAACTCCTTTTATAAACAGCACTGACTAAGCATTTCAAAAATTATTCACCCCTATTCTGGAATCCGTCGGATCTGAGATTCACTTCACTAGTTAGATCCACTTGAACGTGTTCACTGTATCCCTGAATCCGTCGGATGAACTGTCTTACCTACATGTCGGTCTATTCTTTCGAACACAGCTGTCTTGCATTGAGAAAATTTCTGCAAGCAGAAGAACTCGTGTGAATTTAAGAGCAAACACTGAGGATGAACTGAATTTCGAGCCAAACAAACACAAATGAGAACAACACATACGAGAATAAATCATGAGAACTTTAGTATTCCAACTGATTTGTTTTTTATTTTATACAAAAATCTACACATAAAAATAACACTTCATTTGTGTTAAAACATTTTGCAATAAAAAAAAATTAATCAAAATTAATAGCCTTGTTCAGCACAGTTTAATCATTTATGTATACCACACAACAACCAAATCCGCACTGAAGTACTTGCGGATGTCAAATGTATGGGGGAAATTCGATCCGGTCGTTTTGAATAATCAAGTGAATCTCATTCATATTACCGACAAGTGAACGATTCCCTTCGAACGGATACAATGATAGGAAATTTGGAATATCGGTGGAAGATTCCCGCCGACGGATTCCAGAATAGGGGTGATTGAATAATTCTATGACATTCAAATGCTAATTATAGTTTTAGAATAAAAATCCAATTAAAAAAAAATTTGCCCAAGCTCTTGGTGATTTCTTAAAATAAGAAAATAAGAACTAAACAAAATAAAAAAATAAAACCATCTGAATGCATGGAGCCTACAGTTCAGCTGTAAAAGATTAATGAAATCTTAAAATATGTAACAAAATGATCAACAGCTTTGATACGTTGAAGTTGAATTTGAATGTAAAAAAGAAACGGAAATAATTTCAACTGAAAATGTCACAGACGCTCTTGATGTGTGATAAAATTCTGAAGACAATAATTAATCAAAACAAAAAAATCAATAAATAAACCTTTCCCAACAAACAGGATGATATTTATTAAAATTCTCACCTTCAATCGGTGAAAATACAAAACTATGACACTACGCTCAATCTTGAATTTGTGTGCAGAAATTATTGACCCTTTTTTGTTTGTTTGCTTTGCAAATATTTGCATAGCGCTTCCTTTGACTTTAATGTCACTCTGTAATCAAAACCATGAAATTCCAAAAACACTACGCAAATTAGTCTGAAATTCCATTCACATAGCTCTCAACTTTAGCAAATGCCAATAATAACATTATTAAAATCAGTTTGTCACCACTGCGAACGAAGCGAATAAATTCCGTACTTTTGGTTTTAAAGTAAAAAAATATATATACATACATAAATCCTTTGTATATAAGTTGATCAGCACGGATCAGTGATCATTAAAGATTATTTCTGCTCGACAGGCGATTAATAAATTATGATGTTGCACAGATATTTGCACATTTTTTGTTTATAAATAATCGAATTATTGATTTCTTAATTAAATTGCGAAGGAGCAACCTATTATTAAATCGAATGCAGTTAAAAAATTGAAACTTCATCATCGATAATGAAATCTATTTGTATCGTTGCCAAGAAAAGAATTGAATGTGCATTCCTATGAAAGAATAAAAGTTTGTTGAACTTACGCTTTACACTCGGAACTGCTGGGCGCTCTTAGTTCCAACATTTGTGATGTCTTCGTAATTATGAGGAAGAATGTGTTTTTGTCCACCGCAGATTGTCGCACCAAAGTTTGTTGATCGAAACATGTTATCGGGCTGATGAATTTACTCACTTCTGTTGTGCCAGTTGCGGAAATATTTTGGAAATTTTTCAACGCATATTTATCGTCCTGAAGGAAAAGAAAATTAAATAAGTAAATAACTATTTGTATTAAAATTTGTATTGAGGACAAAACTGTCTTTATCATTAATTCATACATTCCTCCTAATAGTGATACATCATTGTATTCTGACCTTTCGCTTATCTTGGAATACATTCATGACTTATCCTGCTCGGAAAATAACATTTTATTGCTCGGCGACTTCAACTGACTTCGACGATGGATCCTATCTTACAGCATCGTTTAATTCCGCTCAGCAGGAGCTTATTAAACTTGACTCCATCTTATCGTTTGACTAACAGCAAACCAGCTGTATAAGAAACTATTATAATCGAACTCTCGATTTGGTATTTTCATCTGATGCTGTTGGTACTGTTGTTCAAGAATCTTGTTCAAGCATAACTAACATAGATAGACATTAACCACCCTTGGATGTATTTTTTGACTTGAGTTGTCATATATATGATAATAGTGACCCTAATGATGGCTCGTATATCTTTAACTTTCGACGGGCTAATTATCAGCAACTGACTGAAAGAATAAGGTAAAGAACAACATGGATTCGTCAGAAACAGGTCAACTGTCACAAACCTGCTCACATTTTCTCAAAACTGTTGTAATGCCTTAGAAAGTGGTCATGAGGTGGACTGTGTCTACAGTTCTACACTGATTTCTCCAAAGCTTTTGATCAGCTTTCTCATGACATTATTATTTACAAACTCGAGGCGCTAGGTTTTCCCCCATTATTTGTTTCGTGGGTTGGCTCTTACCTCAACCAGAGGTTAAATTTAGAGGTTTTCTTTCAGACTCCTTCTTAGCAGGATCCGGCGTCCCTCAAGGGAGTCACCTAGGTCCACTTTTTTTTCTTCTTGCTATTAATGATGTTCCATCAATCATAAAATATGGCGACATTCTTATATTTGCTGACGATATGAATATTAGTAAAGCAATTACAACCATAAATGATTACAGACTTCTGCAGTCAGATATTGATAACTTCAGTACCTGGTGCTGTAAGAATGGTTTAGTCCTTAAACCCACTTAAGTGTCAGTCCATGACATTCTCTAGGAAACGGGTACCGACTATATTCAACTACTCGATATCTAATCACCATCTCTGTCGGGTAGTTTTAAGGACCTTGGTGTTTATTTAAGCCCTGAACTTGATTTTAAAGAGCATATAAACCACATAGTGAATAAATCAAATTCAATGTTAGGTTTCGTTAAAAGGTGGTGTAAAGAATTTTAAAATCCTTATGTCACTCTCTCAATATTTAACCCCACCTCGAATATGCTTCGCAAGTATGGACACCTTATCAGAAAAATCTCAATACTCATATTGAAGCCGTCCAGTGACGATTCATTTGATTCGCATTGAAAGGTCTTCCCTGGGACGATCCTTTTAACTCCCTCCATATTTGCATCGTATAAAACTGTTGCAAATGCAACTTTTGGCTCAAAGAAGGGCCAATAATGATTTAATTTTTATGCATCAACTGATCTCAGGTCTGATTGATGCACCTGACTTATTATCCTGTCTAGGATTAAACTTTCGTGGGGGATCGCATTACCTGCGTAGTATAGAGTTACTGCATATTCCTCATCATAGAACAAATTACGGGATGCATGAGCCTATTAACCGCATGAGTAAGCTCTATAATTAAAATGTAAACTTTTTTGACTTTAATCAACAAGATTACACTAAAAAATGTATTGCATAATGTAGTCCCTCGCACATAAATACTAATAATGTATAATATGTATTTTTCTTATTTTTTGTTTATTTATTGCTAGTGGTAGTGTTGTAAAGTAGCGTAGCCTAACCACTAACAGCAGCACTAAATGAGGAGCCTGTTGATGCATATTTTGCCCCGGCAAATCTCTGCTTGTGGTTGTTGCTTGTATTAAGCACACCACGACATAGATTTGATAGTGTAATAAATAAAAGGAAAGTATTACACATTTTAGAGACGTCAGAAAACTGTAGGTCCCTTCCATTCGTGCAAAAATATAAAGCGCACACACAAATGGTTGCAGGAAGCTAGGCTGAAGCCAAATATTTATTTTATTTTTTTATATATTCATACCTGTTTTGTGAGCAAAAGCATCATATTCTCAAACAGAAGACCGTGCAGTATTGTGCCAGGATTCTTTTTCATTGTTAAACTTCCATCGTGGATAAGTTTTAATTGTGTTAAGTCCAAATTCTGAAAAGGAAACATATAAACTTAGTATGGTACAATAGATAAACAGTAATTAGAGTATACTTGTCATTTTAAGAAAACCCTAGTAATAGTTTTTTTATTTGCTATTTTACTGAAAACTGATTGAATCGATTAATTTGGTCCATATGCGAAGTACAGATCACCACGGTAATTTTGGACATTAATTTTAAAATTTCTGCCAAACACTTTGAAGTGGTAGCTAGCTGAGTCAGACAGAATCTACGCGTTGCACCTTTTTTAATGTACCCGTACAAAATTACTTTCAGTTTAACCCGCTAACACTACAATACCTATGAACACTACCTTCGTAAGGCTGCGGTTAGGACACACATAAACAACCCACCAAAACCTGCTCAAAAAGCAATCTCCGCCACGGTCGGGGCCAAGCTTGTAACACTCAAATCAACATAAATCATGTATTAGGAATAACTAAGCATACCAACTCTCGGTCGCACGAAATCTGTACCCAAAATCATACTGAAAAATCTGTACCAAATCTGTACCAATTTTTTTTTTATTCAGAATATAATAATAAATAAATAGCATAAAAGTAAATAATAATAATAAAATGTTTCTCATGAAAACATATACAAGAATTTGATTCGTCATCAGCCAGTGCGATTTTAACTGACATCTTACTGATGCCAGCAGCTTCATCCTCGTTTCTGAAGGCAATACTACTGGAGCCAGTAGCCTCTTTGAATGCGTACTTATCCTGCTTATGATATGTCTCAATTTACAATAGTTGTGGCTGTTTCTTCAGGAAATTGTACAAGTCAATGCAATTGTAATCTAAATTATGTACATTTCAGGAATAAAATTGATTCGTGTCGATGTTAATATTGGCCTACTCGGTTTTCCAAATGTTTTTGATGAAGTCTATGATAAGTGAAAAATGAAAATAGGGAAATTGTGCGTACACAACTAGCTATGTATGTTAATGTAAGTGTGTATGAAAAGGCTTTGACGTTTTGAATTGTGCGTTACCTATTGTAAGTGTTTGTATCTAGATTTGAATTTGATTTGAGTGACCAATTCTGCACCAATTTTTTTAATCTGTACCAAGAGCCAAAAATCTGTACCGTACAGATAAAATCTGTACAGTTGGTATGCTTAGGAATAACCGAATGCAGAACCAGATCATCGAACAACGAACAACTTTACACAAACTCATCAGCCTACGAGATATTAACCCTCATTCTCCTGAAACTTTTTTTTTTTAAGACATTGTCCCATCAGTTCACTTCGCTTCACTCACAAACAGTAAATACAAATAAAATGAGCAAACTATCACTGGTTTTTTGCTATTGGTTACTAGGAAACGGATTCAAATGAATTAAAAATATTTCAAACACTTTTCGAATATAGCCTACTAACATGACAAACAATGGAAAGCAGAGGTGTCCCACATATGGGACAGTAAGAGAATCTGGGTTAAGAAACCCAAACCACGAAAACATTCTTAAAATATATAACTTTATACATAGAAATAATTTTACCAACTTAAGTAAGACCTTATAACTTATACTAACATACTAATTTGCATTGCAGAGGAAGGCATAGCCAAAGATTTAAGTACATATTTATTTCGGTAGTCAAGACAAATAAAAATAAACAAAAACAAAAAAAAAAATTGCATATTGCATTGGTAATCGCAGTTCTTTTCGCGCGAAATTCTTAACTTGTGATAAAATGTAGCGGTAGCAATACTCGAAGCCATGAAAAAATGCTCCAACACCTCAGGAAAATGGATTATCTGCTCCGATAGTCTCTCGGTCCTGAAAGCAATTTGCAATCCTCTGCGCAGCTCCGCAATTATATCCAAAGTTAGAGATGCTCTTATAAGTAAAACCTTAAAACTAAAAATAATGTGGACTCCAGGACATGTTGGAATACAGGGCAACGAACTGGCCGACAAAGCTGCCAACGATATTCGCATGTTCGATCTGTATTCCCGGGTCGACCTTCAAAGATTGATACAAAACAAAATTCATAAGAAACAACTCCAACAGTGGACAGAATACCATCATCACTACACATTAATCAATCCCAATAAAGACCAGCCGATCTATCCGACAAACGCATCCAAAGAAATGATAACCAATTTTACTCGCCTCCGACTAGGTCATACCTACCTAACACACCAACACCTCTTCAAAAAAGAACCACCACCGACTTGCCCCAACTGTCATAGCAACCTCACATTTAGCCACCTGTTTGGACCCTGCCTCCTTTCATCAGACCAAGTACCACAACATTTCAACCAAAGCCTCAACATCATAGACATATTAAAGGAACCTACCCTGACCAACATAGAGACCATAAACAAAATGTTAACCATACTTAGGATTAAGTTATAATAACACATTTTTTACTAAAGAGCCGATAGTCTTTTGCTGCTAGTGCTTTTCATTGCCACTATTAATAAGAAATTTTAATTTGTTATTGATAAAAATAAATAAATAAATAAATAAATAAATAAAAATACAAAATAATATTTTGCCAAATAAATTATAGCAAAATCGGTTAAGGATAAAATAAATACTTAACGATAGTTTTGATTTCCTGTACAACAATTTTCGATTAAAAAAAATAAAATAAAATAAATAAACGACATTACATATAAAAATAATCCTTATTTACATCAAATAAAACTCAAACAGAAGGAAATAAGCGGCTAAATAGCATCGCGCGAATTAACGGGTTGCCAGATAAGCAAAGGCAAAAACACCAAAAGCCGGTTGATAGAAGTGTTAAACATAGAAATGTTTGAAATGCGAGATGAACGCAAGACGAAATGACAATGTTCTACGAAATAAAGGAAATATACATATTTAGACAGTCGCGAGATAACAGTTTGCGAAATAAAAACAGCGAATTGTCGGTTACCCCTTAAAATTGCCTCTGAGCTGTTTTCTGTGAATAAAGGCTGAACAAGCAAAGGTCTCTTGAAACAGTTTACTATATTTTGAGATGTCTGATTTCTGGCCATAGACAAGCCTCTGAGCTATGCCCTTTTAATCAAGAAATGTAATAAGTGACTGCATTACTATTATCATTCAATATTATTGATTCGTTGTTTTGTACTCGTCAAACCTCAAATGTTTTTCTAACATTGCAGAATTGGCGGTAAGGTCGAAAGCTAAAGACATATCTGTGTATGCTCAATGAGTCAGTTGATTCGGAGTCGTCGTAAGGATTACTACGCCACAGATTTGTGGAAAATATTATTCAACATAATTTTTTTGATTATTCCTACTATATATGTAAATGTTAACATTAGGAAGATCTTGTAAAACAGACTGGGAATCTTACGGTCATATTATTCACTCACTTTAACCCGGGTTAAAACTTCCACCCGAGTTAAAGTAAATATAAAGCGAAAATTAAACCAAATTCCATAATATTCACTCGTTTACTTACTTAGTTGGCGCTACAGCTCGAGGTGAACCTGGGCCTGCTTCTCTCAACCATTTGTGTGTGCGTGTTATATTTTTGCACGAATGGAAGGGACCTACAGTTTTTTGCCGACTCCGAACGGCGAGTTGAGAAGCTCAATCGTGACAAATGATACTCTTTGATGCTTGTCAGACATTCGAAAGAGGTGGGCACTGTGAAAAACTTTTAGGTGTTTGCGGCGGGATTCGAACCCAAGACCGCTGGCACAGTAGTCCGACGCACTAACCACTTGCGCTACGGTGCCCATTCACCAAATTCACCCATTCACTCGTTTAACCCGCACTTTAACCTGAAAAAATTTAAAATTAAATTTTAAATCCGAATAAATTTAAACTGCCTCTGGCAACGAGTAAATACTTTAACCCGGGTAAAAACTCAATATTGACTCTTTACCGTTGTCAGTTCACACATTGACGCATTTAAGTTCATACATTCACATAATGAAGTTCACGCATTCACAAATTTTCATTTTCATTGGTAGAAGCATAGAGAAAGAATTCTCAGTTTTTAATTAATTTCAACATTTGTCATTTTATGAAGTTTTAACCCATCGCACAGTGGTTCCGCTTTCGAACAAATGCGGTCATAATTACTTGCTCATTGAAAAACAACCAAAATTAATTCGTGTTAGAGTAATTTGGGGGAGCTGAGCTGATTCCGAATCTGCAATCCGTTTTGCTCTATCAAGTCACACACCAATCCATGCTGCGCGCGTAGTAAAGTCGTTTATTGTAAGCCAGAAAGTGAAAATGATGAATTCGCCATTATATACTTAAAAGGTTTGGGGATGGCTAACTCGCAAAGAATACGAAAACACATCACTAACTTCTTTGTTGAATTATTAATTATGGTGATAACCAAAAAAAATAATAAATAAAATCAAAATGCACAAATTTTCCTTATTTATTGCCATTGCCTTTATTCATGTGAAGCGATTTTATTGCATACTTTTCCGAATCTTTTTACAAACATTGGGAAAAATCCCGTTACATTGTAAGGGAAAGTAATTTTTGTAAGTGTGTTCTCTGGAGAGATTCCGAACCTTGGTTTACAATCAATAATTATAGTTATGTATCGATTTTCCTGGCCATAATTCAGTGTTCAGTGAAATTTTAGTATTGCCTTTATTCAAGTGAATCGTAGTGTATATTGAAGTACAATTATATCAGTATCAAAAGGATAAAGGCACAGTGGCAGTGGTTGGATAGAACCGAAAATTTCAAACAACTTGGAACATCTTGCGTACATGTTCGTTCTTCGAACGTTGTTCGGTTTTATCATTTACACTTTCGTTGTTCCGCGTACGTCTGACAACGAACGACAAAAACCGGGTAAAAGAACGAATGTGTAAAGCTGGCTTTAAAGCGACTAAGATAAAAACATAATTGACGTCTTAAGTAACATACTAAATTGATAACTTACCCTAAACTCCTCCTTGTCAAAAGTTGATTTGTCTAATTTTCGCTGAATAGTCTGCAATCTGAAACAAAACAGAAATATTCCACTTATAGCTAATATCATCTACCAGATTGTAGAATGTTTCACTTACTTGTGTGCATCCTCAGCGATTTTCACAGCCTGATTCACATCAACTAATATCCTCTTCGAAGAGTTCAATGCACGTTGTACTGCTTCTGCTTCAGCTTTATCATCGGGAACCACACGTTTTGTTATTTTATATAAATTCTCAAACAATAATGGATATTTGGTTAAACGCTGCAAAACGGTTGGTAGCAAATCCTTTAATTGTAAACGCCGGCAGGCTTTGTGCGATTCAGCTTTGGTTAGGAATCTTTGGAGATTTTCATCTTTACGTCGTTTCTCTTTGAGCGCCTCCAGAGCGATTTGTTGCCGTGCACAAAATTTAGCCGCAAATTCACGTAACTCTTCACCTGATTGTCCATCAAACATGCCCGCCAGTAAATCACCAACTTGCTGTACAATATGATTATGTTCGAGGCGACGCATTTTTAATTTCTGCTCAAATGAACTGTGTAGCTCTTTTAATGAGAGTAAGGCAGGCGGAAATAGTAAATGCAAATGATCGTGCGGTAATACGCCGCACTCTTGGAGTGGTCGCATGAATATACCCTCCAGGAGTTTTAAGGTACGAACGTGACTTCGTTCTGTTTGATAGATTTCTGTAAAACAAAAATATACATCATTAGAATTATTTAAAACAAGCAATAGAGGGTAAACAAAAATGAAGTAATTTCTTAATTTGAGATAATAGGTAAAGGCCAAATAATACATAAACAATTACAGAAGAATGTGACCGGGATAGGGCATACATGCAGTGGTAAGAAGTAGACATCAGAATGAAACAAAGATAAGGTACAAGGGGAACGTATATCTAGTGCACAAAAAAGCAGTAGCACTCGAAAAGTATTAAGTCTTTATATCCGCGAAATAGAAGCTATGGTTATGGCGCCATTCTGAGGGAACTTAAAATTGGCAACCTCGAAAGAACGGATGACATCCTCCCAGGTCTGGACTTCGCTACACCATACAAAACGCTGTACCCGGAGAGAGAAGTTTGGGGGAATACATTGCCTACATTGCCTACACCGCAAACACACATTGTGGTCTATATGAATGGATGGAAAACCGACAAAGGCACGGGTTCTAGTATCTACTCAAGAGAACCGGAGCTAAGTACGTGTTTTAGACTTCCAGACGACTGTAGTGTATCTCAGGCAGAGGTCCTAGCTGTGAGGAGAGCGGCGGTGATGTTGGTGACGAAGCTAATAACAGGCAAGGTTATCATCATCTACATCGACAGTAAGACCGCGCTCAAAGCACTAGAATCGTGTATCGTAAAATCGGCAATTGTAGTAGGATGTCGCTCTGTGCTTAGATCACTAAGTAGACATAACAGGTTTTAACTATTTTGGGTGCATGGACACTCCGGCGTAGAGGGTAATGAGCTCGCAGATGAGTTAGCAAGGATGGGGGGAGCATTGCTCGTAACCGAGATGGTGAACATAGCACCGCCGTCATGCGGGATCAGGGGAAAACTCAACAACAAAATCATAAGTATAGCGGACAGATGGTCAAGAATAGAGGGACATAAGGTATCCAAGGCTCTTTGGCCGGTCATAAACCGCAAAAGGACCAAGGTAACCACTGAACTGAATAACGCAAAAATAAGAACTCTAATAGGAATACTCTCCGTGCACTGTCTCTTGAGGAAACATGCCAAAATAATGGGCCTTTCAAACACAGACGAATGCAGATACTTACAGATACACAATGACAGGTATGTTACATCGGAGGATATCGAACATATTCTCTGTGATTGTCAGGCTATTGCTCGTTCTCGAAATTAATTTTTAGGGAATCACTTCTTTAACCCTGAAAGAAGCTGGCCAAAACTGGCCACAGTAAAATCTATAAAATCTTAAATAGACTCGGCGAACGAAACAACGTCAGCATCTACTGGGTACCAGGACACCTGGGATAGAAGGTAATTTGGAGCCAACCAAACTTGCTAGAAAGGGGGCTGCCACATTGTTTGTTGGCCCCGAACCCTTTTGTCGCATAGGGAAACACACCATAAAGAATGATCTTCGATCATTGGAGAAAAAGGGCAAGCAAACAGGACTAAATCCTGGATAGAATCTCGGGGCCTAAGATGGGTGAAGAAACTTTTGGGTAATCACAATCAGAAAAGGTTCAAAGCTTGCATTAGCCTGGACAAAACCAAGCTCTGACCAAACTGCGCGTTCCTAACGGGGCACTGTAAACTCAAGAGACATCTCAGGAAGCTAGGTTTACCAGATGAAGACTCATGCCGATTTTGCTATAAGTCCAGTGAAGCTCCGCAACACATACTGGTGGAATGTGGGGCATTAACCCAGAAAAGATTCAAGTGCTTGGGTAAATACCAAATCACAGCAGAGGATCTACCACTCATAGCACCCAATCTCCAACTGCGATTTCTCAGGGGAATTGGTCTGGATGAGGTGCTGTGACCTATGGAATTCTCACCTGGGCTAGGTGTGAGCGAAGCTCTCTCTAATCGATTTCAATAGGAATAAGGATTAGAGGGATGTTCCTTCGTTTAGGACTTATAGGGGGCATAATAGATCTCACCCTTCAATAATAAAGATAATAACACAATTGATAAGTAAATTTTTTTCTCTGGATGGATGGCAGTATGGCAATGGGCTGTGCGTTTTTTTTTTTTTTAAATATGTACTCGTAATATTACTTACCGTTAATAATTTCCTGACGTTTTTTCTCCGCATCCGTCAGTATAACCAACACTTCTGAAGCAATATTCGAACTCCAGTCGACTTCATTCACTAAATCATCATCGTCGTCACTATCAATCCATTGTCTGGGTCCGGACGCTAGATTATGTGCTGTATTCACTACACTCGCACTAAACATACTACTGCTGGTGTTTGTTGAACTATTCGCTGCAATTGCGACTGGACCACCAACTTGCTCCATTGAGGTACTTGGACTCTCAGAACCACCCCCAGATGATAGACTAGAATTAGAGCTCGCTGCATAGTTGGAATTGGATAATCCCAAATCGGGTTGGTCATCACTAAAATAAATAAAAAAAAAATGGACGAGTTAGTATTTATAACAAATGTATCCACTTCAAAAAAAAAAACTCAAACACACACTTTGGCACTTACTTATCGTAGTTATAGCCAAGGATCTCTTTGAAACTTTTACTCCTCGTATAGCGTATTTTACTCTTCATCTTAAAGTTTTAACTTTTTTAACTTTTAAAAGGGCACACTTTGGTTTGGTTAAGTTTTATTTTATTTGATTTTATTTTTACTTTTTATTTTACATTTATGCTCTATGCTGCTGATGCAAAGAACATATTTATTCCACCTGTTTTCATAATGGTTCCAATGATTAATTCAAACTGTCTAGCGTACAAGACAAGTGTCCTACATTTATGATGGGACTCAATGGCTTCTAGACGAATGATGATGATTGCACTCGCTTCTTAAGTGGAGAAACATGCCCACTTTGAGCGGTCAGGATGGGGAAGTACTTGTAGTTTCAAGGAAAATTACATCACACTTGTGTGGAAAAATTTATATTTTCCTGCAGTTGCAGTACGAATATAACAGCAGGGCATTATAATTGTTCTACCGCATGGGTTAGTGAAAGTGTAAGCAATTTATGTAATTAATATCCGGCATAACGCATAATAGATAGGGGCGCTGTCAAAAGGCATATAGTTCACCGATATCCTGCATCTAAACATCTTCATATCCGGAAGGAAATTGGAAGGAGCACATACAGGCTTTCTTTTCTCTATGAGGGAGCTAAGTAAATATAATTTCGAATGACTGTCTGATGAAAGAGAATACACAAGGTCGTTGGTTGAGACTGTTTAATTTCCTACCTTACCAACCCAGCTGGTGGTTTCTGGTTTGTCTTGTATTTCATAGTAGTACATACAAAAAAAAATTCAATTACCGTCACAATGTCTGTGTTTTCTTCTTTTTCTTTATTTGAATTTCGATCTTTGATGCTTTTTTTCTGCATCGATAGAAAATACGTATAGCACGTGTCAATCAATTCAGGAAGTTGTGAAACGAAAAAAGATGAAATATAAAAATGCACATGAGTAGGAATGCACAGAAAGAAAAAAGCAGAATTAATAGCAAACAAACGCTGATGGAAGAATTCAAGTTTTATAGCCGAATATTGCGCAGCAAAACTTTACCAGAAATGGGGGTTGTGTAATATGGCATGGATGAATACAACTTTTCAATGGAAAATGTTCGTAAATTCGAAAATGTTTGAGTTGGAACATCATTTGATCTGTGTCCATATTGATATTGTTAGGTATGAGCAATTTTGCTGCCAAACGGCAAAGTTAAATTGATCACAGAAAGCAATTCAAATGAATATCAAGTTCGAGGCTTTTGCAGCGATATTGATATTAGTGGCGGAGACCTAAAAAGGGTACGTATACTAAGTTTGTCCTCTATCCAATGCCGATTTCGATTGGGCAAAAAAAGCATTTTTTTTTTATCTCGAGCAATTTTTATCGCTCTAGTACAATTTTCATTTTCCAACCGACCAAAACAGCACTTTTTTTTTTGCTCTAGATCAATTGTTGTAAATCTCGGATTCCGCTCGAGATTTACACCTACTTGCACTAACACCAGCAGATTTTATATGAAATATCAACGCAGTACATCAAAATAAATATCGATCAACAAAAATATTTATCAGAAACTGTGTAGAATATTTAGAAAATATAAAGAAAGTGTTTTTAAATTGTATTTATTATTTTTCTTTTTCTTATTTATTTTCTTTTACGAACAAGATGTGAAATGTCACACTTATACAATTGCAGAAAAATCTGAAATCTGAGAGCAAAATCTGAAAAACCCAATCGAAAACGACATAAGTATATGGGTAAATGAATTATAGAACTGTCACATAACTAAGTAAACAAAAGGGAGTACAACGGGCCCGAGCTGACGCCTATAAAAAGGGGGAGGACATCATAAATTAAAACAGCTTCAAGTTGATGAAAACTATAGGCAGCATAAGTTCAATTATAAAGAAGGCAAATCCTCTACCAAATAATACAAGCCATGGAACAGTGTGAAGTTCTTAGGACCATTCCGCACTACTCTGAATAATTGCTAACAACCGAGTATTTATCGTTTTCAAAGCTGTGTAAAAATAACATCATCATGTAAAAATAATAACATATCATCTAGAGTCCTATAAACTGAATTGGAGATCAGAAAAAAAAAAAAACAGGAATACCACTCAAGCCAAAAGGATCGCCGAGTTCTAACTCTCACGTTCAATACGACTAAAAAGGCCTTAACAGTAATAGATACTGTAATGACTTCTTATTATTGCAGAGATAGCATGCAGCCGTTCGTTATAACTACAACGAAAGTAATAAATAATAAACAGTGGTGGTCACATAATTAACACACTGTGCCTTACTCATATAGAATTCGTTATTTGTCTAATATTATTAAAAATTAAGACGAACAATTGCGCCTGAAAACTTTGCTGTTTTGAGTGTGGACATTATAATTAGCACACTTTAAGCTTTGTTCAATGTTGTCTAGTTATTTTAGACAATTTCCAGGTATTTGAAAAGTTCGTATCGTTCCTATGAGAGGGCGCCACTAGAATTAAATCCATATTAGTTATAATTAGTTAGTACCAACCTACAAAAGATAAGTGTATAAATTTGACAGCTGTCGGACTATTAGTTTGTGAGATATAGCATTTTGAGTGAAGCTGCTTTTGTTACTTTGAAAAAAATTGATAAAACGGAATTTCGCGTGTTAATAAACACTGTTTTTTATGAAAAAAAAAGCTGCTGATACCAAGAAATGGTTTGGTGAGTGTTATCCGGACTCCACGCCAGGCAAAGCAACCATTCGTAAGTGGTTTGCTGAATTGCGTACAGGCCATATGAGCACCGAATACGATGAACTCAGTGGGCGTTCAAAAGAGGCTGTTACGGACGAAAACGTCAAAAAAATCCACAAAATGATTTCGGATGACCGTAAAGTGAAGTTGATCGAGATAGCTGACACTCTAAAGCACGTGTTGGACATATCGTTAATGAATATTTGGGTATGCGAAAGCTCTGTGCAAAGTGGGTGCCGCGCGAGCTCACAATCGACCAAAAACAACAACGAATTGTTCAACTGTTCAATCGTAATAAACCCGAATTTTTGCGTCAATATGTGACAATGGATGAAATATGGCTCCGGAGTAAAATCGACAATCAGCCGAGTGGACTGCACGCGATGAACCGAATCCAAAGCGTGGAAAGACTCAACAGTCAGCTGGCAAAGTTATGGCGTCTGTAATTTGGGATGGGCGTGGGATTTTTTTTTTAATCTTAATTATACAGCGTTGTTGGAGCGGCCCCATTTGCAGAAGAAGAAAGTGCTGTTTCATCACAAATCAGTGAAAACGATGGCAAAATTGAATGAATTCGAATTCGAATTGCTTCTGCATCCACCGTATTCTCCAGATGTGGCCCCCAGCGACTTTTTCCTGTTCTCAGACCTTAAGAGAATGCTCGCTGGAAAGAAATTTAGCACCGACTGAGGCCTATTTTGATGTATCGCCCTCGATGGCCACTATATTGAACAATAAAATCGAAATTAAAAAAAAATGTTTTTTTCTTTAAAACGATACGAACTTTTCAACCGAACTGTTAAGTGTTTATTTGAAAACATAAAGCCATTTTTACAATAAATTTTATTAATCAGATATGGGAAAAATGTGTTTTATTATCAACCTTTAAGCGGATGGGCTGACAATTATAGAAATTTCAAATACATTAGGATGCTCCAGAAAAATGGTGTATATTGCTTTTAAGCATATGGATACATATGGAGCGACAAAAAGGTATAGACGAGCTCCAAAACCTCGCAAAACTACTGTTAACCCTTAAATGCATATCGTACCATATATGGTACGTGTCGTTAACCATACGATAATCCAGTCACTCACACTGAAGCGTAATACCGTATTTTTTAAATTGTAACAGACAAATATATCGTTTAAAAAAAATAACGCTTTAGCTCGCCTACTATTTTTTTCGGTTGCCAGTAAGCTGCCGAAGTGTTCGTCTGCACTTTTTGCACACAATTTGAAAAGTGAGCTTCAGTAGTGAACAAAGAACTTATAATATTTATTATTTGTCTGGAAATAGGGATTGATAAGTACATTGGGCTTTGTTTTGGCTAAATATAATGAAACTTGATCCAAATTGATATCTTGGAATAGTTTTTTTTCCTATTTTTGTATGTACCATATATGGTACACCATGCATCTGCTTATGTGACAATTTTTGATTGTTTATTTAGACATGGAAGGTGTTATAATTGGCGGAAGAAGGTACAATGCTGATGAGGTGGCGGTTATGCTTTGTGATGATGACGATAATGAAGTGTTGGGCATACCTAGCAATGGTGATCTCTCTGAAGATGAAAAAGATTTAGCAGATGACGGGTTGGATGAATTAATTGATGAAACTCAAATACCGCTACGCGTGAGAAATCGAGCCGAAACCAATTACGCTATATTGGATGAAGGTGCAATTTCCGGCGTGTTTCTTAACAATGACGAACTAGAAGTATCTTTTCTTGAGGCTTCTGGAATTCCTGTTCCTGCTGTTGGTACGTCAATGCAATTAGAATTAGAATTATCCATATTGACGCAGCAGTCTTCTTCGCCTCCACGGAAGAGGAACAAAATGTTGGCTTCTTCGACCCCAGTGGATGATTTTATTGATAATGCCACCACCGAAAATGCTTTTATCAATCTAAATGATAAGTTGGACCATGTACGCGAAAAATGCTGTGAGTATAAGGACGTTGTTGTTGATATTTATTCCAATGATTTTGAGAGAGCTCGTTGGAAAAAAGGAAACCTACAGTTATACGAGGAGGAAATCTCTTTTCTCGGAAGCTCTAAATTGGAACCAGAGTTAGCAGAAGATTTTTCAACTCCTTACGCATGCTTCAAGTATTTTTTCACGGAGGAGCTAATGGCGAAAATAGTCGACGAGACAATTCACTATGCAAAAGTTGATAAGAACAATCATAATTTATTTTTCGATACCCTGGAACTCGGCAAATACATTGGCATTATTTATTTTATGTCTTATCATAAACTCCCTTGCGTGAGAGATTATTGGAGTAGGCAGTATGGAGTTGATGCAGTGCGTAATGTAATGACAGTCAATCGGATTGAAAAGATAAGGGAGTACCTACATATAAATAACAATGAAGCGTACGATGCCGACAATCCTGATCGTTTATTCAAAATAAGGCCTATGGTGAAATCTCTCAACGATCGTTTTCAATCGATTCCCATGGTGCCTCGTTTATCGATTGATGAGCAGATGTGCTCCACTAAAGTTGGACATTACATGAAGCAATATCTCCCAAATAAGCCAAAGAAATGGGGATTTAAATTCTTTGCCCTCTGTGATACAACCGGTTTCATGTATAAATTCGAAATTTATACTGGAGAAGAACATGCTTTATGGCCCGGTGAACCTAACTTGAAAGCCTCTGCGAATATTGTGGTACGTATGACCCGTGAAGTTCCTCGTTTTAAAAACTACATCGTCTATATGGACAATTACTACACGTCCATACCATTACTGGTATATCTGCGGACCCTAGGCATTCACAGCATTGGAACCATAAATCGAAACCGAATAAAAAATTGTAAACTTCCAGACCCGAAGGCTATGATGAAAATGAATAGAGGCGTTTCGGCAGAGTTCACAACAAACATTCAAGGTGTGGAGTTGACATCGATATCGTGGAAAGATAACAAGGTTGTTAACCTTGTGTCCACTTTCGTAGGCATGAAACCATTACTAGTGGAATATGGTGTTGATGTTGACGTCCCTACAGTTGAACGATGGGATAGGAAGCACCACGAAGTAATCATGATTCCTTGCCCCCAAATCATCAAAGAATACAATCTGCACATGGGCGGTGTAGACCTTATGGATTCTTCTTTGGGTCGTCTAAAAATTGCTCTGAAAAGCAACTTACTCGACGTTTCCATGGTTAATGCTTGGCTTCTTTTTAAAAGAGCAAATCCTTCTATATCGATAACCCAAAAGGCGTTCCGTCTGGAGGTGTCTCACGTGCTGACAAACATGACACGAAAGAAAAAGAAAATTAGTCGGCCAGACGTACCTTTGCCATTCCCTCGAGTACAAACCGAATATCAGCCAGCTAATGATTTGCGACAAGATGGTATGGATCACTTGCCAGTTATTGACGGACGAGCTCGGTGCAAAAATATAAAATGTGGTGGCGAAAGCAAACAAGTGAACAACCGTTCCATATTTAAATGCAGGAAGTGTAATGTTCACCTATGTTTGAACGAAAAACGCAATTGTTTCATCGATTATCATACCAAAAAGGAATAATAAAATATTATATTTACACTAAAAACTTCTCAAATTGTTATTTGAGTTCACTTTTCATTCATTTTTATAAATATTTTCATTGTTTTCTAATAAATAAAACATACTTCTAACAATTTATTTTTATTCGAAAAATGTATAGTGGATGCATAGTGTACCATATATGGTACACATCAAAAATCGTCCTTTTTCCTCTTTTCTAGGAAAATGGTGCACTTCGCAGAAAAATGAATGCTCAATTCGTGCTTAGCGAGCGATTTTACATTAGGGTAGCTTTGTCTCCATACTGAGGGTTGACTTCATGCATTTAAGGGTTAAAGAAGATTCTCTAATAGTTAGTTCTGCGAAAGTGGCTCCATTTAAATACTCAAGCCAAATAAAACACGAAATGGAGCTAAACCACGGTATTTGTGTAACCTCAAAAAGAATCAGGCGCCGCCGCGCGCCGTGCCGTTTGAATGAGAAAAGGTTACGTGGCTGCATTTCCCTAAAGAAACCGTACGTGTCCGATAAAAATATAAAGCTAATAATATCATTTCCTAAGAAGCATATTGAAAAGCCACAAATTTTTTGGAGAAACGTGCTTTGGAGTGATGACTCGAAATTTTGCCGATGGGGATCAGACGGTAGAAGGTATGTTCGGCGTTCTATTGATCAGCAGCACAATCTCAAACCGTAAAAACATGGTTGAGGAAACATCATGGTTTGGGGAGCTTTTTCATGGAATTTTCTTTTTGTATAATTCACGCGCGCTACAGGGGTTATGAATACCCTTAAAATGTCTTGCACAGCGCGGGCCAAGGGAAATTTAGGGAGGATTAAAGAGGAGATACCGATGCGCACTGGTTTTAAATGCTTGTAGATCGGGTGGGCCCGATCATACAAATAACATAAAAATGGATCAACATGTGTACAAACATATCTTAGTTAATCATATGATACTATACGCCGTCGACAATTAACCCATCGTGTGGTGCTATATGCACGACAACGATCCGAAGTACACTTCCCGGCTGGTGAAACGATGGAGCCTGGAATGACATCGAACGAAGCATTGAAGGCAAAAAACCGTAAAATTTGGATGATTTGTGGGAAAATATTTAGAGAGCCTGGTCGACTATTAGAGCTGTGTCAATCGTGATTGATTCGATCATTTTGACCCGTTCACCAAAAAGTATTGATGATTGCATTCACACAACCACAAGTCAATCGTTCACAAAAACCCATACTTTTCTCGCTCATATGATCTACTGCGTTTAAGAGGATGAATGGGGTAGAAAACTAATACGTCCACAACTATTTAAATATTATGACGCCTGTGAGTGAAGGTTGTGTTGAGTTCGAAATATGTTTAGAGCTATAAACCGCTGTGGTGCTATAAACGCGGTAATTTTTTCTTGTTTAGTATTTATTTGAAAGTTGAGTACCACAGTTTTATTTTTAAATATGTAAAATTAATATAATAATAATAATTTATTTTTTTTTTCCCCATTTTAGGAGCACTTTTCCCCATTAAGTGAAAAATTCCCTAAAATGGGAATAAATCCCCACATCTGGCATCGCTGTATCTGTGTGAACCCGGTTTTCTACAAACAGAATTGATCTCGTGTTCGTTCCCAAACTCTATATCTATCTCTATCCAATCTTAAAGTGAACGAATGTATTCTGATGATTAAGATTTTTGGTTGTATTTAAATGAAATGGACCAATACATGATCATTCTATCTCTATCATTGTATGATTGATTGAAACGACCGAATCATTTTTGAAAATAATACTTGAACGATTCGATTTTCAAATGTGAACGATTGACACAGCTCTATCGGCTATAACTCCGGAACAGTGCAGACGTTTGGTGGCAAATTTACCACTTAGACGCTCTGAAGTCATTACAAATAGGGGTTTCCCCACGAAATATATATATAAGAAAAATTAATTTTGTAAGTTAATTTCGAACTTTATGACTTATACGATGTAGGTACTTAGGAAGGGGAGCTAAAAATATGTTTCCCCCTTTTTTTCTTCGCAGGACAGTTTTTATTATTTTTTGTAATCATTTGTGGCAGCAAATGAGCGAGGAACTAGGAGTTGAGTCGTCCTATATATAGGAAGATAGATCCAGCTGGACTGTGGCCCTTGATTACATTTTGCGAAAGCTAAATCAGGATATTCACCAACGAATTATGGAGAAAGTAGCGTGTTCTTCGAGTCGCTAAATCTACAAGCAATTAAGCCATACTTTGATGGAATTGAATTTCTTTCACGAATCTATTAGAATAAATCAAATAAGCCTTATCTTAAAAACTCTCTATTATCTTTTTTTTATGTTAGCAAATTATTAAAATCGCCATCTTAAAGTTAAAAATATTTTTCAACAATCGTAATTTAAAATAATAAAATTAACTGCAAAAATGAATCCACGCCATAAATTTGTCAATCTGGCTAACGGCTTTTGCCATTGCTTAAAAGAATTAGTACAAAATTGTGATTGAAAGAAACAATTAATGATACTATAAATTCAATGCTACAACTATTACATTCAAACCCATTTTTTTAATGCAATTTTCGAATGTTTTCTACAAATATTTTGCAAAACCACGATCGGCGATCTTCAAATTTTAAGGTAGCATTATTTGACACAATTATAGCGTTACGTTACGTACATGTATGTATGTCATGCTCACTATTTAATACAGTATTGGGGGTTTGGATAACATTTTCAATTTATTTTTCGTAAATATTACAAAAAAAAAGTTACTTAACATAGATATAAGATTTGAAAATACATTAATAAAAGTTGATATTGTTTAACAACTAAAATATTGTGCTGAAGTTTTTGTTCTAAGTAATAAGTGTGCTTAGTTTGTGACCACCACTGTATGTACGTACGACTTATCACTCTGCCTACTTAAGTACTACTCGTACCATGTCATGACAAGCATGTCTCGCCTGTTTTCGACAAACAAGCAACACTTCATTTGTCAAATACTCGTTTATTTTAGTTCTTATTCCCTTATCTTTTAGTTCAAACCTCTTATTTGACCTTGTGACAAACGAAAATCAACAATTCGTTTTATGTTGCCTTGCTTAGATGTCGCCACAAATCGAATTGAAATGTCACGAGAACGTCACAAATGTTCGAAACATGACTCCTGGTGAGCTTTTGACTCAAAAATAGAATTTTTAATTTTGATAATTTAACTAACTTTTTATATTACATCGCATTTTTGTTTGCTTTCTTCTCCTGGAAATTTGCTCCTTCAAAAGCTTGTTTCTTTTCTAAAACATTAAAACTGATATTTAAAAACAAAAGTTGTAAAATAATCTATTTTCGACACAGGGGGTATTCCTCCGTGTATATACAGTTGAAACTCGATTAACCGGGATGGTCGGGACCGAGCTCATCACGAATAATCGAAAATCCCGGATAGTAGAACTTTTTTTTTTCTTGTTGTTTGCCGTTGAAATTTTATTCGTCACTTAAGATTTTCCAACTAAAACTGAACAGAATCCATAACAAACATAACAAACAAGACAATACACAACGTCACAACCCAAAAATGTATTACCCCGTTACTTCTTTTTGTGTGTCTATTAAATGCAATGCAACAGATAATTCTGTTCGTTTTTAGAAGTGAAAAAAATTGTTCTGTCTTGTTTTTATGTTACGGATAGTAGAGTTTATTACGGATAATAGAGTTTAAATTAATACACTTGCCTTTATTGTCGAGACAGAAAACGTTTTTGTTTCTTTTACGGATAATAGAGTTTTGTACGGATATTAGAGTCAAATATGTCAAATATTTTCATCACGGATAATAGAGCGTCCCGGTTAATCGAATCCCGGATAATCGAGTTTCAACTGTAGTAGTGTCAGTCCGAAATACAGTCCTGTGTAAAAAATTAAGACCAGTAGGATAATTGTCCACTTTTATTCTTATTTTTTTCAGATGAAGGTTTTGTATTAAAGTTGAAAACAGTCTCTAAGTTAATACAGCCGAATATAAGTCTAAAATCTTATAGTTTGAAAAATAATTATAAATATGTTAAAGTTGAAGGTCAATTTTTATAAAACTACTAACTGATCAGCGCGGATTCATCCGTGTACGCAAACAGTCGCGATACTCACATGTCAGATAATTGCCAACGCCACCCGTGGAAAGTTTTTGTGACTAAACCAAACTATATCTAAGCGCCATTATATGGTGTGAATTCGAGCCAATTCGGTTCATAAATAAACCCAACGCCACCTAGGGGGTTCTAACATAAGCAAAAACTATCCGGAGCACCACACGAATATATGGTGTGAATATAAGGTGAATAGCTTCAGTGGTTTAGCCGTGATAGTCGGACATACATTCACACCAATGTTTTTATATATTAAGATACTAATGGTCTTAATTTTTTACACAGAACTGTATATAGTCGCTGGTGTAAATAAGGCCAATGGTAAGAGCAGTTGTCAATAAGACTTCAGTCATAGTTGTTTATTTCAACAACAGATGAAGTGAACTCTTACATTCTTGAAAGAATAGAACTGAGAACTAATGTTGTAAAGTAGAACCTTTGTGATTTAACTATGAAGACTCTTCAAGTTAACGAACAAAAAATACAAATTACCATTTTCAGCATTCAGTGCATTTGCCCTACTAAAAGTTCTGAAAATCCCCATTAAAAAATTCCATTGCATGTTCTGATGCTGGAAGTTTTAATGGAAATTTCGTTTTGGAAATATGTATATATTCAATTTCGCGCACAAAAAACGAATCTCGTACGAATATCGCAGACTAATTCTTAATCCACCACTACCACCACAAAAACGCTTTAAAATTTGCCATAATAATTTATATTTCACTTGACACGCTTTTAAGTAAATAAATTGTTCTACTTCTGTTCTGATGTATGAGTTGGAGAAGGAAATATTCCGGAGCGCCCCAAGAGGGAATTCCCTCATATTGATTTCGTTCAGTTGTGAAATTTCATTGCATCCAATGACCCCACATAGCGAGCCCGTATATGTAATCTGAAAGAATGCGCGCTGGTACCAAGAGGAAGAACAATATTAATACGAGTCCAAAGATAATAAACGAATGTCACAATGAATACGCTGCGCGGCTAAAATGGATTAATACATCATAGCAGAATTACCCACTTGATTATGAGGATTCCGTAAATTCCTCACCTTGGGTGAGTTTTACTGCCGCTTTACCAAGTCAGTTCAACTACCTTGTACTCGTACATCCCAACGCAACTCATCACAACTCGTAATTATGACGGAGAAGGAGGAGGAGAAGTGACAACAAATCTACTGAAAACAAAAATAGAAAAATAAAAATGGAGGAAGTCGCAGGACATATTCCTTTCCAGTTTTATAGTGGAAATTTTTGTTTGTCCTTTCCAGGATAACAATATAGAATATACTCTTATGTACGAGTATTGCTCACATTGGTCAAGAGGAAAGTTTTACCTAATTGGTGGCAATTTCCACCATTCTATTCCAAGGATACATATACATACGTCAGATGTCCCATTTTCCACCGTATGTCGGTCTCACACAAACAAACAAATTGACTTGGTCATTTGAGCAAATATGAACAAATGACACTGTCACTTGAAGTTATGAGATTCGTATCCTTGTGAGAAAAGAAATTTGAAAGAATGATTGAGGGTTGGTTACTTGCATTTGCTCTAATCGAATAGATATGGTAGTTTTTTTTTTTTTTTTTTTAGTGGATTTTATGACTCTCTCAACGTGTGTTGTGAAATGGGTTATCGAGTCCAGTTGTGTGGCCAGGAAAGTTTAATGAATTTCTCTTTTGCGGTTCGGAGTTTGTGTATATCTCTGTGGTGACCTAATTTTTTGGGTAATTTTGCGTCATGCGGTGGCAATGTCAAGTTAAGCAATTTAGACA
Source organism: Brachyopa scutellaris (assembly GCA_949775065.1). NCBI lineage: Eukaryota > Metazoa > Arthropoda > Insecta > Diptera > Syrphidae > Brachyopa > Brachyopa scutellaris. The sequence goes on from OX459112.1 coordinate 125,019,009, forward strand.
ATCATATGCAGGTGTAACCAACCATAAAAAGTAAGCTAACCATTAAAGAGTCAACGCATTTCAATTAGAGTTGTGTAACTCATGAAGGAGCCGTTCAAAAGATCGGCTCACCTTGCAGAACTAAATGAACTAGTTCAGATATCTTTAGCTCAGTAGTTCAACGGCTCACCTCTCATCTGAATCTGTATCAGAACTAGTGAGTTGTGAAACACAAACACAATACAGATGACAATGACGGCTCAGTAGTTCACTATACGTCTACGGCTCACCCAGGGTTGCCGCGAGCAAATTTCAAAAAGCGGATTTTTTTTGTACACGAATTCTTTGGGAACATATCCTTTGTAGTTGTAGCAGTACAGTAGTGGGTATACAATTCACTACCGTATGAGAGAGCTTAAACCACAGATAGATATGTACATAGATATCGCACGCAACTCGCAAGCGCAACCCAAAGGATTGTTCCATCGATCCAATTCAAACCATTTTGAGTTGCATGGTCGTGCAAGTCAACCGTACTCCAGTGTGTTGTGACTTCGGTATACACACATTTTTTTATATTCCATATTACAGCGACCCTAAATTTCGTATTTCCTCTCAGTCGAACTTGTAAACGAACATATACGAACGACTGACTGGTCTATTTCTGGATATAAACTATACCTTTGAGTATGAGAGATGAGATGAATGTATATTGTGTCTGTGTTTCACAACTCACTCATAAGTTCAGCTGATGGCTTTGGTCTTTTCAGTGAAGTGAACTAGTTTCCCCAACTCTAGTTTTAATTAATGCACAATTGCAAATTGTCTACTGGAAATCGTTTATAAGAAGCGAAAAACTATAGTGCGCCATCTATTATACATAAGCCGCGTTTTTGTACACGTATGTATGTATATATAGTCCGTTTCAAATCACGGTGGACTTTTATACCGCATGCTGTCTCTTTTCTTTACACAATAAAGGTTCACTGGTAGAAAAAAAAACATGCGCGTGGAAAAGAGAAAGCATGCTAACAAAAGTCCATCGTGATTTGGAACGGACTATACGCTTATTTTGCAAATTTACATGTAAAATACAACAAAAATAAAATAAGCGGCGATAGTATCGCTTAGCAAAGCGGATATAAAAACAGTGATACCAAATCCAAATTTCTACTTTTGCGATGAATTATTAGAAAAAATTCTTTCTTTTGACAATCGGTGTTGTGTACAACGGAATTAAATGAAACACGACCTTACGGCGAGTTGAGAAGCTCATTGACAAATGAAACTCTTTGATTGCTTGTCAGACAATCGAAAGAGGTGGCACCGTGAAAAAACATTTACATAGGTGTAGTACACCACGGTGCTCACGTGTCATTATCTATCATAAATATGTACGTGCTGCCAATTTATTGTGATGAATTCGTTAAGCGGCGATATGCTATTGTGTATGTATCTATGTGTCTCTGCAAATAGCTTGACATAGCTTGACATAAGCTCTCACTTAATTGCAATTTTAACCAAAAAAAAAAGCTCTGTTCAGATCACAAAAATGATATACATCAACTTTTTTTTCTGTTTTTTAACCAACTCTTTTAGTTCTACAATTTTACGTCAAATAATTTGACTTTTCTCCACAGCTAACAATGCACAAAGAAGGAACGATATACGAAGCCTGATTACTTAGCGATAATTTTAAACGTCGTTCGGAGTAGGCAAACAACTGTAGGTCCTTTCCATTCGTGCAAATATGACACGCACACACAAATCATTGCGAGAATAAGCCGCTGGTTCACCCCGAACTATAGCGCCACCTTCAATTTTCAATCTGCACAAAAGATGCTCTCAGTCCGCACCTTTATTGGAAAGGTATTTGGTATAAATACTTAATTTTGTTCCTAAATCGGAATTGCTAATTACGCCAATTCCATTTTAATAAATAATAAACATTACCTCTTAAACTTTTTTGATTCTGAAAAACGTTGCAGAATGGTTAATAGACTTGACCTTTTTAAAAAAAAATCATTGGTTACCACCTTTACCTTTTCCAGTGCTGATTCTCGTGATTTACCTGATTTCATAGGAAACCTTCGAAAAAATGATTGATACTTTTTCATTTGTTATTCTATTTTACCCTTATTTTCCTTTCTTAACCCAATTTTCATGTCACACTCCATTCGATCTCTTTAAGAGCCCCCGCACACTACAGACTTTCTATCGGCCGATAGTTTGGTCGGGTTGGGCTGGTTAGTGCGCAAACTGGGCCGACTAAATAGTCGGGTTGGTAGTAAGTGCGCCCACTAGACAAACAATCGGCCGACTGTTCTCGAACGATTCGCTATTGCTAGTCGTTATAATTAAATAGTCTCTTAATGGTAGTTAATAAAAAAAATGCTCCAGAGAGGTAATCATTGCTTTACGCCCAAATATGTCCATAATTCCATATTTAAATACGAGGAAATATCCAGAACTTAAAGAAAATTAATTTAAAACTCAGAGCAAACTGAGCTATCGAAAAAGTCGGCCGACTTTATAGTCTGTAGTGTGCGCACGTAGAAGAGCGCCGTAATGATTAAGTAGTCGGCCGATAGTTTGCCGATACTTTAGTTTGAAGGCAATCGTGTAGCACTGTAGCCTATCAAACTTATTTATCGGCCTATATCGATCGTTGTAGTGTGCGCACTCTCATATATTTTCCTACTTATTAAGGGCCCCCGCACACTACAGACTTTCTGTCGGCCGACAGTTTAGTCGGGCTCTTAATCAGTATGAAAATATATGAGAGTGCGCACACTACAACGATTCAATATCGGCCGATAAATAAGTTTGATAGGCTACACGATTGCCTTCAAACTAAAGTATCGGCAAACTATCGGCCGACAGTTTGCTCTGAGTTTTAAATTAATTTTATTTAAGTTCTGGATATTTCCTCGTATTTAAATATGGAATTATGGACATATTTGGGCGTAAAGCAATGATTACCTCTCTGGAACATTTTTTATTAAGTACCATTAAGCGACTATTTTTTGCAAAATGTGTTTAACGACTAGCAATAGCAAATCGTTCGAGAACAGTCGGCCGATTGTTTGTCTAGTGTGCGCACTCACTACCAACCCGACTATTTAATCGGCCAAGTGTGCGCACTAACCAGCCCAACCCGACCAAACTATCGGCCGATAGAAAGTTTGTAGTGTGACTCTAAGTCAATTTTTTTTTTTTTATTTCGACTGCTTGTGTTTTTTTTTAATTTTCAAATGATACGAAAAAAATATTTAAACAAATTTAAAACAAAACAACAAAAAAAAGGATAACCTTTTTACTGATGGGATGTTTTTGTTCTTTTGTATATTTTCCTTTTCCAATTACCTACGTCGAACACAACGGGAAATCTATTGTTTTGTGGTTTTTTCAATTTTCTTCGTTTTTTTTTAAGAACAAGAAAGAAAAAAAAAATAACATAAAACCTCATCCGAATTTCGCGGTCAGTCTATTTTTGAAACTTTTGTTACTCATAAAAATCACAATTCCATCGTATCAACACACGATTCAGCTGTGTTGTGCGATTGCGTTTAATAAAATTCAACAGGGAAATACGCGCAATCAGATTCGGTTTGATTTGATTGAATTGTGGAATCGATTAAAAATTATATGACAGTGGAATGTTGTTTGTTCTTTATTTCTATTTTCTGCAACGAGTTCACTTTTATTGAACTAAATATAATTAAATGGAAATTAAAAAAACAACACAAACAGGCCGCCGAGGATTGCGTTACACATATGAAAATTAAAATCAAAACTATTAAATGTCTGTTTGGTTTTTGGAAAATGGGTGTATACAAATATTTTTAATTCCTTCCAATTTGCGGTGTATTTTTTCTGTTAATAACAATATTAAATTGGACAATGCAAACTTCTGAAATAATAAAGGAAATGTTGTCCATTGACATCTGACATGGAGAGGAGCTCCTTAATGGCCTTATGGTTATGGGTTATGGAAGACAAAAACAGTCGGTCCATCAGGTATGTACTAAGGACATCGTGGTTACTGTTAAAAAGTTGGAAGAGTAATATATTGTCCCCTTGAAGATGGACTTGCAGGCGATACTTCATATCATAAGATCGACTGACACATATCCGCATATGAGATTGCTTCGAATAAACACAAGTTTAAAAAGTGGTTCTGTATATTCTTTGCAAGAATGTAGTGCTGAATTGTAAACAGAAAGCCAAATGACCTTAAAATCTCAGATAAATCGAGAGGACAAGAAGACTTTGGTTACCACGATCCACAAACTCCTACCAAACAACTCTTCCACTATTCGAAATCGTTCTAGAAAATGTAAGTCCCTTTCGAATATTTGGATCAAACTGAGCTTAATAATAATAAGAAATGTTAAAAATATTTGTAGATTCTTTAGAAAACATAACTTGTGAATTGCAAGAAACTAGTGTACCGGGGCGAGGAATCTCGCATGTAGAAACCCTATACCCGTAGGTATAGGTAATAATTTATATTGATAAACAAAGTTCAGTTGATAAGCTTTCGATCAGTGTAAGAATCATTAAAATCGGTACAGGAATAAACTCTCAGGAGGAATCACAAGCTCTTGCGCTAGCGATTTAAATTACAAGAAATATCTGGAAAAAAAATATTGCAACGACAAAAAGTTATACTGAACGCCACCCATAAAGTTAATTGAAACCAGAGACTAGGCTAAACGAATGAGAAGTCAAGACTAGCACTTTGTTGCGTCTTAGGTCAAGTAGTGTAAGACAACGGACTAGGAGCAAACCCAGAAAAGACCAATATGATACTGCTCTAAGACTTAAAATTTCAGGCTTCAAGGCCCCGTCGCTAGGGGGAGTTCAGCTAGACCTAAGGGACCACGTAAACTACTTAGGGCTCAAACTTGACAAAAAGCTACTTTGGAGAAAAAATCTAGAAAACAGAATAAACAAAGCCAAAAGAGCTCTGCATTAAACCAAAATTTGGGCAGACAGCAACGGACTAGGAGTTAACCCAGAAAAGATCAATATGGTGCTGCTCTAAAAGACTTAAAATTTCAGGCTTCAAGGCTAGGGGGAGTTCAGCTAGACATAAGGGACCACGTAAACTACTTAGGGCTCAAACTTGTTAAAAAGCTACTTTGGAGGAAACAGAATTAACAAAGCCAAAAGAGCTTTCTGGATTTGTCGGAGAGCTTCGGCAAAACGTGGGATTTGAAACCAAAACTAGTTCAATGGATCTACTCAAACCCATTCTACTCTACGGAGTGTTAGTTTGGTGGCCAGTCGTAAATAACAGCTACGCAAAAACACTACTAACTAAACCCCAGCGAATGGCCAGCCTAGGGATAACTGGTGTCCATACCAGCACGCCCACAGCAGCCATGGAGACTACTCTCAATATTCTTCCTATGGAACTGGAGGTCAAAAGGACTGCGGGGCTTTCTGCAATCAGACTGCGGACCCTGGGTCACTTTAAAGACGGGAGACTCACAGGACACAGAGCCACCTGGAAAGATGTTGCAGAATCCTCTGCACTTGTCAGCAATCCAAGTGATCTTATAGAGAAAGAATACATCTTCAAGACCGACTATGTAGTCGACTTTCCCAGCCGCGAAAAATGGCTACAAGGGACAGTGATTGCCGAAATAGAAGGCATTGTGTTATACACGGATGGATCACACATTAACGGATAATCGGGAGTTGGTGTACACTGTCCAGATCCTCCGATAAATATATCCATTCATTTAGAACCCTCGGTAACTCTTTTCCAGGCAGAAGTCTTTGCAATTCTCAGGGGCATGGACGAACTCGTTAACGCCGATAACAGAGATACTTGGGTACACATCTGCTCGTACAGTTAGGCAACACTAAAAGCGCTTGCGAACCCACTAACTAATTCCAAATTACTAAAGGAATGCAAAGAAAAACTCAACTCCCTTGAAAGATACTGCACGGTAAATCTGCTCTGGGTACCAACAATAAACCGGGGAACGAAAGGGCGGACGAACTTGCATGAGCAGGGGCGGAAGACATAGATAACCTCACAGTAAATACTATCGGTACGGCGGTACAAGCAGTGGAAACTGACTACAGCCTGTCTTTTGCTAAACGCCACGCACATAAATGTGGAGTCAAATCCAAACATGCAAAGCTGCCAAAGAAATGATGGAATTTCCAAATCCACTGCGGACTAGGAAAGTACTGAATTTGGGCAGAGCACAGATAATACTGTTAATTGGCTTATGGCTTATACACAGGACAAACCAACTTAAACAAACATGCCAACCGATTGGGACTAGTGCAGCACAGCATCTGCCTGGGTGGCGAAGAAGAAGACGAAAGTATCAAACACTTCCTCGGCGATTGTCCTGCTTTATGTTCAATAAGGCAAAAGCACGTGGGAAGACACATCCTACCCGGGCTGACATCGCTCAGATCTAACGATTTCTCGAAAACACTGGAGTTTGCACGACACACAGAGCGTTTTTCTTGAATTCACATATTTCTTCCAACTTTTCCATTCCACTACACACACCCCAACCCTTTTCTTCTCAGTACAGTTCTAGAGGGGGCCCGATCGGCGGTGCTCCCTCACCCTTACAAACCAACCAAGCATACACTAATTAACTAAAATAGGCGTGTTTTTTTCAAACCTATATAGGCTAAACATGTTTCCGCAACATGTTTTCAATGTAAAATACAACAAAACCTTAGCCTGGATAATTATCCAGTCTTATTTTTGTATGGAAAGCTTTTTCGAAATCAATATAGATTTGAAAAAAAAAACGCGCAAGATGAAATGTCCGAGTCGGATGCAGAGGATGATGTCCTCGAAACAATTTTTTTCTAGTCTCTGTTATGCGGTATGTTTACTTCATTTTGTTTTCATTCTTTACATATGTACATTTTATTCTTGGTCTTTGTACTCTCGATGTTGTGTCTATTTATTTGGTTATGTATGGAAGATATCACGTAAAATTTAGCACCGAAAACAAAACTCAACATATAAATTCTATGGATGGCATGAGGGCACTACGTCACGCGAGTTGTAAATGTTGCCCAAAAAAAAAAAAAATAAATAAATACCAGAACCGCACCTACATTTACGCGAATCGAAACGAAACAAATATAGAACCAAAGTAAACCAATTTCAAACGACAGTCTTAAATTAACAACGCTACGTCCTATTTTGTTGGGCGTAATTAAGATAAACCGCGATAGTGTTCTGCATAGCCGCAATATTTATAAACAGTGAACTGTGAATGGCGTTGTATTTGAAAATGGAAAATTTTCAAATCAATTTTTTCTGTGACTGATACACGTATTTGTATTTGCAGAGGGTATTTCATTGATTTATAGTGACGCACTAATCGCTTTTTTCGATCTATTCAATGATTTGATGGAGACAGAGAAACTGAAAGAAGAAAAAAAAAATCCTATAAAATACCAATTGCCCTTTGGCAGGATACTACTACCAGTTATTGATGAATGGGAGATGGTGATTATTTGGAAAAGGCGACTCGTCGTTGATTTTAATTCGTAATAAGAAAAAAATGTTACGTATACGCCAGAGGCAAGAGAGGATTAAAAAATAGATCAATCAAAGAGTAGCAATACAGCAAAAGAGGAACAGTAAAAGAATAGTACTTAACTAACAGTAGTCTGACGCACTCACCACTTGCGCTACGGTGCCCACTACACGCCTATTGTTATTGTATTTTACATTTTTTACATTTTACAACACAACAATACAGAATGGTACATACTTGCTAGTAATACACAATAGTAATACACAAATACAAATAAAAATTACGAGAAAGAAAAGACACATAATGTATTCTGTTCAAATGTAGACATTCACAGATTTTTTAAACCAGATTTTCCAAATGATCAGGAATGCCAGATTCCATTATTTGGTTAAATTTTTCTGTGTGAAAAAATCGGAGTAGATTTTGAGCGAAGCGAGGTTTCGGAGTAGATTTTTTATTTTTTTTAAAAAGCGGAGTAAATCTACTCCGATTGGAGTAGGGTCCGGAGCCTGATAACAATCGATAAAACGTCTGTGCCCGTAAACCCCCTTCCTGCTTTTCCAACAAATTAGTATTTCAAAACAATTGAACGAATACCTGCAGGATCGTTTTGCCTATGAGCTTGCACCGTACCCTCTTTCGTTATTTAACGAGGAAGTAATGAGGAAAGGTACATATTCTACGCCGTACAACGCCTCTGAGCCTGTACAACGCTCCGCAGTGTTCGTAGAAAAACGTCTCGATGTCGTTGACGGAGGCTTTTTATTACATAAGGTTGCGTGGCCTCGATCGAACGCGACGTTCAACATGATATGCGATAACTACGTGTCATATGTGAAGAAACACTCCGAGAACAACGTCATAGTTGTAATCGATGGTCACCCTGAAGATTTACAAACATTTTTGAAGGGTTGGGAACGGAGAAGACGCGCAGCCAAGCACCGTTCGCCTGAAGTGATTGTCAACGCGACCTCCTTTCCTTCTACGACGGGGGAAGTTTTTAGGCAACGACAAGAATAAGACAAGGCTTATTGATATTTTGAAAAAAGCTTTGCAGGATTCGGATGTCGTTGTTCAGGCGAGTTATTCTCGCGTTTCAGTATAGATAGATAGATTGATTTTATTTAGCATTGAATAGCTATTTACATTAGTATCTCTACCAGTTTTGTGACTCTAATGAATTTCAGTATCCTTGGAGAGGCAAGTCCTTAAAACGTATTAATTTCAGATGTTTTTGTTAGGTTACAGTTCCCTGTTACCAAACCGGTTAAAAGTGTGGGCCTATTTTGGCACAGGTTCGTTTTTTGTATATGTATGTATGCAAATAGAAACCTTTTTTGCAAGTAGGCCTCAATTCGGAATTTTTGTACTTAATTTAAGACAACATCACCATCTCAGTTTTGCTCTACAAACCGAAGCCCTTCCCATTACCAATAAAATAAGTTCATCAACCCAACCTGCGTCAAAGCGCAGGAAATTAATAAAGAAGAACTATGGGTTTTAACTGGTTATATGACGACGGGGTGTTGTCCACTTATGTATAGATACCAACTTAAGCAAATGGCGGTACCTACGAGTAAGTCCATCTCTGTCGACTCTGTGGTGAAGAGGAAGAATCGGCGGAACACGTGCTCTGCCACGTGGCAAAATGTAGATCAGTCTATTTGCAGAATTGCACTGTTGAAAGAAATATGGAATATGCATCCTGGGAGAGAACATCAAAGGTGGATAAATTGTAATCGACTGCCCCGAAACAAAGAGTTCGATTCACAAAGGTTCGAATTGACGAATGAATATCACCTACAGAATGATGTCCTAGACCTAGACTATAGTCGAGTGGCACAGAAAGATTTCACTCTACGTGGTTTCTACATTTCGAAAGGACGAACTTAATGTCCGAAGCATTGGTATTGGTAATGGGAAGGGCTTCGGTTTGTAGAGCAAAACTGAGATGGTGATGTTGTCTTAAATTAAGTACAAAAATTCCGAATTGAGGCCTACTTGCAAAAAAGGTTTCTATTTGCATACATACATATACAAAAAACGAACCTGTGCCAAAATAGGCCCACACTTTTAACCGGTTTGGTAACAGGGAACTGTAACCTAACAAAAACATCTGAAATTAATACGTTTTAAGGACTTGCCTCTCCAAGGATACTGAAATTCATTAGAGTCACAAAACTGGTAGAGATACTAATGTAAATAGCTATTCAATGCTAAATAAAATCAATCTATCTATCTATACTGAAACGCGAGAATAACTCGCCTGAACAACGACATCCGAATCCTGCAAAGCTTTTTTCAAAATATCAATAAGCCTTGTCTTATTCTTGTCGTTGCCTAAAAACTTCCCCCGTCGTAGAAGGAAAGGAGGTCGCGTTGACAATCACTTCAGGCGAACGGTGCTTGGCTGCGCGTCTTCTCCGTTCCCAGCTACTTTGTTGAAGAGGCTTTTTGATTAAGATTTAAGTAGATTCAGCCTACGGTATGGTAGCACCGTTCAATGAATAGAAGACATTGACAACATTCCTTAAAAGAAAATCTTGGTATGTCCTAGAACTATCGCCAAGGTTCTTTGGAAAACATATGTGGCGGTAGAAAAATTTGCCGCCTAATCGTCCACTTTCGCTGACATTTTCAAGTATCTTGCCAATTGCATTTCATCCCTATGTTGGACCCCATAACCATTGACCCAAAAACTACACTCAACTGCATGGCTGAATGCATATACCTACACCTACGAGTACCTTTAATATATAGGAACTATACAATTTAATTGTCACTTAATCGAACATAAATGGCTAAAATTAGGTTCGAGTTGTCGCTAATGAGTGGACGGTTTTATATTGTTTCGATACACGATGCATGGGACGTGATTCCTCTTCCCGTTTGAAAGGAGCTCCCTCACTTCCTCAATGGACGCAAAGGCAAACACAAACAAAAAAACAAGGATGTAACCAACACAATTCCATTGGTCCGGTTGCATAAACATTGATTATATCGTTTGTCCTAGATACGTTAAGCGTACATGTTTATGTGTTAAATGCATCCCGGCACACACACCCACCCGCACCTTCGTTCAATTTTTATGTCATCTGATTTCCAGGAAATTTAGTCCCATTTATAGATACAGGCATCGGAAGTTCTTACAGGTCTCCCTGTTGGTGTTTGTTACCAACCAGACTGTTTGGAACTCTCGGTATTAATTGACTGTTGTGTTTAAGTGGAAATGATATCCTTTAAATGATAATAAACATTTCTATTCCGGGGTTATGAAAGACATTGCAATTTTCTTTTAGTAGGAGTTTAATGGTATCCAAAGCATTCCTCTATCACAAAGTGGGAGGAGTAAATCGATTAATAACGATAGAAGTCTGAACGAGAAAGTCATCAGTATGATGATTCTGTTTTGCGGACTAATTTGAAAGAAGAAAAAAATAAAGAAAGACAGGTTTTCGATTATTTCCGATGACGAATTTATTTGCATTCATTCGGGAGAAAGGATCACTACTCGGTTAGTTAACTGGTGAAGAATATCAAAACAAATGTTGAACAAAGGGTATTCCAGAATAATTTCCTTCCAAATATACAAAATTAATAAGAAGGATCTCGTGGCTGACTCTACACCCTAGTAGAAGCTTCTGCTCTCACACGAATCAAAAGGCGAACACTAGACAGCTTCGAGAATTATTGCTTGGATCTATTTGGAAAAGATATCTTATTGACTTTCTTTTACTACATCGAAAAATTTTCTCTAGAATTATAATAGGGAGTTCTAACAGGCTTCAATAGGAGTGGCAAACATCCTTTTTCGGTGTAGATGATATATGTCGGTATTTTTTTTTTTATTTTTTTTTTGTAAAAAGGAAACCGTTCTTATATTGTAGAAATGATTAACTGATTAACTTAAAGAGAATTAAGACCACAATTAAACGAAGATGATCGAGCCCAAATCGTACTTTTGGAGTCCTCAGGTCAGGATTCGCGTGCAGCCGTTTTCAACCAGTAAAAGGGTAGAAGGAAAAACCCAAGAAGTCCACATCGATATCCACCATCTGTTCATCGATTTCAAGGGCGCCTATGACAGCATATGGAGGGATGAACTGTTTAGAGCCATGTCTAGTTTTGACATCCCTGCCAAACTCATCCGTCTGTGCAGGATGACGATGGAGAAAGCTCGCTGCTCCATCAAGGTCGGTAATGATCTCACCGAGACCTTCGATGTCAAAAACGGATTCAGACAAGGTGACGCGCTGTCATGCGACGTCTTCAACATCATACTTGAAAGAATTGTTCGAAACTCACAAGCCAACATACAAGGAACGATCTTTCAAAAAAGTCCGTTCAACTACTTGCATACGCCGACGATATTGACATCATTGGTAGAACACAGCGAGCTGTCACCGGTGCGTTCGCGAGTTTAGAAATGGAAGCGGCTAAAATGGGTTTAGCGGTAAACAAGGGCAAAATAAAATATATGCTGTCAACAAGAAGGGACACCTAACATCGACGAATTGGACAGAACGTCCCAATAGACAGCTACAACTTCGAGGTAGTAAAGGACTTTGTCTACCTCGGCTCTGCCATAACTTCAAAAAATGACATCTCGTCGGAAATCAAACGAAGGATTACTCTTGCCAACCGCTGTTTCTTTGGGCTAAGAAGGCAATTGAGTAGTAAAGTCCTTTCTCGATCGACTAAGGAGACTCTATATAAGACCCTTATCATCCCAGACTTTCTATATGGAGCTGAAGACTTTATCGAAAGCGGATGAAGATATCCTTGGTCGCTTCGAGAGAAATATCCTTCGTAAGATATTCGGTCCCGTTTGCGTTGACGGGTTCGGGAGGAGAAGATTCAACCACGAACTGTACAAGCTATACAGAGATATCAACCTGGTCAAAAAAATGCACATTGGGCGTCTAAGATGGCTAGGACATGTAGAGCGTATGGACATCAACGCTCCCGCTCGGAGAATATTCGACTCTTACCCGGAAGGTCAGCGCAGCAGAGGACGACCTCGCCTAAGGTGGCGCGCACAAGTAGAACAAGACCTCAACCAACTTGAAGTGCGCAACTGGAGGCGGTTAGCTAAGGACCGGGCTAACTGGAAGAAGTTGTTGGTTGAGGCCTTGGTCCACCCCGGACTGTAGCGCCACCTACGTAAGTAAGTAAGTAAGTAAAATGAAATCTTTGGTATCTTTAAATAAATCTTTAAAAAAAAAACTCGTCAGAAGACCTTCTCTGAGCTACAAAGCTGCACAAGAACGCACAGTGTGAAATAATCAAAATCTAGCGGAACTTAATTCAACAGATTAAGTTGGTCTTCCATGAACGAAAACTTTTTTTTCAGCTCGTAATATATCGAACCGTTTGATAAAGCCTATTCTTGCTGTAGGTTAGGTTAGGTCAGGTTGCGAGGGGTTGAGAGGCTGAGCCATCTCAAAACACCAGGCACCAGAGTGGGCCCATCGCGATCCCCTAAGAATCCATCCAAGGATGGCACCTAAACCGCCACAATTTCCTCAATGCATTTTATTACCCTGCAAAATTTTAAAACACGTCTGTGGTTGATTCGGCCTACTTCCTCTAGGTTACTAAAGAAGTAGGAGCCTAAAATATTCCTGCGACTACGTGCTATGCCCTGACATTCACACAGAATATGTGAGATATCCTCTGCTACACCTAGATCATTACAGTATCTGCAACTATCTGTGTCTGTGAGTCCGAGCCTCTTGGCATTTTTGCCCAGAAGGCAGTGCCCGGATAAAATTCCTATAACAATACTCACTTGTGCCCCGCTAAGTTTAAGGATTTCGCTGGTCCTATTACGGTCCAGCGCTGGCCAAAGTGCCTTGGAAACCCTGTGCCCTACAATGTTAGACCATCTATGGTTAGCCCTTCCTGTAACCATATCTTTTACCTTTGATTTAGTGCAGCAACGTGGTGGAGCTACTTCCACTACCTCGGGTAGTGGCAGTTCCCCCCCCTTTCCTTGCCAACTCATCGGCAAGCTCGTTGTCCTCTATCCCGGTGTGACCAGGCACCCAACATAGTCTTACCCAACACAGCAGCCAAAGGAGCTCCCAGATTAATCCTTAACTGATGTGAAAAAAATGAACGCTTCTATAGTCATGGGGTCCATTGGACCCACCTGTTTCAAAAGGTGATTAAAATAAAAGCTATAATTACCGACGAGCAGACTATTGCAGCGTCTGCCAATCAGAGATTCATAAATGCTTTTAGGTTAGGTTGGGTAAGCGAGGATAATTATATCCTCATCACAACTTAGGTCCATGTCAACCCATTGTGGTACCCATTATGTGTTCCCACCCATGATATCAGTGGCTTGGCTCCAATTATCCGGACTTCCTGGCAAACTTGAGCAGACCTGATGCTTATCTGTCAGATAGTTCGTCGTTGTGTTCAAAGAAAAATGTTTGTTTCTAAGTTGGCAGAGGTTTGGGCAGTGACAGAGGAAATGGGCCGTATCTTCATGAGCCTCTTCACCACCGCATCCCCTGCATGTGTTATCATCGTTAAGTCGTAATTTTTTCATGTGATATCTTAGCATGTTGTGGCCAGTTAACACTCCTATCAGTATTGACAGCGATTTCCTATCTTTTTGTAGGACCCTCTGGGTTTTTTTCCTGTCGTATTCTGGCCTCATCTTTCTTGATATTTCACAGGTAGCCAGTGACCTCCACCTGCTGTTGGCTTCAGATAATATTTTTTGTTCGATTTTGGCCTTGAAGTCACAGAGTGGTGGTTTGACCGTCTCATCCGCTTGCTCTCTGTCTAGGGCTGAGCCTTTTTTGGCCAATTCATCCGCGGCTTCATTGCCTGGTATTCCACTGTGACCAGGGATCCAGCAGAGTTTTACGTTGTGCTGCGTGCCAAGAACCTTGAGCTCTTCGCGGCAACATTTCACAAGCTGAGATGTTATTAGCGTAGCAGCTAATGCATTTATAGCTGCCTGGCTATCAATGTAAATTGTGATATCCTCTCGGGGTATTGTCATCATTGATGATTGATACCAATTGGGCGGCCTATGTCACTGCTAGAACCTCAGGAAAACGCTGCTATGGTCTGGTAGTCGAGTGGAGCTGTTTATTCTTAGGTCTTCCGAGAAGCAACCCGCTCCTGTACCTATTTCCACTTTTGACCCATCAATGTAGATGGATTTAGACTCATTTGATACTTCGTTGTTCTCCCATTGTTCTCTGCTTGGGAAGGTTCATGAGAAGGGTTTATCGAAATCCAAGTATGGGACAGTGTAGTCTGAGTTGACGTTACCACTGAAATGATTGCTAAGTGTCTTGGTGTATGCTATTAAGAAAGCAGCACAAATTTTCCAAGCAATGAAATTACCCGCAACGGAAATCACCATTTGCGTGGACAGCCAAGCCGCACTTAAAGCACTGGACTCCACTTCCGTTAACTCAAAATGCGTAAAGGATTGCCTCACGGCACTTAGAGCGATAAAACATAACATCACAAGTTTAGCCAAGAACCAATGGCGCAGCGCTAGCGATTATGCGATTATGCCATAGCCCGCAACCTGTGGCCCGCAGTCGACTACGTACTCGCCGGTGTCATAACCAGACACTGTACAATAGGAAACATGGCCTAAAGATACGGCATCCTTACAATTGGCTTCTGTAGAAGCTGTATGGATGAAGATGAATAGAATCTGTAGCACAGGTTCTGTGCCACTGCCTGGTTCTTCAATAACAGTGCCTGTCTTGTATGGGAGCACGGTACTTCGACTGAATGGATGACCCGGCTAAGATACCGCTTACAGACCTCACAACGTGCACAATGGACGTTTATGGCTTCTGAGTGAAATTGCATATACTGCAAACGACCCCTCGATTTTGAAAGTATAGGGCGGATCTACGAAATGAATCTCACGAGGTGAATCTTTTACTTATATGTATGTACTTTTTTTTTTAGTTCGTAGACCTTTTGAATTAAGATTTTTTTAACCCTTCAAGGTTGCAATTTTACTTAAACGCAGAGTTCGAAAATAAAACACTAACGTACCGTACCTTAGTGTTCTGTACGGTATACTCCGAGAACAGTACACTAAACGTAGTGTACGGAAGAAGAACACATACCATACGAACTCTCATAATGTTTGGGTATGTGTACACAATGTGTACATCGTAGGGCCCTTTTTTACTCATCGTGTTCATTACGTAGTGTATACCGGTTGTGTACACGTACGAAAACATTATGACTGATCGTAGCGTATGTGTTCTTCTTAGGTACGGTACGTTTAGTGTACGGTTTTTTTTTCGAACTCTGCTTAAATGTCTGAGGACAATGGAATTTTACAGAAATAATTTCTTGAACAAAGTTTTCAGGTTATAATTACAAATTAAAAAAATACTTTTTTTGAATGATTTATTTATAAAACTACCTAAAATGTTGACCCAGTTTGGTTCCGTTCATTGTACGTTCGCTACTAATCCTATGGGTGGCCGTGGCGTAGTCGTCGTCGCTTGTCACGCTGAAGATTCACGGTTCAAATCCAGATGTCGTCGAAACATTTATTTCTCACGAAATAAAAATAAGTTCAGAAGCTAAAGGGTTTAAGAGGTTGAGAACTTTTTTTAAAAAAAAAACACAAAAAATTCGAAAAAATGAATGAAATATTTATTTGAATCGATAGTTTGAACCTTGCAATTTAATGTTTAAAGATAATTTCATGCAAATGTTGACCGCGGCTGCGTCTCAGGTAGCCCATCCGCTGAGTCCAATTTTGGCATACTCTTTCACACATATCGGCCGGTATCTCACGAATGAATGCATGGATGTTGGCTTCCAGTGCGTCAATCGAAGCGGGCTTGTCCCTATAGACATTAGCCTTGACATACCCCCACAAAAAATAATCTAATGGTGTCAAATCGCACGATCTAGGCGGCCAATTGACCGGCCCGAAACGTGAAATTAACTGTTCACCAAACTCGCCTCGCAATTGCGCCATTGTTTCGCGTGCTGTGTGGCATGTGGCACCGTCTTGTTGAAACCACATATCATGCAAGTCAAGAACTTCCATTTCGGGCAAAAAAAAGTGCTGTAACAAAGGCCTAACTGCTGGGAACGGCGCCGAATCGACATTTCGCGGTCTTCTGTCACACTAGCTGATACGGCCGCAATATTTTCTTCACTACGCACAGTACGTAAACGTGTTGGTGGTTTAATGTCCAACAAAGTAAATTTGGTGCGAAATTTGGTCACAATCTTCCGAATAGACTGCTCAGAAGGTCGAGAATGCCGATCATAAAATGGAAGTAGCGCGCGATGAACATTTCGAACCGAGCACGAATTTTGATAGTAAAATTCAATAATTTGCAAGCGTTGTTCATTTGTAAGACGATCCATGGTTAAATTGCAAACCAAACTGAAGCTGTTTGACAGTGACACAAGGTACTAAACACACGTCAGCTGTCAAAACCAGTGTTGCCAAAACCAAACCAGCTAAAAAATCACCCTTTAATATCAAAACCAACTGCGAAGGCATAACACTGGCAGTAGGATGGCGGTATGGCTGAAGAAATTGATCGCACAAACTACATATAATAGGAAACATCTCGAAAAAACTTCTGTGAATCATAAGCAATGGCATAGTTTTCAATAATACACAACTCTCCAGTTATTCTGGACACCACCCATAGAGTTCGTTGAAACCTAGCATCTGAGTTTCCTATCACTACGTCGATCTGTCTGTCTCTCGTTCTTATAAGGGTATTCATATCCGCTTAGGCGTGTGTAGATTACAAAAAAAAAATATATCCCCATAGTATAAACACATAATTTATAGTATAAAGTATGTAATGTGTTTGCAGCCACACACATTTATAAATACATTTCCTACTCTATAAACTGTTGTTGCACAAATAATAAGTAAAAATAAAATCAATCTATTCTCTTCTGTTCTCCAGATAAACTATAAAGATAAGCCTATATACATATGAAGACAACAAAGATACATATGCAAAAAAAATACACTTTGAAAAAACATAAAAAATAATACATAATAGAAGAACCAACTGCAACAATCATCAATCATTTTGAACATAAAATAATTGGCATCTCCTGAACGGTTGATGTACATGCTCGTATGTAGGTAATCAAATGTAAATTGTATCTATAAGTTTTTGCGGTGATTTTTCTCTTTCCAGACAAACGGACATGGACTTGAGCATATACTTTCGATTTCTCATCTCATCATCATAAGAATATATTTTTTTCAAAATATTGAACACATTTCTACTAATGAATCATAGGCATCACCCCGCCTCCCACCCATCATACTTTGATAATAGAATTTTGGCAAAGGAATTCAATCAAATAAAAATAATAAGAAAATTCAAATATTTTCAATAAAGAAGAAAATATTTCAAGAAAAACAAATACGTTTTCGTTTATATTTCGGGATTTTCCAATGGCTCAGTGGGCTCCTATGGTATTCCATACAAAAATATTAAATTTTAATTACAGACGACTATAAAACTGCAGAGGCTCACACGTCTTAAACAAATTCCAATACCGGGACAACATCAAGGCCAACAAATGCAACAAATTTAATTTAATTTAATTAATTTTAATTAAGCAGTTCAAGAATTTATCAATGTCACTCACTTTATCAAAAAATAATTACGTTACACTAAATACATTTTTTTTTTCAAATTTTTCTTTATCACTAGTTTTCAAAAACGCATTGTTTTCTATTTACATTCAGCAGATTGTCCCCATATTTTGTCAGGAGACAGGGCAAAATAATTTATAAAAAGAGCCGGGTCTAGCGGATAGATTTAAAGTGACTTTTTGAGTGAAGAGTAAAAATAAGAAAATGTTTTGGTAGAAATGATAAAAAAAAACAAAACACTGTTTTTCACAGCATGTCACAATTTCAAACAGCGGCGGTAGACTAAAAAATAAACAACAAAACCCGACAAACAGAAGAAACGGAAAAGCTTATTTTGAGTTGGCGCTGGCGGCTATAAACGAGGGAAAATCAAAGCTTTTTTCTGAGTTAAAGAATAAACGCACTCAAAACGTGAAAAACTAAAGGAAAATCAAAACATTGAAAGCAGACAGGAAAAACGAGTGAATTTTTAATCAGATTTTTGTCCAGAAAACCACAAAAGTTTGTTTACAATTTTTTTTTTGGGACAGAAAGAGAGGATGGGAATAAAACGTGCTTTTCGCCTTTCCTTTATTTCTGTTGCTGTACAAAAATAGGTAGGTGTAGTCCCTTGGGTCTGTACATCTCCTGTTTTGTTTTTTCCTTTCACAATGGTGTGCTTCAGTTTGGTTTGAATTTAAAATTAGGCGGTCTAGATGATTCGGAGGGTGAAATTAGAAAAACAAAAAAAAAATAAAAAATAATAATAATAACAGGGGAAGGAATATTAGGCTCTAGGGAAAGGCAAATCATGGATGGCTATTGGCGTGAGTGCATGCAGTTGCAACATTTTAGACATGAGTGAGATTATTATTATTATTACTAGCTGTTGCCGCCCGGCGTTGCCAGTGCACTAAAATAGTCGCATTAGGTACTTGTTGTATGTTAGAAAGGAAGTAGTAGGAAGTAATACAATTTTTATAATTTTAAAAGATTCTGAAGTCAATCTACATACCTACATACTATACTATTCTTTATAAATTGAGCTTAGTGGTTGTTCCCTATAGATGAAACGACTGCAAAAAAATGTTTAGGGAAATGTGATACACCTGTGTACAAACGCATATACATAAACATATACACACATGTACATACATATGTATTTATGTGATTATCATATATTCGCCCCTGTGATCAATTCCGACCGGTTTGAAAACGGACGGAATTACAAGGGATGAATTCGGTAAAATCCGTTAAGTTCCAATTCTTCCCTTGTAATTCCGTCCGTTTTCAAACCGGTTGGAATTGATCACAGGGGTGAATATCAAATGATGGTACTTTTTGGTTTCCTATATCCGAAAGTTGTACTTAATGTTCATAGTTAAGGTAACATATATGTACGTAAATGCCGAAGATATTAGGCTTTGATGTAAGCATTGAGCTCATCTATTGGTGTTGATCATGGTAAGACTGGTAAGGTCTGTCTGAATCACCAACTACTTATGCATTCTAAAACTAAAAAACGTGTACCGACTCCTACTACAATATATGTATTTGTGAATTGATACACATGTTTGGATGTTTGGATGTTTGTCACACAACTACGCCTTAACGGCTCAACAGATTGGGATGAAACTTTCGTGAATAGATACTCTACTTCCTGGATTAGCCAATGCGCAACTTTTTATCCCAAAAGTATAATTTTTTAATTCAATCATTTTCTTTTTTCTAGTTCACTCTGTTGAGAGAGGGTTGTCCGTGTAGATATTACGCTTCTCTTATATGTGCATTGATGGGTAAAACCATCGTCATCGATCGTCGTTCTGTTGCGAGCGGGTTGTTTGTGTCAGAGTATATCTAATAATGAGTAGGAACACTCTCTACACATATGCAATTGCTACTAGTACAAAGCAAAGCCTGAAAAAAATTGCCCAATAAGTAAAAGGAGCTCAGAAGGATTGATTTCAACCCTTACCTGCGATTGCATGTAATGAAAAGAGTCGGGGATACTTTTTAGCAGCACTACCACACGCGGCTACCTGCGTAAGATAAATTGCGTGTGGTTTTTCCATAATGCTTTTTTAAAGGCGTCCCGAGTTGAACGCCCATGTGTTAGAAAGGCAGAGCATGTCATCAAAGATATGGTGTGGCCGAATTTGCTGCTGTGAATTTGGTTTCATTTATGTTTTTTTATAATTTGTTTTTTATTAAATAGGATTAGATATGGATCTCTTAAATATATATTTCAATGTCAGATATAAAAATTAACATTCATACATTGCAATAAATTCTCTAAAGCTCCTATTAGTCTTATATTCAACACTTTCCAGAAGCTACATTTAGCATAGCACAGCATTGTTGAAAATTATAAGTATTATTTATAAACATAAATTCAAATATAAATTTATTATATTTTTCCTATTTTGAATTATCAGTTAATTATCTAGGGCACCGTTCGATTCGATGACTTTCGTTAATCTTGTTAAAGTTTAGAATTAGACTTTCGTTAACCTTTAATGTAACTATTTTACAGAAAAAAAAAGAATAAATGTTAAGTTGCAGTTAGACCGCCATTTGAAGCACGCCTTTTAATTTTTAAGGATTTTTTTCTGAGTTGCAGCTTTTGTTCCAGAGTTTATTTGAATTTCTAAACGCGTCCCGACTTGGGTTATTATCAGTTGAGCGAAAAGCCAGCAAACAGCATAGAAGGGTTACACGGATTACTACATGCATGCGGCAAACAAGTAAAAGGTCAGGTATAAAAAAATAAAATCGCGATCTTTGTTTTCGCTTATTCCTATTATGGTGAATGAAAATGCACAGGCGCGATGTTAGCTAGCTATAAGCGTAGCCAGACAATGACTAGGAAAATACATTTTTGTATGGATGTTTCTTATAATATTTGTGTTGATTGGTAGCATTTTTATGTGCTTAGTTTCAATTTCGTATAAAATGTTTTGGTGCAAGTGCAAGTAGGTTTGAATCTCGAGTTGGAATCGAGATTCACGAAAATTGATTTCGAGCAAAAAAAGCTTTTTTTGCCCTTTGGAAAATGAAAATTATACTAGAGCGATAAAAATTGCTCGAGATAGAAAAAAGTGCTTTTTTGTTCAATCCATAACCACATAAGTTCAAACAAAAGCAATGTTAAAAAGGAAAAGTAAAAGTTGAAGTTCGTTTGTAAAAGTTAAAATTAAACAATGCGGAAAACTAGAATTCAAATATTTTATAATATTTTAGCGTACCGAAAAATTATGAGATCTAAGCTAAATTACCAGAAATTGTAATTACATGTGTGCATACTAAAACTTTATTGGTCTTTTCCATTTTTTATATGAGAGTTTAACCAAATCACACTTATTACACATGAACAAATTTCGAAGGATTGAAGAGTCTACGAAAGGCATTTCGAAAAAACAACGTTTTTCAAGTGTTTGAAATATTTCGGGTACACCTGGAGCCGAATTACCGCATCCGTTAACGAGTGAGTGAGTAGGACTCGTTATCGAATGATCGAGTGAATTGTATGAAAATGATACTCAATTAAGAGAGCGGTAATGCCAAATCGTCACATTTCGATAACGAGTAACTCGTTAACATACATACATACATACATACATACATACAGTTAATCACAAAAGTAAGTATACACCTATGTGAGTGTACCAAAAGTCTTAAGAAAACAGGGTATTTCGTTTGAACCATTATCCGTCTGACCTAATGTATATTGTTTGACATTTGCACAGTTGGTCTAAAGTAAAATTAACGGTATAACTTGCCTGGGTTCTAGAGGAGAATAACTTTTGTCTGACGAAATACCAAAACAACGTCGCAAAAGTAAGTATACATTCATGGTATTTGAGCACAAAACATGGGTCAGTAAACACTTGTTGTTATAAATCTGCTCTTTTCAATTGAATTGTTTTAGAAATATACTGGGTGAGTAGAAATTACTCAGTTTCGATAATTTCGATAACGAATTTCAATACGTCTACCAGAAATGGCACCGCGTGGAAAAAAGCTCTCTATTTACCTTAAAAATTTGGTGATAACATTTTTTAAGGAAAGGAAACCCATTCGAGAAGTGGCGAAACTATTCGACAAAAACCCTGCAACGGTAAAAAAAAATGTTAGAAAAAAATAAAACCTCCGGTACAATAGAAAATGGGGCTAGAAGTAGACGCCCCTGTACCTTTAGGCCTTTGCCACACGAGCGTCTTTTTTCGCGCTCCCCTTTGGTCGCGCGCCATCAGTATATAGAAAACCAATAGAACTGTTCACACGAGCGCCCGCGACACTCAAAGGCGCCGAGTGTACATTTTTCTTTGTACTCAGACGCGCAACCAAATGGTAGCGCGGAAAAAGACGCTCGTGTGGCATTGGCCTTACTGAAGTAGAAAAGCGAATAATTGTCCGAAAAGTAAGGAATGATCCTAAAAAAAAGCACCCCAAAACTACAAGCAGAGATTACCAAAGAAGCAGAAAAGCAGTACAATCTCCAAACTATACGCCGTGTCTTGCGCGATGCTGGGTATAACGGTCGATCCATCAGGAAAAAACCTTTTGTCACCTATGTGAATCGTAAAAAGCGAGTTAAATTTGCCAGAAACCGTCTACGCCTGAAATTACCTTTAGGAACACAGTTATATTTACAGACAAAAGCAAATTCAACATTTATGGTTCGGATGGGCGCATCAAGTTAAGGCGAAAACCGAATACAAAGTTGAATCTGGAAAATATGGCTGGAACCATACAACATGGTGGTGATTACGTAATGGTTTGGGGGTGTATGGCGGCATCTGGCGTGGGTTATTTGGTGTTTGAAGAAGGAAACATAAATCATTGTGAAAATTCAAATATCATCAAACATAATCTCCATCAGAGTGCGCAGAAATTGGCCTTGGAAGGGTCATTCGTCTTTCAACAAAATAATGACCCTAAAGTAGTTCTCAAATAGTTAGAGAATGGCTGCTATACCATATACGCCACCAGCTTAAAACACCAACCCAATCACCAGACTTGAATGCTATTGAACACTTGTGGGATCACCTCAAACGCCAAATACGAAAACATGATATTCGAACGAAAAATCAGCTTGAAACCATTATTCAAGAAAAATGGGCCAAAATGGGACCCGACGTGACCCAAAAGCTCGTCAATTCAATTCCGTCCAGAATAAACGCTGTTATTAACTTAAAGGATACCCTGCTAGATATTGATTTCATTTCTTACTTCAATATCTTGTCTTTTTTTGTTTTTTCTTTGAGGTGTATACTTACTTTTGTGATGTGTTTTTTTTATGAATTTCGTTTAATTTTAATATCTTTGTTGCTTTGTTTTATTTTTTAGGTAATTTTACTTTTTATATAAAGTACCTATAATAGTTACTAAAAAAATATATGTCACTTATTTTGTTTAAATTTATCTGAGTGGTTGTTTTCGTTCAATAAACTTCGTATACCGTACTGTATACTTACTTTTGTGATTAACTGTGCATATATGTACATAAATAATGTTTGTGCATTACATTTCCATCAAATTTTTGTGCAATCCTTTTATCTATAGGGAACAACCACTAAGCTCAATTTATAAAGAATAGTAGGTATAGCGTGTATGTAACTATATTTCAGAATTTTTTAAATTTATAAAAATAGTATTGCTTCCTACTACATACTTCCTTTCTAATATACAACAAGTAACTAATGCGACTGTTTTAATGCACGGGCGGCAACAGCTAGTCTTAAATACTTTCGCATAAAAACAATGAAAAATAAACTCTAAAGTTCATTGAGGCCATTATCAACAAAGTGTAAAAGATTGAACAACTCTCTAACAACACTCACTATCATCATAAAAAAAATATGCAATGGAAATTTTGAAAAAAACTCCACCAAACATAAAACTGATGTTAAAGTTCATCAAAAGTCATTGAACCGAGACATCCTTATAAGGAAACATCCATAGCCACAAAAATTTTACATTTTATTTCTTTCGCCTCTCATTGAACAGGAAGTCAAAGTTCCTCAAATGACCCGAAAATGTGATTTTAATAAACTTAACACAAACAAGCGTTACGGAATTGATAGCTTTTTTCTTTCATAATTTAAAAACATTTCAGCACATCAGAAAAACAAATTAAATTTCAAATTATTATTGGTGTGCGGTGCTGGTAAGCCTAATGGCAGACGAAAATTTTGTAGGTCATCTTTTGTTAGTGGCGATATCAGTTGTATGTACGAAGGATGATTGGATTGTCTCAAAGCACTTCTGACGCATATTTCTGTATTTTTTTTTAATCAAAATCCTTAAGAATTGCCTTAAAGTGTGTGTTCTGTTTTATTTTATTTTATAGTTTTCGTTTTCATTCATGAATTCACAAAATAAAAGCAAATTTAAAAAAACAAAACTTAAGAAAATGCGCGCCGACAAAAAATGCTTACATTATTATGTATTTTGAAATTTAAAAAAAATATCGTGTGTGGGTGTAGGTGAGTACTCACTTTGGTTTGGATGATAGACTGGGATCAGATGTTTTACGTCGATTGTTGCGATTCCGTTTGTGTGATAATCGCTCTTTGTATGATTCCGAACGATTGACCGAAACTGGAGCGGATTTCGATTTTGACCTTAGAAATAAGAGAAATAATTATTTATTTGAGTAAAAATGTGTTTACATAGAGATTGAAAATTGCAGAAATTGTTTATTCCAGATGAAGCTTTCGGTTTTGAACTTTCTTTGTCTCAAAAACGAGTACACAGTACAGACAGTACTACAGTACAAACAAAATCTATTTAGTTATTTATTTATTTATTTTACAAACTGACATATAATATTAAAATTATATAGCAGAGATTTAGCTATAGCATCTAAGCAAGGCCTTCAGCTTACATAAGTAGAAGAGTATTGGAAATGTTTACAAAAAATATATATAATAAGTACACATTTTTTTATTTTTTTTTTTATAGTAAGTTATATAACTTGGATTGTTTCAGGAATTTGGTAATGAGGTTAATATTCTTTGAATTGGGGTCCGGCAGAAGGCTTGAGGGTTTGTTGTCCGAGAAGAGTTGTGTTCTGAGAGTTTCAAAGTGAGGGCAGTCGTCGAGTAAGTGGGAGATGTTGATTGCAGTTAGATTGCAGTATACACATTGAGAGGTCAGGTTTTTGTCCATATAGTGCTGATGTGTAAGCTTTGTGTGACCTAGGCGGAGGCGAATTATTTTGGACACGCTCATTTTTGTTTCAGAGTTAGTTTCTTTGGGGCTTAAGCAGGATTGCCGCGAGCAAATTTCAAAAAGCGTCAAAAAAGGGGTCCCATTTATATTCGTATGAAAAAATGCCATTTTTCGAAAAACTGTATCTTATTGCTGAACTTAAAATATCGGGGAAAAAATAATAAAAATAAAAAAAAGCATGTAGGTATGTAGAACGAGTTTTTGAAAGGGAAATTCTGACTAACAAAAATACTTTGTTGATTTCATCACTGGTTGAACAAAATGGGTGTGTTTTAAGAGTAAAGTACCGTGTTTGACAAGTCAAAGAAACATGAAATGAAAATAAATTGAAAAAAGGGTCCTATATTTATAAAATGCGTCAAAATCGGAGTTTTATTGAAAAGTGGGGTCCCGGGTCCCATCGCCGAAAAAGCGTCAAAATGACGCAAAAGCGTCCCAAACGGCAACGCTGGGCTTCAGTAGTTTTTGATATGAGTTTTATTTTGGTTTGAGTGTTTATACCACGCCAAGGAATTAAGCCATAATTCTTCCTGTTTAATTTTGTGTTGCTGGTGTATGTGCTTTTTGATGTCCTTGTGGTTAAGATTGGGTGTACAGAACAGTGGTGAATTAGAAGCTTTCTTAGCAGCTTTATCTGCAAGGTCGTTCCCTTGTATTTGTACAAGTCCTGGGATCCAAATTAGTTTAATATTCCGGCTGCGGGCGATTAGAATGTCTCTTATTAAACTAGGGTAGTAGTCACTATTGTTTATGTTTAGTATATAGTTTATTGCAGATAATGAGTTTGTTCCTATTAGTGATACGACGCTGAAACTGGTATTGTTGACTTTTTTAGATCCATCGGTATAGATAAATGTATGGTATTTTAATTTGTCTTTAATCTCTGAGAACTTTGTACGAAATAGTTTTGGGGGGGTTGAGAGTTTAGTGTGTTTTTGAAGTGATGTTTCAGAATGATTGGTTTGTACGGAATATTATGAATGATACATTGTGAAATACTTCGGTCCATGGCTGAAAGGATTTTTTTTGTTGGTTTTCTTTGGTTAGCATTGTTTATTATTTTGAAGAGTGGAGTATCGTTGCTGAGCAGGAATGACTTAAATAGGTTTATTGTTGACCAAGAGCAGTTCTTATAGCCGAATTGAAAATCGTCTTGATTTTGTTCAGTTCAGACTTGTATAGCCATAGAGCATAGAGGAATAGACCGTATTTTATTCTACTTATTAAGATTGAGTTTACCACTGATATTACCGTAGCAGGGTTGCTGTTAAATTTTTTACTCGAAAGGCATTTGATGATGTTTAGACGATTTGATAGTATTTTCCATTTTTTAAGTTGGTCTATTATTGTGTGTATGTCTATTTTGTCGAATGCTTTGGTGAAATCGAGTGAAATTATTGATATATGTTTTTTGACGATAAAAAAGTCGTGATCTTGTGGTCCAGAAAGGTAAAAGGATTCGTGACTGATTTGCCTTTTTCGAACCCCATTTTATGACTGCTTAGTAGTTTATTATATGAAACAAACCACCAGATTATTGGCACTAATCTTTTCTAATACCTTCGCACAACAGGGATTGAAAGATATAGGTGTGTATGATTTGATGAGAGGTTTTAAGATGGGAATGATTGTGCTGATTTTATATGATTGAGGGATATGGTTATTGAAGATGTTGAAGTCGTAGAATTCTTAGTTTAGTGGAGAGCGGCAAATTTTTGATTAAAGGATATGATATTCTATCGTCTGCTGGTGTTTTCCCACGAAGTTTGTTGAGAGCTATGGTCAGTTCTAAGAGGGTTAGTTCTTTCTCGATAAGTTAAGCAGAGGCACTTGGGGTGTAGGAGGTTAAAGGTGTTACACTGTTTTTCTGATGACAAAATTGAACAGGAAAACAGCTATCTTTGGATTTTTCAGACCAGAAGTGTGTAAATTCTTCGGCTATTAATTGGGGTTCTGAGATTTTTGAATTTGGAGTGTGAGTGTTCTATGCAGTGGATGTTGACATGGCCTTTAAGGCCACACAATCTTCTTATGTTTGACCATATTTTTGCTGTGAGTTGAAGGGTTTATCTTAGTTGTGTATTCTTTAAGAGATGCCTTTTTTTAATAATTTTGCCTGTCTTTTGAAAAGGGCACTGGCCCTTTTCCGTGAAAACATTTCTTTTCAAGATATTCGATAGTTTTTTCTTTTCCGATCTGAGTACTTGTAGCTCATTTTTCCACCACGAGTAATCATTTTTATAATTGAATGGATGAGATTGGGGTATAGACATGTTGGCGCTTTGGAGAATGATTCTATGTATGTTAGCCGCCTCTTTGTTAATTTTGTCGCTGAAGGTGCGTTCCAAGTCGTGCTTTTCCGAGAGTTTCTGGTATAAGTTCCAATCTGCGCGATTAATGTTGAATTTGGGTCTGATATTCGAGGGGTGAGTCTGCATTTTGAACAGAGAAGTGATGATAGGGTAGTGGTCACTACCATGAAGATCTTCTAAAACGTCCCATCTTGATTCGATCGCTAATGCGGGTGAACAGAAAATAAGGTCGATGTGTGTAAAGGTGTGATGGGTACTGAAGTAAGTAGGTGTTCCGTCGTTAAGTAATTGGTATTTGGATTGGTTTATAAATTTAGCAATTGTAAAACCTTTCTAATTGGGACACTGATGGGACCGACTTTTCCTGTCCCGATTAGGAGGTGTCCCAATTATAGAAGTTTGTATAAAAAATATAGAAAAACACAACCACTTAAAAAAACCTGCTTTTTTCAATTAAAACAAGTATGGAACGCCCTATCTCGTTTACAAAATCATACCTTATTGAAATAAAACGACATTTATTTTATGAAAAGTTATAAAAATGTATGTAGTAGTATCTCATTACATTTTAGGAAGTTTTAAAAGTCAGTTAATTTGGTTTGCTTTTTGTTGTCTTGAAGAATCTTCTTCTTCAATGATGCTTCACAACTGCTTAACTTTTCTGCTACATCACTAAGATTATTGTAGAGCGCGAACTTTGAGAGGTCAATAATTTGCCGAAGAGCTTGCTCAAGCGATATTTTAAAATCTGGTTCTGGGTCAGGTGTATTATCCCTAGAATTATCATCCTCCGCGTCTACAACGACATCATTTTCGGTGTTTTCAACCGATTGAAAAAAATCGTCCTCCCAGTTTTCAGGCAACGTGATGCTTATTGCAAGCTCCTTGTCGATGTCTGCTAATTCAAGAACTTCTTCGGGTGCATCATGGTCCATTTGAGGCAAATCTTCTTCCAAATGTCCCAAAAATCCGGCTTTTTTGAAACAGTTGACTATTGTGCTTGCATGAACCGCATTCCAGGCCTGTTGCAACCATCTACATGCATCAAGTACTGTTATTTTGGCAGCAATATCTGCAAAGTTTTGACCTTCGTCGATTACACACAGAAGCTGCTCCATTAAACATTTTCGGTAGTAGACCTTCAAGTTCTTAATAATGCCCTGATCTAAAGGCTGAATCTCGGATGTGCAGTGAGGTGGTAAAAACTTCAGTTCTATGTTACGTAAAATACATCCAGATTGTGGAACATGACATGGTGCATTATCCAAAAATAATAGTACCTTTCGTTTTGCCTTTCTAAGCTCTTATCAAATCCTTGGAGCCACTCAGTAAATAAAATAGAAGTCATCCAAGCCTTGGGGTTGCTGCGCCAAGTTATTTTAAGGGTTTGCTCTACATTAATGTTCTTAAGAGCACGTGGCTTTGCTGCTTTCCCAATAACTAAAACCAGTTATTTTTTTCCAGAAGCGCTGCATAAAATAGCAACAGTAATTCTTTCCTTGGACTGTTTTCCGCCAAAACACTTATCATTTTTAAGTATTAGTGACTTCGATGGCGTAGCTCTGAAAAATAGCCCTGTTTCATCTAAGTTGTATATGTTGTCTGGGGTATAGCCTTCGCGAATTTCTGCAATGGATGATTTATACGAAGCAATACACTCCATGTCAACATGATCTCCTTCTCCGCTTAGAATATGGAAGGCAATATTATGACGCTTCTTAAATTTCTCCAGCCAGCCGTTTGAAGCTTAAAATTCATCAGGCTTTAAAATGTTTGCAATTTGTAAAGCCTTACCTTGTAAAATAAGTCCTGTTATGTGAACATTTTTAACACGGGCTAAGGAGAACCAGTCGAAGACAAGACGATCCAAATCAGATTTTGGAGCAGATATTTTTAACTGTTTTCTTGCCAAAAGGCCATATATTTCCAAATGTTGCTTGATATCCGCTTCGATTTAATAATTCGCTGGACCTGACTTTTGCTGATACTAAACTTTTCTGCGAGTGTCTTCAGGCTTAGTTTTTGTTCCTCGTACAATTTAACGATCTCCACTTTTTTCTTTAAATCTGCTTCTTTATACTGTTTACTCATCCTGGAAAGACAATCAAGCCAACTAATAAACGCCAAGCAATCGTTAAAAATTCTGTACAAGCCTGAAAGAAATTGAACGCGTATGCATACAAAAAAGTTTAGAAAATGTATTGTATCCACACAAAAACAACTGCAACTGCACGGTACCAATATCTAATATTCAATGAAAATAAATAAAACGTTGCTCTGTTGTTTTTTGTCTCCGATATAGTCACTCTTCTGTAAAAATATAACGGTTTGAAAAATTGTAGAATGAGATGCAGCTGCGAACATTTTGATGGAATTTTAGTGCCCCGATTAGAGAAGTCACAATTGCTTTTTTTTCGGGTCAGTGTCCCAATTGAGAGGTTCAACTCGAATTGTCCCGATTAGAGAAGTCATATTTGCTGACTTTTTTAATAAAATGTCCCGATTCGGAGGTTTGGCTCAATTATGGAGGTTCTAGAAAACTTAAATTGAGTGTCCCAATTGAGAGGTGTCCCGATTTCAGTGTCCCGATTACAGAGGGTATATTGTATGAAAACTTTTAGGGTTGGCAAATGGGTTGTCCCGATTGGGAGGTTGACCCGATTACGGAGTGTCCCAATTAGGAGGCTTTACTGTATATTACCTCTGCGATTATTTTTGGGTGATCCCCATTATCTGTTCCAACTGTTAAAGTCGCCCAAGATAAGAGCTGGTTGATGAATTCGATTGAAGATATTTTCCAGGTTTTTCCCATTGAAATCCTTATAAGGGGAAATGTAAGCTGTTACTATTGTGAATTTAATTTTAGATGATACAGCTATTGCTTCTAAATCGTTATGCAGGTCTATTGGCTGATGATGTATGGAATAATGTATGAGTAATGCTGCTACGCCGAATAAATTTTGTGATGATGTATGTTAGTAGAGTTTATAGTTTATGGGAATTGGAATATTTGTTTGAGAGAAAACGTGTGTTTCTTGCAGAGCAATAATTGTAGGAGAGTGTTGTTTGTTCACTATACATTCGTTTAGCATCTGATATACTGCATTTTTCTGTGTTTTAATTTTCAACATCTCTTTCATTTGAGTAAATTTAGGGCAGTCTTTAGAGGTGGAATGCTGGGGACCAAAGCAATTCGCGCACAGGGTTCTGGAGCACTCAGAGTTTTATGTGTCATCGGAAGTTACATATATGGCACATAGGCGTGTTGTTGCAGTTTTTGATCGTGTGTCCAAGTAACTGGCAATTTTGGCACCTCATGGGATTGGGAAGCCGATTTCGACAGTATTTGGAGGTTGGATATTATTTTTTTTTTTTTTTTATAAACTACACACGCTAAAGGGGATATGAATACCCTTATAATGTTTACACACAACGCGAGCACATATGAAGGACAAGATCGAGAGACAGACAGATAGACGTAGTGATAAGAAACTCAGATGTTAGGTTTCAACTAACTCTATGGGTTGTGCCCAGTAGTTAGTTTAGTTTTAAGTTTTAACTGACTTTTATTTTCATTTTAAGTATATTTACAAAAGCTATAAAAATTCAAAGTCGTTTGGTTTGGCTGATGGCCGTCTACCAGATTGACGATTATTTATGTGCCCAGTATAACTGGAGAGTTGTGTATTATTGAAAGTTATGCCATTGCTTATGATTCACATAAGTTTTTTCCAGATGTTTCCTATTATTAGTTTGTGCGATCAATTCCTTCAGCCATACCACCATTCTACTTCCAGTGTTATGCCTTCGCAGTAAGTTTTTGATATTAGCTTCTGAAACTGATCAACTTATTTTTATTCACATCTGGATTTGAACCGTGAAGCTTCAGCGTGACAAGCGACGACGACTACCACTACACCACCTTCGAATAGTTTTGTGAATTTGTAGACCTCTGTTACTTTTTGCGTTTTCATTTCGATTATTATTTCTTCCTCGGAGACGTTTATAAGGCAGGGGCGTACACAATGCCTTGAGACGAATTTAGCTGTTTGTGCAAGGTGATCGTGACAGGGCAAAGGTTAGAGAGATTTTTGGTGGCGATGAATCTGTTGGCAACCGTCTGATTTTTTGTTAAAATTAGGATTTTACCATCTCTGAGTTGTGAGATTTGCTCATATTCAGTGCTTATTACATCGATAGCCTTTCTCAAGGCAAAAATGCTTACTGATAAGAGAGAGGTTTGCTTTCACTTTTATGTGCGATTACTAGAAATCTAGAATTTTTATAATTAATGATTATGGGTAGTTGAGGGAATTCATCGAGAGTATTAAATGTTGTTTTATTTTTTTTTTTTGCCCGATGTTCAGTAAGCGTGGCTTCAGCAAGCACGCTGAATCTGTTTCCCGGTTTATTTTTTTTCGGCCCTGAGGCCATGCTTGAAAAGGAATACACTATCACTCTCGAGATATGTGCGAAAAAAAATTCAGTAGGAGTGAAAGCGAAAGAAATATGTGTGTATTTTTTTAGGTTACGGGGTTTTGAAAAAACAGACACATTAGAAGCCGCCGGTTGAAACGATGAGAAGAGCACGAGAGCTAGTCGGAGACTGCAAACAAAATCTAAAAAAAGGGAAATGAGTTCAATTTTGAAAAAAACTTGTATGTCATTTTATCTCTGTGTACTTCTTTATTTCTCATTCTTTATAAATAATCGCATTTTTATAACTAGAGATGTAACGGATATCCGGTTAGTAGCCGGTATCCGGCCTGTTTTTTGATATTCGGCACTCCGCCGAATAGTCTCTTGGTATCGGGCTGGTGGCCGGATTGTAACAAGGTAAAAAAAAAGTCGGGAAAAAAAAACATCCAAAAAAAAGTTAAATAAGTAGTTTAATAAAAGTAGATTAAGCCATTTAGTACTGAACGTTTACTCAAGGCATATTATGGTGGATAAAACCAATTTTTTTTTTTTACATTGAAAGGTAATAAAAGACGCTTCTTTCCGTAAACGATGCCTGCTTCTGAAATAACTCTCACGGAGTTGAAACATAAATCTTGTCAAATTTAGACAAAATTGCAAATTGTTGGGTATTAACTGATCACCAAGCCCAGGAATCACTATTTCGATCAAGCCGAACTGTTTAAAAATAGAAGACCAGCTCGTTGGCTATGCCACTTTTATTTAAAAATTTATTTTGACTATTGTCTTCCGCCACTCCAAAAGCAGTCTTGTTTTGTAAGTTATTTTAATCATTTTGATCTTCTTGTGGGATAAAACAAGAATGTATGCACCGCAGTACGCATTTCGTTCGGCCAGATATACGGCCTTATTACATGCCGAATATCCGATATCCGGCTAAATTACTATCCATTGCATCTCTATTTACAACTGCAACCGTGATACAAATCAAAAAAACAAAACTATTCGCGTTCAACGAATAACAATATAGCGAACAAGACAAAACGTCCTTTAGTTTTTGGTATAACGCGTGTTTTTAAATTTTT
This sequence comes from Brachyopa scutellaris, assembly GCA_949775065.1. Lineage (NCBI taxonomy): Eukaryota > Metazoa > Arthropoda > Insecta > Diptera > Syrphidae > Brachyopa > Brachyopa scutellaris. Next base: position 125,052,214 of record OX459112.1, read on the forward strand.
TTACACGTGTATTATCAATTATGGCTCGAAGCGGAAAGCAAGCCATTTTTAAAGTCATGCAATTATGTATTAGTTAAACTGAATGAAAAGGAAAACCAGTTCGAGAAATTGCTGAATTAATCAGAAAAAGTTGTCTGACTATCCACTATATTATAAAACAGTACTATGAGGAATTGAAACTGTCATACCAAAGCAAAAGATGGCAAGGCAAGATATATATATATACATATATATGTATGACAGTGAAGTGTACTCTTGTACAGAAGACTAAACTAAATAAAAATCCTTTCAAAACTGCAAGAGTTTACATTTTTTTTTTAAAAAAAGGCACCGACAAAGGTGTTGTGTTTAAATATCATTCAGAACTCTTGCATAGAAATTATTACTACATATGGCAGAGTTGACAGAAAAAAGCCATTTATAAGCCCAAACGTGATTAAGCATTTGTCGGAGAAACTTGCAAGGCGGTTGTACACCAGAAGTTTTAACACACCACTTCAACTTAGGAAGGCTTTATTGGAAGATGCAAATGCAAATGTCAACTAAATAATAATTTTATCCGTTGATAGCGCTAGTGGCTTACTTGAAATTTTGAGAGCTTTCACCTTGTGCACATTTCTCATTTCTTGGCACTTTGGTTCCGATGTAGTTCTGGCTTAAGTATACACCTTACAAAACCTAGACTTTTTAATACCGCCAGGAACTTTCAGATAGGAAAGGGTGCGATTGATAACTGTGTCCGATTATTCGTTGAACGCAAATAGTTGGTTTTTTTTTTTTTTTGGTTTGTATCACGGTTACGGTTCTAAATAAGATTTTGTTTTTTATTGTTAAAAAATAAAGCAGAACACAGTGATAAAATTACATACAATTTTTTTTTCAAAATTCCACTCATTTCCCTTTTTTTATTTTTAGATTTTGTTTATAGTGACCTTTGTCCGATTATTATTCGTTGGTGCCACTGTACATTACAAAATAAAATCCCTATTGGAATATTCAACGTCCCATTGTATGTAAGAAGCAAGGACCTACATCGTGACTTGCATATTCAACCGGTGACAAATGTCATTCAAATCAATACTCTTATCGGTAACAACGGTGACAAATCGGCAATGCCTATTTCCTAACGACTTTAACAAAAGTTACATAGATGAAGAGATCGCCCTTGAATTGAAACTCATTTTTTTCACCATGACCTGTAGGTATATATTCGTGCATATGTACATTGTACATACATATATCGTATATATCAGAGAATCTTCAGTTCATGCGACATCCCAATCCATTCTTGGGCTAAGCGTATGAGAAACGAATGTACTCACCTATCCCGTTTATTATCCTTTTCTGCGTCCAGCGCATTGGTGTCGGCATCTAATGATTGTGACGTTTGTAATTCACTTGTATTATGCGATGTATTGCCACTCGAGCTGATAGATGTATTAGCTACATCCGGCCTGCGATCTGAAGGTTGTCGCACAATAGATGTTGAATGCAAGCGTTCTAGAAATAACACAAAATTTAAAATTAATTCCAATTTTAGAAAAACAAAAATAGACAATTAAAAATGTAACCGAAGGCTTTTAATCTACTGATTTTCCATGGTCAGCATTTATTAGTTAAGTGATCTGCTGATTACGGAAGACATTTGCTTACAGAATTTCTCTTCGCTTATAATTCTCAGAAATGTATTCTGTAACTGCTTAAGAAAGCACATAACAATTAATTCTAAGACGAATCCGGCGCCTGAAAGCACCTTCATGGGAAAAATAGCTTAATTTAAAAATAATTACCAATACTAAGCTGCTTATAGTACTCTGGACGTTTGGACTGCACAACAAGAGCGTTCACCGTCGTTCTTTTCTTCTTCTTTGGCGATTTATTGGCCCTACGATTTTTATAATTATTTGTAGTTTCAGTTATCTTTGCTGCCACTCTTGATGTAAGAGATGGTGAAGATTTCCTTTTAATATCTTTCGCGGTCTCATATGCCATGGTTGTCGATGTAGCTGCAGCTACGCCTTCGTCATCGCATGAATAAAACTCATCATCACTTTCACGTCGACGTGTAGTGACATTGTCAACACTATCGTAACTCTTAATACTACCGTTGCTACTTGTACTGCTGCGCTTCTTAACATTATTATTATTATTCAAAATATTATTATTATTATTATTAATACGATCACAGAATGAGCCTTTCATATCATGCTTGACTAGCACCACATTGCCATTGGAAGCGTCATCTTTCGCAACAGTGCCATCGGTCGAGCATTTCAGTGCGATCGGTAACGGTTTACAGTGATTTGCCGCAATAGCAATCACAGACGAAGCCGCTTCCGACAGAGATTTGCGGCGAATCAAAGCGAAATCTTCAGTATTGAGGAATTTCTTGTTACTTACTAGCTTCACCAATGCGTGGAGATTTAAGTTCGAATGAGCTCGAAAGTGAGGTTTCCTTGGATGGTCATCTGTCGCGGCAGCGTCTGCTGTTGGATCTTTATTTAGCGCACCTGCTGAGGGTTTATTATCACCTAGAATCGGAGGTACAGAGATTTTTCTGGCACTTCGCTTGATGCTTTCTCTTTTCTCTATATCGCTGCCAGCGCCACCAATTGTGTTGATTTTTGTCTTTGAAGAGCTTTTCTCGATGCGATTGTTTTTAAATTTCCGATCGGTAAGTAACATTTTCTCTTTCTCCTTTTCAGGGTGTTTCTCGTCGTAACTTTTACTGCTGGTGAAGTTTTTGTAGAATTTTCTCCTTGGCGGATCAGTTTTGATCGCTTTCAGTGTTTTCTTTGATTGTTTTGCTTTGGGATCGCTAATAATTAGCGGAAGTGGTTGATCATCTTCCGATGGAGGCGGTTGTTCTTTTAAGCTCACACTCTCATCCGGAGTGGATGTTTCCATATTCTCTTCGATTCTCTCGACTTCCTCTTCGACACTGCAGCTTTTATACCAAAGTGGAGACTTTGATGGTTGACGATCGTTTTTCTTTTTAAAGCTGCCCATGCGAAACTTGTCGAGCTTCTCACCATACGTCGTCGGCACATTGAGTGTATTCGAGATTGGTGTTGCCGTTGGCGTTGGAATTGGCGGTTCAACAGCCGGTTGACCCGATGATGACAAGCGGAACCACATTTTGTTTTACGTTTTTTACGAGTACCTTTTCTGGTGTGGAATAATTTTCTTCACGCTTACTTTGTTTAGTTATTTAATAAAATAAAAAATCTACACAAACTTGTCCACAAGAATAAAGAAAAAAATGTATTAAATATCTTTTTATCGGTATCTTTTCGTTTATTTTTGTTCATTTCGTAATTTTTTTTTTTTTGTTATCACATATTTCGTTGTTATTTGGATATGTCTTCTTCGCTGATTGTAATTTTCACTTGCAATAGCACTGAGGAATCATTAGAAATGGAATTCATTTTTTCTGTTTTATTTAGGGAAATAAATAAATAAATTAAACAGCGCGCAACCGTTTAATAGAAAATTCGTCAAGAAAGGTGCCAGGAAACTGACTGTGATACATTAAAAGACAAATTCAACGACGCACGATTTTTCTACATCAAATTGTTTGTACATTTAATTTTAATTATTTTCAAAATATAATAAAATAAAACCAGAAATTTATTTTTGGAGATCTACGAGTACGTATGTGTAAAAGTGGTCGACGATCGTCTTGTTTATATCTTTCGTGCTTCTTTCGACGACGAGAAACGAATTTATTCTTAGCAATGTGGGTACAGACATTTGCAAGGCGACAATTATTATTAGGCGCGTTTTTTTTTTTAAATCTATATAGACTTTGAAAAAGCTCTTCAAGTAAAAATAAGACCGGATAATTATCCAGACTAAGGTTTTGTTGTATTTTACATCTTTAAAAGATTATAATTGTAATTTACTGTAAAAGTTGTTATATTAAATTAATAAATCTAAATCTAAAACATGTTGCGGAAACATGTTAAGCCTATATAGATTTGAAAAAAAACACGCCTATTATTTTTTTTTACTCTGAATTGTTAGTCTGACTCTAAATACATACAAGTTTGGTATTCTCGACCCGGTTGTGTAAAAAGCTGTTGTGAAATCAAGTTCGGGTCAAGGTTGCGGATATGAAATTTATTTTTTTTTGTACGAGTTTATGGAATTTCCTGGAGGAGGAAAGAAAATGCAGCTATGCTTTCAACGTGATTTCTAAATGATATTTGAAAACAGGTGTTTCAAATATTATACTTTTGTCAGTTTTTTGTCATAAATAATAGAAAATTTACTGACGCCTTGAATTTTTGGGTGATCATTAGATTTTTAGAAGCATTCGTTGGCGGATGAAAATGTGTTGACGCAAGTTATGATCGACAACTGCCTTTTGGATAAATGTCAAAAATATTAAGATAATGATAATTATTTTTTTTTTACATATAAAATATGCGAGTTGCCCGCTAAACAGGGTGTCCGCTAATGAGAAATTTCAATGTATGCAGCAATACTAAACTAATCACTTAATTTGAGAAAATCGATCAAGAACATTATGTACTATGTATGTGTATATGTATGTATATGTCGTGTCAACAGATAAGCATTGGAAAGACAATTTTTCTTCAAGATCTTGACCCTACATGCATACAGGGTGCAGATTACGCAAAGAATTCAGCTGCGACTCTGAGTTTTTATTTTTTTTACTTTTTTTTTTTGTAAACATCTTTTTGGATGTGTGACTAAAGAAAGTGTCAAGCGGAAAGATGGTTTGACAAAAAATGAATAGAATAGTCTAAGAATAGCTTATTATCTTTGCTTAGATGAGCTTATTATCTTTGCTAAGATGAGAATTTTTATTTAAAAGTGGATATTTTATTTAAACATTTTAATTTTACTTTAGTTGGCGCTACAGCTCGAGGTGAACCTGGGCCTGCTTCTCGCAATCATTTGTGTGTGCGTGTTATATTTTTGCACGAATGGAAGGGACCTACAGTTTTTTGCCGACTCCGAACGGCGAGTTGAGAAGCTCAATCGTGACTTTTTATATTTACTTTATATTTATATTATTTGAAAATGTTAGCGTCTTATCGAGAGTGATACCAAGGTATTTTATTGTTGTTGTCCACCCAATTGGGGTGTTGTAGATCGACAGATTGTGTCGAGGTATGTAGATTAGAGGCTTTTCTCTTTCTTCAAAAAAATATTGCTTGTGATTTCGATGGGTTTATTTTAATTTTCCACCTGTGAAAAAACTTTTCGATATTAAATAAATCATTTTGTAAAGTCGTTAATATGCTTTGACAATCGTTAGAACTACAGAATATAGCTGTATCATCAGCAAAGAAGGCACTTTCACAGTGTAAATCTTAAGGAAAATCAGCAATATACAAGTTATATAAGAGCGGTGATAAGGTTGAACCTTGTGGAATGCCCGCTTTTATGGGGAACAGAGGAGATGAATCAGAAAAAAATTTGACATAAAAGAGCCTGTCTGTTAGAAAGCTTCGAATAATTCTAAGAATGTATGTAGGTAGGAAAATTTTGAGTAAATAGTTTGTGAAGTTAAACGAAAGCATATTTAAGGATTTTTTGCTTGTAAGTGATTCTCTTACTATATTTGTGATTCTCTTCAGTTGGTGAGTCGTCGAGTGTTCCTTCTTTAAACCCGACTGTTCGATTGGAACAAGACTGTTTGATTCTACATAGTCGTTCATCTTAAAGAAGATATTTTTTTTCAAAAAGTTTGCCTAAACAGCTGAGTAAGCTTATTGGGCGATAACTAGACGCCTGCGTCAATGGTTGAGTAGATTTAGCTATTGGAATGATCTCAGCAATCTTCCAACTTCGTGGAAAATATCGGTGTCGCAGACAACTTTCAAATATGGATGTTATGTACTGAACAGAATTTTTTGGTATGTTTTTAATGACCCTGTTTGAAATTCTATCATTAGCAGCTGTTTTTTTTATGCGAATGGAAGAAATTGTGTCTTTAAGAAGAGATATTGGTATATCGATATTACTTATTTCTATTGAAGATAGATAAATACAGTCAATACTGTTTTGTACTAATTGTTTGGTTTGAATGTCACTAAAGCCATCCGTTATTGAGTGACTAAAAAGAAAATATTTACCGAATTCAGTGGCCTTCTCTTCATTTGTATGAAGAATTTGGCTATTAGGTACATTCGAGATATGGAATTCTATTCACCCCTATTCTGAAATCCGTCGGCGGGAATCTTCCACCAAAATTCGAAATGTCCTATCATTGATTGATTATTCAAAAGGACCGGATCGAATCTCCCCATACATTTGACATCCGCAACTACTTCAGTGCGGATTTGGTTCTTGTGTGGTATAGGTACATGAATGATTAAACTGTGCTGAACAAGGCTCTTAATTTTGATTAATTTTTTTTATTGCAAAATGTTTTAAAACAAATGAAGTGTTATTTTTGTTTATTTATATGTGGATTTTTTTATAAAATAAAAAACAAATGAGTTGGAATACAAAGTTCTCATGATTTATTCTCGTATGTGTTGTTCTCATTTCTGTTTGTTTGGCTCGAAATTCAGTTCATCCTCAGTGCTCTTAAATTCACACGAGTAATTCTGCTTGCAGAAATTTTATCATTTTGATCTTTTTTGATTTTGATTTTTTAAATCTTCGAAAGTTTCCATATTTTTGGGTCGTGTTTTTCGATTTGGGATAACATTCGATTCGAGTCTTTGTTACGTATTTCCTGCATTTTTAAAAAAACTAATTTGTTAAGCAAATACAGTTGAAATTACAGAAATAAGTCCCTTGATCTTTGATAACGTCTACGAATTGAATTTCTAAATGTTATCGTCCTTCGCACGTCATTTGTTAGCAATGAAATTTCGCTATTTTTTTACGAGAGGTAGAGAGCAAAGGGACAAAGAGGTAGAGAGAAAGGGATAGAACATTCAAATGTATTAACTTTATCATCAATTTTCTCTAACGTAAACGTAGAGGGTTGAGAAAAGTCGGAAAGTGAATCCTTTGCGCAGCGTTTAAATTTTTTCCAATTAGCTCCATTGAAATTATAATTTTCAGCTGGAGCTGCAGTGGTGAATGATTCATTAAGATATAAAACGGAACAGTATGCGGATCTCATACTGTTGATTTGTTTAACTTGATAATTTGATAATTTAAACAAACAGACTTTACAAAAAATGTATTTTGCACTAAATAAAAGACTAATATTTGATTAATTTAGTGCTTTAACACCCTAAATATGTTTATTTCCTAACACCATATTGGTGATTTCCTTCAGAAAAAATTGTATGCAAGCTGCTAATTTCACTTTGGGAGAATTGGAAAACGAGCTGCGATCCAATTGCCCCTTATTATGAAAAATTCGATTTATTTAGTTGCACATTTTTAATAAGCCGGCAAGATTCAACTGTTTTTAAACAAATTTAAAAGAACAAATGTATGTGAAAACACGTTTATTTGGTAGTTAAATTGTCCCACTGCTCCACCTACGCATGCGCGTATTTTTGTTTCTGAAGATTGTTCTGCAGCTGACGAATCCAGGAATAGAGCTATACTATTTATTTTACTATTTTTTATTTATGTTTCTTTTATATTGTAAAAACCAAAGGACAATTCCAAAACACAAATTCACTCTGCTGTCATAAATTCTACTTGGCAGAGACACCTCCTTTTCGACATTCACGTCGGTAAGAAAACTTCCCCGATGGATTCTACGATACCAAGCTAAAGTGAAAGTGAATCGAACAAGTGAAGGGAATCTCCTATCCGGCGGATTTCACGATTATTTACTTGGGAAAAAATAATATATAAGACATAATGAATTTCACTGCTTCTTTATGTAATAGTTATCGGTTACTATTGATAAAGGCTAATTCATGAATCGAATAAAGAAAATAGAATTTCGGTAATTGCTCAGTATCTGACAAGATTAGAAAATGTACACGAAACCATTGTATAGGAAATGACTAAAGACAAAAAATGCTTGAAGTCTTCATAGTATGACATTAGCCAAAGTAGACTATGTGTGCTTTAATATAAAACTAAAAGAAGAAACTGATTATGATTGTTGTTTAAGGGGCTTTTACTTGAATTGGACAAAGGTGTATTCAAGATTAAGCGGGTTGACGAATGACCATACGCAACTAACATTTAAAAATACACGGATGCCAACAATCTCGGCATTACAAGAAGCCTTTCAATTTATTCAAAATAGATTAATTCTAATATTTTCATACCATAAAGCGGCAATCACATTCAAATTTAAGTGCAAAAAGTACAAAAAATTATAAGAGTGTAACCCAAAATTGATATCGATTTTGCGCGATAAAGCGAGTGTACACACTATTAGTTTTGTTTGACACCCAAATCATCGTGTTTGTTGTTGTTGTATAATGTATATTGTATACACACAATTGCTGTATAGTGTATATTGTACACACACAAGATGGCTGCTGAGTTTCACGCAGTAGCAAACAATTTTGTGAGCATCATTTTTGAGTGGCACCTAGAGTTGGGCAAACTAGTTCACTTCACTGAAGTAGTTCAGTAGTAGAGTTGGGCAAACTAGTTCACTTCACTGAAGTAGTTCAGTAGTAGAGTTGGGCAAACTAGTTCACTTCACTGAAGTAGTTCAGTAGTTCTCGTTCACTAAAAAGAACTAGTTCACCAATGTATTTCAGTAGCTCTTTTAGCTTAGTAGTTCTTTTAGTTCAGACTCAGCTATCAGCTTCACCATTCACCCTTCGTACACAGACACAACATACATTCATCACACGAAACCTCCACTGAAGACACTGCTGGTCTAGCATTAAAATACAAAGAGGATTTGAAAGTGTTTAGAGTTTAAAAGACTATATTATTGAGAAATTGGCCTCAGAAAAAGCCTGAAAAGTAGACTTTGCGAAATTTTATAATGCCTCTATGAACGTACTCGTATTGTTTCCCATTCTACATTACATAGTAGTAAGTAGGAACTAATTTTATACTTAACACATTGATTGCCATGGCTATCATATTTGATAGCCAGTGTTGTTTCCGTTGTGGTCGTGGCTATCAATTCCGATAGCCACATACTATATGTGTTCATACTATGCCGTGCCATTCAAAATGAATAGCTACTAGGAACAAAATTCAATGCAAAACAAAAAGTGCTCAGTAAACTCGGATTCAGCTGTTTGTGATTTGTTTATATGTATTTTATAACTTCTTACTTTAAAAAATAATAAAAACTTATGAAAACTAGAAAACAAAACTTTTTAACGCAATAATAAAAATTCAATTCAATTCAACAAGAATAAGTAATAATTTAGAGTAAAAAGTGTTGGTGTAAAACGTTGAAACTTAGTTTCGGACAAGTAGATCGAAGCCTAAATTTTCTACGGGGCCGTGGCTATCATACACAGTACGAACTCGATTTACGCAACTAATAGAAATTGAGACAGTTGCAATAACCGAGGTTGTTGCACTTACCGGGTTATATTGTTATGATAGTTAAAATGGCTATGTTTCATTAGAGATAATGACAATGTGATGAAGAAAACATTTTTGAAACCAAAACAAATCGTTACAACATTGAACATGTTTTTTAAATCAGAATACGAAAGGTTAGAACAAAAATGCAAAAATTAACATAAAGCAGTAAAAATATTATGGTTTTTTTTTTTTAAGAAACAAGATATTATAAAGGGAGTTTTTTTTGTTTTGATTCATTTTTTATCAAAACTGCCAACTCTTTTATTTTTTGTAGAGTTAAAATGTCTTCTACTAGAATATTTTTCTCTTTGACACAACGTATGTTGAAGGATCGAACTGCAACTTCTGTTTTAACTTTCGTTCAGCTTCACCTTCACTTTATGCTCACATTTGTGCTCTCAATATCTGACGGGTCCTCATAATTTGCAGAGGCCTCAAAGTTTTCGTTAAGTGGTTAAGTCAATCACAATCATTGATTTCTTCATTAGAAATGCTAATGTTGGGAAACTTGTTTTTCCCTTAACCCTTTCGGTATTTTGATGACATATGGCAGCACGGTTTCTTGTAACTCCCAAATCCCAATCTTTCTCTATGAAAGTTTTTTTTTTGTTTCGAATTTGTTCCTAACTTCGTGATGGATCTGTTTAAGCATTTGATGCTAAAAAAAATTTGATCATATCTGCTCAGTGCGCATTCAGCTCTCATTCAGCAAGAAAGTTCTTCAAACTGAAATCGATATTTTTATCAGCAAACCATTTTTATAATTTATTTTTTATTTAGATAATCATCAAATCAATTAACATTTTTGATGTAATTTTGTAGATAAATAATAGGCGTATAGTTTAAAAATAAAAATAATCGTATAAGTTAAGTCTGGTCAATTTGACATCATTTTTGTGTTTTTAGAGCATCGCTTTCAAAAACCACTTTACAACTACAGTTTAACAAAAATTCTTTTGCATCCATCAAAAAAAATCATTGCTAACCCTTGAAACAAAAAACATGTACCGAAAGGGTTAAGATTTTTTAGATAGTGTATGCATGTATGTATGTATGTATATATGTATGTATATGTATGTAATGTATGTACATAATATGTATTTACATAGAAATTTGCCCAGATTTAAACAAAACTACATAACCGTGAAATACCGGCGGTTCGTTATCCAAAAGGAGAACAAGAAGTTGCACTGATCGAGGTTACTTTTTTGAATAGTTGCGCTTATAGAGTCAAGATGTGCGCCGACTTAAGGTAGTAGATCACTGTGTGTGTGTGGGTTCAAAAAATCAATTTTTTGTTTTTTTTTCAATTTTTCTGAAGAAACAGATCTTTAAAATAAAGGTATTTTCAAAGCTATAGCCCGAAGAAGAGAGCGCGCCGTAGTGTGTATGGGAGTGTGTTGTCGCGCTAACGGCAGCAGCTCTGACCGTTCCCTCTTTTATTGTCCTTCAGTCCTTTATTATTGTAGGATACGCAGATATTGTAGGATACCCTAGCCGCTGAAAATGATAACTTTGAGGAAATGGAAGGATTGCTCTATGCACCAGGCATAACTGATTCATGTAAGTATGTATTATCAAAACTTTAAACGCGTTTTTCTTGAAACCATGTTTTTGCAATTTCGGGGAAGCACTGACTAAAAAATATTTAACCGATTTGGCTGAAAATTTTAACAGTTATTCTAGACACACATAGCTAAATGCCTAACCTCGAAAATATTCAATTTTTTGATAATAAATTAATTTTTTTAAACAATTTATCAACGAAAAACATTGGATTTTGAGAACTTTTTCTTTACAAGTCCGCCATTTTTTTATTTTTTCTTTTTAATATACATATTATTGGTTAGGCATTTAAAATAAAGTCTACAGAAAAATAATCTCTTTGTATTTTGTAATTGAAGGTTGTGTGCTTCCCCAAAAAAACACACCTGCTTTGCGTGGACTCCACTTTTACATAAAAAATTATAAACAAATTTATGTAAAATGAAGTCAAAACAATTTTTTTTTGTATACTTTAAAGTTCCAATAACAATTTGTTAAAATTACAAAACGATCGCATTTTATTTTCTTGTTAAAAAAAATTTACGAAAAAACGTCGAAATTTCAGCCGTAACAGTGAACTACTACCTTAAGTGTTGCGAAAATCGAGGAGTTGCGTGAATCGAGGGTTGCGTAAACCGAGTTCGTACTGTATGTATGAGAGCGAGGAGAAAATCCTTCCAACGACCTTCTAAATTAACAGAAGCCTAGATACATAAAATGAAATTAAATCCAAAGATAACAGCAAATGCAAAAAAACATGGCCCCTGAGTAAACATTTCTAAAATTATCCTGGCAGTCAATGTGTTAAATGTATACATAATTTCAATTACATTTCAAAGTTATTGTTTTGTTTCTCTTGCTATATAATAAGTCTTTGGTGGGCGCAAAACTCAAATCTTGCCAGCGGCGCTCATGGCCCTAGCTACGACACTCCCACAGAAAGTGATCAATCACAAACGCTAAAACGATCATCACGTAAAGAAGCAGTCACCACAGGCAGACTATTCAACCCTAAGATCCAATGTCAGATATGGATGTATTTTGGAACGTATACAAAGTGATGTGATAAGAAACACAGTCAATGCATCATCATTGCATTACATTTGCTGATTTGTCATAAATAAAAACAGCTGGCAGTACTTGCAAGCACATGTCACACAACACAATGGAATATTTCAATTCTAATTTCCTTCTGTTTTTCTTAGGAAGAAAAGACAGAAATAAAAAAAAACACCTCTTCTTGCTCTTCTATGAAATATTTATGGAAACACTGTCAAAAAAAAAAAAACAGCGAATAACGACATTTCAAAGAAATATAGATAAATTTATTTCTCAGCCGTTAGCGGATGCAAACGCGACACATCGAATCGACCTTGCTCTTAGCCACACACGACAGTACATTCATCTTGTAGTTTGAACAAAAACAACTAAAGACACACTCAGGAACGTATATTTTTTTTAAAGATTTTTTTTATTTTATTTTGAAGAAAATATAATAAAATTCACTACCGTGTTGATCGCGCAAGTAAATAGAAAATTACAAACAACAAATAAAGAATACCTAAATTCGCGCATATCGTATTGAAAGGTTTCGTTAGACTGATTGGTAACTAACTGCTAACGAATTTTTAGATTTACAACAAAATGTTCAACCGATCGAAACGGCAATAGCAGGTAAATAATTTTTAAATGATGTCATCGGCTCTTTTAAGACCCTCTAGCCGGCCTGTCAGAGCTGTCATAATTTATTGCAGATAAACTGAACACAAAACAGAAAGTGAATCAGTTTTCGCTGATAAGAAAACAAAAAACAAAATATAAAAACCAATCGATTATGAGTCAATTAATCGAAAATCGCTTCATAATTTGCAGGAAACAACGCAAGAGACTGGATTTCTTAATCTAGTAAACATATAGCTTGACAGTAATGATGTCATCAATTCATTGCTGCAAACAAAATGCAGTGCTTAGCAAAAGTAAAAATTCCATAAAACTGCGTGTGGGTAAGGTGCGATACGACAATTTGGTACCACTTGATATCTGGTTAACGTGTTTTGTTATTTTTTATTGACAAGTGTTTCAGCCGGCATTGGAATTTGATAATAAACCACGCAGTGGAGGAGTTTATTTGTATTTAATATTTTAATTGGTAAGGTATTATTTAAATTTTTTTTTTGGCTCCATATTGGCAGCATTGTTGCTTTAGCTGTGGAGATGTTGAAAGACGTTGGAGGTGTCGTTTTAACAGATTAATGTATATAATTTGAAGTAAAGGTGTGTCAGATACGCCGAAAAAAAAAGCTAATATGTGTGAGAATGTAAACTGCGAGAAAGAGGAATTTAAAAGTTGAATTGCGCGGGCAAAAACTAAAAATAGGCGAAAAAGGATTCTATTTTGACAACAACAACCGCTTGACATGTGATGGAGAAAGTGGAATGTCAATACTTGACAGGATGATTAATGACAGTTCTCCAATGACGATGGCAGGTGGTGGAGCAAGCGAAAATACCTATGGTGCAAACACAATGAAGTTATCCAGTGCTTCTCAGACTGAACAACGAGTGCCTCGAAATAATATTAAATTGTAATGCCGTCTGCTCAAATAATAGTAGTAATAATTGTCATGATAATAGTTTTAAGCTTAAAGAATTATTAATATTACCATATAACGTAGCAGGATTAAACAATAAATCATTATTCAATGAATTTTATGTTTTTATTGATCAATTCGATTTCATTTTCTAACATGAAACGTTTGTAGAAGATAGCAAACATAATAATTTTGAAAACAAATTTTCTAACTTCAAATACAAGTGGATTCCGGCATCAAGATTGCATGAGAGAGGAAGAGCGAGTGGAGGCTGCATCTTTAGTTTCAGAAGAGATCTTAAGGATGTTAACTGCGAGTTCAAAAGCAACGAGAATATATTTTACCAAGCGTGGAATTTGATAAAAAGAAATTCTTTATGCTGCCTTCGTACTTGAATTGCAACCACTGGGAAAGAGACTTCGCAATGCTGAATGAAATAACGACGTGCTGCGAGAATCCAAACGTGATTGTGATAGGGGGCTTGAATGCGAGGGTGGGCGAAGAAGAAGGATCCGAAAACACCATAGCGGACATAAGACGGCAATCGAAAGATAACATTTGTGATGCAAAAGGTAAAAAGCTTCTGGATTTCTGTGATTCATTTGGACTGCGACTGCTAAATGGAACGACCAAAAGCGATAAGGATGGTAACTTCACGTTTGTGGGAAGGCAAGGGACATCCGTCATTGATTACTACCTTATAGGAGGGGAGTGGAGCGCCCACATAACGGATCTGGAAGTAAAGCAAGTTACTCGGATCACCTTCCAATTGCGGTCACTTTTGCACACACGGTTTCTCCCGATATGGATGTCAGAGAAATGAGTACCCTCCGTAAGCTAATATGGAGCAATTCTAAAGGTGTTTTATTTAGAAGGAAACTAGATGAACAACTACAAGAACATCAGACCTACTGAGTAGACCTCAGTATAATTGAAGGAATTATCAAGAATCTGAACCCAACTAGCAACCGCAGGAAGACTGCTCGAAACGATTTTAGGGAATCGTGGTTTGATAAAGAGTTTAAAAAGGCGAGACAGGTATCCTTCGCTTAGCCAAAATTATTCCGATTACTCAACGATGATGCTACAAAAAATATGTATCTAAAAGCTAGAGGCTCGAAGATTGGCTCAATGTAGTAACTCTTCAGAATTTTGGAAAGTAGCCAGGAGAATAAACACAAAAAACACAGGAAGCTGCACCCGAACACATTTTTATATGTCGTGGAACCCATCGCCCATTAGGTTTAGCTTCCAATACGCTGCACCTGCCTTCCAGAACGATATTTTGGATAGTCCTATAACTTTTGAGTGGACTTAAAGATGGCAAAGCAGCAGGATCGGATGGGATCCCTTCAATGAGCTTAAAAACAAACTGACCTACCTGCTCAATGACATCATGAATAATGGAATGATCCCGCATCGGATTAAAGAAGCGCTTATCTTTCAAATCCACAAAAAGGGTTGTAAAATGGATCCTGCCAATTACCGAGATATTTCCTTCCTGAATGCATCTTACAAAATCTTTACGGCGCGGCGGTTCTGCAAAATCGACTTACAGCATGGATAGACGCAAATAAGCTGCTGAAAGAATACCAAACAGGTTTAAGGCCAGGTTACTCCACTGTTGACCATATATTTGTCCTTAAGGGTGTTGTAGAGTCATTTCTACTGAGGAAGAAGAAACTATATGCACTCTTTATGGATTTTAAGGCCGCCTTCGACTCAGTGGACCGGAATGCGCTACTCTACAAGCTTTACTGCATGGGTATGTCACATAAGTTTGGTCGAACCATACAAAACCTATACGCTGATACTAAAGCCGCTGTATGGAATGGCGATATTCTATCAGAATGGTTCCAATCGTGGTCTGGAGTAAGACAGGGATGTGCTTTGAGCCCGAGTTTTTTTGCTCTCTTCATTGAAGACTTAGTTGATTTGCTGCCTGGAGGAGTAGAGTATGCGGGTCTACTGGTTAAAGCCCTTATGTTTGCGGATGATATAGTGTTGCTGGCTTACTCGCCCGAATCTATGCAGCTGATGATCAATCGCTTATATGTGTAATATGTGGAATCTGGAGGTTAATTTGAACAAGACGCAAATAATGATATTCAAAAGCGGAGGAGGCAGAATCCGCTCAAATGAGAAATTGCACTTTAATGGAGAAGCAATTGCAGTGGTAAAGGAGTATGAATACCTTGGTGTGTATCTCACCAGAAACCTTAATATGGAAATACATTTTAAGGAAAAACTAGAGAAGTCAAAAACAGCCATCAATACAGTCTGGAGAAAATGCTTCATGAACAAAAACATTGCCCATAGTAACAAATATAAACTGTTTGAAGCTGTGTCGGAATCTACTGTTGTGTGCGCGGCACAAGTTTGGAGATACAGGCAATATGAGACAGTTGAGAAGTAACTTCGGTACTACTTAAAGAGAGCATTTCATCTTCCACCAAACACGCCAAATTATATGCTCATGTTGGAAACAGGACTATCACCACTGTTCGTGAAAACACTAAAACTCCAGGTTGATTACGTGCTCAAAGTTCTAAAAATGCCAGACCATCGGCTACCAAAAAAAGCGGCGCTGCATACAATACGGCACAAAACGGGATGGTACAGGGAATGGATAGAGCTAGCAACTAGGTGTGGAGTTGAGCTAAATCTCGAGTATGCCACGGAATGGAAGTCGAAATTATACCAACTCATCACAGGTGCGGATGAACAAGTCAGAGCAGGATTTATGGAGAGTGCGCTTGGGTTGCAGCATAGAATGATATACAGTCGACTTTGCCACAATCTACAACAGAATAACTATTTCCGTGATGAACACAGTATTGATGAAATAGCGACGATGCTGAAGCTACGTGGAGAGCTCCTAAAATTAAATTATATACCACACAGGGATGATCTACCGATACTTTGTAGCCTGTGTAACATGGCAGAGAGGGAAGACGTTTGCACTTCCTTGGCAGATGCCCAATCCTCAGGGAGACAGACAAGGAGGGAAATCTTTGAAAGCGATACTCTATCGGAAAGCGAAGTCCAAAAGGTTCTTAATGAAATAAATGTTACAAAATTAGCCAGGTACTGCAAGATTGCATTACAGTATCGGAGCGGATTCTAAACGGAAATGTCTAATACTTAAATGTACTCACCTAACATATTACAATATTTGAGTTTATTCTACATCTTTATGAAGTTAAATTTAGCTGTCAACTAGGCAGACGACAAAGCCATGCCAACCGATTTTTTTGTAATTAACATTGTAACAAATATTTAAGCCCTAAAATAAAAATCTAATCTAATCTAATCTAAAATCATAAATTCATTTAAACACACTATTGAGTGATCGAATTAGGACGCACAATGGAAAACGATATTTGGCTGTATTTTTTTTTTTTTTTTTGCTAGTTTTATAAATCCTTCCGTCAATAAATTGGGTAGATTACGCTTAAGGCTTTTAAGCTTTAGAGTAGCTGCCTATCAGATACACTGATGTTGATATCGATTTATGTATGAGTATTATGTGCTACATATGGTAAAAGTAAATAAAGTACGGACCATATGTTTTTCTTAAATTATATGTCATTTTTGTTATTCACGCATTTATGTATATACCTCGCTAATTATTAATCTATTGTCATGTTGAAAATGCTCTGAAATTTTATTTTTTTTTTAATGAAGGTTTTCCTCTGTGGCCTTTTCTTCAAAATTAAAAGATTCTGTTATATATTATTTTCGAAATTGTATTAATATTCTAGTAGTAAGGCAAATACGCCAAATGTCTATAATTAATTTTATATGATAAAATATGTAAAATTTCTGCCACAATAAATACAACTACAACAACATATGTCATTTTAAAAGTCTCTGTGGTACGAAAAAGAACGATTGGGCAACGTTGGGATATGTTAAAAACTTATTTCGAAAGTGAGTGATGTGTTTTCGAAATGCACTAACTAACCGCGCCTGCTGTACCCCAAGTTTATGAAGAAAATTCGGGAGATTGGCATGCTAATTATTAGCACAAGTTATCCTCGCGTTCGTCCTGTATGCTTAGCTGAGAATATTGCTGCTGAAAGTAGAATGGCGGCATTATTGGCCCATTTTCTCTCTTCTAAGATACAGATGACAACAAAATTACGGTCAGCGGAGAGCGCTGCAGAGACGTGATGACGTGATATGTAGATACGACATAGAATCAAAAATAATCTTAGACACATCAAGAAGGTTCAAGCCAGATTGTCGTACTTGATCTCTAAGCATAACCGACTCAGAGAATTAATTTAATAAAAAAAAAAACAAGTACTTTGGATGGTTTATACATAAGTACTTTACTCGATTTTTATAAAATACTGCATCCAAAACATAGCCTTTGATAGGACGAAAAAAAAACGCCTTACTGATTCCTGTTGTCTCATTACGTATGAGCATATGTATATATGTACCTATGAACTAATGTATGTATACTGCAGACGACCAATTAAGCTTTCATTTTGACTGGACCTGTAAACCTGAGGTTCCGGTGATATGTCCATGCATCCCGGATGAGTACTTTAATAGAGACTTATGCCACAGTTAGCGCCTCGTATATTAAGAAAGAGTTATATGTATTGGAAAAGGCTCCCTTGTTAATTACCAGCAATGATCGTCCAAATATAAAGGAAATTAATTTTCAGTGGAGGTATGTATAAAATTGGCTTCCGGAGTTCTACGTTTGGACGTGGCAGTTAAAGTTTTGTTAGAAAAAGAGTTTCTTAATCTATTCACTTATTCCTCATTGCTGGATGTTGCAACGTATATTTTGCTGATAACATGACGTAAAAGCTTTAGAAACATCAAACATATTCTTTTGAGATAACCTCTCATAACTTGCTCTTATAGACGCATCTAAACTAAACACTAATGTATATTTTTTTACATTCTCATCTACATTCTCTTCCATGTACGAGTAGAAAAGTATCTACAGATGCAGACAACCTACTGCTAGCGTAATGCACATCTTCTCATCTCACTGATGCCCACAATTATATAAGAACCTCTCTGGTGTAATTGACGCTAAGCAAAACAGAAAGACAAAAAAAGAAGAAAAAAATATCTAAATGCACTGATGGCATCTGCACTGACAATTACTCCGCACTGCATTCATTTTGAAAGATGTATCTGGCTTTTTCCATTTAATGAATGCAAAACATGAAACCGACACATCTGACCTTTTCAGTGGCAGCGGCAATAGTTGGCGTTCGCCGGTTCTGCCCGGCAGCGGCGTAAGTTTACGGATAAATCAGACGGAGAAAAAAACATGAATTCAAAGATATCTAGATAAACATGAACTTCAAAGATGAAAAGAAACAAAATGTATATTTCCGCATTTAGAAAATGTACCTTTATTTTGAAGAAATTTTGTGTATGGAGTTGTGGCAAATATTTGGAAACATACAGCAAAAAGTGTAAGGCTTATGTCAACATAGTTTATTCCTTAGCAGATAGGGCTTCTTATTTATAAGGAATATCTTGAGTACAAATATCCCATATAGTCAATCAGGTACATTCGACCCTCGATAAATTGAATCTTAACGAAAGTTGTAACTATCGAGAGAAAATACGAGCATTTCAAATTATCGAGAGTCTGCATATAAGCAGGAAAGCAGAGCAGATTTTGAATACTTTCGAGAGAGAAATTCTTCGTCGGATATTCGGTCCCGAATTTCAGGCCGATTTGATCGCTCACTCATGTTCGCTAAAAAATTGACTATATCTCACTTTGAAATACAATTGCCAACTAAACGATAAAAGATAAAACAGAACAGATAAAGAACGCTGCAACAAAAAAAAAAAAAAAATGAGAACTCAATTCCAATACATCTCAAAACATTAAAATTGCACTCATTACTGAACTAACCCAGTGGGAAAAGTTGTAACTGCTTCCATGGTAGGTGCATATTTCTTTAAAGAAAATATTGAAAATGTAAGATCTTACCAAAAGTAACGCCTAGTAAGCGAATGTGTAACGCATCGAAAATCTTATTTTAAATATTATTGAAATTTTACACCGATGCCATTACTTATTCGCTTACCAGGCGTTATATTTGTAAGATGTTTTTCTCTCCAAAGCATTCTTGGAAAGAAAATACAGTTATTCGACTCAGACAAATCCAATCATGACCAACTACGTTAGGAATTTTTTCAATGTGGCATTATTTGAAGTTTGTTACTGAACGGTGCCAGTACTTTTTAGTATTAATAATTAATAATAATAACAATAATTTAAGAATGTAAGTTAATGCTTACACGCCAGGATGTAGTAGCTAATGATTTCAATAACTAACTTTAACTGCTAAGTTAACTGATTCCCTATAAGGTGGGTGCCTACCACCCTAGGACGTAGTAATCAATGTTTTCAGCAATTACCATTCATCGCGGAAATAAGTGATTACCGGTAAGCCAGTTGGTAAGTGCTTACCTTCCTAGGACATCCCCATGTAAATGTAATCGATTCTGTAATAAGGAAAGTAAGCGCTGGTAGCTACCAATCAGCACTTACAGATTCGGTAAGCAGTAATTTCCTACTGGGTACTTTTGTAGTATATACACACATAAATGAACATAATGTACACAAAACAGAAAGAAAAAAATACGCATTGACAAAACCTTTGCGCTGAGCGCTGTGCAATCGCACACACAAACATAATACACAAATCCATTGATTTCCATTCCACTCAGATTTATAGCAAAAATGAGAAAGAAAAATTACAAAGAGAAAGAGAAGAGAGGAGAAAGAAATCTTAAAGAAGTAAACACCACTGGGGCACTGGGACTGGTTTCAGAACATTGGTCGATTAACAAATTAATAAAAAAAACTTTTTTTAAGTTCAAAGTTTTACTATTGAATTTCTTGGTTTTTTCTATGCGAATCTGCTCATTATCAAAACCTAAGCAACACAAAAAAAATTATCAAAATCTGTTCAGCCGTTTGCTCTGTAGGTCCACGCAAAGGAATTTTCACTTCGTTTTAAATTATTAGGGATTTATTTGTTTAAGGAGAATTCGTTTTGAGGGAAAAAACGGATAAAACCCTCAATTTGATAAAAAAGAAGAAAAAAAAAAGAAACTCAATATGTATAATGAATGTACATACATATACATATATGTATGTGTCAACAGTATTTACATATTTGCTATAGTTTGATACATAAAAAAATTAATAAATAAATATTACGTTAATAAATATATATGTATGTATATATTAATATATATCACAGAATGTAATTTGTTTAACAAACAAAAAAAAACTTAAATTAATAAATAATATAAATAATAAATAAATAAATTAATATGTATGTATGTATGTATATATCACAGAAAAAGGTAATTTGTTTAGCAAACAAAAAAAAACTTAAATTAATAAATAATATAAATAATAAATTAATAGATTAACAGAAAATAAATAAATTAATATATGTATGTGTATATATCACAGAAAAAGGTAATCTGTTTATTATAAAAATAGATACTTAAGTTAATAAATAATATAAAAAAATAAATTAATAAAAAATATGTAAAAAAGAAATAAATTTAACCAAAAGTTAAGTCCATTCAAACTCAAAGATACAGTATTGTCATACACCGTTCTATTAATTTTCAGTAAGTTTCAGCTGAAAGAGATCGCGTTATGTACCCGAAACTTGTGAAAAAACACATGTGTGAATATTGTTAAGTAATTCAAAAAATACTCAAAAGTGATATCTAGTGCATATTTTTTTCCTAAAATTATAAGTTAGTTAATTGCATTATGTTTCAATAAGTAAAATAATTGCTTCAAAATATTCCATACATCATAGAGATACGTTATCACACAATGTGAATGAAAGTGTCAAGAAAACTTTTCCAGCTATTTTTCCGAAAAATAAATAAAATTTTGTAATTCTAAAAAATACGTGTTTCATTAAATTCGGAAAGCTATCAAAACAACAAGTTCTTTGATATTTTTACGATGTTGAGTTATAAAGGGTTGTATTGAAACCTAAATTTTTACAAAATGTCAGTTGTAGGAGTACGTCTGTTGCAAAAAAAAATACAAACGAATTAGAAAATTTTATCGACGAATTTAACAAATAACTAGTGTACCAATGCGAGAAATCTCGCAAACCCTACACCCGTATACAGATAACGAATGAAATGGCTACCAACTGGCACCTTATTGCAAAAAGTAAAATCTACTTTCCGTGGTCGTGATCCTGTGTTAACAAATTGTTAGTTTTTATAAAATGAGAATGCAAGTCATTACTGCCCCAGGACATTCTCTTTCTTTTGATACCTCATATGTTAATAGTAAACGTTGAAATATAGTTTTTTGGTAATAACTTTACTCATATGTTCTTTTTCACAAATAAATAAACTCTCAGGAGGAATCACAAGCTCTTGCGCTAGCGATTTAATTATATAGATTGACGAGGACATACATGGTTCAAAAGTGGAATATCTCGACGGTAATCTTTTGCCATTGCCACAGTTTTGAGCAAATGCTCAAGTAAGTTCTCTAGCATACGAATCCGAGCAAACTCTCAGAATTTAAGCAATTGCTTCATATTTGAGTAGTCAGGTTTTATTAATACGACCCATTGGATGTCGTATTAATCACATGTACATATATTGTGTCAATTTTCATCACTATCACCGCAAAAGAAGTGGAATTGATCAGATTTAAGCCAAAACTAGTTGAAGGAAACTCTGAAGATATACAAAGGTAAAAGGCACACAGGAAAATGGTCTGTTTCGCAACAAATCGCGTAAAATGCAATAATTTATAAATAAGTTTATGTTAGTCATATATATTATTTCTGTAGTATATTTGCGGCTCTCACACTTAACCAATCTTAACAAATAAGGTATCGAAAGAAAGAGAATTACCTGGAGCACTGACGAATTGTACTTTCACTTTATAATTTTTGAATTTGGGGGTTGGATTTTCTCTTGCGAGAGTTCTACACACTAGTTTATTTTAATACTTACTTACTTAAAAAAAAAAAAATAACTTTGACCAATTTAGTTCCCAGTCAAGGTCAGAGAAGTTGTATAAATCGAATACATGCGTACACAAAACGCCTTAAAAGCAAATTTAACTAAACAATCAGATGTAAGTCACCCTCGTAAAGTCTGAATTATAAGTTCACTAATACTCTAACCTACTAAAAGCAATACAAACAGTTTCCCAAAACGAAGCAAATCGAACATTCCATACTTGCACCAATTCCGTTTTAAACAAGCTCATTTTTTGTGTAAATTACTCATTAATAGCGCACAAGATACACGTGCCTTCTCATGCTTTGCGAAAAAATGTTTTATATCAGATTAACATACGTACATACGAAATATTTTGAAAATAAATTTCTAAATAAAACAAAATAGAGTACACTCCCCCACATGCACGCAGCTCAAGGTAATTGATGATTACACTTCTTTTTGTTTAACTAATTTATGCTAACGCCTGAAAAAGAACGAAACCCCCTTCTTCGTGAGCAAGAAGAAAATTCACTTAAAAACATAACAATTGCGGGAGGTAATTTAGGTCTATCGCATTTTAAAAACACCTCCATTTCCATTACTGGCGTTAAACAGGTCAACAATTTGCTTTCAAATACTCGACTCGAATGGAATTTAAATCAGGAAATATATTATCTAAAAATGAAATACAGATAAACCGAATACCCCCCCCCCCCCCTCCCCCTCCACCCTTTGAAGAAACAATCGTATTTTTTTATTACTTTTTTACATTTCGAAATTCCACAACGAGTAACTGATTATTATTGACTTGAACTGAGTATACTCTTCTGATACTCTTGTTGTTTGTTTATTTAATGAGAATGCTCGTGGTGCGAAAAGATGCGATAGATGGATGGTGGAAGAAGTAGACTATGGCAACTTTGTATTTTGTAGCGGCGCACGCCGGTAGACTAACTTAAATAAAAAACGCACTATTGCAACATGGATGCAGATGTAATAGAAGACACTAATGGTAATTGATGTGTGTGCATGGGAAGAAGCACATAAGTAGCGATACGGTGAGGAAGAATGGCAGCAAATAATGCGGTTTTAGTGGTGTAAAAGTGGGCTTTCTGCAAATATTCACTGATGGATGAGAGATTTGATGAACGAGGGGAATTTAAAAGTTTTTGATTTAATTTGAATGCTGAATCCAATTGGGGACGACACTGATTTTATTTCACAAAAATTACGTACATGGATTGTTAATTCTTCTAAGGCGCGTCGTTGCCTTAGTTTTGCCGTAACTTGAATAAGAAACCGATGTTAAGCCCTGGCATGCCTGTCATCCAGTGTATTTTAAAACTATTATAAATGTGTTATGACAGAAAAGGGAATTTAGATTATTGTATAAAAATAAAATAAATTAAATGTATTTATTAAAAAAAAAGTGTACAGTGGCTAATAGACCGGGCAAAGGAAACAATGTCACCAATTCCTGGGTACCAAGACACCTGGGGATAGAAGGTAACGAGGAAGCTTGCCAGAAAAGGGGCTGCTACACCCTTCATAGGTCCTGAATCGTTCTGCGGGATAGGGGAGCACACCATAAAAAGAGGAACTCTGATCACTGCAGAAGACAAACAGGACTCGATTTTACAATAAAAATGTTCGAATTCGGAAAATGCGTACTCTATAATTCTATAGCAAGCCCTAGTATTCGAAAATCGAACGAATCTCGAACTTCATATTTTCTTTCGGAAATTTGATACTACCTAATTCTAAAGTAAATATCAAAATCGTTCGAATTCGTAAATAATCGTTCTAGTGCAAATGTCTTTGCTAGCAAGCAATCGGATTGCGAAATTTTCAAAATTGTAGGTAACAAATTGGTTCATATTTTATTAAATATTGCATAGAATTATTAAAATATATTTTGTGCGTAGGTAATCATCTAAATGGGCAAACCGGAAGACGTCTCAATTTGAGATTCTTGTAGAATAAATCCAAAGGATACTTGAGAACCCCGGAGGCTAGACGAAATACAAAAACTAAAATGAAATCATTTAGTTACAAACCGTGTTCAAGACATGCCAACTACGAAAACTCAAGAACAGACATACGCTTAAGTTCTATGTAACAATTCTTCACAGGAAAAACCAACAGAAAATCGATCAAAACAGCAAGAGATAAAACTAGGAAATCCAGCTCCACGCTCAGAAAATACAGAACCAAAACAAAAACAACAACATCAGCCACTTTCGCAAGCCAACAATGACATAGCTGAACTTAAGGACATGATACAACAACTTCTGGCGCAAATTTGTAATATGATGAACATACTTACGCTATTATTAACTTAATTCAATGGACAGTGTTAACAAGATGACGATAGTAGTATGGAACTCAAGCGGACTAATACAGCACCTATTAGAACCAACCGTTTATTTCTGAAACACATCTTACAAATAAAAGTTATGTCAAAATCCCAGAATTCAACATACATACAGTGAACTCTCTCATAACCGGACACTGACGGTACCGAGAAATTTGTCCGGTTATGGGAGGTGTCCGGTTATGAGAGGTGTTCGGTTATAGGGGAAAAAAATAAATTGACATCAACAAAACACAATTAATAGACATATGGTATTAGTTTTATTTTATAAATGAATTCATTTTTATGTGATAAACACAAATTACCGAAAAATTCATATATCTGTCTATGGACATCAAGCTTGAAATTACACATACACACATACATACACTTAATATACAAAGCTATTTAAAAAGGGCAACGGGATTTATAAATGCACATAGTTCTTGGATGTTCGCGGACAAGACGGCATATGCCCTCATTGGTTAAGGAAATTAGCGGGTCATGATGGCATATGCCGTCAAAGAATTTAAGGTATATTAGGACAAGACGGGATACCCCGACAGGAAATACAGTTTCTATACTTCCATATTCCGGCATTATTTTATTCTACCAGAGACAAATTTTCACTTCACTGTGACCAGCGGAATCATTTTTATCTTTATACAAAATTTGCATAAAATAATATAAAATATCTCTCAAAATGTCGGAGATATGCGTGTGTCATTCTAGCGTTCTCCACCGAAAATTATGTGTTTTGTCCAGTTAAGAGAGAGCGACATTCTATGGCGGTTACGAAAATTGGTGTCCGTGTCCGGTTATGAGAGAGTCCGGTTATGGAAGAGTTTTTTATATGAAAAATCGAGTTTTTATTTCCGTTCTTTGAAATCTGTCCGGTTATAAGGTGTCCGGTTATGAGAGGTGTCCGTAAGGAGAGAGTACACTGTATATCATACCAATCATCCGGACGGAAAAGCACATGGCGGTTCAGCGATCATTATCAACCAAAACATCAAATGTACTGAACTTGACAAACATGAAAAAGACTACATTCAAGCGACCTCTAAAAACTTGTAAAATCAACTTCCTAAGTACTGGAGAACAAACATATTGGCCAAGTGATAGAAATAAGAAACCCGACCTTATAGACTTTTGTATCTTCAAAAACATTAGACCGGAGGACCTGACAATAGAATCCTGCCTAGATCTATCATCTGACCACTCCCCAGTCTTAGTCTATTACTAAACCAACGCTGAATCAACAAAGAAGCCGATAAAATTGTGCAACAAATACACAGACTGGGACACTTATAGAGAAACTATAAATCTCCACCTGCGAACCCGATATCGATTAAAAAAGCTAAACGACCTTGACGAGGCTATAATCCACTTCAATGACGTGATTCTTGAAGCTGCCTACACCTATGACTATTGCAAATAAAAAAGACTCCAGCATCTGGTGCTGCTTCCCAAAGGAAATAAACCACCCGATGATCCTTCGGCGTATCGGCCAATATGTCTGCTAGATACAACCGGAAAGATCCTAGAATGCATCATATACGGCAGATTAATCGCCGTGGCAGAGGAGATAGGAGCTTTGTCTGACCACCAATTTGGCTTTAGAAAATCGCGTTCCACCGTCGTAGCAATACGTGGGAAAAGATGGCGAGGGGGCACAAAGAAATACTGCGCAGTAGTAACACTCGACGTTAAAAATGCCTTTAATTCTGCAAATTGGTCCTGCATTGGGAGATCTTTGACCAGAATGGATACACTACCCTACCTCGTGAAGATAATTCTTAACTACTTCACTAACAGGAAGCTGAGGTACCAGACGGACGACGGCCCTAAATAGTACAACGTTGCCGCGGGAGCCCCCCGCGTGGAGCCCCCCGCGTGGAGCATAATGTATGACGGAGTTCTGCGACTAACGCTGCCACAAGGAGTTAAGGTCACCGGCTTTGCTGACGATATCGCCATAGTTACCGTAGCTAAACATATCCACGAGGTCCGCTACCGGCGAAGCGATCGCTAGGATCAAAACTTGGCTAGAGTCTGCCGACCTAGAGTTAGCCGACCACAAGACGGAGGCCGTCTTAGTAACAAACCGAAAGACTGTGCAATACGCAAGCTTCCGGGTTGGAAGCCGGTCTAAAGAGGCGCTAAAATCTCAACAACCGACTTAATTTCAAATCCACGTCGAGTACTGCATTAAAAGGCGTCAAGTATGTAGGCAGCGCTCTCCGGAATGCTGCCAAACATCGGTGGACCTGGATACGCGAGGAGGATCCAGCTTTCCAGAGTTGTAAGCTCAATACTGCTATATACTGCTCTAGTCTAGGCGGGAGCTCTTACAACGAAGGAGACAAAAAGAAAGCTCTCGTCCGCATACAGGCTCTGCGCAATAAAAACAATATGCGGTTCCCGGACCATTTCGGACGAAGCAGCCTGTGTAATAGCGGGTATGATCCCTATCGATATTCTCGCCAACGAGATGCAAAGGGTCTACCTCAGGCGTACGACAGACCAAGAAGAGACCAACGTTATCAGAAGGATAAAAACAGAAGAAAGGGCAACATCTATAGGGCTGTGGAAAACAAGATGGGACACCACGACACAAGGCAGATGGACCCACAAGCTGATTCCCACAATCGAGGTCTGGACAAAAAGAGCACATGGGGATTGCAGCTTCCACCTTACGCAATTCCTGTCCGGCCACGGCGGCTATCGAAAATATCTTCACAGATTTGGACATGATAGCTCGCCTCTTTGCCCAGAATGTCCAGAGGAGGAAGAAGACACATGATAAGGTCAGGGGACCACTGGTTGCAGATCTGCTCTTTCATAACGAGCACACAGAACGAGCTAAGAACACTCGAAAGATTAAGATGAGCTGTAACGGCAGACACAGTGCACATAGCATAAGATGCTAACCAGCCACACGAAGTAATACCTAACGGCAGCTCCGCGGGGAGAATGGTTGAAGTGTGCTGGGTGTGGATTAGTACATAGGCGTACTCCCGGCATCGAATATTTGGGTGTACGAATCGTGCATGCTAATAGCCCGGGCTACTAGCGTCTTTGGAAGATTACCACATCCATTGGCGCAGCCAAAAAAACACACACACACAGGAAGATGTCGTCAGTATACAGACTCTGTGCTCTACGAGCGATCAGCGGTTTTCGAACCATCTCAGACGAAGCCACGTTTGTTATTGCTGGGATGGTCCCCATCGACATCCTCGCAGACGAAACGAGGAGAATATATAACAGGAGAGCCTTGGGTCAGCATGAAGCAAATGAAATCATGATGATAAAAATAGAAGAAAAGGCAGCGTCAGCAGCTATTTGGCAAGCCCTGTGGGACAGCACACAAAAGGGCAGATGGACCTACAAGTTGATCCCGACAATCAAGGATTGGATAGGTCGGAAACATGGGGACTGCAACTACCACCTTACTCAGTTCCTTTCTGGCCACGGCGGTTACCGGAAATACCTGCACAGATTCGGACATGACAGCTCACCATTCTGTCCGGAATGTCCAAACGAGGAAGAAGACACGGAGCACGCGGTATTTCACTGCACACGCTTCATAACATGGAGGACCACTCTGCCAAATCTGCCGTCGCTCCTCGACCATATGTTGCGGTCAGAAGAGAATTGGACGGCCATCTGCAGCTATATAACAGCACTCCAACAGGAGCTGCGGAGAATAGAAAAGCTTAGGAAAGCAGCAGAAGCTGACACATGACGTATAGCATGACGCTTACCAGCCCCGCGAAGTAATACCTAACGGCAGTCCCGCGGTGAGAATGGTCGAAGTCTGTGTTTGGGGGTGAGGTTTAGTACGTAGGCGCATATCGGCTGACACATTCCAAGTCAGGACCAGGTATGTGAATCGTGCATGCCAGCAGCGCGGGCTTCTGGTATCTTGAGAAGATTCCCACCTCCCTGGCGCAACCAGAAAAAACAAAACAAAAAAAAAAAACACATACAAACACACACACATATACATATATATGTATGTAACTATCTTCTATAAGTCTAAATCCATCTCTGACACATTTTTATCCATAATTTTATCTTAAACGAATCATTAAATTGTTCAGAAAAAACAAAAACAAAAAATATTTTCCGCCTTTATTTAAAAATATAATTAATCTGATTTTAACAAAACAAAGCAAGTTACTACCTACAGACAAAATGAAATTATATTCTTAGCTTTTTTAATGTATCCATAACCGAGTCCATAACTCTGTTGTTGTTTTGTTTATTAACCATACAGTGTAATAAAATCAGCTCGGGGTTACCTACTTAATATATGAACGAAATTGCGACATTTGGTCACGAGACAATAAAAACAAAATAAAAAAAAATCGTTTAATTGGTTACTTAAAAGTATTCCATAAACTTCGATTGATTAAGAGATTTGGAAATGCAAAAACTATTTAAAATATGTACAAAAAAAAATATTCCACTTTCCACCAGACGAGGAGATCATATCTCAAGTCATAAATGACTAATATAATGTATTCCAATTGGCAGTGCTATGACAAGTCGATTAGCAATCAAGCGCAGCAGCTCCGCGGTGATAGCTATGTATACCCGTTATTAACACAAATTCATTGTAACTCTTGACCACAAAAAGGGGGGAAAGACACAATCACTTGATTTTTTTTATTTCATTCTCGTTGTACACCAGTAATGATCACAAAAACAACAACAAATATAAATTGACAACGATTTTCTCACTTCAAATGACATTTAGCATCACGCCGATTTGATTGATTTTTTTATACACTTTCTTTTACAGAAATCATTGACAAATCTATTCAAAAATGCATTACAAACTTTTTTTTTTTTTTTTTTAAATTTAATTTTTTTGCATTCACTTTAAACCGAAACGGGGAAAGAAACAAAACCGATCGCAGGGCGGCAGATGATTACATCTTCTCACTTTTCTCGATTTACAATTTATTTTTTTTTAGAATTCCATCCATATTTATTGTGATATGCACATTAATAAGGGGTTTAATCGGAGAGATAAGTAATTATTTTTTTGTGTACGCCGACTAATAAATGCGTATAATTATTGTCGGTCGCGTCTACACGACACGATCAACACTCAACGGAAACTAAAACTGAAGCAGAATGTTGGTTGGAATGAAGCGGCGATAGCAGCCACCAACAAACATGCTAGTCCCAGTCCTACTTTGGCACAGAGAAGAACTTCTGCAGGGGGAATTTTGCAGAGCCCTTAAATCTGTTAGCATGTGAGTCAGTCATTTTAGTAACTTCTTACCATAGGAGAGTCAAGAGGGGGCTGTTTGTACAGAAGCTCTTATAAAAAAGATCACTTAATAGCTTTGACTCCCCACAAAGAGAGGAAGGAGAAGAAAGAGAAATTTCAAAGTGCGCTTTTTGATGAAAAGTAGTATAGACACCAACCATTTGCTGTAGACATATTTTGGTTAAAGAGACACATTGGAGAGATGATGGAAAGAAAGGAGCAGGGCCGTCCTAAGATATTCTGCGCCCGTTGGCTACTAAAAATATTGCGCTCCTCTTCGTTAGGAAATACCCGAAAGGCTAGCGGGAGCGGGCTACCGGCAAAGTTATACAAAAGTGTAAGAACAAGAAGTAGCTCTGCCCAAAGAAATTAATTGCTAAAATTCGCAGCATGCGGAAATTTCGTGCTCTCTCGTGAGCACTCTCATTTACTAAAAACTACGAAATTTTTCCGTACGCGAATGGGTTTTCGTACCTTTATGCAGATTTCGTAGTTTTGTGAGCGAATGCGAACGGATCTAACTACCCAGTAGGAAAGTACGGAATGTATTACTTGGAGAATCGAATACATAATTAGTTATTATCGATGAGAAATATAATGCATTCCAAAAGAATCGAAGTCGTAATATCATATAATAACAAAGCACATTGTTTACCACGTAGATTCCCTGCAGAAAATGTTATGAAGTGTTTTTGGAATTTAATGATTTTTCGGTTACAGTTGTCTGTCGGCGCCTTTATGTCGCCTACAAATGTTGCGCTTTTTTAAGCCGCATGAAAAATTAATTTTGTGTTAATTAATAATATTTTTTTTTTGTTTTTAAAATGCGTTTTCAGTTTTATCCTGGAGCGTTTTATAATAAAATATTTTAAAACAAAACAGTGTTTTTTTTTTTCATTTAAAACTGAATACATTCCTTAATTTAAGTCGGAGGAATTCATTATATAACTAATTATAAATGCATAAATAATATAATACATTCAAATTAATGAATTCTATAATGCATTCTTAGAACGCTTTTAGGTAATCAATTATTTTCCTAGGACATAGTCTGTGTCTGTGTTAAGTATAATGCATTCTGGAATCAATATTGTATACAAGCGATTGATTCCCTGTTCGATTCCAATAGATTACCTTTGCCTGCTGGGTGGTTAAATCACAAACAATCTGTTTCTTGAGACGTTTCACCGATATTGAAACATGTATTGAAATTAGACACAAGTATTGTAAGACTGTGATGCCTTTTGCAACAGTGATATGACAGTAGAGAGGTGTTTTTAAAGACAGTAGCCCATTTAGCCCTGAGGGTGTCCCTGGAAAGGAGTGGACATAATTTTATAAATTCAACGAGAAAGTAAGCAAAATCTGGTGCTGGTATAAACCTTCTCAATGATTTACTGATACATCCAGGGTACTCTGTATCTGCATGCAGTTTGTTCACAAATCAATCTTTTTGGTGTCAGAAGTTCGTTTTTAGTTTTTCTTAAAGAAAATTCTATCAAATTCAGGTGGGCTCCATATAACACGATTACTATCGGCTTCCCTTTTCAAATTTCTTACTTTATAAATTTGGAATTTCAAATTTCAATCAAGCATGCTTTGCTTATATTCACATTCACACGATAGAACAGTGTTTCCCAAAGTGGGGTACGCGTACCCCATGGGGGACGGGAAGGGTTCGGTGGGGGTACGCGCTGCATCGGGATTTGGCTGTGCCTGGTGCAAGAAGCAGCGGACTTTTTTTGAATATAGAAAAATAATAAAAAACTTCATTACTTGTTAATATTGCGTATTCCCCCACTTCATGGCCCCAACAACAGTGTCACACAGAAAACTTCAGTACATATCGATGGCCCCGTGCAAGAAGATAATAAGTGCATTTATGCTATTTTTTAGGAAAAGCTTTTAAAGTTTTTTGATTATAACCTTTTTTCTTATTAACGGATTTTTAAGCCGAATACTTTATTGCTCTCATAATTTTTATACAGACAAATGAAAGTTTCGTACACCTCTTGAAACATGTGTTTCACTAAATTCTTTAAAGCAGTTGGACACCTCTAGAGCCCTTTTTCTGCGATGATTTCATCGCAAATGTAGCACTTGGCTTTATGTGAGGCTTTTTCAACAACATTCGGCGAAGATAAAATTATACCTACTTCTCGAGGTTGAACACACTACAGTTATTTATTTTTTTTTTTGTCAAAAAGTCCCCACTGCCTTGTTCTGCATTCAATTTTGTAAAACTGTAATTTTCATACCTTGCCTCATCCAAATCTTTGCTTTCACATTTCATCCTTCCTTTTGGGGAGACGTAATGATTTCTGATTTCTGATTTCCTACATTCGTTCATATATACATATCTTGATTGTTATCGAAATACCTATGTAGTATGTAGTATGTATGCATCTTTTATTTAAATTTTTGACGAGAGGTACTCAGTGTTATGAAAATTATAAAAGGGGTACATAGATGTCAACGTTTGGGAAACACTGCGATAGAAGTTTGTATCATTTCATTCCATATGGAAAAAAAATGAGCATGTATTGCAAAAATAACTCAATTCGACTGCAGGAAAAATACTCATAAGCCAAAAATTTCCGGCTTATGCACTGCAGTGGAGTTAATTGAGTGACAGGCAAGTTTTTAGTTTTTTCCCTTTTTTTCATTCGCGCTTTTCGGGTTGGTTATTCTCTGTCTAGCACACGCTCTCTTATGAGCCATAAAGCCGGAAAATATCGGCTTATGAGTATTTTTTCTGCAATCGAATTGAGTTGTTTTTAATATACAGAATATGCTTTTTTTGTATTTGAAGATTCAGTTGGCTTATTGTGCGTTGCACTATTGACTAATTTCACTATTTTTTCGCAGTAGATTTTCTTTCGTTCGCAGTGCTTGATATCGTTCAGAGTAGATTTTTATTTCAACGGGAAAATAAGGTGTTTTAACACAAATTGGCTTTCTGTTTTATTATTTCGGTTTATGGTTAATTTTAACTTTTATTTTCCTCAACTGCAGCATCATTTATGTTTTTAAATATAGAACAGAAAAAGCTTTGAAAACACAAACTAAGACTGATACTCTTGCCAATATAAAAGCTTGTTACTTCTTAACAAACTATGTACTTAGTTACGAATTTTTGCTGGGTCCAGCAGTTAATTCAACACACTGAATTTTATTGTCTAACGTTTTTCTTTGGGAGAAATAAACAGAATTAACGGATCGTTAAAGTCACAGACATAAATAATTTAGTGAGCTTTTCAAAGAAGCACATTCAAACGCTTAAGCATTTCATCGACACGGTTATTCTTTTAGGTAAACAAGAGTTAGCATTCCGGGGTCACGATGAAAGACCCACCTTGGATAATCGGGCTTATTATGTAGAAACTCTTATATTTAGTCTCTCAGATGGACTCGCATTTAGATCAATGTTCTCGGGTTTCTCAAACGATATTCAAAATAATTTAATACATTGTATTGCTGCGGTGGGGTGGGAACATATGAGCGTTCAAGACGTTGCTAGAAGGAATAAATTAATTGCGAATGGATTTTTTGGTAATATTGAAATATCTGAAAATGATAGACCAACTATAGACATTTGTAACGGCACTTACCTTTATATCCAAAAGAGCACTAATTGCGCATTTCAAAAGCAAACGTACGGTTTACATGAATATCAGAATTTGATTAAACTATTTCTTATAGCGTGCTGTAATGGATATATTCTTGAAGTATTCGGTCCGTATTCGTGGGCACCGTAGCGCAAGTGGTTAGTGCGTCGGACTACTGAGCCAGCGGTCTTGGGTTCGAATCCCGCCGCAAATACCTAAACATTTTTCACAGTGCCCACCTCTTTCGAATGTCTGACAAGCATCAAAGAGTATCATTTGTCACGATTGAGCTTCTCAACTCGCCGTTCGGAGTCGGCATAAAACTGTAGGTCCCTTCCATTCGTGCAAAAATATAACACGCACACACAAATGGTTGCGAGAAGCAGGCCCAGGTTCACCTCGAGCTGTAGCGCCAACTAAGTAAGTAAGTATTCGGTCCGTATGCTTCCACTGATTCGGATGCTTCAAAAATGAACAGGCTCTTCAGAAGCGGAAGTGCGTGAGGCAGTTTTTCAGAAGGGTCTTCAATCTCAATAGAGACTTTATACTTTAGAGATTCCATAGATAGAACGCTTCCACGTATTTAAAAACTCACCACTTTCAAGGAAACGATCAAAAATTATTTTTAAAGGTACAGCAAATACTTTTGCACATCTCTGTAAAATTATAGGAGCGATTCCGTCCATATCTGGACTTGAGTCAACTTTAATCGTAGATAAAGCTTTTTCAATTTCTGAAGTTGAAAGATTTAAACTACCAATGTTCACATGACTATCAGAGTAATTAAATTGATCACCAAGAGGTATATCAGGAGTATTATCTAAATAAACGGATTGAAAGTGTTTAGCAAAAAAGTTACATACAACTAAGAGATCAGAAGAAGATATGCCATCGTGACGCATTAGATTAGGAATGCCATTGGATTGTTTTTTAGCGTTTATAAACTTCCAAAAATCTTTACTATTGGAGAATATATATGAATTCTGTTAATAAATTATTTGGAAAAATATTTCTTAATATTGAAAAATGGAAAATGTATTTAGTTGATGGGTCTACGCTCAATTTTGAGAGCGACTGTATCTGTTCTTTGTACCAAAACTCCAAATTCTTATCGAGTAAATCCTCTTGCAAAGCTACTTGGAAGGCAATTCAAATTTCTTTCCTATACAGTAAGCATTATGGCCAACTCTTAGAATATTATCGTATTTCATAGATTCAATATGTTATTTCCGACGACCTTCAAAAGATTAAAAAAAGATTATATACAAAAATCGAAGAATCAATTAGGTATTAATTAACACAAAATATGCATGAAAACAAACAAGCAAACTACCAACCCTCCTCTACCCTAAAATTAACTTGGAATTCTTCCAATGAAAGCTCTGCAGCTTTATTGGAATGCTTTGTCATATACTCAATTACGTTGATAAGCTTTTTTTATTTTCCATAACACAAAAAGCTTCAACGCTTTATTACCACTAAAACATCTAATGCTATTTAGATGGCGCTCTAAGAAATTCGTTAGAATTCAAAAATACATTCATCTAGTTTAGATGTACGCCACACCTTCTTGGTAAATATTTATAAATGTTTCAATGCACTTTGTGTTGCCATTAAATCAATTACAGTATAACGAATTATATAATGCACAGTCATTCGTTATAACGAAAAATTCGTTATATCGATCGTCTTTTTTTTGCTAGTTAATACTAGAATATAAAAAATAAAGTGATTTTTTCAATGAAACTTATGTTCTTATTTGTAAGAAAATAAAAATTAATTAATAAGTTTTTGGTAAAGAAAACAATTATGATTTGGAAAGGGAGTCTTAAATATTAGTTTGCCTTTTGGTTCCCTCCAAGCTTTTTTGGACCGCCTACTCTAGAATTTCTCTTAAGAAAAGTGTTTTTTTGAGTAGTCGATATTGTCTTGAACTCACCACTGTATGCATTTAATGAAGCAATTCACTCCTTCTGAATGTTTAATTTTTTCATCAGTGCGCCACTAGAAATACTTCGCGAAATGAAAGGCGTAAACATATACCGTAAAAAACCCAACAAACTGAAACAGTTAATTTTCCTTTAAAATTACATTTATGTTTGTATGTATTTATATGTTAGCATAACTGATCATTACCAGGAATTAACAGAAACAAAAAATAGATACACTCAACAGATGTTACTAGCAGAGGCAGAAGTAAGGAAACAAACAAAAAGTTACAATATCCGACGAAAGTAAACTTGCGCCTACAAGGTTTTTTGAAAGGCATTCGTTATATCGAGCGTAAAATGTTTAAACCATTCGTAATATAGAACCATAAATGGGAAACAAAATTTCATTCGTTATATGGAGCATTCGTTATACTGGACGTCCACTGCATATAGGGCAAAACTTTATAGCCATAATATCAATTACAAATATCGCAGTCATGCATTAAAAAAAAAAAAAAAAAAAACTCATTCGATTGGCCTGGTTTTTACATTGCCACACATAACGCCCGTCTCTCCAGTACTCCCGATAAATACACTCAAACAAACATCAAGTCTTAATTGTTTTAAAGAAAAATTGTTTTATTATCCGCTTGCGTGTTTTGCTAATGGAATTGTATGCACATTTAATTTATAAAACAAAAAAAAAACCGAAACCACAGCTTCCATCTAGAAACACCCCAATAAATTGATTTTAAATTTTCTAATAGGAATGGTGAACGGTTGGCGTGGTAGAATAGATATGTATGTAGATAGGTAAATGGTCAGACGACTATTTTGGGGCGGAGGGAAGAGACAACACGACGACACTGATTGTACTTTTGGAATTTAAACTTTAAGTTTTTGAGTTATGATGTTTACGTTGAGTTTGGTCATTGAATTTGAAGGCTAAATTATTTCGAAGATGTAGTAAAAGATTGACAGCCGTCAAATTAGGAGAATTCGGTTAAAGTAAAAAAAAAACAAATGATTTTACAAAAAAAAAAAAAAAAAAAAAAGTATTCACCTGTTATTTTTTCTATATTTGTTACCTTTGAATACGTTCGTTGATCTACGAGTATTAAATCAAATTGTTCATCAATGATTTGGAGTTAACCTCCCTGTTCCCTTATGCATTGATTTTATTGAGTCACTTTATTTAATTTCTTTTTACTTCGAACGAATATAGCGAGAGAGAAAACAACGAACAACACAACGGATGAGGGGGGCGGTTGGTGATACATTATATGTACATACATTTGTTTGAACTTTTTATAGTAGGTTGTCTCGTTAATGCCGGCAGCAACAAGGTCATGTCGCAAGTAAAGCATTTTTTTTTTTTGTATTCCTTTTTTGTAATCTCAACGATTTATTATCTAATTTGTTGGAATAATTCTCAGAAGAAAGGGAAATAGAAAATCAGAACATTTCAAGTTAATAATTATTCAATAATCATAAAAGTAGTCGACGCTATTTTGGGATAGAAATAGAGCTGAACTTAATCATTTGAAAACTCTTACGAGTGCTCTACGATGCATCATCTTATATCTATCTATCGACATATTGTAATATTCCAGCCCAGTCGTTTCACACTTTATTCAATTATCGCTTCTTTTTTCCATAAACACATTGCAATTTCCTCAATCCCTTCATCTTTTACAATCGCTTTTCACTATATATTTATTTAATCCTTACTATAAAAAAATGTAACTTTTTTTCGACTGCAAATCCCATTTGTCTTAAAAGCTACTGCACGAAATTGAATCCGGTTTTCACAGTTGGATTCCAAAATGTCAGGAATACAGGCTTAGGATATTTTTTATCGTTATCTGCTATCCAGAAGCGGAGATCTAAGCTGTTATATGGGCAGAGAGTATTTTTACGAATACCTTCTAGCTCCTAGCTCTAGAATGCGTTGGCCGATGGGAATGGAATTTCTTTTATTATAAATTTCAATTTTGTACAAAAATTTTAAGATATAAATCATTTTCGTACGTTACACAGAAGTTGAACAATAAGCATTAAATTAAAGTAAACATTCAATTAAAAATGACATACAATTCAAGAAAAGCTTAGATCGTTGGATTTTACCAACGACCAGTGGAGATAATTTCGTGTGTGCGCCAAAAGCGGTTTTTTCTTCTTCTGTACCTGCTTGTTGTTTTTTTTTTATTTTATTTCGAAATGGCGAGGAATTGAGGATATCTATACTGTTTGAACGCGCATCACGCAGAAACTAATGGACGGATTTTGATGACATAGTGATTGCTTATGTTCTTGGTCAATATTTTTTATACTTTTTATCCCCGAAAATGATATGGTTTTTACAAAATATTGAAAAAAACTGCATATCCGTGGAAAATTATAATTATTCAGCCCTAGCTCAATAGTAGCTTACCGGATTGAAAAACAAAAAAATAGGTGAATTTAGTAAATTCTCCACTGATTCATTTGAGATATGAATCATCCTTCGGCGTCATCCTGGAGCTAGCTCAGCTCAGCTTAAAATAGTTCATGAAATGTTCGCCAACCATTTTCCAGCAGTGGAGAGTGGAGACTGCAGCCAACAGCCGTGCAGCTGTGGGTGACGTCATAGTGTGTGAATGCGCGCTCAATACATCTTATACAATAAGTATGTACCTATAAATATGTATGTATATGTATATTAAAAGTAATGTTTGTGTGTTCCTCTTTTATTTGTTCGCGCATCGTTCATCCGATTGCGGTAAAACTTGGGGAATGTGCAAAAAAAAACATTGTTGTGCGCACGCCGGGGAAGATTCCTTCTACATTGGGGGAAGATTTCTACTTCATTACAATCCTATTTTTTTTTATTTTTTTTTCCAAAAGCAAACGCATTAATCATGATCACGAGTCTGCACTCGGTGGAGACAATACAGGCGAATCCCTCTACATATGTCGAATTTTCACGGGCGATCAAAATTAGTGCAAGTTAGAGGGATTTTTGAGAAAATCGAGCTAGAACGATTAATCCTTTTTGTTGAAAACCCATGTATTCATTCAAGAAAAACTTTTAAGGAATATTAATTAATAAAAGAATAATTTGTGTTAAGTTAAAGAACACTTTTTTACACTTCAGCTTCGAAAAATCATTTGGACCTACCAAAAAAGCATTTAAACGAGGAAATAGCTCAAGTTTTGAAAATCAGAAAAACATGGCAGGCGGGCGAAGCAAGGCGAAGCAAGGCGAGTACGGGTCTTAAATACAATTACCCGTCAATCACCTTCCCTTTACTATCGCACTGTTCCACTTTTCAAATAAACTCACTCTTGAGTCTCTGCTAACTGACTGGCTCACAGCGCCTCCTGTTGGGGTGTATTTATACTTCAAACTAAATACTCGAACCTTCTGTAATGTTCTAGGAGGAGAACATTCTAGATCTCAACTCCCACTGGGATGCGTTCCACAGCAGATCGGCTAGATGGCGCTATCTTTGATAAGTTCATTTTGGACTGGATACAATATCTTCTATATACATACATACATAGTGTTGTATGCAGCCCAAACATTTTTTTTAAGTTTCGATTTCAGAGCATTTCGACGTTTTTGACTGATGAGAGAAAGAGGGCATTTTTAAGTATCAGGTTATTTAAAATGTTCATGTTTTCAGTGCGCTATCTAGCGCATACTATAGAACTATGAGTAATATGAGTTTACACCATCTTGGACCATTCGAAAATCATTTGTGTTATACGTGAATTTTGGATTAAATCAGCGAACGCAGTTTGTAGATATGCATGAATTATACTTCTCTTTCAAGTGCTTTCTATATAGATCTAAATTCCCCATCATCAAAAGAAATTTCATTTGTGTTATACGTGAATTTTGGATTAAATCAGCGAACGCAGTTTGTAGATATGCATGAATTATACTTCTCTTTCAAGTGCTTTCTATATAGATCTAAATTCCCCATCATCAAAAGAAATTTCAATTTTCTAAATGGAACGTCAAGTGCCAGCCTGTATGAACAGTATACAGCAGAAAAACATAACAAATACCGCGCAGTGGTAGGTGTACCCGTACTCGTAGCTCTGTTCCCTTCTGTTTGACGTCTAAATGATAAATCTATGTTTAGAATACATCTTCTGGTTAAGTAAATTAAATTATCTTACACTTTTTTTCTACCCTCGACTCAGGTAGATTCTCTTTTTTTTTTCTTATTGCGATTGGAACGTACTAGAATAATGCTATTTCCATATCATTTCCATCCGTGCACTCTGAAAACAATTTGTCACTTCTCAGTGTTTTGTTCTAGGATTTGCCGTGTCGCTATTCCCTGCAGGTATGGATTAAGGAAGGTAGCTTATGGTTTTAATAACTCACTCGACAGATGACGAAACAGTAAAAATAAAAGCCACAAAAAAGGATATGAGAATATATAAAAAAGAATATATTTAGTAGCTGACAAGGAAGGCAGGACGTGTGAAAGAAAAAGATTAGTGGTGGAGTGGAGCTTTATGACAGTTTGTTGAAGTGACAACAGAATCAAAGTGAAGTATCTCGTCTTGACACACATTAGACTGTCAGTTATTAGGATTTGCACTTTTACAAAATGGTATCCTGGGAATCGGTTTGGTGTGAACAAAGGGGATTTTCGTGTATAAAATAATTGAATATGATAATTTCTTTCGAGATGCTGATGTGAAACTGGAACAATTGATTTTTTTTTTTATTTATTTATTTTGCACTTGTTTAGCTAGCAATAAGAGGTAATACTGTAGAAAAAAAGACCATAAGACATGCCAATGGCGGATTTTTTCCATGGGTTGCGTTTGATACTAAACTTCCAAATTCGATTATGACTTCCAGTATTTACGTGAATGATAGCTTCTACTACTAATTACTTCTTCTTCTAACGACTTCAACCTGAATGTACCAATCCTATTTCCCAGTAGGGAAGACTGGCTGTCAAACAAGATTATCATAGACCAGGAAATAGCAATCTTCACCGACAGCTCAAAAATGGACTTACGTAGGTACTGGAGCAGGGTTCTACTCAGATACACGTAATAAACGGGAATCTTTCAGACCACCGGATTCATGCAGTGTCTTCCAGGCGGAACTACTGGCGATTGAAAAGGCTATAATATTCATAAAAGGAAGCGACCTTCCTCCGTCGGAGATAGCCATTCTGGTGGATAGTCAGCCAGGATCAAACAGAATAAAATCCAATGTAGTCCAAAAATGTCGCAATGCACTAAATGCCATAAGACACCACAATGTTAGACTGTGCTGGGTACCCGAATATAGCATAGAACGAGATAGCAGACGAACTAACTAGATCTGGATCTTAACTACTTTAGGTCATAGGTTCTTGGCAGGCATAGCAGAGCTCGGAAATTTAAAGATATCGGATCTTCTAAGATTCACCAAGAGCACTAACTTGTTTACGAGTTGGTAGAGCATACAAACTTTCCAAAACAAAGTACTACGTAGCATAGTAAATGCACCCTGGTACATAAGAAATGCCGATCTACATAGAGATCTAGAAGTTGAAATGGTTGAAGACGAAATGGCTCTTAGGTTTATTGAACATAGCAAAACCTAACAGCTTAAGTCGATTTGCGAAATACAAGACCGATTTAAAACTTCAAACTGTTCTCCTGAAAAATGTGCAAAATCGACTTTGGCAGTTATGGTTTGTGACCACTGATATATTAGTCCATTGCGCTTTTCGTCCGCTTTACTTATTTTATTTTATCTTTAACTGTACTCTTTAAATCTTAGATACAAAAATATGTTCATACATATGTACGAGTAGTATGTACTCGTACACAAATGTGTATTGGTTTCAAGTTTCAAGCAACGTCCATTCACCAAATCAACCCCACTCTGTACTCGTATTTACGTCTAATGCAAAACCATTACAAACCATAAAACCATATTTGTAAATAAATAAATAAAAATAAAACAAAGAAGAGGCAAAAGATACACATGTGGGTACTCGAATCGAAGAACAAGCTCCACATCTGACCTGACCACCTTTGATAAATATCCACCAACAACGAGCGAAACCAAAAAATGCCAACATACCATCCTGCCATCCTGGTGAAACAAAATTTGTTATTTGTTTATTTGTTTAAAGAATTTCCATTTTATTTTCGCGTGATCTCCTTACGCACATGGGCTCGTTGCAGCCGCACCCCACCACCATCATCATAGTGTGATGGCAGAGGCAACAAAAAAAAACACCTACTCTCATATCTATTTAAACAAATTAATAGACATTGGACAGAAGGGTGGATACGGAATATAAAAAAAAATAAAAATTATAGCACAATGAGATTTTCGAAAACTTCCAACGAAAATCCCTCTTCTCGTGCGGAACGTTGAGAAATTCGATGTTTACATAAGAGGTTCACTGGGCGCTAGTTATTTATTTGCCCTTCACAAGCAGTGTCTGGGCATTTCAAGGATCCAATGGAATGTTTCTTTTGTATGCTATTTGCATACGTACCAAAGCTTAAATAGTGAGGGGGTGTACTTGCAAGTACGAGTACATATAGCTTTCAGGTGAGTGCACAGGAATGCACCTACAATAGAGAATATGAAACTTTGTTCATAATTTATAATACATGGAGTTAAGTAAGAAAAAAATAATGTAGTTAAGTGTTAACGCTAGTCATGGACACAAACGAAGCAAGTAAGTCTTCAGTTTTATTTTATTTTCTTTCCAATAACATGTGTTTGCTTTACCGAATATGATTTTTGGCGTAGAAAAGATATTTGTTATGATTTTAATTTATACATAGGCACAAATAATGTACGTTTTGTAATAGAAATTGGCAATTAGAGCAGATCATCCACGTGAGTGGACATTCAATTTTAAAAAAAAATCTATAAGAGGTACGATGTTTGTTTGGATGATTTGGCAAATATTCTTCAACTAGATCCTAACTACACTGGAAAGCGTTAGAAATATTTTAATGATGCGTTAAATTAATTCAGGTCCGAAGGGGTTATGTAACTCACAAAATTTATGATATGTTTTCAAAGATAACAAACTAACGAGGGTTTGTCATAAAATAAAAAAAATTAATTTACATGTTCTCAAAATTAACAAATTCTTTGGACTATAAGGTTAGGTAAATAAAAAAATTAAATAAATTGCTGAATGTTGCTGCACGTTTCTGGAAAAAACAAAAGCAATGTCTTTAAAGAAGCATGTGATCAATTTTGTGAGTTAACCTTACATTATAGATAGGCGAAGGCAAAACAGTTCAACCCGTTTTTAACTGCCTAACACAACATACTCGCTTAAATTTTTTTGTTGGAAAGGTTGTGAAGCCATGCAGTGCAGTATGATGTAAACCATGTAAACCATGCAAACCATGACGTCCAGATGCCAAAACGTTTCTTGTGAGGCCGGAAGTATTTCCGAAAATCGACCACCAAGTCTGAGTGTTGCACGTCTTCCTCATCACGATGAGGAATTTCTCTCTATTGAGAAATGGAGAAACCAATTTGCTGAAGTTATGGAATGGGACTCTCGAACGTGATTTATATATGGAAAGCGGGTTCTCAACGGAACGGCGAAACTTCTTCTACGAACTTTTTTTGTGAAAAATTGGTCAGAGCTTAAATCTGCATTGCTGAATGAGTTTTATAGAAGTAACCAGTGCCGATATTCACAATCAACTGCGAAATCGATGGAAAAAGCGGGAAGAATCTCATCAGCAGTACATTTTCGCCATGCAAGAAATTGCATCTCTGTCGGAGGTGGAGGATGCTGATCTGTTGCAGTATATAATAACCGGTATTCGCAATTCTCATACAAATAAAATCTTATTATATGGAGCGAATACTGTGGATGAACTCAAGTGTTTTGTGAAGAAGTACGAAAAAATGCGATCTACAATTTCGTCTGTAAACAACTCGATCCATATTAACCACTGTTTAACAGAAGTGAAGTCTGCTCAATTCGTTAGTGTCAAATGCTACAACTGCAGTGAGAGTGGACATTATAGTA
The DNA here is from genome assembly GCA_949775065.1 of Brachyopa scutellaris. Classification (NCBI taxonomy): domain Eukaryota; kingdom Metazoa; phylum Arthropoda; class Insecta; order Diptera; family Syrphidae; genus Brachyopa; species Brachyopa scutellaris. The sequence goes on from OX459112.1 coordinate 125,096,033, forward strand.
GTAATTGCCCCAAACCACGGCGTACTAAAGGATCGTGCTTCAAATGCGGTAACCTTGGTCATCGAGCATCCGAATGTAACGTTAAATCAGTTGTGCTAACACTGGGAACAACTAACACCAATCTTGAAGAAGTGCAGCACTAACAACAGGTGGAATGCAGACACATCAATAAAGTTACCAAACCTAAAAATAAATTTGAACTTCTACTTAGGTATACTTTTAAAAGCAGAGATGAGTCACCAGCAAATTATTCAACGACGCACGCTGCTTAGGCTTACACTGATGGATTTTGAAAGCCCCATAAGTTTCATCCAGCAGCAATGTGTACCTCAAATCCTGACTAATCCCGTTGATGTTGACATTTATAAATTCACTGGTATTAATGATAGTCCATTAGGTGTATTACGTATTAGGTACCGTATGTTCACAAACATATTTTCAACATAATGTTGTTTGTCTAAATTTAATAGCAGTAAATGATTTAAGCATGAAATATCCTGTCGTTTTAGGTCGCGACTTTTTAAATTTAAACAAAATGGAACTGATGAAAACTGATAATGTGAACGTGGTAAATAAGCAGGTTGAAACAGGTAATCATAAAATAAGTGTTTTAACTGAACATTTTGAAGAACAAATTATGAACATCCAAGAACAAGATGAAAGAATTTTGAATACCAGATTTGATCTAAATATTAATAAAAATATATCGCATGTAACTAGATAAAATAGTATACAAATAGTATCTGAAGCTTGCTCTAAAGATAGAACTGAATTAGCACAAATCTTACATGATAATGTTAAGATGTAAATCCGTTTAACTAAAGATGAACATTTTTTTTGCACACCGCTTAAATTACCTCATTCTCACATAACTGAATTAAAAAAAATACTTGACGATTTTTAAGAACGGAAAATTATACGCGAAAGCGATTCACCCTATTCGTCGCCAATTGTCTTAGTACAGAAACGAAACAATGAGCCTCGTCTCTATATTGACTATCGGACTTTAAATAAATTTACACTTTTTGCTATTCTGACAACTGTCAAAATATGCCTCAAAATAGCTGTGTTTCAGGAAAGATTAAACGACAGAGTGAAGGTGTTTTACTTAAGCGACGAATTAAACTCCACTTTGAGTTTAAACTCTCACTGTAAAACTGCGCATAAGTATTCTAATTTGAAGAGAATAAAAACTGATATTTGTAAGAAAAAGAGAACAAAAATAGATCCGTGACCGTAAGGAAAAAGATAGTATAAAAAAGATCAGACCAAAAAAAGAGAACATGTTCTCTTTTAAAGAGATACGATGAACACCCTATCAATTATGGGAGTCACTGTATGTATCAGATTCTACACTTTTTCATCATTAACAAAAATTAAATATCTGTCCAAATGTCATCAACCAACCAACCTTCTAATTAAATAAACTTTAAGTTGGAAAGACTTCAGAAATCATTTACAAAATCATTTTAGAAAAAAGTATTCAACTATCGACCAAATCAGCGACATCAGCGCTCCGGCTCGGAGAATATTCAACTCTAACCCGGAGGGTCAGCGCAGCAGAGGACGACCTCGCCTAAGGTGGCGCGATCAAGTAGAACAAGACCTCAACCAACTTGGAGTGCGCAACTGGAAGCGGTTAGCTAAGGACCGGGCTAACTGGAATAGGTTGTTGGTTGAGGTCTTGGTCCACCCCGGACTGTAGCGCCACCTAAGTAAGTAAGTAAGTATCGACCAAATATTCTCACTTGTTAATATAGCGGAGATTTATAAAAATAAACACAAAAAGCTATATACATTTTTTGTAGATTTCCGAGCAGCTTTTGATACCATACCGCGCAAAGCACTATTCTATAAAATCTACCATATCGGATTCTCAACAAAAATCATTAATGTTTGGAATGCTATGTATGAAAATAATATGGCTTACATTTGGAATGGGACCCACTTATCTGAGGAGTTTGAAACGACTATTTTTTTTTTTTAAATAATTCACGCGCGCTAAAGGGGTTATGAATACCCTTAAAATGTCTTGCACAGCGCGGGCCACGATGGGGGTATAACAAGGATGCAGTCTAAGCACATTGCTGTTCATTTTATATATTAACGACATAATATAGATGGTATTATAGGAGGAATAGAGACAAGTCAATCGAAAATCCCAGCCCTGTTATTCGCAGATGATATGGTTTTCCTCGCAGATACTATATGTAGAAAGTATGCAGCTGATGATGATTAACAGATTGGAGAACTATTGTAAAATTTGGAATTTATTTCTTAACCTAGCAAAGTCGAAGACACACTTAAGCTTCATTTGGACGTTGTGGTACGAGTAATAGCAATGGATGAAAAGAGAATACCGGAAATAGTATTATCGCGTAGAAGAGTGGGAAAAGTTAGCGTCTGACTGCGAGTTCAATCTATCAATCTACCATTAACGAACAGCTAGTATCTATAAAGAAAAAGTTCAACACCCTACTAGAAAAATCAGGTAAAAGATTATATGACGCCCAAGCATCACAATACAGACTATACTATAGCAGACTGGACCACTACATACGGGATAGAATATATTTTCTAGATGGTACATCAACCGATAAAATGAGCACAATCTTTAGAATAAGAGGGGAACTCTTACCCCTTAATTATATCCCGCACCGCCCAGAACTTCCCATCCTGTGTAATCTATGCAACCGGAAAGAGCGCGAGGATGTATACCACTTGCTAGCAGTATGCTGTATGCGGTATGCCGTATGCCCCATCCTTAAAGAACTCCGTTTAGTTATATTTGGAGTGCATGTACTCCAGGTGGAAGAAGCGATAAGCATTCTCAATGGAGACAGAGGCTGGGATAAATTAAATAACTATACATCGAATGCCCTACGATGCAGAAGCTGCAAAACCGAAGAAATTTAAAAAAATAAAATAAATCTAAACTTTAGGAATAGGTATAAATATTGGCGCAGGGACATAACTCCAGCGGGCAAGGTAATGGCTAGAAAGGGTTGTTATAGCTTATGTACGTCACCCCCCAGTACTCACATAAGGTTGTAAAAAATCGAATTCAATTAGAGTAATTTCAAGGCGCTTGTCTAAAAGCGAAGCTTTTGGTTTGAAAATAAAAAGAAGTAGTCGCACATAAGTCATACGAAAAAAAAGTAACATATTATGTAGATGCCTTAAATAAACATGTAATCCTACACGTAATTAATGATGAATGTGAACCTACAGATAAGAAGAAAATAAATACTGCAAACATCAAATAAGATACAAACTGATATTAATTAACTTACATACGTGATGCTGATGATGATGATGATTATTGATAGCACATGCAAAGCCATGCAGGAAAACAAACAACAGCAGACATAGAAAAAGTTTTGACTCATGTTGGATAGCTGAAAAGAAAATCTTATCCAAAGCCAAAGGATTCTCCCACAGTTCCACAAGAACGGATGGGGCGGAGGCACGCAAGAAAGAGTAGAAGAACGCAATTAATTTGAGACGCGCCACCATATGGCAAGGGCGCCTTTAAGATTTTTATGGCATATTTTACCGCCCGAAACGATGTGAAAATTACTGTTTTAACAAAAATTTATTTGCATCCTCCATATAGTGGAGTATTTTAATAGTTTTTGAATACCACTGCAAGAGGGTGGCGCATCTTGGCACTTGTTACATGTGCTGTACAACGTACAAAGTCAACAGCGATGCTACAATATAGATACGATGACGCGGACAGTGATGTCGAAGTGCTTTAAATTAAAAAAAAAAAATAGTACCTGACAAGTGTTCGTTCTTTGTTACAACTTCATGCAAAATGTGAACTTACAAATCTGAAAAGTTTATTAAAATATTGCTCTGTACTTTTACAGAAGCAATTCTTGAAATTAAGGATAGTGCGGGGTCTAATTGTAAATCCATCACATCTACATACCCTTCCTATCCTATCCTACTAATATATAAATGTGAAAGTTTGGCTTTGGATGTTTGGATGTTTGGATGTTTGTTGTTCAATAACACCTTAACGGTTTAACAGACTTGAATGAAACTTTCGGGAATAGATAGTCTACTTCCTGGATTAGAGATTAGGCTACTTTTTATACAAAACATACAATTCCTTGATTCCATAATTCGAATTATTCCAATTTCCGCTTTTATGATTTGGTCATTATTTTTGGGTACACCATTGTCATTGATCGTCAGACTGTTGGAAGAGGGTTGTTTCTGTAGATGTTATGCTCTTCTCTTCACCTCAAATCCATCGCTATCGCCTATTCTTTACCCATACGCGCATTGAATGCACGGTTGCCACTCCCAAAAAAAAAATCCTATCGAACTTCCCAATAAAACCTACCAAACCAGAGAAAAACCTACCAAAGCAAAATGTATGTTTTTTAATAACGTAAAGCTAGCCAATAATAAATAATAGTCGAAGTTGTACAGTAAAACCTCTTTATTGCGGCACTCCAGGGAACTAGGACAATGAGAACCAAATTGGAGGTGCCCCGATTTGAGAGGACCTCCCAATTGGGCGATGGTCCTTTAACAGTATTGCGAGAGATCGGCACTGAAATCGAAGCTCAAAATATTCGAAGAATAGTGAAGCACAGTGTAGGTAGTGTTATGTTGTGGGGGAGCATGGCTTGCTCCGGCGTGGGAAAGCTGGCGTTTATTGAAGGTGGATGGACCACTACATGTATCTCGACATACCAAAAGCAAATCTACGTCCATGAGTAGAGAAAATATGTCTGGATAGCGGCTGGATATTTCAGCAACATAACGACCCTGAACACACCTCTCGAAAAAGTCCAGGAATGGTTGTTATACTATGCTCCAAGGCTCTCCCACAGAGCCGGGACCTAAGCCCCATAGAACATTTGTGTGACTACTTGGAAAAACAGCTACATAAACACCGAATTTCGTCAAAAGCGACTCTGATGGGAGCTCTCCAAGTAGAATGGGATCGTGTTCCCGAAGTTTTACGCAAAACCTGGTCTCTTATATGCCACATCGACTAAAAGCTGTCCTTCAATCTGATGGAGGCCCCCAGTAGGCAGCCCGATTCCATCAAAATATCAAAGTTGGAATTTATCGTACGAGGAATTTTGTCGTTTGAATGAAATGCATTAATCCTTTTTGTTTAAGTCATAAGAAAATAAAATGAATTTGAATTTAATCTAATATCTAAATAATCTTTGTTTTTTGTTCTGATTCTTTAATCTTAGTCCTTTTTTGAGTGAACTGCGTAGGTACAACGCATTTATGTGTGTCTTACGATGAATTATGTCGGCCTGTGTATGTTTTTTTTTTTTGCGTCGCTGGCACTCAATCGCTCAATCGCTCAGTACGTGGCCTAAGCCTTAGGAGTTTTCCTCTGATAATATCTTTGAACAATTTTAAGACTACGATGTAACAAAGCACGACAGTGATCAATTAAGAATTGTATTTTAAACATTGAAAGATAAATATTCAAGTTTGAGTATTAGTGTGAACCCACACTGAATATAACAAAACTGTGTTAGACAAAAAAAGCAATTTTTTTTATTGTTTTTAAAGCATAAAATACACACATTTCAATGCGAGTATCCACATTGAATAAAGCAGACTAACGCAGGTGATTTTTCTTGACTGTCTAAAGCATAAATCGCACGTGTATTTATGGGGATACCCACATTGAAATAAGTAATACAGTCAAGTTAGTCAAGTTAGTCAAGTAAGGCACAGGCATGAGAAGACAGTTTAGGCATAAAAAGGCGAAAAATACATGAAATCAAATGGGAGCGCCCACATCAACTCAGTCAAACAGACAAAATAGACAAAATGGAATGAAACATGCGAGCGATGACTTATCGGAATTAATGTTCTATTCATTCAATTTCTGTAGAGCCGAGTGTAGTGTAGTATCGAATCAAGATATGTGACGGTGAAAAACTATTATTTTTGATTGAAATTCGGGCAGCGATGTATAATAATTTTAAATTCAAAGAACATAGCGACAAACGAATTATTGACAAATTGTGGTCAGAAATTGCTGAGGAAATGCAAACTGCAAGTAGGTTCGTTTTTTTATGATAATTCATTGTATTTAACATTTTTATTATGTACGTATGTACATATACATACTCCATAGTACATAAGGTACATTACATAACACCAGCAATATTTATATTGGCATGGAAATGATCCGTCTGTTGAATTAAAATACTTCATAAATTCCCTTCGTATACCAATTGCTATGCTTGTTGGATGATTTGACACTGCTATTACTACCATCAGCTCGAGATGTTGTAATGGAAACTTCACGTAATTTGTTGTGCATATCCGTATATTTTATATTTTTCGTTCCTATAAAATTGTGAAAAATGCAGGCTGTCATTGTTATAATATCCACTTTATCTGGAGATACCAACATAACTTTTTCCAAAACCCTAAATCTTTTTGCAATCGTACCAAATGCACACTCCACCAATCTTCTTGCTCTCGATAAACGGTAATTATAATATTGAAGTTAATTGGACCAAAATCTAATAATTGTTAAAATTTGAACAATTGACACAGCTCTTTTGTATTTTTTGCTCTTCATTAGGAGAAAACTAAAAAATCATGCCTATCAATAACCCACACCAAATGAAACAAAGCAAAAATGTGTTTTTTGACTTGCTTTATTTGGTGTGGGTTACTACCAGGCTTTTTTGCTTTGTTTGTCTATGCTTTATTTGGTGTGGGTTCACCCTTAGTATCTACACGAGCACAAGGATTTCTGATTTAGACTCTAGCGCAATTATTTAACGTGGACGAAGAATGCTTGTTCACTCAAATAAAAAAACAACAATAAGTGAGGCCCGGCTAGCAAAATGCTAGGACAACTTCAGTTTAGTCGCACATAGAAATCATCAAATCATTTACTCAATGAACTTGGGGTAAGCCCATTGGTCTTTAAAAACATGAAACGTCATTACTGAAAAAAAAAGGAATTATTATTTGACCTATGACGGTGCCTAAGCCTAAGACCAATAAATTGGCAATCGGTTCTACCTGATATCATTCTGTCTGTTTCCTTCGGCTGTTTTACAACGCAATGAAAACTAAGCGGTATCCATGGCCAAGCAGTTACTAACCACAGACAATCTATAAGAAATATCCAAGTTATTTTATCGATACAAGATATGAAATATCTAATGCTGGCATATCACTCATATTATGTTGTCATAACTTTTCTCAACCAGGGTTGTCAGGGTCGCGCCCGGTTGCAGAGGAAGGCTAATTATTCGGTACACAATTCAGAGATCAATAATAATATTTATGCGGCAGATGAGATGGTGGGTGTGGTTCAATTTCACAACCAGGTCCGGCAACTAAGAAGACTAAAGGCTTCCAATTAAGTTAGTAGCGGAGTAGAAATAGCTCTTAATTTCAGAGAGCACTGTTGTAATGTGCTCATTATCGGATTTAATGACTTTCTTGTATAAAATTGTTATACTCATATTTATTTATTTATTTTTTATGAGACTGTCTACTGCCGCGACGTAGTATTTTGATTCATAAGATAGTAAAATGGGGTAGAAATATTCGGCGTAGTAGGTAATGGCTTTATATGTAGCCGAATCTGTCAAAAAGAAACTGTTTCGAAATGGGCCTGTCAAAATTGTAGGGATAATTCGAGGGTGTGTTCAGTAGTTAGGGGAAAGTATTTCCTCTTTTCCTGTTTTTATTATGTTCGTGCAATGTGAAGTGCGATGTAAAAATGAGAATGTGAGGTTTAATTCTTTTTTATTATTACTCGCAGGTCCTGTTTGATTGTTGAAATTTAAGTTCCAATGACTTTTTCATATTACATAATGTGTATACATTTTTCAGTAATTATTTATTTATTTATTTGTCTTCAAGATTAAAGACTTTCATATTTTACAATATCATAAATTTACAATGATTGAGATTATTGTACTATAAAGAATTCAAAATAATTAATTTACAAGAACTTCTACTTAAATTAAAGTCAATTAAATGTTCGTAATTGTTAAAGTTAATGCAGACATTAGAAATAGGCTCATTGGGACAATAGTTTGTTTTTAAAAATCGAGAGGGTGCATATCCAGAATGATTAGACTCAACCGACCAGATATATTGGCTATATAAGATTTTTTTGAGAGAATCGTTCTACGCTCTACTTTTCTCCTTACTTTTTTTCAATGAATGCATTTTTAAGTCTGCACAAGCTTTTATTTAATTTTTCAAATTAAAATTCAAATTGAAAAGCAAAAAACAGTTTGCTTTCTGAATTTAATTTATATTAAGACAGCTTAATACATTTCTATAAAAAAAATTCTAGAAGGATAAACAAATCGAACAGAGCAATATGTAAAAACCTCAATGTCACCTAGTACTAAAACTGAGGTGTCGTCTAACCCTAACGAACAAGTCTATAAGCGGAATGATGGATATGGGCGATCAAAGCGACTTTCATGAATACGGTTTTCATTCACGAGCGACAGGTCGTGCTCATAGGTCCGTGATTAGAATCCGTCGATGCTCTGAGCTCCATGATTTTAGAAAACTTGTCGAAAATCTTCAAATGAATTGTACTCGTGTCTGTAAACAGAAGGCTTACCAGCAGCTGCGTCACAAAGGCGACGGGCCAAAATAATGGGGTGCTTTGAAGCAGCACGACCTATTTTTCTCGGCTTTTACCACAATTTAGAATGGCTCTTACGCTTTAAGACATTATCTTCTTTAAAAAGAGATCTAGAGGAAGCAATTTGGAACGGCTTGACTGCAAAGAAAATCTACAAATACCCAACAAAAATTGATATCGTGATGGTGATATTGTCACGCATTAAAGAAGAAAAAAAACTCATTTTCATACCGGTTGTCCAGCAAAAGAATGTTGTTGCCAGAAACCTTAAATATCCGGTTTAATTTAAAGTTTATTTGCAAACACCGATTGGCAAAGTATCTTTCTCTTTCAAGGTTATCCCAAAATGGAAACAAACTAAGAAGCAATGAACTTGAATAACGATCTAAAAATCTACCAAAGCTCCGTGACCTTACACCCACGTTGCATGCTTGAATTAGATAAATACGTACGTACGTATCTGTAATTTGAAATTAACTATTTAAAGTTTTTTATTTAATGATCTTAATTCTAAATAATCCGAAAAAAATGTTACGGTTTGTCTTAAAACAGACAATCACCGTTAATAAGTCAACAAAAGGAAATGCTAATTTCTGAATGATTGGTATTAAAATAAGCCGATGACCAAAATACAGATATGACATCATTTTAAAGATACTGTGTTAAAGTGTTTTTTTTTTTTTTTTAATCTGCTTACCTGCGCCCCATGGTAGTTTAAGTAAACGTTTTATACTTGGATTTCTTCGAACTGTTTGAGCAATAACTGGTTCAGCAGCACCACCACCACTGGAATCCATCGTTAGCTTCCTTCCGTTGTTGGTTGTTGTGTTAGATAGAAAATGTGGAATTTTTGTTTTTTTTTTTTAACTTTAAGATACTTTTATTATTTTAGTTTAATAACTTATCTTTCGATTTTTATTTTTACTAATAATTCAAAACTTTTGCTGGCATTTTTTTTACGAGATTTTGTTTTCCTTAAACGTTGATTGTTATTTTTGTTAAGAATTTTCAATTTCTTATCACTTTATTGCCCGCAAAGTGTATAGCCTCGAAAATGTCAAACAAAAGAGGTTTTGTATACATTTACATACTTTGACGACAAACGTACAGTAGTGCAAAAAATTATAGACTCAAACGTAAATTTGCAGTTTTCTTGGAATGAGTAGTAAACTTTTATCATTAGTTTGGTGACAAAATATTGCCAACCGAAAATAACTTGGGGAAAACCCTTTCATGGCTTAATTTTTTTTTACCAGGGATGGCAATTAATTTTCTAAAAAAAAAATCGCCTGTAAGCTCAGGCCTTTTGGTCGATCTCAGGCTTAGTTGTAAAGCGTAGCTTGGTCTGACAACAGTTCTTAAAAAACAATGCAGACATTCTGGAGTGATAATAAGCAGATTTTTGTTTTACGCAGTGACTTTTTTAAAGTTCTAAATATGCCCCATAGGAAACAATTAACGGACATTGAAAAACAAAGAAAAGTCGATTTACAAAATAGTGGGATGACGCAAAAACAAATTGCCAATGCAATCAAGGTCTAGTGAAAACCAGCAAAATGTTCGCCGACGCACGGGAAGACGTTCTACGTGAAATGTCCAAAATAGGAGCTTCTTCGTCCCAAATGGTTCGTCGTATTAATTTGGACTGCGATTCTAGCCTCATTAGAATATGGGCAACAACCTCAATAAACTTGAAGTTTCGAAAGTGCTTGTGCAAGCCACCACTGAAACAGCGACATAAGGAAGAAACCTCCAACACAGTGAAATGTGGTTTCATTTGATCTTCAGTTATAAGAAAAAATTAAAACTATAGTCTTCGGGCCGGATTCAAGTACTATTGGTATGAACTCAGGAAATAAAGGAAGCGGGCCTTTAGGGGGAAGAGGAGTTATGGCGTGGACAGTTCTAATTGGAAATCTGAAAACAGAAATTGTTTTTATTTCTGGAAGAATTGACGCTAAAAAGTGCCAAGAAGTGTTGGAAGAGCATCTTATTCCCTTAATAACCCTAACAGAGGACGAAGATGTCATATTTCCACAAGACAACGCTCCTATCCATACAGCACGAACAACAACAACGTGGTTTTCGGAGCATGGAAATAAACTTTTACGGTGTCCAGTTTTAAGTCCAGTCATACACCCCATTGAGAACATGTGGGGCATCGACGGTTTCTTTCTTCTTTGAGTAGCGCAACAGTTCGGGTTGAACCAGGGCCTGCTTCACGCAACCATTTGTGTGTGCGTGTTATATTTTTGCACGAATGTAGGGGACGGGGACCTACAGTTTTTTGCCGACTCCCAACGGTGAGTTGAGAAGCTCCTCATGACAAATGATACTCCTTGAATGATTGTCAGACGTTCGAAAGAGGTGGCATCGTGAAAAAACTTTCAGGTGTTTGCTGGGTTTGAACCCGGGCAGCATTGCGTAGTAGTCCAATGCACTAACCACTACACCATGGTGCTCAGGGGCCGCCGCACAGTGGCCAATTTTGTGTCGTTAGCTGGACTTAAATCTTAAATTAACGTTTTTTAATTCTTTTAAAGCAAAATTTATTTAATTATGATTCAAACAACATACTTAATGCTTCAGGTGGCAACGATTTACTTTTTTTTTTGAAGATGCCTTTTATCAATTATAATAGGGTCGGAAGGAATGAGTAACTTTTGAAGTACATCATCGTTGGTGGAGTTTCGTGACATATTTCCTAAAAAACTTTACCTGCATATCTTATAATCTTTTTGACGCGCTTCTAAAGTGCCATTCAACAGTTGGCCTACATGCTTAGCGAAGCTTTCAATTACGTCAGCTCCTTGCAGAAGGATTTTGTGGACGTTCACGGGCATTTTGTACCAATTGTATTTGTTGGCAAACAATTTGCTGACTGTATCTAAACAATACTTCCGAAATTTGGTTGCGTCAATTTTCAATCCAGAGGAAAGAGTTTTCAGTACTATGGCGAATCCATATACAAGTTAATGCTCTGTTCCTGTTATGCACCCCTTGATCATTGAAAAATGTACCAGCAGTGTTTCCTTCATGCATATTCTCATCCTTATTTCGGAATATCTACTAATATTTCCAACCCATTTTTGAACTCGTCTGGAATTCGTACTTACTTACTTAGTTGGCGCTACAGCTCGAGGTGAACCGGGGCCTGCTTCTCGCAACCATTTGTGTGTGCGTGTTATATTTTTGCACGAATGAAAGGGACTTACATTTTTTTGCCGACTCCGAACAGCGAGTTGGGAAGCTCAATCGTGACAAATTATACTCTTTGATGCTTGTCAGACATTCGAAAGAGGCGGCACCGTGAAAAAACTCTTTGAGGTGTTACACCCGGCCAGGAGTTGAACCCGGGCAGCATTGCGTGGTAGTCCAACGCACTACCCACCACAGCCACGGCAAATTCGTACGGGCATTTGAAATTCTTTGCAAAGCCAAGACTCTTTAAATTGTAAGATCACATGCAGTGTACGCTCCTTTGCCGCCCACTTTTGAAAAATTAGTGATACATACCTTTGGGCGGAAGTTATGCATTTAGTATGTTGTTCATCACTTATGTTCATGTTCAATATGGAAAGCTTTGTATACACATACTACTGCTAAATTCGCACAATCAGAAATGGAAGATTTAAAAAATCTGTCTGTCTTATCATTTTATACATCTAAATATGATTACGTTTCTAGGGTTAAACACTAAATTAAAGTGTAATACTGGAACTGGACAACAAAATAACTTTCGTAACTGTACTATGTGGTACTTTTTTTTATCTCTCTTTATACACAAAAATTGATTGATTTGTTTATCACTAAATTTATTAATCTAAAGCGTCTTTTTTATATTGCAATTTTTATAGTTATTTCAATTTATTTTTTTGTTTTGTATAGTACTTATAATGAGGAGTTTGGGACATTTTTCAGTTTTTAAAAAGATCTTTAAAAATGGTAAAAACTTGCACAGTGACGAAGTCAATTTTTAACTGAAACAGATAAAATCAAACTGAACTTAAGTTGCAACATTATGGAGCTTGTACCGTTACAAATTCAAGTGTGTATGGGAAAATTTTTTGGTTTGAACTTGTCATTTGTATTGTGCTCTCTAGATAAAACGGTAAAAAAAGTAACGAAAACGAATTTAAATTTTTTATTTATGACCAGCTAAATCGTCCACTGTGCGGCGGGGCGGTTTACGATCAGGAAACGCCAGAAATTCAAAACGTAGAACAACTACAGAGTTAAAAAGGTTGCAGATCGTGGTGAGGCTAAGCAGAACCTCGAGAAGAAGTGAGCAAAGTGCCTATATGAACAAATTTTAACGAAATGTAATTGCTGCATTATGGATGACGTAGCGTATTGCGTCGCAGATTTTGGACAAATACCAGGTAACAAGTATTACGTCGCACTTTTTGTGGGTGGTGTTTAGCAAAACTTTAGAATTCGGCGCGTCTCCAAAAATTCCGAAAAAAAATCTGATTTGGCAGGCTATCTGTTCGTGTGGTAGAAAAAGATAAGAGTTCATAACATATACGAGACTATTAAAGCTTATTTAAGATCATGAAGAGGCTATATTGTTTTGGCCTGATTTGGCGACATCCCACTATGCAAAAAAAAAAAAACTCTGCAATTCTTTGAGCAAAATGACTTCAATGTTGTACTGAAAGATGCCAACCCTCTCAATTGTCCGGAACTGCGTCCAATACGGCCCTAACGAAAGCCAAATTAAAGAAAAAAAGCTGCACTTGTGAAACTTAACAAATTGTTCGACGAAAATTGCGGCAAGTTCCCAAGACGTTCACTGACAAACATGAACAAAGCCTCATGTGTAATGTCAAAACTAGAGTTCTCGCATTTTGTCGAGGATAAGATAAACTCAAAATTGAATATGCAATGTTTAAGACAACATAAACATATATGTATGTATGTATAATATAATAAAATTAAATCGCTCTAAGTTTATATAGCCGTTAATTTTTAAATGTTTCATTTTCCGAATTTAAACGACACATTATACAAAAAAAAATATAAAATTTCTTGAGTTTATACTTTTTCACTGGCGAAATGTGGGGTTTTCCAAAAAAAGCATTTAAGGCATTAACATGGTTTCCCCGAGTTGGTGTCGGTTTACAATATTTTTTCACAAAACTAATCATACAAGTTTATTACTCCTTCCAAGAAAACTGCAAAATTTACGTTTGAGTCTATAATTTTTCACATCACTGTATGTAGTTTCCGCTTCGATACTTTAATTTAACATTTTAAAATAAATAACGTACTCATAATATATATTTTTCCTGTGTTGAGGACGTCAGTCAGATTAAAAAAAAAAAAATTCTTGCAGAATTTTTGTTTTTGTGTTATCATTGTAGCGATAGTGCATATTGTCACATATTGAAATGTAACCTATTATTCTCCTAAGTGCGTGACCTTCACCCACTAAGCCAAATGTTACTTTTCACCACACTTGTCGTTTGCAGAGCAAACATCGAGTGTGTAAAAATAAAACACTGAAGTAAATTTCTCTTTCCAACAAGAGATAGAGTTTATCGTAAGCTTATAATATCGTAAGCTCAGATTGTAAGTTAGTCTGTAAGTCTTTTTAAGTCAGTCGAATCTTTGTTCTTATTGTTCGCCTTCGTATCGACTAAATAAATAAATAATACATTTTTAAATTAAACAAAATGTGGTTTTATTTGTAGTGAACTTAAAACACATAACTACGAGTATATATAAGAATTCAAAAATATAGAACCCAAAAACAAAACAATTCGCCAAAGAATATCAAAAGAAAGGAAAACATAAATAATAATAATAAAAAAAAACACGGAGAAGGAACAATTTTAAGAACTTTTTCTTTTTTGTCGTGAAAAATCGTTCTCAAAATAAATCAGATGCCAAGTTATATGTGTGTGAGAAGCCGCTCGTGTGTTCCATACTCTGGTAGAAGGTATTTTTTTTTTATTGCATTTTGTTGTCGACGTTTGTTGGAATTTATGACTTTGTCGTTTTTTGATACCAAAATAGTTGTGCAGATACATGGAATGGTTTTCTATTTTATGCATTTTCTTGTACATATTTGATTATGTTATTTAAAGAACTCAAACCAAAGGTCAGGGTATTCCGTGTAAGTGGATTCTGAAAAGATCGATTAGGCGTTTAGCTGGCTTGATCTTAGGATAAAGGCGGAACAAGCACAAAGGCAAGATTGTGAAGAAAATACCTTTGTATCCAAGTTATCAACCACCCAGTGTACAAAAGGTAAATCCAGCTTTATAAAACTAACGAAGGTTAGGTTAGGTAGATGGGTGCCAGTGACTAATTAGCTGCTAGTCACTTAGACCAACATTTGGATCCGTTGTGTCCATTTTGCTCTGGAACCTGAGAAGACCGGGTATCAATCTCAGAAGTTTCTTCAACTCAAGTTTGCTTAAGTCCAGGACTTGAGCGAACAAGAAATTACCAAGAGTTCGCAAGACAGCTTCTGCAGGAGTCATTATGAAAGATCCGAGTTCGTCTCTTTCTCGTTTTCCTGGACTGCGATATCCATGTGAACTGATACCCCACATAGAGTCACCATGTTGTGTTTGGATACTAATATTAACTCCAGAGCCTTAACGGCAGCCTGGCTGTCTGAGCATACTGTTATAACCTGGCCAGCAATATTGGTTTCTGCATTTGTTTTTGCACGTGAACAAATGCCGTACGAACTAACGCCATAATGGCGATAATTCACTTTCAAATGCGATTTAATGACATAATCCCCTTATTTGCCATATTCCCTTTAAATCAGAACTAAAGCCATCACTTAAATGTGAACTAACGCCATATGGTATTAATTCATATTCGAATGTGAACTAATGCCATAAAAGGTTTTTGAGCTCTGAAGCACAGCCAGTGCAATAAAATATTATAGTTTTGATAAAACGTTATCATTCCAATGTCACACCACGATCGCGCGATTTTTTTACTTTTAAATTTTCAAATTCTCAAAAACTAAAATTTCATAACTTTGTTTACTCAAAATCTGAAAAACTAGAATTATTTAAGTTTCTTTTCTTATTAGCTATGTAATTATGAAAAATTAAAATTTGAGAAAACAAACTTATAAAATTTTAGTTTTTGATCGCGCGATTTTTTTAGTTTTAAATTCTCAAATTCTGAATAACTAAAATTTTATAAGTTTGTTTTCTCAAACTCTCAAAAACTAGAATTTTTTAAATTTCTTTTCTTTTTAGCTATATAATTATGAAAAATTAAAATTTGAGAAAAGAAAATTATAAAAATGTTGTTTTTGATAATTTGAGAATTTAAAACTAAAAACATCACACGAATCGCACTGTTACTCTCTTTAGCTGCCACCATATGCTGCCAGACGGTTAGATTTGAGATCTCTTTCATAGAGACTGCAGATTAATATGCATGTCATTTAGTTACCTATCACAACCAAAAATGACTGCGGGCTCTTAGACTATAATAACACCATATAACTTTAATTCTTATTTAAAAGTGAATTAATGCCATAAATGGATTATGGCGTTAATTCGGAGTTGATAGTGGATTAACGCCATTATGGCGTTAGTTCGTTCTTTTTGGGGTCAGAATAACGGCTGTGTTCTCAGCTTGGAAACTACTACCATCCTAGCCGATTCTAAAGGAGCGATTGACTTTTAATGTTTCACAGTAAACTCCGGCACCCCTGCCGTGGATCCGTTGGCATAAAAGGCATGTTTTTTTTAACATCGGTGACTAACATTCGCCTCTGTCAGAAAATTTGAAAGTGAAATTATCGAAACTTTATTCATTTATTAAAATGGTGTCCTTAGATCAGACCGATCTAGTGCATAGTCCTAAACCGCCTTGACGTACATCGGTATATATGTAAGTATCGTTTGGTTAGGATTAAAAATCTTCACATAAAACGGATATATAACCGGCGCATGAATACTTGTCGATATAACGCATCATGACCATCTCGACAATACACGAGATGCTGAAGCACAGCAAAAGGTGTATCGCAAGATTGGCGACTTGGGCGGGCCACCGTTCTTCATTTATTTATGCTTAAAAAAAAACTTCTCAGATTATTCACCAACACGGTGTCTTTCCAATGCTCTGGAAGATTGCTTATATTATCCCCCTATACACAAAAGACCCCAAGAACGAAATCTCTAACCACCTTCCCATTGCTAAGCCCTCCTGTATACCCAAACTCTTCGAAAGTATTATTTACGATACAATGTTCTTCCACTGCAAGTCAATCTTCTCTCCTTATCAGCACGGTTTTCTTAAAGGTAGATCAACCAGCACTAACCTAATTGAGTTCGTGTCGATTACTCTGTAAGCATTGGAAGGTGGCTACGAAGTATAACATAAAATATCTCACTTTATAGTCCTTCTTAAACTTAAAGCTCTTGGCTCTCAACCGGGATTTATTGCATGGATTTAATCATACCTCGAAGCGCGTCAATACGAACTGATTTTTAGATGCTCTGTGTCAGACCCCTTTCCAGTTACTTCCGGAGTTCCCCAAGGTAGCCACCTGAGCCCACTTATTTTCATATTGACAATCAATGACGTTGAATGCATCATCAAAAACTCATCTATTTCCATCTACGCTGATGACATGAAAATCTTTAGACGTATACCAACCCCCACTGACTCTCTTCCACTCCAAGACGACCTGAACAACTTCTCATATTGGTGCAAAAAAAATTTCCTTGAGCTTAATGTTAACAAATGTCAAACTATAACTTACTCCAGTAAAGTTCTTCCATCAATTATGCGTTCATATTTCATCGGCGACGAGCTTGTCCCCTCCGTTTCACAAATGCGCAACTTAAGTGTCCTATGTGACAAACAACTTAATTTTCGCTGCCATATCGACCAAATTATTAGCAGAGCCAACTCTATGCTTGGCTTCATAAAACGGTGGTC
The DNA here is from genome assembly GCA_949775065.1 of Brachyopa scutellaris. NCBI lineage: Eukaryota > Metazoa > Arthropoda > Insecta > Diptera > Syrphidae > Brachyopa > Brachyopa scutellaris. Next base: position 125,113,599 of record OX459112.1, read on the forward strand.
TAAGGAATTCTCCAACCCTTACGCCACGAAATTTCTCTACGTCACTTTCGTTAGGCCTATTCTCGAATATGCTAGCCAAGTATGGTCTCCCTACCACGTCACCCATTCATCCAGAATTAAAGTGATTCAACGCTGATTCATTTGTTTTTCTCAACGAAACCTTCAATGGAACGATAGCTATAACCTACCCCCATATGAGAATCGTTTAAAACTGATTAATATGCAACCTCTCGAAAAACGTCGTCTCATAGCTGATACTCTCTTTATCCATATAAAGATATATAACATCGACCATTTCCCTTAACACAAACCCACGCAACCTAAGGTCTTTTCCACTCTTCCGCGTTTATCTCTACCGTACCAGTTATGGGTATAACGAGCCTATGTCTAGAATGTTCCGCACTGCGAATCGTATGCATATGTAGATCATTTGATTTTCAATGCAGCAGGTTTGCACTGAGAAACTCCCTCTACTCAACCTAATTCCCCTCCCTTTCTTAGAAGTTAAGTATTCTCTTGTATTAAATTTTTATATTTCTAATAGTTCTTAGTTAATTTAAGTTTCTAGTTTATATTAGTTTGTATTAGCTAGCTTGTACTAAGCAGAATTAAATAAATAAAAGCACCAACATCAAAGGCCATTTTCGATCCATCAGTACTATAATTAGACTTTTGGGTCTAATGTGGGTCCGCCGTTTGACTATGTGGGACTTTCCCCAATATGAACGCGAATTCGTTATAACGCGATTCCTAAATTGCGGCAAACCCTCCTATAACGCGGTACTTCTACATCGCGGTTCCGCTATAACGCTATCCTCGGTCTTTTCTAACGTGCAAAATGTACACATGTACCTATCGCATTTCTGTGTTTCGATGAATGCCCTTTTAACACATTCAAGTATCGTATAACGCGCTGTTTCTTGAGAACCTAACTACCGCGTTAGGCGAGAGTTGACTGTAGAAGTGCGTTTCAGGATGATTGGACCTACATAGGTTAACATAAAATGGTGTACTACAGCAGTCTGTAAAAATAGCGCATTAAAATTACAGGATTTTCTTATGTGTTTACGACCGCTGTACCCAATTGGGAACATCCAATTGGAGCGTTTTTTTTTTTTGTAATTTTTAGTTAAACTATTAATCATTTCAAAGTTCTAAAGGGATACATGTAAATTATTTAGTTCTGTTGTCATTTATGTGCAGTTTTTTGTACGTGTTCTCATGATTTCAAAAAAAAAATATAAATGAAATAAAGCTTTTTAAATACAAATCAGTGTATTTTAACTTTGGACTTAACAGTGTCAATCAAACAAATATTCATTGACCAGCCCTTTCCAAAAATAGATACTGTCAATTAGAATAAATCAAGATGAACATTATAGGTCCCATAATACAACCTTGAAACCCTAGAACTACAGTGGAGGTCGCTTATAACGACGGTGAAGGGACCGAGCAAATGTGGTCGTTATAATTTGCGGTCGTTATATCCGACTGCCCTCCATAAACATTCAGAGAAAACTTAAAAACAGTCACAGACAAAATGAATTCATTTTATTTTTAAATTATGTACGTACATACATACACATATGTATGTATGTAAGTTCGCGAATGAATTAAATTTTATTTTATTTTAAAGTTTAACAAAATAAACCACTCCAAACGTTATAAGTGACTTCCACTATATTTTAAAAAAGGAAAGTCAACAATGTTTTTTTTTTTTTTAAATTTTTAAAAACATTTACCAAATCAATATCTTCATTTAATTTTGAACAAAATTCAATTCAGTCGACCTGTTACGCTCGTTACAATTTACATATGTGTACATATAAAACACAATGTATGCGGATAATATTTAAGTGATTTGGATAAATATTTATAATGCAAAAAAAATATCGATCTATAATTTTAATTTACATACTTCTTCCTGTCATTTTTAATATCGATATGGTGATATGAAAGGAACAAGTGTACAGGGAGACTTTATTGCGTCGTTTTCGAATTTAACAACAAAAAAGTTCAGGAAATTGGAGAAATAAACTGAAATATCGTCGAAAATCGATTGAATTATTTTTTATTTTTTCTGGCAAATTTGTCGCACTGATTAGAAGAGATAAGGGCGGAGTGTTTTTTGTCGACGACTTAATCCAGCGCAAATATAAAAGCAAAATCCATGTAATTGGGTTAAAGGGACAAAATAACCGAAAAGACGGACCCTTTTTTTCTTTGTTCTTATACTTTGTATTTGCATAATTGATTTTATTGTTTTTTTTATTTTTTCTAGCCAACATCTAATGGATTCGATTATCCTCGTTTTTTTTTGTCGGTTTGGTCACTTTAGATATGAGTTGCTACGAGGACAACTCAAAAAGAAATAAGAGACTACTACGATTAAGGGAACGAGACAAAAATAAAATCAATAGCAGATGTGTGCACCGAGATAGGGATAACATAAAGTGTAAATTTTATTTCGTATTTGCAGCCATTTGTTTATACTTTATGATTTCCTTGGGAACGTGTAGTGCATGTTTTTTTCTTTTTTTTTTTTTTCTTCTTCTTTTCTTTAATTAATCTACCAGGTACAAAATATCCTTAACAGATCGTAACAAATGCAATAATACATATTATATACATAAGATAGAGAAACATTTGAAAGTTGAACTACATAAATTTGAGCTTACATCCAAGTAACCGGCCACAGAATTGAATAAACGTATGCATCGAGTTATTGGTTCGGCCAACCCATAGTTAGTCCTACGCGGTGGAGGATAAAATAGAGGCCTTTCTCTTAAAACTCTTAGAGGCGCGTAAAATGGTAAGGAAAAAAGCAGTTCAGCGCACTGTATTTCGGAGTAGTTCAAACAAGGTTTGGTTTCCGTTCTGGAAATTTAACGCCACCGTTGGTTCCATCTATGGAATTCGTCCGCTGACGTGTATTATAGTGCTGCTATTTTCTCTTGGTCAGCACTCGCGCTTATAAGTTTAGCAAGTCGTACCCGGGTGTGCAGCGACCAGTATCCGATGACTACCACTGGAAGGTAATATAAGCACAATTGGTGTCTAGTAACAGTTACAACACTGGGCTTGCCAGTCAGTGCCTACCCTATTTCTACAACATTCAACCATTTGAAACGATTACCAAAAGCAATCTGAAACGTAAAAGCTGGGTTAGGAAATTTTGTCCGTCCAAGTGAGTTGTCCGTAATGGGAGATTTCACTGTACTTATCTACTGGGAATTGAGCATGGTTCAAACATGAAGTGTTTAGTTTTGGGCACACTGATTGATAGTTGGACTACAAACTTTTGCTTCTTCATTCGCAGTAAAGCAACTTTTCGTAGCCCTTCGGATTATCATTCTTTCGTTTCTAAGTATTGTGTTCTTTTTGTAGGGTTGCCATGGTAAGCATTATTACTATACTTGTTGCATTGAAGGCTTTTAAGCTTACTCAATCGAAATGTTGGTGCTGATAGTATTTATTAATCTTTAACAATATCTGGTGGGTAGGAGAGTGTAACCCTATGGCGACAAAGCTCTATCGGTTGGTGACCCTGGTTTCCACTGAATCTTGGGTGCCTATTCCCATCTGTAATTTACTTTCTTTCGCAGTGCCTATATCGTGTCAGTAATAATCCAAAGAGAAAACTAATCCCGTCCCCTCACAGAATATGTCTACCACAATGGTCGGTATATGTCCTTATTAATCCATCAAACCAGGAGACATTTTCCTAAGGACAAGAAAAGAGAAAAAAAAACACGACCACTGACAATATTAGTAATTCAATATAATGTAAAACGAGAAAACGGCAAGGAACTCAATAGAGTTCAGTTATCCTTCATAGGCAATAACGTTACAAAGTTAATGTTATTCAAGCCCTTGTGCACCCACCCAATGAAAGGGATGTTATTTTTATAATTTTTCCTTAGCATTTGTTATGTGTTTGCAAAATCCAAACCCGACCTATGATAGAGTGCTATAACATCAAAACAAGCGGTAAATTTGTGTTGTACGTGGATGTAGCTATTTCCTTTCGAAGAAACAGGAAGAATTCTCTGTCCTATCAACCTCTTCCCTCCTACTCCCTATCATGGTTTCTCCTGCTAAAGTTTCTGTCATCTTCTAGGCGCTCATAAAAGTAACAAATTGACGAACGTAATACTTTTTCTATGCATAAAAATTGATGGGGAAGTAGTGATTCTGTTCAAGTATAACGGTATGAGTAAACCATTCTTAAATGTTGTGTAGTTTTGTTTTTATTATTTAAATTGAAATTAAGCCAATGTCACGCGATAGCGCATTTTAGAAGTTCAATTACATACAGAAAAACAGCAAAACAGTCATAATAAGAAATTGTTTATCTAACAATTTAAAGAATGAAATTAAAAGCAAATTACATATTTTGTTATTGTTTGGTGAGTAGCTGATAAGCGATTTTTGCGTGTCAAGTGCCATGTGCAATGTTCATAAGTACAAGTGGATTAGCTATGACCTTTGTCTGGTTTAACATCGTGAGAAAATGCTAAAGTGACTTTAGTCTCTTATAGTGATTTTTCAGGATGCTTATTTTACACCTAGATGGAGCTACCGATTGGGAGAATCAATTTTTTTTGCCTCTCTTGTATATAGAAACTTTGAATTTGGTTTTTGGACAAACTTCCAATATTTGTTTGCGTTCTTTTTTGTGTTTCACATACCAGGAACTAAATCGTTGTTCCATCGTAGTTTCGAACTTCTGATTCTACTTGACCTTGGGAATTGATTTGAAATTCGTATGCAAAAAAAACTTTAACGTCCAAGTCGTAGTTCATTTCATTTATCGTAAGCGACAATTTTTCCGAATCTGTGTTTATGATGCCATTCGATAGATAATACTATTACCTACATACAAATTTCAGCATAAAGACATTTTAATGGATAGAAATTCTCAAAAACTACAATTTCATAAGTTTCTTTTGTCAATTTCTCAAATATTAGAATTTTATAAGTTTCTTTTTGAGAATTTCAGAATTTGAGAAAATAAAACTAAAAAAATCGCACGACGTGGTAAAAGGTGGAGTGGGTATGGACCTAGGCAGTGGTTGTGAACGTACATATTATATGTAAAACTAAAACACATCACTAATTCCACTCTTTACCAAGAAAAGTTTATGGTGACAGTCTGATGGACTTTTCGTTTTATTAACCACGAGCAACGTTAAACGCCTTACACTTTTCTGAGGGAATTGACATAAAAAGTGCATGCAATGGCATGGTACGATACTATTACATGGCAATGCCAAACCCCATATCTCACGTGTAACAGTACAAAAACTCTTTGTTTTTGGGATTAAAAATTCTTTCCCACCAACGGTACTGTCCTGATATTTCAGTCAGTCTGAAGTCATTTAGCCACCAGTCTTCCGATACCAAGCAAAAGGCCATAAAAACATTTAAAGATATCATTGCGTTGAAAATTCTTAAAAAAATTAATACTTTGAGTAATAAGTTTGACGTCGGACACCATTTGTGTGTGCGTGTTATATTTTTGCACGAATTGAAGGGATCTACAGTTTTTTGCCGACTCCGAACGGCGAGTTGAGAAGCTCAATTGTGACAAATGATACTCGTTGATGCTTGTCAGACATTCGAAAGAGGTGGCACCGTGAAAAAACTCTTTTAGGTGTTAGACCCGGCCAGAAGTTGAACCCGGACAGCATTGCGTGGTAGTCCAACGCACTAACCACCACGGCCACGACGACCACCTAATACATAAATATTACCGTTAGTTGAATAAAGATACTTGCCATAATCTAATCTCATTTATCATACATTCTGACTCTGTTAGTACTGTTCTTCAAGAATCTTGTTCAAGCATAACTAACATAGATAGACATCATCCACCCTAGGATGTATTTTTTGACTTGATCTGTCATATATGGTAAATGATAACTAGCTGTCCGGCCCGGTTTCGCCCGTGTCTAAAAAACATAGTGTTACTTACAATACATACATTGTCATTTAGTTATTAGTTATTATATATTATTATATGTATTTTTCTTATTTTTTGTTTATTCATTGTTTGTGGTAGTGTTGTAAAGTAGCCTAACCACTAGCACCAGCACTAAATGATGAGCTTGTTGATGCCCTGGCAAATCTCTGCCTGTGGTTGTTGCCTGTATTAAGCACACCACGACACAGATTTGATAGTGTTTAAAAAAAAAAAATAAAAATTCCCCATTAGCCCTCTTTTAGACCACCAGTAGGGAATCATCTACCCATTTATATAATCATAGAAAATAGCAAAATTGACCTTCTATAGATCGTCTTTACCATCACACCGCCGCCGCCATCCACCACTGTGGGTGTTCCCATCCTTATGATTAAGTTTCTTAGAACTAAACAATTTATTAATTGAAATTGACTACACACGAGAGGACACCACCAGCAAGCACACGAGAAAGAAGCATCCATTCATGGCGCGGAGCACGTGGCTGTGAGCACACAGGATGTGCTATGGAATATGACAAACATTTACTGCTCAATGAATTTAATTATTTAAAATCTTTGAAGTGGGGCGTAGATTGGTAAGGATACACCATTTAGGTGCATAGCTACTACAAGTGTCTATGTGTGTATATGAGGAGATTGTGTTCTTTTTGTAAATTGATTGTTATAATATTATAAATTTTCCGAACGATTAAGGCAAGAAGAAAAATTAATGTACAAGTAAAATGGAGAATGGAATCAACGGAATCTCATGATTCCATCCATAGACATCCTTTCATTTTCAGACCTTCCCAGCGATTATCGTATTTCCCTATGACAACTCATCATATCGAGTTTCCAGAACGCGATTTCAACAGAAGAATTTGAGAATCTTGAAGGCAACTTGTTGGAATCTCAGCATCGTTTGCCCGATCCACTAGAAAATCCACCCCCTCCACAGATCCAATTACAGAGGCAGCAGTCTCCACAGCATCGCCTATAAGATCTCATCTGTCATATTGTTTGAACGCCTGAAATATTTCGCCAACAACCTGGCCACTATCAGTGCGGTTTTAGGCCACGAAATTCCACCATAGACCAAATTGGTCGGTAATGGCCTCACCGAGACCTTCGATGTCAAAAAAGAATTCACACAAGATGTCATGTCATGCGACTTTTTCAACATCATATTTAAAAGTATTGTTCGAAACTTCCAAGCCAACACACGAGGAACGATCTTTCAAAAGTACGTTCATCTCAACGACATTGAAATTATTGCTAGAACACAACGAGCTGTCATCGTTGCATTTGCGAGTATAGATATGGAAGCGGCTAACGAGGGCGGTAGACGAGGTCAAAACAAAGTATATGCTGTCAATGAAAAGGGACAGTCAACATCGACTAATTGGTCAGAACGTCATAATAGACAGTTACAACTTTGTACCTCGGCTCTGCTTTAACATCAAAAAATGTAATCTTGTCGGAAATCAAACGAAGGATTACTCTTGCATATCGCTGTTTCTTTGGACTAAAAAGACAATTGAGTAGTAAAGCCCTTCCCCGATCGACTAAGACCTTTATCATCCCAATCTTGCTATATGGAGCTGAAGTATGGACTTTGTCGAAAGCGAATGAAAACATCATCACCTTCGTAAGATATACAGTCCCGTTTGCGTGAACGGGGTTGGAGGAGAAGATTCAACCACGAACCACACGAGCTGTACAGCGACATCGACCTGGTCAAAAAACTGCACATTGGGCGTTTAAGATGGCAAGGACATCAATCGATTTCAACCCAACAACTTGGAGTGCGCAACTGGAGGCAGTTAGCTAAGGACCGTGCTAGCTTGAGTTGTTGGTTGAGGCCTTGGTCCACTCCGGACTATAGCGGCACCTAAGTAAGCAAGTAAAAGTAGGTACGGAAACTTGAGGGATGATAAGCCCGATCACGATTGCTGATTATCTCGAACACCTCGTGTAAGAGCGGGCCTAGCTCTTACAGATGATTGACAGACCTTTGACAACTCGAGACAAAACAATTGTTGTGTATATATCTGAACTTTGTTGTAGCTAACCAAGCGGAATAGTTCATATGCCTTTATGTTTCCAAATTTAATTCATGTTCATTTTAAAGTTATTCCTCTAATCGTATAACTCTTTTGGCAAAGTCCAACAACAGACATCAACACCGAAAAAGGGAACAACACGAACACTTAAAGCCGAACTATAATAGTAGAATGGAGGGTTCTGTTCAGATACACTAAATAAATGGATACATGCAGTGTCTTCCAGGCGGAACTACTGGCGATTGACAAGGCTGCAATATTCATTAAAGGAAGTGACCTCGCTCCGTTGGTCAGTCAGTTCTAAAAGCAATAGGATCAATAGGAAACACAATACAATCAAAGCCAGTCCAAAAATGCCACAATGTACTAAATCCCATAAGGCACCACAAGATAAAGAAGAAAGCGAATCGATCCAACATCTACTCTGCCACTGCCCCACCCTCAAAGAACGACGCCTCCATACATTAGGTCATAAATTCTTCGCAGACATAACAGAGCTCGAAAATACAAAGATATCGGATCTACAAAGATTCACGAACTGGTTTACAAGTTGGTAATAAGAGGATTTACTCCCAAGCTCTAAGAGGATTTACAATTGATCTTCGAGTCTCCGAGTGGAAATGATTGCTCGAACAATCACACACCCCTCCTTACCTAACCTAACCTATTGTACAGCCATAATAGCTTTTCGCTTGGATTCGGTAAGTTTTCGTTAAATTATGAGCAATTGACTTTGACAATGGCTTATGATTGCTTTCGACTATTTTAAGCCTTTATCTTATGGTTCAAGTATACTAGGCTGTTTCACTACTTAAACATTACTGTCTCCAAATACCATTGATAGTCACAAAAATAATTAAAGGAGCATCCATTTAATTGTACTTCTCTCTTGCGCAATCCTATTTGTTATTTTATAACTTTAATTTCTATCTATTCGTTATTGTGGACAATTTCCATAAAAAAAATTATTAACTAGATCTTGACGAATTGAGTGAGTAGCCTAGGTATTTAAATAGCCCTATTATGGTTAGTATTGACTCTCGCCGATCATAAAACGGAAACGGTGCTGGTTATGAGTAGGAAAGTTCGCGAAACGGTTACACTAAGACTCGGAGGGCATGAAGTAGTTTCTCAACCGTCCATTAAGTACCTCGGAGTGATTATTGACGCTCGGCTAAGTTTCAAGCATCACCTAGATTACGTGCCCGATAGTTTGGAAGATTTTCCTGCACGAGTGCTCAATGCGCCCTGAGAGCTTATAGGATCGAATTTATTGGCATCAAATGCTTGGACATATACAGCACGAAGTTAGGAAAAAATTTGAACCAAAAAAAAATATTCTCATAGAGAAAGATTGGGATTTGGGAGTTACAAGAAACCATGTTACCATATGGTATCAAAAAACTGAAAGGGTTAATTTGAGCACTTGATCTTAGTGCTCTGCGTATTATTTAGAAGAAGAGGTGTTAAAGACTTTGAACGGACTCGAGAAGAAATAACAACAAGCTAAAGGGCCAGTAGCTGAAGATGGGATGAAAAAATTTTACGCGGTTTTTTCAGCAAATTAACGAAATAGCGCTGCAAACTCTAAATTGGACTCAAATATTAAAGTCAAGGACGTGACATATCTTATCTTGGCTCCACTAGGCTCTGCCCATGTTGCAAGGTCCTTTATTTGACTCAAGGCTTTCCTGAGAAATAATCGCAGGCGATTGTTACATACCAGAGAACTTCAAAATGTTTTGGGTTACAATGTAAATAATAATGCATAAAAACCTTTATTATTAAATGGCTTTTTTTGCATTTTTCTGCGGTATTATTTTGCCTTTTTTAGCTTTTTTTGGTCAACAAAATCCGAACCCTGGTCATCACACTCTTTAATCGTTACGATTAAAAAATCTTAGGCCCAATACACACGGAGCAACTGGAAAAAAACTGATCAGCATTTCGAATTGGCAACTAGTTTGCTTAGAGTCGTAACCTGTGTAATCAAATGGGACGCCGCACACGACGCAACTGGTTGAAAACTCATTTGCGATTCACAAAAACCGGATTGTAACCAGTCGGCTATTGATTTACCTGTCGGGTTGCCTATTGATTTCAGTTTCTAATTTGTCGAATATGGGCGAACAAAAGACCAACCTGTTGCTGGTGGGGGAGGTTTTTCACGCCCGGTATCCATGACGACACTGAACAAACTGGAGATTTTGATTGCTAATGAGTTTCCTCGTGTGTGGAGTCAAGTCACCGCTGAGTCCGTTACTGGTTTGTAACCCGAGTTGCCAACCGGTTTAGTTGATTTCCAGTTGCTCCGTGTGTATTGGGCCTTAGTCGCAAGAAGAGGCTGAATTATCCTGCGACAGAAAACCACAAGTGCGGGCATGGTCATGTTTGGCTGCGATCACGACTTTTTAATCGCAGCGACGAAAAATCGCATGTGCGCGCCTAGCCATAGACAAGGCTTTAACAAAAAAAAAAATTTACTGTCAGCCTTAAAAACTCCCCGATTTCCACTAGAAAACAACAAACATCTTTGAAAACCTTGCATCCCCGAAAAAGTAATTTCATGAACATAAACCCGATATAACAAACAAACCTAAGTATGTATAATCCAGTTTTTGTTAATGATTGTATCCTCTTTCTAAAGCTGCTTTGGAATCAGTTACAGTTAACAAGTAGCTTCTTCTTTAGAATTGTATCGCGTACTCGAGTGCTTGACAAAATTTTCTGGTGACACAGCAATAAGAATTATAAAATTCTTAACAAAATATATTTTTATTTTTTTTATTGCACTATTATATTCTATACCTTTCACTATGTATCACTTGTACACAATTAAAATTAGTAACTGAAAAAAGCACCCATTCGATCGAACTAACGATTCATTCACTAAGCACTGAGCGATTTTCTTTTCTCGTTTTCTCGTAATTCGCACGCGATTTTCAGTTAATTTTTCTAACACCTATCTGACACAATTACTATTCGAACCGAGTGAAGATGAAAAGTGACACGAAATCTGCAAAATGTATAGGGAAGCCAGCCGCCAGACACTGTACACTACGAGTGGGTTCGTACTATGGCGGTCATTGATACTGTGATATACTCGTGTGCTGTGTGATACGATTTTGGATAAAAGGCAATGCAACCAAATAAAGACATGAATTTCTATTTTTCTTTTATTTATTTGATTCTTATTGTACCGTTCACTTAAAGAAACCTTTTTTTTCGTTCGCGAAAACCGAATTAATTCGACATAATCATCTGCAAAATGATTGCGAGGATGGACGCGAACGCGGGAGAAAACAAACGAAATGTTGAATGAAATTTCAATTAAACAAAAAAAAAATTAAAATTACGAAAATCCAGTGCGAATCGGAATGGATTCCTCTCCGTCGCTGGTGTCGTTACGTGCATGCACATGACATGTCGTGGAAATACTGAAAAGAACAGAGAATCGAGACAAAATATCCACTTTGCTTGGGGTGCCGTGCTCTGCTGTTCATCTGAATTTCATTATGTTCTTGGATGTGAATTACGAACTACTGTCTGGCTGGGCTGATGCTGCTGCTTTTGGTATTGGAAGTGTGTGTTAGAATTTGTTCAGTGATTTTCTTGAGTGTTGCCGTTGCTAGTGCGCCGATGCTAAGTCAAAGAGACTGGGAAGCACCAGCGATAACAGACAAGTCAACAACGAAAAACACAAGAGAGAAAACAAAGGAAAGAGAAAGGTAGGTGGGAGGCAATCTAAATTTTTGTATTTTTTAAAGGTTGCCACTTCATTGCAGTTTTCATAAATTATAAATTTATACATTTTTTACGTTCTTATGACATAAGTTTACGTTACGGTTTAATAAGCATTCAATATGTTTTACATGTGATAAATTTCCGCAATGAGTTTAGTTGTTAAAATAGTTACGCAATTTAAATTAGATTTTTATAAGCTATCAACTGATTTATTTTGAAGACAAATGAATAATTCTGGAATCATAATAATTTAAAAAAAAATTCATTTTTGACAGTTGATCGAATATGAACAGCAAAGGTACAAAATATTTGCAAAGTGAGTAACAATGATACAATCTGTAAAATAATGCAAATTATCGCAAACCTTCTTAAAAATTGAATTAAGCTCAACCCCTCGGACCTGAATTAATTTAACGCATCATTCAAATATTTCCAACGCTTGATCCAGTATAGTTAGGATCTAATTAAAGAATATTTGCCAAAAAAAAACATCGTACCTCTTATAGATTTTTCTAAATTGAATGTCCACTCACGTGGATGATAAGCTTTCATTGCCAATTTCTATTACAAAACAGGCATTATTTGTGCTTATGTATAAATTAAAATCATAACAAATATATTTTCTACGCCAAAATTCATATTCGGTAAAGCAAACACATGTTATGCTTAAGAAAATAAAATCAAACTGAAGACTTACTCGCTTGGTGTGTGTCCACGACAAAGGTTAACATTTAACTACATTATTTTTTCTTTTACACATATAAACCGAATGCATTTTGTTTGCAAATACGTTCTTAGAAAATGCACGAATACAGTTCAATTTTTACAATTAGTTTCTATTAACACTGTGTCACATAGCATGAGTTTTTAAAGGGATACTGACCCGCCAGTTACGGAGGGCACCGCGACCTAGAAGATCTGTTGTACCACAGAGTCAGTTTTAGGGAACCAGGAGAGGCTCAATTCTTTTGATGAATTTGAGGATCTCACTAGTGGAGACTGTACGAAGTTCAGTGGGAGTTAGGATTTCTCTGTGGAAATGTTGTCTCCGGAGGGCACAAAGTGCCATGCAGTGACATAAAATATGTTCCGCAGTTTCGTCGTCTTCCATACAAAGACGACATTCAGTTTCCCGAATAAGACCTGTTTTGTTTAGGTGATATCGAAGATGGCAATGCACTGATAGAAATCCCACTAATCTTCTGATATCATTTCTACTGAGGAGTAGGTTGTTTCTGGATTTATTTTGGAAGGGTAAGATGGCTCTTTTAGCCTGACGAATACCCTGGGTATTTTCCCAATAAGAGATACATATGTTGTGTTCCCAACTTTTGATTTTTAAATCAATAGCTGAATTTGGAATGTTGCAAAACGGCTCAGGGCCGATGAAGGATTCAGCCGAACCTTTCGTAGCCAGTTCGTCAGCTTTTTCGTTTCCATCAATACCCTCATGTCCGGGCACCCACCAAAGTTTGACTTTGTTTCTGTGGGAGAGGTCTTGGAGAGTATTGAAATCAAGATTTAAGGAAACAAATTGTGTGCGTCTAATCAAGTCCATCTGACTGTATGTTCATAAGGTTAAAAAAGGGTTGTACAATTTTCACGTAATCTAACCTGATCAAATAGTGTAATTTCGTAATCGCTTGCTTCCGTAAAAGTGAAACAGCAATTCGTTTCGCGATTTACATACGGTTTTCGATAGTTTGAGAGCGTCTGGCAAGGACTTGGCGACAAGTTGTATTCTATGTTTTGGGAAAGTTTTGTGTGGTTACTTTAATTATCCAAGTTCTGGTTCTATGTTTTGTGAGGGCAGATAAACTAAGTGCATTTTAACGATTTTTTATACTTTGAGAGCGTCTGGCAAGGACTTGCGACACGGAAAACGTCTTGGACTGTCATATTTGTATTCAGGGGGTTCTTTACTCTGCTTTTCAGCTAAAATTAAGTGGTTACCACAGTTATTCCAAATTGGTATTTTTTCGATATTTTGATTGTCTGGCAATGCTTTGGCGACAAGAAAAACCGTCTTGGATCGTTACATTTGTGCTGAGGGTGTCCTCAGCTATGTTGTATCAGAAATTTGTGTGGTTACCTAAACTATTCAAAATGGGGAATTTTTCCGAACTTTAAGAGCGTCCGGCAAGGAGATGGTGACAAGAAAAAAGTCTTGGATCTAAGTATCCCTATTCAGGGGGTTCTATACTGTTATTAAGGACTAAATTCAAGTGGTTACTCTTATTATTCCGTGTTTGCAAAAAAGTGCATTTTTGAAGCACTGTTACTCTCTTTACCTGCCACCATATGCTGCCAGACGGTTAGATTTGAGATCTCTTTCATCGAGACTGCAGATTAATATACATGTCATTGCTAAATTTTAGTTTGGGAAGAACCCACTAGTTAATTTCAATATTCTATTTAAAAAAAAATAAAAACTTAAATAATAATGTAATTTGCTGAACCTTAGAGTTCTGCTAAAGTGGCATCACTGATCAAATCGCATACACATTTGAATTTTAATAGAATTCATTGAAACAAATTGGAATCAGAATCACAGTACAGAAAGACTACACTACATAAACTGAGCGGATCGAACTAATTAGAGAATAAAATGTATATCAAAGAGAATAAAATTAAAAGAAAAAAATGCGAGTCAGAGACAGAAAAAAATGTTACCGGTAAAAAATACTCGCTCCTGGATTACTCGAACTTGTACATCGCACATCTCGTTTTTCGTTCGCTCTTAGCACGTGCTGACAATATGTTTATAACTGTTTGCTGTTCATTGCTCAAGTCACTGCATACTTTGAAGTATACAGACAGACAGGTATTGGATTGTATCATACGTACATATACCTACATATGTATATGTTCTGTATGTAAGAGAGCGGCTGCTTGGTACAGAAATAAAAACAGTAGCGGATGGCATGCATTCCAGAACTAGTTCAAGAAGTACTTCTTGGGAGTCGGAACTACATACTTCGCAACTCGATTACAGCACATGTAAAAAAGGCATTACATTTAGCATTGCATGTCATAGGACGGAAGCGATCGCCTCTCCACTCTGCAATACCCAGAAGTTATCTCGGAAGTACTTCTCAAACACATTACAAAGAAGTAGTGCATTCATGCATTTAAAAAAAATAAAAAAAAATATCCGTTTGCTACTTCTACCCAAATAGAAAAAGAGCATGAACTAAACTTACAAAGCTCGTCCATAAGAAGCAGACTCCTGAATAGCAAACTACCTGCTAGAAGTCCGAAAAATGCCCACTGCTAACCACAGGGCACTGACAAAGGTGAAAGAAATTTGCCCAGGACCATCTTAGCAGGTCTAAAGAAGAGTGGAGAAATGTTTTTTGGTCCAACGAATCCAAATTAAATTTATTTGGATTAGGTAGGTAGCAGCAACATTTATGTAAGAAGACCTAGAAGTTCAGAATTTTCACCGCATTACACATTAAAGTCCATTAAGGATGATGGTGAAAATGTGTTGGTTTGGGGCTGCTTTTCATAATGTGGAGTAGGTCCCATATATTGGATCAATGAGATAATGAACGCCGTAGGCTACATTAATATCTTCGAAAATGTGATGTTACCATTTGCCGAGAAAGACATGTCACTCCGATGGACTTATCAGCAAGATAATGACCCCAAACACACTTCCAAAGACGCGAAAATATGTTTTATGCATCAAAATGTTAGCTTTATGGACTGGCCAGCGCAGTCTCCAGATTTTAACTCCATTAAAAATCTTTGAGGTGATATCAAGAGTACACTTGGCCACTCATCAAAAACAAAAGATTTAGGACCAAATATTTACTTAATATTTACAAATACACTTATTTTTAACTAGCTGACCCGTGCTCTCCTCGCTTCGCCCGCCTGCAACTTTTTACTAATTTGCAAAACTTGATCTATTTCCTCAAGAACGTATTTAAATTATTTTTTAGAAATTCTCAATGATTCTTCAAATCTGAAGTGTTAAGAAAACATATTCTTTAACTTTCTAATATACCAGGAAATCGGAAGCTCTAATAGACTGGTACGATCACAAATTATTCTCCAGGCATATCCACAATAACAAACAATTTTATTAATTAACTACCTGAACCCGTGCTCGGCTTGCTTCGCATTCGCACTCTAAAGGCTTTCTCATGCATACAAAATATAAAATAACAGTGGGAGCGAAGAGACATCAAAGTATTTGTGCAAGTCCAGACAATTTTGTAATAAATTTTGTTGATTGATTGCATTTTATCAATGTCGTTTCAATGTGTTTCAGCCCCTAATTGCAGATTCCATAGTTCTCAAAAACCAACCAACCAACAATGTCATCATCTACTATAAATAATAATTGATAATAAATTACTATATTTTATTAGGTAAATATTTTTTTACAAAGTTTGAGGTTGCGTTGCCTGGTGCATAGAAATAAATAAATATACGGCGTCAGCAGTCCTATACAGAACTAAGCCTAGCTTCTCGCAACCATTTGTGTGCGCGTGTTATTTTTTCCACGAAATGGAAGGGACCTACAGTTTTTTGCCGACTCCGAACGGCGAGTTAAGAAACTTCTCATGACAAATGATACTCTTTGATTGCTTGTCAGAGATTCGAAAAAGGTGGCACCGTGAAAAAACTTTTCGGTGTTGTTACTGCAGCATATACAGTGGTCAAACGCGGTAACCACCACGGCCACGGCGACCACACCTGGTGCAAAGACAAATACATTTTTACTTTCGCTGACATGGGAAAGAGACACATATAATTAACCGTGTAAGAAGCAGCCGGTGGTGAGGTCCACGCCCGCGGTACAGTGTTTGTCTCTGCGCCTTATTTATCGTCACCCTGAAGTGGACGAAGTTTACACGCTTAAACTGGAACGGAAAAATGTTAGGTATGGTCGGAATTCGAGGTATAAATACATGTTCGCCGGCACCGCAGCTCTCATTTCGCTTCCACCAGATTTTGTTGCAGAGTTCTAACTCTAAATCGGGTGCCGTTACATAACTTAGGTGGGTTCACCTATTATTCTTCACGTAAAATTCGAGCTTTATCACTATTTCGGGGAATGTTGCAAGCTGGACTTTTAGTGGTGTCGAATTGTAGGGATATTTTAAACACTGGATGAGAACTTTTACCACCGACCGGGCAATAACGTAACAACTATCGTAACTAGTGACGACGCCACAGCCAAGGGCAATATCACCTTGGTTTCGTACTAATGAACAACAAATGCTTCCCAGATGATTTCCATATAGCAAATACATACATATGTGCATTCATACATATCGCACTAATAATACTGTTGTAACTCAAAATTTGTAAAATTTGAGATATCATCACGTAAAATTCACTTCCCTACGCGTCAATAAGCTGTCCTTAGAATAGTGCAAGAAACAAAATATTAATTAATAATCCTAATAATTTTTTAATTTTTTTTACTATCTATAACAGGAAGTAAATATATTCAGTTTTTCGATGATTCAAAAAGAAGTCATATTTTAAGTTCCGACAGTATTGCATTATTAGTGTGATATATGAACCAAAATGAATTCAACAACAAGAGTTAATTTTGGATAGAATATTAGGTTTTGGTTTTTTTTTAAAAAAATTTGTTAATAATATTTATAAACTGAAAATGCAATTAACTGCTCTAGAAAATTCTCTTTCTTTTGACACCTCGTTTGTTGATATTGGTTGAGTGTGAGAGCCGCAAATGATTATGATGATTGTAGCACATTAAAGTGCAAAACAATAATGATTCTCGCCTGCTTGTCGCATTACAGAATTGCGTTTGTTTGTTTAACAATGCCAATCGCAAACATTTGATTGAAGATTTTAAGTGCGGATATGCTATGTTCTCGGTTCAAACTCAAAGTATTTAAAACGCTCTATGTAAACGCTATGTAAAATGATTTTTTATAAAACTCTGATTTATAGATTTTCAACCGAGTTGAAAAAAAAATAACCCCAAAAATAGATTTTTTTTTGAAAAGTATGAAAATAACTGGGAAGTGCAGAAAAAGGCATGAATGCACAACTTCTTTGTAATGTGTTCGAGAAGTACTTCTACGTTGACTTTTTCGAAGGCATGAATGCATTCCTTTTTTGCAATGTGTTTGAGAAGTAGTTCTGAGACAACTTCTGGGTATTGCAGAGTGGAAAAGCGATCGCTTCCGTCCTATGACATGCAATGCTAAATGTAATGCCTTTTTTACATGTGCTGTAATCAAGTTGAGAAGTAGTTCCGGCTCCCTAGAAGCACTTCTAGAACTAGTTCTGGAATGGATGCCATCCGCGACTGGGTTTTTTTTCCTTGCGAAATTAGCTGAGGGGAAGAATGCAAACTCACCGATTTTTAGTTAAAGTTTCATTTTTGGCGCATAAAAGTTCGGAAAAAAAAGAAGTGCTTAATAAAATTTTAATAAAGTGCTGTAAAGTATTCTAAAACTGATATAACATACCTACATGTTTTTTTTATCATATGTAAATACTATGTCTGACATATACAAACACAACATATAAACACTTGGACTTATTTATTTGATTTTATTTTGGAACTAAGGCTTCCCCGGAAGCAATATATACAATAAGAAGGCCTGCTTTTACTCATAACTGTTAACCAATGAAATAAGTGCTTCCTTGGAAGGGCTATGGGAAGGCCTGCTGGAACAACTTCTTGGTAACCCCTGAAAGAAGGTCTGCAAAGGAATCGAGATGGGAAGTACTTGCTCCCTATGACATCGCAATGTTAAAATCATGGCTGAAGTAATAGCAAAAGTCGTCGATGCTTAGCTTAGGGAGGCATGAAAGAATCACTGGGGTAATGCCCAAATTCCCTACTGGGAAGTAAGCATCTGTGTATTATTATTTTTATTTATGTATGTACGATTATGAAGTACCGATAAACAGTATTCTGAAGCCTTCTCTTCTTTGGTCAAAATACGTGCGGGGCACTATGGATGTGCCACACAGAGATCTATAAGGTCGGACGGTTGTTATTATAAAGGCCATCCACCCCAAACATCATTTTAAATCGAAACAGTTGATTCCCTTCTTTAGCACGTCGGAAGAAGAAGAATAACGAACAAACACATGACCAAAAGATAAATGAATATCTTTAGAGAGACCTACCCTCACTTTCTGTTTTGTAGATTGTAACTCCTGCAACAGCAGAACAATTAACTTCTTCTCCTCCACCTCTTCCTATCTACTGCAGCCTCATCTCGTTCGCTCGACCACTTCAAAGAAGTTCGCTGTTTTTCTTTGGGATTTTCAGGTTTTGTTTTTGTATTTCCTTCGAGTGAACAATTTTGTTTACAGTATGTGCCAACACACATACCATGTACAATACAAGATTACGCAACAGAATAACCCCCACAAAATAACACAAAAAGAAAAAAAAAAGAACAGGTGCAGTTGGGAACATTTGTTTGAATAAACATAAGACCCGTTCTGCTTCCTACACCATCTTCTACCATATACGCGTAAACACCATGTATACAAAAGGAAATTAAAAAAAAAAAAAACTTCAAGCTAATCCAAATATTTACAGAGAAAGGAAGAGATATTTATTTTAAGGGAGTGAGGTTGCGGTTGCAACATCCCACGCAGAGCACACTCAAAACTCACTTTAAATGGAGTTGTCATAGGTTCTCCATTAAAGTCAAGTGAATTGATTTCAAGGACACACATGTCCTCCCACATTCAGTAAATCCTAATTCAGAGGACTAAATTTAAAAAAAAATATACCATAAAGATACAAATGCCTCTGGGTTCAAATATCACTTTCTTCACTCCGAAGTACTGTCAAAAATGAGTTTCTGATGGCAAAGTCTAAAAATAATAATGACAGCGGTCGAGATTTATGACTAACTACGTGTAGGTACCTTTTCAGCGAAATACACACAGTCTGAAGAGAAAAACAGAGCGCCCTTTAACTGGGTTTTACTAACAAAACCGCAAAGCACCCGGTAGTACTGATGGCATACAAGTCGAAGTCGCCAGTACGAATTTCTCAATAGCAGACCGAATCTTCTACTCACAACTACTTCGCATAACTTTATCGGAGTTGAGAAAACTTGTATGCGTTCTTCGTAGACTTCAATGCGGCTTTCGAAATAGAAAACAATAAGTGCATTATAAAAAAAAACCCGGCCAAGTGCAAGTCAGACTCGCGCTCAAAGGGTTCCGTAGTTTTAAAACTACATAGTTATATTTTGTTCAAATAACTGTTTCGTTTCGTGAACACAAAATACTAAAACGACCCACCTCTGTTTTCATTTTACAAACTTATAATAAGTAGAATTATTTACTACTAGCTGACCCGTGCTCGCGTTGCCTGTCAGTCAGTCAGTGAACTGTTTTATACATAGAGATAGCTGAGAGCTGACCCGTGCTCGCCTTGCTTCGCTCATCTGCAACTCTTTATAGAAAACAAATTGTTTTCTTCTAATACATTTCTATCAGGAATAAGAGAATACAAGATTACGCATTTAGGTATACAAAAATCGAATGTTCTGCGATTTGACAGCTGGTTATTTTCTATATGAATTCACCAATAATTGATTTGAAATGTAAACGAATTTTGTCTATTTAGTTGTATATTTACATTATCGTTATTGATAAAATTAAAATACAAGTCTATTTTGTGATGGCTTTATTAGTACATGTTTTGTGTACTAGTTATTTTTCTTAATATTGAAGATTCATTTAACATCGTGATACTGGACCGTGTAGGACGTTACTGTAACAATTATCCGTAGTTGGAATTGTACAAAAGATTCTCAATAAGTTCCTGTCATGACGTGGAATTTTGTTAGAGTGAAATCCGTTGACCCGGACAAATCTTAGCAAACATTTTAACAAGTCTACTTGACTACTATACAGGAAAACAGCAAGGATCTAGCCAAGTGTCTGTTACAAAATAGAACAAAAATTAGTTCTGTATGACGATTTGTTATTTTGTTAGTTTCTTTTTCTTTTATAAGAATTCTCAGTGATTTCCCCATTTAACTTCATTATCCTAAAAAACATTCGTGCTCTAAAGAACCGTTTCACTCTCTCCTCGCAAGTATATGTTTGCCGCTAGCTTTAAATGCGTTTTCAAAAAATCTACAAATGAGTAAATAATCCCCTCAATGGATTCAAAGCCGTTGGTTTTGATAAATCTCATTCTTTGAGATTATTTACCGAAATAAAAGTATTATCCCTATCCGGATCAACTCGAATGTCTTCGACATTACCACGTAACCTGTGGCAAATGAATCCAGCCAGACTTTCTAGGCCGCCGGGGTTTGCTGTACCAGTCACGCACTCATCTCTTGCGAAGCTTGAAATTGGGTCCTATTGGAGAAATAAGAAACGGAAACTATTTCATCATATGGGTCTATAGTCGGAATAGTGTTCAGCTTCAATTTATACCCATTTTTCTGACTAAGACCTATAAATTTGCCGTAATAAGCTTAATTTCCTTTGAAAATTAGAGATTCCCTTGATATCATCCTGGACTAAAATGAGCACAACAAATTCGAGACGTTTTCACACTGAACTCGTCTTTTCGTCGGCAAAAATGAACCCATTGCTTCATCAAGCCTTTGTTTTTAGGAAAGCAATTACATCGAATAGGATTTTCATTGCTCACATTATTTTTATTACAGCTGAATATCGCAAACCTCTTTTTAAATCCTATATTTTCACTATACTTTCAATTGTGGGTCACCACTTACGTCACACAGCTCTCAAAAATAAAAATTAACATGGCGGACATGCGCAATGCGTAATCTTCTATTCTGTCATTCCTAATTTCTATAGTATACATAGGTACAGCTGTTGCCCGCCCGCCATTGCCCGTGCACTTTTTTAAAATTCGAATTTGCTTTTACAATCATATTTATCGTAGTAGGCCGGGCACAATGCATCAATAGAATGCTATTTCAGTAAATACGCAGAAATTCAAATAGTGATGTAAAAAGTCGTTACTTCTGAGTACTCATTCTCACTCGTTACTTTCGCCCAAGTAATCACTAATCACTCAAAAGTAACGAAGACAGATATATTATTGATATATCGGAGGAAGAATTATTATCTGAGTTCAAGAAGAAATAATGAAAAAAGAAAAAGATATGCTCGTCGCCGCAGGCGCAGCCATAATCACTTTTGACCTAATTCGACGACCGAATGGAATAAAAATGGGCGGGCTCAACTGCAAAGTTGAAGAGTTCATTCCTAACCCAATGCGCTGTGTATTATGCCAAAAACTTGGTCACACAAAAAATCGTTGCAATAATTCGACAATTTGCAAAGAGTGCTGCCTTCCACCTCCGCATTATAATTGCCCACGTACTTTCTGCGTTAACTGTAACGAAGAAAGTCATACATCATACGACCCCGCTTGCCCCGCTCTCCGCCAATATAAATCTGTCAACAAAACAGATCAGCTTTGGCTGATGGTCGGTGCACTGTTCGAGAACCCTGGCAAATTTTCAACGACAACCCCGCACTACACCAACTGTCAGCTCCCAAGCAGCGAAACACTGGTAAACCGACAATTACTGAAATTATACAAACTCGCATAGCAATGCAAGCAAACGCACAAAAAACTACTGCTCCAAAGGTTAATTCTTACAGCACCTCATCAACACTCCTTTCTGAACCCCAACTTCAAACTGAACAAAAAAACACAACATCAAGCAAGTCCAGTCAGCGGCCGCAAGCAACTCTCCCACCAAACACAACCACTACCAGCAATTTAAAAATGTAATATTTTCCGGTTGTGAATAACATCGTTGTTTCTCAGAGTTTCATCGCTGTACGCAGACTTTTGTGGAACACTGTATATGTATGCCTTGAAAGTTCGTTTTTAAAAGAAAGATGAAGCTTGTTTCAGTTTCGCCTGGAAATATGCAATCATGTTTTAAATAAATACACTGGTCCCTCGCTTTGCGCGACTTCTTGCGCGGTTTCACCTTTGAGCGAAATGCATTTGCCTACCCAAATTCGATTTGCGCGGCCTCGCTTTGCGCGAATCACGACACGTAATGTTCTGTTTCTCTGAATATTTTCGAATTTTGTTTGTCTTGACAGACTTTTTTAAAGTTTTCTTTTGCTTCATTCATATGGATGTATCTGCATGTGTGTGTACGGCAGTAAGGACTGGCTTAGCAACTTCCCGGGAATTGCACATTGAAAAGTCTAAAGCCAACTACAGACGAGAAACTAATCGGCCAACTGGTTGACAGACTGGTTGTAATCATTTCCCTACAGATGCAAAGACCAATCTTCAAACTTCAGTTGTTATCTCAAACATAAACCAAAAAATCAAAACATTTTGATTTTTCAACAACTGGTTGGCAGACTTGATGAAATCGTTCAAATCATCGTCAGACTTACCTACACTCGGGTTATTTGCAGTCAGTCTGTCAACCAGTTGGCCGATTAGTTTCTCGTCTGTAGCTGGCTAACAAAAATAAAGCAATCTGTAGTGACATATTTTTTTAAACGTCCACCAAATGTGACATAAGAATTTTTTTAGATCCTTTTAAATTAAATGCATTTTGTAATTTGTTTTGTCCTAATAACTGTTTTAAGTTTGTTATTTTTTTCTTTTTAATCGTTCTTTTTTAAATAAAGTACATATTTTGGAAAAACTTATAACTAGCTATATTTCACTTTTTAGGAACGCAATCCCCTAAATTACATGAGGTTCATACTTCGCTTTGCGCGGTTTCGCTTTGCGCGAGACTTTTCATTCCCCTAACCCCCGCGCAAAGCGAGGGACCAGTGTACCGTACAAACCCTAAGGTACTGTACAATAGTGTTTTTTTTTTTCTTTTTTGTTTTTGAACTCTGGTTTTAATTCTTAGCAACGAGGCAGAATTTGACAAAACTCTAAAATACCCTAAGGCAGTTAGAACATTATTAGAATCTTTTCCGATATGAGGCAATATGCTAGTTGCGGACGCCCGCAGAAGGTTGATAATAAAATGTAAGTAGAGGTAATAGTGCGGAAAGTTGTGAAAATTTCGAAACTGAACGACAACCATAGGGGCCACTATGGCGAAACTTGGGGGAAAAGAGGGAAACAAAAAAATTTAAATAAAGTTAGTGTATTTTCCCAGGGTAAAGTACAGTTTAATATGTTCAGTGAAACATGCTAAAAGAAAAGCGAAAAAATAACGTTGCCGTCACACTAGTTGAACGTTGCTCTATTTAGCGAGTACACGACTAACAAATACAGTAAATCCTCCTAATTGGGACACTCCGTAATCGGAACGACCTCCCAATCGGCACAACCCATTTGCCAACCCTAAAAGTTTTCATACAATATACCCTCTGTAATCGGGACACTGAAATCGGGACACCTCTTAATTGGGACACTCAATTCAACTTTCTTAGAACCTCTTTAATTGAGCCAAGCCTCCAAATTGGGATTAAAAAAGTCAGGAAATATGACTTCTCTAATCGGGACAATTCGAGTTGAACCTCTCAATTGGGGCACTAGACCGAAAAAAAGCAATTGTGACTCCAATCGGGACAGTAAAATTCCATTAACTAAATGTTCGCAGCTGCATCTCATTCTACAAATTTTCAAACCGTTATATTTTTACAGAAGAGTGACTATATCAAAGACAAAAAAAAACAGAGCAACGTTTTATTTATTTTCATTGAATATTAGATATTGGCACCGTGCAGTTGCAGTTGTTTTGTGTGGATACAATACATTTTTTAAACTTTTTCGTATGCATACGCGTTGAATTTCGCGTAATGAGATACTACTACATAAATTTTTATAACTTTTTATAAAATAAATGTCGTTTTATTTCAATAAGGTATGATTTTGTAAACGAGATAGGGCGTTCCATACTTGTTTTAATTGAAAATATCAGTTTTTTCTTAAGTAGATGTGTTTTTCTATATTTTTTATTTTTATAATTGGGACACAATATCCAAAAAAAAAAAAAAAAAAATATCCAAAAAAAAAAAAAAAAAAATGAATTGTCGTTGGGATATTGGCGTACACCTTCTGCACAAGACGAATTGGTGCTGTTAAATTTACCACCGGGTGAATTTATGCGCAATATTAAAGATGGTGCACTTAGTTGAACCATTTGACTTTGTTCATGGCTCAATTTGTAATGAACTCAAGTAATAAACCCAAATATCAAAACAGAAAGCAAAAAAATTTTGTCTTAAGAGGTATTTCATCCTTTATTATTTTATTTCTGAGCAGTTTTTTTTTTTTCAGCTAAATCATGATTTGTTTACTTTATTTTCTTGGCTCCAGTTCTAACTTCACTTTCATCTCCAGGTGTATATTGTACAGTCAGATGACAAGTTCTAAAGAGAAATACTCTAAGAAACCGTTACTTTCGCTGGGCGAATTTATTTAAAAAAAATACCGACCAAATGTCAGAGTCAGACTCGCGCTCATAGGATTCTGTATTCTTATTTTTTTTATGATTTACGAAGAAGTCATAAATGATATTGGCAAACATAAATTTGGATGCATCAAAAGATCATAATAAATAATGAATAGGCGCCCAACTAAATCGTATTCAAATTTGTTTGTGTGTAGTTAAAAATTGTGTGAATTACAGCATATGTTATCGGGATGATTTTAAATACACACATATTACATTACAGTGTTTTCGCACAGATTAGGTGGCGTTCTAGTCTCATGATCGATACGTAGAAACAAAACATTATAATAACACACATTTAATTTACATTCTATATATTTGTAATTGGTTCTGTAATTTTATTTAAAATCATGCCTTCGGTTACATGAAAGCAGAAAAAAATATCTTAATTTTAAAAAACGGTAGCAATGCAACTCACCAGTATTGAAGAGATCATCAATGTTGCTTTCCTCATCTGGCCGAGCACGTCGATCCGCTAAAAAAAAAAAGAAAACAAATTAAATAATTTCATTTCTTTTCGTAAGCAAAAACACACATCAGCTACATAACAACATACCTTGCATGAAATGAGTTGTTGGTCGTATCTTTTCCATGAATTTACTAATTTTATTGTCGTTGTGTTGATCTTTGCGCTTTTGTGGGACTGGACCTGGGCAATTCTCATCCAAAACTTTCGAACAAGGACGGTGAATATTTAATTTACAGTCTGCAAATAAATACATGCATTCAATTATTTAGATACTATTGGGTGGCAGTTAAACGGACGAAAACTGTTACCTGTACAATGATAACCTTGTGGGCTAACTCCCCAAATGATTAACTGACAATGATTGCAGTGCGTCACTTCATAGTATTGACGCAATACTAGTGGATGACCACGTACAGTCATCTGTAAAAGAGAATAACAGAGTAGTTTTTATTTTCTTTTTAATTACTTTTGGGAAATTCAATTCAATTTAGTCAAATGCATGCATACAAAGTTTCAGAATTAATTTCAAACTCAAAAACTAAGAATCAAGCGACTAAGAAGCACGACAGTTAGAATAACATACCCAAGTGAAACTCACCTTTCGATTCTTGCCCATTAGTCGACTTTTGAAGCTCTTCTCTCGACTCACAAAGTGATGAACACGATCGATTATACTGTTCGGATTCGATCGTGTTATAAATATTCGATGTAAAACCGTCGACAGTGCCGAGCATAAAGCTAATTTTTTCGGATCCTCCACAGGAGCCTCTTTATCCAATTCATCTCTACAAAGGCAAAATAAAATAACATTAATGTACAGTTACAATGTTATTGATAACAAAAATGCTTACATCCAAAATTGCAACCTTGGCAGCAGTGTGTCCTCGAATATGCGTTGTTCTTTATTTTTATCGCCTTTCGCTTCGTTTAGCTGCGAATCGCTTGGACCATATATCGTACCTAGCCCAGCAGTTCGCTTCTGTTGGAATTCTCTTAGTTGATCACAGATTTTCTCCTTGGCACGCTTTCGACTCTTCCAAAACACTTTACGTAATATCTCTACTTTGTCGTATTCACTTTGCAGAACATTGTCGACTTCACGGGCTAACGATTCGTCAGCATTAAACCACACGAGTGGGGCACGGGGCACTAGAAATGTTGAATGAATTTCATAGGCCCACTTTCGCATATCCTTTACAGTTCCCTCCTTATAGAGTCCAGTTATAAGATAAAACAATAATGGCGCTGGATCTGAATTCGAAAGAACATAATTAAGGAAGACAGCTAGATGCGCGACATTTTCTGGTTCGAGCAGACGTTGCAAATGATTGAACGGGCCATTCTCGTCGACAATGAACTCTTGATCGGAACCATCTTCATCTTCCATTGAGAGAATTTCCTTTTGAGTGGCATTCGGATGAGCGGGCAAGTTTTTACCGCCAGTGAATATGGAATGTGTTGGGCTACTTGCAATTGCAGGATTGCCACTGTTATCACCGATGAAATCATTGTCGATATCTTCCATGCCTGATTGTGCCATTGCATGGGAGGCTGAGGTGAGATAAGGCGGAGGTGGTGTTCCTGGCGGAGTAATTTCATTGTCTTTTTCTACAAGTTCCCAGGACGTTGATTTATTGTGGCGATCTATCAAAGGAACAAATAAAAAGTAAAAGTTTAAGACAATTATTGTAACAATATCAGAAAAGGTTAATTATAACATTTTAAATAATCAACAAGGACCGAGGTCGTCGAAACCATCTTAAGTGCCGTTATAAAGATCCTTAAAAAAAATACGACAAGTGACAATTCACCACTAAACGATCATCAAGTGATGATGTAAATAAATCCAATACATTCTTTAAAATCAAATCTTGAAACTGTGAGTGTCCTATTGCAACTATTGAAATATACATTTAATACTTATAATAAGTTGAATCTTTGAACGCACTTCACTCAATGTTATGCTTAGGCACCCTTCTGGTATTTTGACATTTTGTAAACTTATACTTTTTTCTTTTGTTCAGTCTTACCAATAAGCTCAATCTTTCAACAGGTTATGGGCCCAGGCGTGTGCTCGAAAGTAAAACTTTCTCATATTTAATTACTTTAATATTTTTAATTTAATTACAAGCTTTGGAAAATTCGATTATATCACATCGATTAAATGGAGCTTCGAGCATGGAAATTTCAAATAAATGCAATTCTTCGTAGCCTGGAGTTACTGGACGTGGTTGATGGAACAGCGAAGAAACCCGAAAGTTCTGCATCAGCGGACACTAAGAAGAAGTGGTCGCAGCGTGATGGCAGGGTGATGGCAATTTTGTTCGCATCAATCGACACAGAGCAATCGTCATATTAGTCCGGGAGCCGACCGTAAGATTACCTATCTGATCAGGAGACAGAAAATAGTAATGAGGGATCGATAGATTAAGAAGCACCAATTACGAAACTACTGGTCGGACAAACTTTTTCAGGGAACTTTGGGCGTACTTCCGGTACGGTTTTTTGCGACTTACCTATCTCATTAGGGCATCGAAAAATTTTATAAGAAGTAGGAGTTTTTAATATAGATTCTAAAATATTTGATCGGACAAGCAAAATCAGGGAATAAGGGTTTGTCCGAGCAAATCGAAAAACGGGAATTTTGTTGCAAACCTTTCTCATCAGGAAAATGGATAAAATATATACCAAATGAAACGCACATTTGTCCTCTTCACAAATACACAGGTCGGACAAAGTTTTACAGGGAACAACCCTTCTTCTGTAGTAAAAAAAAAATGTATTCTTATCAGGAAAATGAATAAAACTGGTACCAAATGAAAGGTACATTCGTCCTCATTGGAAAAAAAAATTGATATGGAAGTTTGTCTGGCGTATCCTTTGGCACCTGCTCCCCCTTTTTTGCCATTACAGTGAGGAAATGCATAAAATTGATAAATCTGTTTTGGCTAAAAAGCTCAAAACAACCATTTCCTATTCCGAACCAGTTTTTGGGACCGTAGATGTAATTGATGGTTTTCACTTTTTGCATCTTTTGGGACAAATTAGAAAATCTTGCAATTTGGTTAGCGTCTGGAAACACAAAGTCACGAAATACAAACTGTATAAATTGCACAGAACTGGCATCAATATTAGGAAGTAGTTTATGTCTTTCTTTGCCCGCTTTTCACGCGTTTACAGGTTGTGACTATACGGCATGTTTTTTTTTTTCCGAAAAGGTAAAGCAAAACGATTCGCCATCTTAGAAAAAAGTGAACATTTTCAAACACCATTTACAGCTTTGAGTAGTTATAACAATGGAATTTTTGACGATTCGATCATTGAAGCAATTCAAAACTTCACTTTGCAAATGTACGGAATAAGAAATTGTAGCAACGTGAACTTGGCTAGAGTCCAAATGTGTCAAAATTTTTATGCCACAACAAATAATAAATAAAGCTTCATCCATCGTTTTTAAAAATATAAAAATCTTTGATTCAAGCTTAATTCCGCCTTGTTTCAAATCACTGATTCAGAAAATCAAATGAACAATTTTTTAAAGCTCAATATGGGCCAATGTAACACAATCTGATTGTATTAAGACAAAAACGGATGACTTCGGCTGGGTTTTAAAAAATGAAAATTGTTTACCTCTTTGGTTTGAAGGTGCACCAACACCACTCAACGTTGAAGATATTTGGAATCATTGGACAGCATGGGCGGCCATTGGCTGTGAAAAGTGTGGTTAGATATTGCGGTATTTGGCTCGACCAGTACCTGTATTTTGATAAACATATAGATGCTGGTCTCGCCAAGGCGAAAATGGCCTTTGCTCTGACAAGAAGACTGTTTCACAGCAGTCAGCTTGACTCCAGGGTGAAGGTCATTTGTTACGTTGCCCTAATCAAACCAATTATAGCATATGGTTGTCCGGTGTGGTTCAATGTGGCGCCTTTCTATATGGAAAAGATTCGGGTGTTTGTCTCAGATTGTACAGAACACCAGAGTCTCAGTACATAAAATATTATCCCAACAAGGTCCTATACAGTGGGTCACATCTGAACAGGATTGACAATTTCCTTATTAAGGCGATTTGAAGGCATATTGCGAGGGCGATGACCAGCGACAATAGCCTGATCTTCGGGGCTTATTACCCCAAGGAAATGTACCATGAGAGTACGCTCCTATCGGGCACTAGCTAGCTTAAGTCAGTTTTGTTAGTTTTTAAATTAGATTGAGGCATTTTTGTCTAGTATGTAAGTTTATATTGAAAATGAACTAATAAAAATGTTTTGAAAAAGTACGTTGAAGATATTGTTTTGGATGAAACCGACAATGAATCCGATTCTTTTGTGATCAAGACTCCGACGATGAACATTTTTGATTTGGTATGTACGCAATAATTTGTTTAAGAATTATTAATTTGTTTATTTATATTTATTTCATGTAAAAAACATTAGCATTTATATACTATTTACGTTAAAAAAAAAATAAAAAATTATATGAAAAGAAAATATGTATAATGAAGTTCGAGTACTAATACTTTTGTTTTGTTTTTTTTATAATTTTGATTGGGCAGTTACTCTAGGCCAAAAAGTTACGTAAGTATCTTCACTTATATTACGTAAGTTTTTTTCACTAATAATAAAATTATAATAAGGTTTTGAATAGTAGGTCGGTATTGGATTCATAAGTAAGTTTCATCGTGATCGAAAATGATAAAAACAAGGTTTTTTACCTTTAAAGTGGTCGGACAAAGGGTTTTTCCCTGTAAAACTTTGTCCGACCAGTATATTTGTAAATAGGACGAATGTACCTTTCATTTGGTACCAGTTTTATTCATTTTCCTGATAAGAATACATTTTTTTTACTACAGAAGTAGAAAAACAAGGTTTTTTACCTTTAAAGATAAGATAAGATAGATAAGAGATAAGATAAAATTTAATTTTATAGAACTTCGAATATGTACATACAATTTTTAATGTTTTACATAAGTTATTACAAATTCAAGAAATAATATAAGTGATATTTTTTATTTATGTACTACAAAGTATTTAATAGTGTCAAAGGGCATTACAAAAATAACTATAATTATGTGTGGGGTGACCCTTAATTCAAATAAAGTTATCGCAAGAATGAAGAAAAATGAAAGATTCAATTATACGATATTTAAATATTTTAATGGAGATAATACAAAGCAGAAAGAAAAAAAACTTATAAGTTATTACACCAGAATGTCAGAAAAAAATGATTCTAAGTTACCATAATCAAGCTCTTAAAGCCAATTCCTTAGACATTTTATAAACCTGCTAAAAGAATTTAAAGCTCTGATTGTGGAAGCTTATTAAAAAGGCGGCACGATGAAACCGAATAAAAATCACGCAAAGCAGTAGTTCGACAGAAGGGTACAGAGACAACATTCGAAAAGTTTCTTCGTAGATTATAATCAGAAATTAATCTGCAATTAAGGTTTCCTGATCTCAGATAAAAAGTTTTTAGTACTTGAAAACAATATGGATGGACTGGAAGAATTTTCATATTATGAAACAATGGATAACTGGGACTACGACGGTGTTTACGGTATATTTTCTTTAATACATTTTTCTGCAGAACCAACGATGGCTGAATTTTAATTTTATATGCACATCCCCAACAAGCAATACCATACTGAAGTTTCGAGTGGAAAATACCATAGTAAATTATTTGTAGCAGTTTATTCGAACAAACATTTTTTAGGTAAAAGAAATTCCTGAGATAACAACGAATATATTTCCTTAAAGACTCCGTATGATTAGCAAACTCATCTTAGAATCAATTATGATTCCCAAGTACTTAAATTCATTCACATTTTCGATTAAAAAAAACGTATCATTACAATTAAGAGTGCTACAAAAAGTTGGAAAGGATGAATCGGCAACACATGCGCAACCAGCCATTTTGTATTTTTGGCACTGAGGTGCGTGAAAATAAACTTCTGGATTGATGCCAACTGGGGCGGATAGATTGAAATGCATTATTTTAGTTTTAGTGCTAATACTCAAACTATGCTCAGCAAACCACATCCTTAATAAATTAAGGTCCCAGTTGATATCGGATACAAAATTCAATGCCCTGTCAGAGCCGTACGAACAGCCTACATCATCAGCGAAAGCAGTAGGAGTGCCTTTAAAATTAAACTCAAACAGTGAATTGATGTAGACGAGAAACAAAATCGGTCCTAACACAGAACCTTGAGGTACTCCTAGATTAATTAACTGGATCTCGCTCCTTATATTACCAATCTTTACTCTTTGTGATCTATTTGAAAGGTAAGACCTAAACCAGTCGAGCATATAGCCACGAATTCCAGCTTTTTCAAGTTTTCTCAACAAGATAACATGGTTGAATATATCAAAAGCTTTCGTAATGTCAACAAATTAGCCCGAAGTGTACCTTTTGCGGTCAAGGTTAGAGAAAATCTGGTAGCAAAAGTTAAGAAGTACATCTACCGTAGATTTACCCGTCCGAAACCCAAATTGTACCGGACTAAAAAAGTTTGATCTATTTAAAAAAGATACATAACATAACAAGAAGATAACAATTTTTTCAAAGACCTTGCTAAACACCGGAAGAAGAGAGATTGGCCTATAATTGCTCATGTCTTTTGCTGAACCTTTTTTAAATAGTGGAATTACGTCCGCACATTTGGGAGCCTCAGGAAAGATTGTCAAAAAAATACTTCGGTTAAAAATTACTGCTAGTACATCAGCTACAAAGCACCCAATGTGTTTTAAAATTATATTAGAAACGCCATCACAGCCACTTGCATTGGAATTTTTAAGAGAACCAATAGCCTTTAAGACTTCAAACGCAGATATAGGCTCAAAGGCAAAACTATTGCCTTGTATTGATTCACCGCAGCTCCCAGTAAGGGTACACGCAGTGCAGCTCAATTATGTTGCTTGTGTTGGTAAACTGCTGCCTACTGACGTAAAGAAACTTTTAAGAGCGTTTTTTCTTTATGAGATGGCTAGTAATCCAAGGTTTCAGTCTTTTCGCAAATCTTTTTAGTGGCACTGTGTGGGTACAGTTGGTTATATGTTTAGTGAGGGAATCCAAAAACAATCCATAAGATACATAAGCATCACTTTCCATCTTCCCAAAACTCATAAAAGAGTTTATGTTTAAGATTAATAAAATCAATTTTAGTCCTATTTTCGGGTAATTTTTCGCTATGGCACACTTTTTTGTTCAGACTTGAGTTAACCAATGTCATGGAATAATCGGTAATTTTTAAGTTGAATACACACTTCTCACAGGAACTTAATGAGAAGCGGCTAAATCGAGCATCAATATGATCCGAACACCTTCCAGAGACCATCCTCGTTGGTTCATTTATTAAACTAGCTAATCCATGCGATGCCAAAAGGGCCAAGTAGTTTGAAACAGTATCACTAATGTCTAGCAAGTTGAGGTTAAAATCCCCCAAGATAATTACTTTTTTTGTATTTTAGGTTTCCTAATAGACATGAAAATTCCTCAAAGAACGTCAACACATTAAACATATGTAGTCTATATACACACAAAAAAAAACATATTCTATATGGTTAATTACAATAGAAACCTTTAGAATGTCAGCACTATTAAAATCGACACTCTAAGCATCACTAACTACGTACTCCTCTTTAACAAAGCACCAGACACCACCGGCAGCGTAACTTTCATTAGGGTTCGCAAAGAAATTAAAACCAGGCAAATGGTAATCGTTTTTTTTTCGAAGCCGTAAATCCAAATTTCAGACACAGATAAAATCTGGAATGCATAAAAAGGAATCAAGATGGGACGCAAGAGAAGAAAACTTTTCTCTCAAGCTTCTGACGTTCTGCTGGACAACAAATAATTTATTATTACAGTATGCGCTGTTACTAAAACCATTATCACAATTTGTGCTACTAGGATCGAGAATAGAAAAGTCATCGTTAATTTCATAATTAATATTAATTTTAAAACAAAATTTGAATTAAAATAAAGCACTAAATGAGTGCAAGATCATTAAACGATCTGATAGAGATGACTTTTCCACCCTCCTCTTTCCTGACAAGTATTTGATTGTCTTTGAACCAAACAAATTTATAATTTTTACGATTTCTTACATCTTTTGTCTGCATGAAGAGAGCCTGAGTGTATTTAGTAAGTGCATCGTTGATGAAAATACCTGTACTCTTGCCGCTGCTGCTGGCCTGCTGCTTGGCTTGGTTCTGCATAGGACTGCTGACGACTATATATATATATATATATGTATATATATATATATATATATACAGTGTACTCTGTCCTCACGGAGACCTCTCATAACCGGACAGATTTCAAAGAACGGAAATAAATACACGATTTTTCATATAAAAAATTCTCCCGAAACCGGACTCTCTCATAACCGGACACGGACACCAATTTTCGTAACCGCAATAGAATGTTGCTCTCTCTTAAGCGGACAAAACTCATCTACGTATGGCAAACTTTTGACATACTTTATTTTGTATTTGTTTTGTTCTCCTCGTCTTTACACTTTGCAAACAAACGAAACAAAAATGTAAACTGTGGAGTGTGCCTTTGCGTTATTATCACGTTCGCGGACACATGATTTTCGGTGGGGAACGCTTGAATTACACACGCATATCTCCGGCATTTTGAGATATTTTATATTATTTTGTACGAATTTTGTATAGAGATAACAATGATTCCGCTGGTCACGGTGAAGTGAAAATTTGTCTCTGTTAGGACAAATAATACCGGAATATACAGTAACTCACAAAATTGATCACGCTTTTTCTTTATAAATGCAGTATCCACTTAAACAACTTGAAGGTAGATGCGTTTACCTTTTACTATATGATTTTATTGAACTTGAGGTTTCTCCTAACGGTTTATGGAGCTTTTTTGTTTTTTCACTCAAAAGTTTGGTTTTTTTGTACGAATGCACGAGCAGTTGCATCGTGATCAATTTTGTGAGTTCAAAGTGGGAGTCGCAAAAACAATTGTTTGTGTAACGAATAAAAAAAAAAACAGCAGCATAACAGTAAATTCACAGTAAGGGAATATTCTTTGTTCTGTTTGTGATTAAATAATAACCACTAAAACCAACGGAAAAGAAGCAAATTGAGGACTTTTTAAGAAAGGGTGTAACCCTTCGTCAAATTTCGGAGTCAACGGGAATATCCCTTGGTGCCATAAGCAAATTTCGGCAATGCCTTGAAAACTTGCCCTGCAGAAACCAAGCCGGACGCAAAAAGATCTTGTCAGCAGTTCAAGACCGCAAGATTGTTCGAGACATGAGGATGCAAAAATTTGAAAATGCAATTCAAATCAAGCACGCACTTGAACGGGAACAGAATATAAACGTTTCTGAGGACCAGTTGGACACCTGAGGACTGGGCGAGAGTGATCTGGTCAGATGAGAGCGAGAGAGAGAAAATTAACCGTTTAGGCTCAGATGGGCGAGAGTGGGTATGGAAATCTCCTGGAGAGAAATTACAACCTCGTCACGTTAAGCCCACATTGAAAATCGGTGGGGGATTCATTATGATCTGGGGTTGCATGATGACACAAGGAGTAGGAAACATTTACAGGATCCAAGGACATATGACGTCATCATCGTATATAGACATTTTGCATTGTCACTTAAGAGAATCACTAGTGAAATTTGGTCTTGAAGCTTCGGAAATTGTCTTCCAGCAAGACAATGATCCGAAGCATACATTTAAAATAACTCAAAAATGGTTAAATGACAATAATTTTATTGTGTTATCATGATACACATTTTTGACATTTTTGACAGTGGTACACAAGAAAAATTGCTCTACAAAGTTTTATTAATATTTCAAGTTTTTAACGCTTAATCTACACAAAAGAAGCACTGTTAGTTGCAGAACTTGTACTCAGCTGCATCAGGTTACAAAAAGTGTATATAGGTGAGTCAACCTCTTCATAAGGTAGCTTAGTAATTTGCATACGGCTTGAAGCACAATGGTTGGTGGTATAAAAAGAACCCCGCAAAAAAACTGTAACAACAATCCGCCGATAGGCAAACGGCGAATACTTGAAACGTCACCAGAGGACAGACCCTCCTCTGCCAACTATAATGCCGTCGGTAACATGTCAGTCCTCGATCTTAAAGCACTAATGGAGAAATCAATGGGAGACTTACTTGACGATAAACTAAAAAATATGGCAACAAAGGCAGACGTCGAAGGATTAACTCTCGAAATGCAAGCTCTTCAAAAGGAAAATTCATCACTTCGAAACAAACTACAGCATGTGGAAACTTGCTACTCTTCCTTAGAACGTAAAGTCGAACTATTAGAGAGAAAGGCGATAGAAAACAACGTTGTGGTACATATGCCCGAGCAAACTGGCGTGAATCCTGAAGAAAAGGCAAAGGAATTGTGTCTGCAACTCCTGGGGAGTGAAGATTCATCGCTTATTTCCGATGCACGAGCTATGAGGACAAAAAACAACATGGCAAACATCATCATCAAATTGCACAAGAAAGAGGACGTCGGGCGTGTACTAAGCAACACAACTAAACTTCACGGCACTAGGGTATCTATGCACAGGGACTACACTGAAGCATCACGAGATAGAAGAAAACGTTTGTTTGCTATTAAAACGGATATTTCTAAGAGAAATAAGAACATTAATCTAGAAATGCGCGGACAAAAACTTAAGGTCGATGATAAATCATTTTATTTCGACAACAACAACAGTCTACGATGTGAAGGATATGACAGCCAGTGCGGGTTGTCAATTCTCCGCCAAATCACTGATGACAGTTCTGTAATGACAGCTGAAGGAGGAGCGATTGCTGAGAGAAACATAATGGGTGGAAACACAAGCAACAGTTCTTCAAATTTTATGCCACAATCTAGTATTTAATTGTAATGCCGTCTGTCTAGCTCTCTGTAAAAAAAACAATGAAAATAGAAATAGCAAAGATAATTATATAAAAAATGATACTAAAAGAAAATATAAAATATTGTCATATAATATAGCAGGTTTAAAAAATAAAGATTTGTTTATAGAGTTTTATAATTTTGTCAACCAGTTTGAGTTCATTTTCCTATTCGAAACGCATGTAGAAGAAATAAATTTTATTAATTATGAAAGGAGATTTAAAAACTATGAATTTAAGTGGATTGCTGCTACGAGAATGCACAGAAGAGGAAGGGCGAGTGGAGGGTGCTATTTTGGCTTTAAGAGGAATCTTGGTGACGTTCACTGCGAGTTTAAAGATCTGGAGGAGCTGTTGTATATAAGCTTGGAGTTGGAAAAAACAAAATACTGCATACTTCCATCTTACTTAAATTGCAACAACTGGCAAAGAGACTTTGAAAAACTTCATGAGGTACTGGTGAATGCCAACAATTTGAATATAATGGTAATAGGTGACCTTAATGCACGGGTAGGCAACGAAAGTGGAGCAGCAAACAATATGGCTGGTATTAACCGTCAATCTATGGATTCAACATGCAATGCATGCGGAACAAAACTTCTTGAACTCTGTGATTCCTTTGGGATGCGTCTTCTTAATGGTACCAGTGTGAGCGACAAAAACGGTAACTATACATTTGTGGGAAAGCAAGGGACGACAGTTATTGACTACTGCCTACTAGGAGGTGAATGGAATTCACGAGTTACGGACCTAGAGGTGAAACTAGTTCCATATTCGGATCACTTACCCATTGTGGCTACCTTTGAGCTTACTAGTACCCAGGTGGATAGATCACGAGTCATGAAGCTAGCCCCTAAGCTGGTGTGGAGTTTGGAGAAGGCACCCAGGTATCTGAGGCTTCTGGACGAAAATCTAATAGCTCAGCAGGAAACGAATCTTGAAGGGATTGAAAATGGTATCAAGAACTCTTACCCATCTACCAATAGAAGCAACGGACAAAAGAGGCAAGGTAAACAAACATGGTTTGATTATGAGTGCGAAAGAGCCAGAAATCTCTCATTCTGCTGGCTTAAATTATTTAGAATCTGTAAGGGAAGGGTGGTGCACGACTCGTATATCGATGCCAACCGTAAGTTTAAGGCCTTGTGCGTGCAAAAGAGGAAGAAACACTTCGAGATAGAGGCTCAAAAGCTGGTGGATTGTAGGAATGCAGCTGACTTCTGGAGACAGATAAGAAATGTCAATGGCGGAAGGTACGTTATTAATAGGGAGTTGGAGCCTAGCATTCTTCGAGAGCACTTCAAAAGCTTACTGAACCCAGTCACGCACGGTGTAAGTTTTCAATACGCAGCACCTGGTTTTGGGAATGATATTCTTGACAGCCCAATAACACATCTAGAGGTTAGCGAAGCATTGCGTGGTTTGAAAGATGGCAAAGCAGCAGGATCGGATGGGATTCCTACCGAGTTTTACAAGCATGGTACGAACCTGCTTCGCGACAGACTGACGTGTGTGTGTGTCCCACAGCGATTTAAGGAGGCCCTAATTTTTCCAATCCACAAAAAGGGCTCTACACTGGATCCAGAGAATTATCGTGGTATTTCCTTTTTGAATGCATCCTATAAAATTTTTACTGCGATACTTCAAATAAGATTAAATGCATGGATAAGAGCCAATAACCTGCTGAGTGAATTTCAAGCTGGTTTTAGGCCAGGATACTCTACAATTGACCATATATTTGTTCTAAGTAGCATTGCAAAGTCTTTTCTTTCGCAAGGTAAGAAGCTCTATGCCTTCTTTGTTGATTTTAAGGCAGCCTTCGACTCGGTGGATCGGACAGCCCTATTATATAAGCTATACGGGTTGGGAATGTCGCTAAAATTTGGGCGATTAATAAGAAATTTATATGCTGACACTAAAGCTGCTGTATGGGACGGAGATGGACTATCGGCATGGTTCCAAACGTACTCGGGAGTAAGACAGGGATGTGCGCTGAGCCCCAATCTTTTTGCTCTGTTCATTGACGATCTAGCTGATTGTCTGCCAGGAGGTGTGGAATATGCGGGTATGTTAATAAAAGCGCTTTTGTTTGCAGACGATGTTGTTCTTCTGGCATGCTCCCCGGAATCTCTGCAACTCATGATCAATCGTTTGTATGAGTACACCAGATTATGGAAGCTAGTGGTAAACCTTAACAAGTCAAAAATTATGATTTTCAAGGAAGGTAGAGGCCGAAACTGTTCCAACGAAAAATGGCGCTTTAATGAGGACGCAATCGAAGTTGTAAAGATATACAAGTATCTCGGGGTATTCATAACTAAAAATATGAACATGGAACGACACTTTAAAGAAAAACTCGTAAAATCTAAAACGGCCATCAACGTAGCTTGGAAAAATATTTTCAAAAATAAATATATTAGTCATAGCGCTAAATACAGGGTTTTTGAAGCTGTGGCGGAATCAGTTCTACTATATGCGGCGCAAGTATGGGGCGGTAAACAATATGAAACCGTAGAAAAGCTGCTTAGATTTTATGTAAAGAGAATGTTCCGCCTCCCGTCGAATACTCCGAACTACATGCTAATGCTTGAAACAGGATTATCGCCTTTATTTATTAAGACATTTAAGCTACAGGTTGATTATATTTTAAAAACTTTAAACATGCCAACCCATCGCCTTCCAAGAAAAGCAGTTCTGAATGCTGTACAAACAGGAACTGGCTGGTACAGGGAATGGCTGGATCTAGCTGCCGGATGTGGAATCGAGTTGAACGGAGACGACATCGGCAACTGGAAGCCTAAATTGTATAAGCTTATTAGCAAGCTAGACGAGCAGGGTAGAATGAGATATGCTGAAGAAGCAGTGGGATCATTACACAGAGATATCTACAGTAGACTCAATCACAACCTGCAACAAAGGAATTATTTCCACGATAATTATAAAATAGAAGAAATAGCGATGACACTGAGACTGCGTGGAGAACTCCTGAAGCTGAACTATGTACCCCACAGAGAGGACTTACCTATCTTTTGCAGCATGTGCAATTTAGTTGAGAGAGAAGATGTGTTCCATTTTATGGGAAGATGCCCGATCCTGCGAGAAACAAGGAGACATGTATTTGGATTCGACGTCTTGACGGAGGTGCAAGTGATATCCCTCCTTAATGAAGCGGATGTATGTAAATTATACCGATATTGCAAAATTGCTCTATCCTATAGACAGCAAATCTTAAATGAAAACTTTTAAAAACAAAAAATAAACCTAGACAGGCCTTTTTATTTTGTGTAGTAGGCATTGTATGGAAATTAATTTAACTTTTTTACTTTTTACTTGTATGTATGAATAAATCAACCAGGCAGACGGCAAAGCCATGCTAACATTTGATTTTATAAATTTATAAGAAAAAATTACATGAATTAATAAATCTAATCTAATCTAAAAATCTAAATCATGGCCACCGCAATCCCCGGATCTGAGCCCTATTGAACACCTATGGGGGGTTTTGAAACGAGCCCTTGCGGGCTAAATCGGGAATCTAGACGAACTCTGGGCCAAAGTCAGGACCGCGTGGGAAAACATAACGCCAGAGACTTGCAAGAACTTGGTCGATAGCATGTCCAATCGAATTCAAGCGGTTATTGAAGCTCGTGGTGGATACACGAAATATTGAGTTTCGGAAATCTTTTTTTTTTTTTGAAACTCACAAAATTGATCAAGCTTGGTAAAGTTTGTTTTTATTTTTTCTACAGCGAAGAAAAATGTGAATAACTTTTATGTTTATGTTTATTATTTATTATTTATTATTTATTATTTATTATTTATTATTTATTATTTATTATTTAATATTTATTATTTATTATTTATAAAATATCATATATTATATATTATTTATTATTTATTATTTATAAAATATCATATATTATATATTATTTATTATTAATTATTTATTATTTATTATTTATTATTTATTATATATCATATATTATATATTATTTATTATTTGTTAGTCATACGTAATTTTGAATTCCTATGTATATAAATGGGTACATTTTTTTTTTCTTTTACTTAAATTTGAGGTTTTTTCCGTTATTTCCTCAATATATGTTTTCTGATTGTTATAATTTTTTTTGTAAATGTAAAATAAGTTCTCCAGTAGAAAGATATAACCATATATCACATCTCTGTATACCAAATTCTGTAAATTGTGCGATAACACATTGTTAATTATAAACGAAATAAAAATCTAATCTAAACTTTTATGTTCTGGAATTAAATTGTTGAAATTAATAAAATATTTATAAAAAAAACTAAAGTATCAAAGTCCTTAGGCTAGGTTTCCACTTGTCGATTTGAAATTGACAAACGACGTATTTTTAGGTTAATTAGAAAATTGGCAATTAGAAATAATGAAAAATAAGCAGTTTTTCATTATTTCCACTTGCCAGTTTTTAATTGACGAAAAAAATATGTCGTTTGTTAATTTCAAATCGACAAGTGGAAACCTAGCATTATTTGTTTTTTAGCCAAATATTCTCAGTTTTCAGGACATAGCGTGATCAACTTTGTGATTATAAGTATACTGTATTCCTCGTCAGGGTATCCCGTCTTGTCCTAACATACCTAAAATTGTCATGACCCACTAATTTCCTCAACCATTGACGGCATATGCTGTGTTGTCCCGCGAACGTGTTATCCAACAACTATGTGCGTTTTTAAATCTCGTAGCATTTTTTAAAATGTGTAATTTTACCCTTAAGAAATTAGTATTTTTTGGTAATATGTGTTTATCGCATAAAAATTAATTCCTATATAAAATAAAATGAATACCATATGTCTGTTGTGTTTCATATTTAAGGAATGTCAATTTAATTTTGTCTCCCAAAACCGGACAGCTCTCATAACCGGACAAATTTCTCGGTACCATCAGTATCCGGTTATGAGAGAGTTCACTGTATATACATACAATAGGTATATATAATCGCCCACGAAAGGTACATTTTTAAATGGATATTAAATTGGGGCAAAATTATGTATATCAGACCTGAAATCAGTTGATGCATAAAATTGATGTCGTTATTTACCCGTCTCAAAGAGGTTTTATCCGATAAAAATATGGAACGAGGTTAAAATGGTCGACCAATAGAAGCTCTTTTAATGCGAAGCGAAGGAAGCTTCGCTGAAGGGGTTCAATTGTGATTCTTACAGTAAGGCGTCCACTGTCCATACTTGCGAAGCATGTTCGAGAGCAGGACGGACAACACTGTTAAAATAGAGTGAAAGAGTGACATAAGATCGTTTAAATTCATTACACTACCATCACAAAGCATAACATTGAGTATGATCTATTCACAATGTGGTTTAAATGCTTTGTCAAAGTTTAGGGCCAACCTAAATACGCCAACAGAAAGAATGAATTGATACGAATTACTTGAACACTCGGTATCTTTTTCCTGTAATGTATGTACTGACACTTGATTAGTTTAAGGACTAAGCCATTTTCACTGCACCTGATACTGAAACTACCAATATCTGATTACAGAAGTCTACAGATACTTATGGTTGTAAAGGTTTTACAGATCTTTATATCGTCGGCAAATATACCTAAAGAAGTATTTATGTTATATAAATGATGAAACATCATTC
Organism: Brachyopa scutellaris; assembly: GCA_949775065.1. Classification (NCBI taxonomy): domain Eukaryota; kingdom Metazoa; phylum Arthropoda; class Insecta; order Diptera; family Syrphidae; genus Brachyopa; species Brachyopa scutellaris. The sequence continues at coordinate 125,155,812 of OX459112.1, forward strand.
AAAATCTCCAAATTTACCAATGCAATGTTGATAAAGTCATCTTGAGAATCATTTTGAAGATGAAGTTATGTATACATAGCTATTCAAACTTTTGGTAATTTTGGTGAATCAAAATAAATAAGTAATTAAATTATATTTGTATGTATATTAAATTCAGTTGTTCGTGTTGAATGATGTATGTATGATATCTTTCTGCTGTCCGTCTTGTTCGCTCTTCGCTCTCTCGCAATCTGTATCTCTCCGTATTTATCTCATTCGTAAAATTATATGACCAATACAAATAATATATACACCATTTTTAAAAAAAGTTTCACTTCTCCCGCGTGTGACTGACACACACACTTTTTTTTTGTTTAAAATGGGACCTTGCGTGGACTTTGGCAAAACGTTTATTTTCTAGAGGTCTTCTACAAATAGTAACATCACTAATAGGAAGTTAAATCTTATCTTGTGTGACCTTGGTAGATGCCGCTGGGTAGTTTTTAGAAAATCTTACAGTTAACCTGTCATTGGCTTTGGAGATTATACGATTCCATCCCCGTTTTTCTGGCTTTTCGATGTATTTTAAGGCATCTGCTATTGCTAAAATACTACATTGAAGAGTTTTTTTTGTAATTTTCTGTAAAATTTTCGTATTTGAGGCAGTTTTCGAATGAGTTCTCGCTTTGCCTGATTTGTATTCTTTCCTCGACCTACTGTTATCAGTTTTTAAAAAAAAAAGTGCAGTAAAATTTTTTAAATAATGTCCTAAGAGCGAGCAAAAGCTTTTTGTTTTCATAGTTCTTAATTCGGCAAACTTATTTTTTTTTACTTTTTCCAAAACACTTCTATCATTATGAACACTTCTTTTCCGTTCGCAGTCACTTCTTTGTAAAAAATCCTCGCCCATACAAGCTCAGCTGTGCATATTTTTACTGGATTTGTTTGTCAAATTCCGTTAGAATATTTACACAAATGTCTTCACAGTTTAAACCGGGGAAGAATTTTAAGCGCTGTTAACGTGGCGCTCCTATTATTTTGAACACAACTGTACGTTGGAGTTTTGCATAGAAACCAGATATAAAAATGGAATACGAACAAAAAACTTCCAAAATTCAACGGCTGGAAAGTAATAAAGGTAAGAATCTTTAAAATAATAAAATATGGTAAGGTTAAATGGTACTGAATTGTTAAGTATTGTAACTATAATGGTAGAATTTCTACCACTGGGCGAACACTAATTGACGTACAAATACGTCGTTTGTCAATTTTAAAATGACAAGTGGAGACCTAGCAGCAAGGATTACGCTAAAATGGCTAATAAGCTTCCCGTTCTGAGATTTCCTAGGGAAGATGGCATCAGGACATTTAACTGGTCAAACAACTTCGACATTAAACTCAGTAACAGCACGGAACTAAACTACAGCTACACCAGCATCTGTCCTATCGACATATGTGCCCAACTCAAACTTGATAAACACTACGGCAGACGCGACATAGCAGTAATGTCAGACCGCTAAGAAGCTATCAAAGCAATCGGGGCTCAGATCATCATATCAGATTCGTCTGGGAATGCCTAGATAAACTAAAGAGACTGGGCTAACGAAACAACAACACCTGGAAATAGAAGGTAATGAAGAGCGGACAAACTTCCAGGAAAGAGGCTGCCACACCCTTTGTGGGCCCTGAACCCTTCTGCGGCATAAGGGAACACGCCATAAAAGAGGAGTTACGATCACTGGAGAAGACAAACAGGACTAAGTCCTGGACAAAAACTCAGGACCTTAGACAAGCGAAGAAACTTTTGGGTAATTTCTTGAAAGCTTGCATCAGCCTTGACAAAAACAAACTCCGTATCCTTACTGCGTTCCCTACGGGACATTGTAAACTTAAGGGGCATCTCAGGAAGCTGGGTCTATCAGATGAAAACTCATGCAGATTTCATTGCAGATTTGCAATGAATCCAATGAAACTCCAGTACACATACTGGTGGAATGTGGGGCATTAACCCAGAAAAGCTTCAAGTGCTTGGGTAAATACAAACTTACAGAAGAGGATCTACCACTCATAGCATCCAATCTGCAACTGCGATTCCTCAGGGAAATTCTGGATGAGGTGCTGTGAGCGAAGCTCTCTCTAACCTATACCAATAGGAATAATGACGAGAGGGATGTTCCTTCGTCTAGGACTTGTAGTGGGCACAATAGATCTTAAGGTCGCGGTGCATCTCACCCTTCAATAAGAATAAGAATAGTAATAATAACAATAACAATCCAATAAACCTTGCACATTAACAATACCTACTGCGGTCGAACAAAAAGATAATAATTAAAGGCGTAAACAAAAAAAAACCTTGCGAATGTTTTATTGCCCTGCACAATAAAAATACGATTTTTGTTTGTATGTGCTTTACATTTAACTTCACCAGATTATTCTATTTTATTTAACCACTTACCCACATAAATACATTTTATTAACAAATTATACATTTGTAACTCACCCAATTGTCTTTCTTGTCGCGGAGGCATATTGTCCGGTGATGATACCACCCGACGGTGTTTACCAAAATGATTCATATTTTGTGGTGTTTGCCCAAGTGCCTGTAATATATTATCATTAAAAAAAAAATAGAATTAAAGAAATGAAACCAAGTTATACAACTTTCCCACAAGCGTTAGCATTTTACACCGTTTAACTAAAAAAAATAACTAAATCAAAACAAAAAAAATCAAAACAAAACAAAACAAATATCTACCAAACTACAACTAGATATTTGTTAAATAAAAATAAAATCATGCAAAACAAAAACAAAAAAAATATTCCCAATTTCCTGACCAATTAAAGGACGCGGCAAAACAAAAATGATAACGAAACCCGTTGTATCTGAATTTGCGTGCAATTTCATTATTTGGTCAGATACTTGCACACTGGTGTTAGTTAGAGTATCTAAAATAAAATTAAAATTTATATTTACAAGGAAATAAAATACATTACTTCAGAAGCGGATATGCGATTCTAATTCTACGAATAATAATAACCAATATAACAGGGCAGTTGGTATTTATGTATGTGTGTTTGTTTACCAAAGAGAATCTAAGTGGGACGGCTATGTTTTTTTTTAATATGGAACTTAGATAAGAAGGTAAAACGTTATTATTTACGTTTTTTTTTACCCTCAAATGGATTGAATTTAATACTCTTCTCTTTACAAAAAAAGTAACATTTAAAATATTGGGGAGAGGGTAGTGAGAGAATGTGAATTTTTTACGTGAAATAAGCGATGGTGCATGCAAATATTAGTGAGAACGAGTAGGGAGGAGAAGCATGAAGCGGTGAGTGTGCGTTTATAAGTGTTTTTGTGTATCATGCTAGGTTTCATTTTCAATTTCACAGCTTAAGTTTTTTTTTTCATTACACACCTTGTATTAAATTATAATTTCTATGATAACAAATATTAAATGATTTTCTTATACATTTTCTTTTTTACATCATGTTCTTAGAATTAATTTCATTTACATTTATTCATCTTAACAAATTATTTTACTGTTTACGATTACCAATAAAACATCACAAACGGTCGTCGCGGAGTATGAAGAGGTCGGATATATAAGATGATCAAAGCCGGCCAAAAGCTGGAGACCAATCTCTATGTATGTACATACAGTGGTGGCAAAAATAATAGGGACACAACGATTCAAAGCCCATTTTTTCATTTGTTCCCCAATCATATCATGATTTGAATATATATTTCATTGAAGTAGGTTTTTTTCATTTGGTTTTGTTGTTTTTTTCTATTTCTATATTTTTATTTTTTTTTTCTTATTCGTGATGACAGAACAGAGTAGCTACAAGCTGATATTAAAAAAATAAATATACGGCGTCAGCAGTTCTATATAGAACCAAGCCTAGCTTCTACCAACCATTTATGTGTGCGTGCTACTTTTTCCACGAATGGAAGGGACCTACAGCTTTTTGCCGACTTCGAACGGCGAGTTGAGAAGCTGATACTCTTTGATTGCTTGGAAGACATTTGAAAGAGGTGGCAACCGTGAAAAACTTTCTTAAGTGTTAGACCCGGGCTGGGATTGAACCCGAGCAGCATTATTTATGTATTATAGCTGTCCCGCCCGGCTTCGCCCGTGCCGAAAAAATATAGTGTTACTTACAATACATTTATTGTCATTTAGTTCGAAGAATCGGACTGTCTGTCTGTCTGTCTGTTTGCCTGTCTGTCTGTCAATCTATTTATCTGTCTGTCTGTCAATCTATTTATTTATCTGTCTGGCTGCCTGTCTGTCTGAATCAACACATATTGTGAATATGAGCATTTTTGGTCCATAACTTTAGAAGTTATTATAAACTTGACTCCAGCGCCACCTAGCGAAATAAAATATACTTTACAACCTATTCCCATACCTACCAAATATGTATACACAAAATTTTGAAAATCGGTCGAGCCGTTTTGGAGTGCGACTTACAAAAAAAAAATGACTATCAACTCCACACGATTACCACAGAAAGACAGACAGACAGACAGAGCGTCCGATTCTTTGAACTAAATGACAATGTATGTATTGAAAGTAACACTATATTTTTTGGACACGGGCGAAGCTAGTTTGATACCAAATGCATGTATGTGCGTCTTACGGTTCTTATGATATTATGATTTTATATGCATATAAACGGACAAAAATCATCAGAAGAACTATCCGCAATGCGAACTTCACACACAAAAATCTCAAAATCCCCACACACGATTTTCATAAAACTTCACAGTTTTAATGTACCTACTGAAGCTCAGCTTTATTTGGATACCAATTTCATTGATGTACGCTCTTGGCCTAAAAGTGCACCATCTCCTTTATCTGATTCAAAACCAATTGATAAACCTTTTCTGAGAAATTAGTAATCTTATACCAAAAGAATCGTTAAAATCTAATCAGCGGTTCTTGAGATCCTTTACTACAAACGTAATATGACACCGATCGGGACTTTGCTGTATACTATGTAAGGAATGAACTTGGATGGAAGTTTTTTTGTAACTGCGGTGGCCGAGTGTGTAGCGCGTCGGTTTTTCTCCTTTTGGCGCAGTATTACTGAGTTTGGGGATCCCAGGTTCGTTTCCTGGCGAAATCCGTACTTTTTTTTTTATTTGAATTTTATGTGAATTTCTCAAAAACTATACAACTTATGAGATTCGCTATAGTTATTCCTAGATATTTTGCTAAACATAGACAAACTATGCTTTTTCATATTTTTGACTTCAGTAGTTTCGGAGATAGGGTGGGGGCTATGGTGTTTTTGCACACATTTTCAGTAATAACTGCCAAAGTCTCAAACGGAAAAAATTGAAAAATTTTTGGAATATTAGCTTTGAGCCCTTTCGAATGATATTTCACATGATATATTTTGCAGATTTTTTTTTTCGAGTTCACATTTTGCCCACCCTGTATAGGTGTTTCACAATATTTTTGATTGATTATTTATCTCATATATGTGGACCACCGGAATGTGTAACTGTGCCAAATTTCAAGTTTCTATCTGGAACGGTTCTTGATGTTTTTATCGTGACAGACATTTTTGAGTTAGAGCGAACTTATAATGGTTCCGTTTTACCATGTGGATACGGAACCCTAAAAACATAATATTATTACATCACACACACATACTGCTGTGTATTCGTTTTGTATGCAAAAATAAAAAGAGTGCGAAGAAAAGAAAACGATGAGCTCGCCTAGCACAATAATAACAAACACCCCTGCCCCAAGCTTTAATTTATAGTCACACATTGGTGACTCGGAAAAAAATTATTTTTTTTACTTTTTAGTTCATTAAAGCTTGTTTTTAAAAAAAAAAAATGTATCTTTATATTTTTTGTTTTTTTTTTTTTTCAATCCGATAAGCCATTATTGGGTTGGGGCTGTATAGTCACAATTTTCCTCACGGATATGAACTTTTTTTTTTTACTATTATCTTAACTCCTAAACGGAATATTGTGATTATTTATATGTTATATGAAATTTTTTTTTTTTTACTATTATCTTAACTCCTAAACGGAATATTGTGATTATTTATATGTTATAACCTGGCCAGGTCGCCGTGGCCGTGGTGGTTAGTGCGTTGGACTACCTGCTGCCCGGGTTCAACTCCTGGCCGGGTTTAACACCTAAAAGAATTTTTTCACTGTGCCACCACCTCTTTCGAATGTCTGACAAGCATCAAAGAGTATCATTTGTCACGATTGGGCTTCTCAACTCGCCGTTCGGAGCCGGCAAAAAACTGTAGGTCCCTTCCATTCGTGCAAAAATATGACACGCACACACAAATGGTTGCGAGAAGCAGGCCCAGGTTCACCTCGAACTGTAGCGCCAACTAAGTAAGTAACCTGGCCAGAGAACATATCTATGAATAAAATAATAAAACACGTTAATGGGATAAGTGGTTCTCGATACAATTGGCAACGAACAAAAATAGACTTTGCATTTTATAATATGTAAGGAATAAGGATAAGGATGGGTAAAAATAAACTTTGTTCGGTTGAAGACCGTTTCCAAATGAAAGAGCTCTACAAAAAGCAGCTAACTGTGCGAAAGATACCGGAACTTTTGAATTTCTCGTGGACGACCAAAGAAAACTACGGGCAGCTTCGATGCATGGTTGTTATAGGCATCCAAAAGGGCATCCGTTTGCTTCTTTTAAAGTCTAAAAAAACTGAGCTAAATGCCGCAGTCTGTAGCCGGGCAATAAGTAACAGACAGAAGGTGTATTACATGGAAGGGTAACAAGACCACCAAATATCAACAAAACAATGATTTAATGCATATAATGTAAGTAAAATTACTTAAAATTAAAAATATTCCAAAACGTTTAGTATAGAATAATTTGGAGAAAAAATTAAAAAAATGTGTTTTGAGTCGCCTTGTCCCTATTATTTTTGCTAAAGGTGCTCTTAGGTCATATGAAAATCACCATTGCAAGCAATAACACGATTGCTGGAAGTCTCTAATCACAAATAATGGTTTCCATCACGGATTTGTATTCCAAAAATACAAGTCTAAGTTACCACCGAGAATATCGGTTTCAAGTGTTTCCTATCTTTATACATACATATATCTTTGAAATGTGAATACTGGACGAATATTCTTTCGTAAGCACTAACCACCAACTTCTAAGCTAAAATTTTTGCAAATACAATTACCGTGCAATAACTGATGTCCTACTTAATTACTTGAAGTTCATCCCTAAAAGCCTAGAAAAAAGATCAGCTTTAAAACGACGCAGACGAACTACGAGCCGCATAGCAAAGCTTTCACGGAATTTAGAACTGGCTAACATTTACACCTCAAAACATATCCAGCATTTATAAAACACATTTAGGCCAATGCCACACGAGCTCCTTTTTCCACGCTCCCATTTGGTTGCGCGCCCTCTCATTACTCATTACAAAAAAAAAAAATCCGTTCCCATGGCTGTCCACTTAATAGAGGTTTCAGTGTACATATGACCTTTTACCTTTTTATTTCGTGTTCTAATCCGCAGTCTGCTGTCATTAAGGCCAATACCACACGAGCTCCTTTTTTCCACGCTCCCTATGTACTCAAGGCGCGCGACCAAAGGGGAGCGCGGAAAAGAAGCGCGTGTGGTATTGGCCTAAATGACAGCAGACTGCAGAATTCATTTGGTCATATGCAGATACTATTCTTAGTTAGAATTTCCACGTGTGAGTACTACCAGAGAAGATGGCCACTGTAGTTCAAGCCTCACATTCAATCGTCTTCTATTTTACGCAGAAACCCTCTATTACTGACAACTTCCTGCAATTGGTACAGTAATGGCGAGCTTAAATCATCAACTCTCATCACATTCGCACCAAAAATTTCATTACCCGATACAAATAAAGTCAGGAAGAGTTGTTCCGTTGTTCTTTTTTTCACAATGCGAAGGATTGATTTATGCAATGCCTCCAATGGGTCTTTATGCTAGTGTCGTCTTCGACAAGTTATAGAATTTAAAAAAAAGAACTCATCTCGTATCCGATGGTTTCCAACCAGGCTAAAGTAAGCAATAAATCAGTAATAAATATACTGTATATAATATTTAATAGTTTGTCTACATATTATGTGCACACATAGATTTATTTTGTTTTTTTTAATTTAACAATACCACCACCACTAATGAAAAAAAAAATATCTACAGTCTCAATACATACGTAAGCCAATGAGTATTTTACACAATTTGTTAGTAGTTTAGTGCAGGCAAACAATTAGTTAGTGACATTTTTATTATTTTATATTATAACAAATATTATTGGTTGTGTTTGTGCATGTTTTTAATATTAGCGAGTGCGTGGCGTTATTACCAATAAAACCACAATTATCCGTTAACGTTTACCCCCACCACACACTCGATAGAATAGTGATAACTGATAAATCTCGATCTCCAGAGAAGATTTTTTTGCAGCAGTAGTACTAGTAGTAGTAGTAGTAGTAATAGTAGTAGAAAGAGTAGTAGCTCTACTTACAGCGGCCGAACCGGAACCATGCATTGATGGCGGTGGTAGCAGTGGTGCAGAACCATGATACTGCATCTGATGTTGCAACTGTTGATGCTGTTGCAGCTGTTGTACGATATTTGGTCTCTGCGAGAGGGGGAAGGCGGCCGACATATTTTCGCGTACCGGCGTGCACGTTGTCACCAGAGGGTAATTCATCAACGTCTCAATACTATTCGGTGGTGGGCGACCACCAAAGCTATTGCTACTGCCATGTTTCTTGCTGGCATTCATTATATTTTGCGATTCTTCCATCATACCTGGCTGCCGCGGTGGCAAGGGTGGTGGAATACAATGGTCGTCGTCACCGTCTTCGCCGTTGCCATTGCCCTTTTCCATTTGCAAGAACATTTGTGTGCTCATCTTAGGATCGGATAAAGCTTTAGTCTTCGTCTTGGGACGTTTCTTACCAGAAATTGGTACAGCAGATGCCAGCTGGGGAGAGATGCCTCCTCCAACAGGCGAGTTCATCTGCGTCGGTGAGCCACGTTGGGCGTTCGGCGTTGTTGCCATTGTTGAATGATCCAAATCTGAGATCGGAACATTACGACGCCAATCCATGTTAGCTGACTCTAGGAGCAAATTCCTTGGCGGATTCCTTTGCGGCAGCGGTGGTGGTATGTCCTCCTTTAAGTTCTTTGTACTGCCCGAGAACTTTTTCTTTGGAGCTGATGTTTTTGGTGTCACCGCACCGTGCTGTTTTTGTACGAGTGCAGATTGGTACTGCTGTTGCTGATGTAGATGATGCGGCGGCGGATAGAATTGCTGCTGTGCTGAACCCTTTTGCTGATGAAGCGATTGTGACATCGAGTGAGAGAGCAAAGGACTCGGTGTGTTTGTTGACGATGCGGACAGGAAGTCAGTGGTATTGCTTAGAGGTGATGTGATTTCTTTGTCTGGTTTCTTACGCGTTCCCAAGCTGAGCGAGGATAAGGAGCGTGGAAGAAGTGATAGGAATGCTGGACTGGACTGTGGAGCTTGCGGTGTTGTCGCGGGATGATGCAAATGATGGATATTGGGAGGATTTGGTTGATGGGGGGAATAATGTTGCTGAAGGATTTGAGTTGGAGAGAGAATTGACGACTGAGACGCTGCATTTTGAAATTTCATTCCTGGTGGTGATTCCTGTTGGATTGGAGGAAGGTTTTTTGTTTTTTTTTTTTGTTTCTTGTTGTGAGAAATGTTAGCCTAATTATTTTTATATTTATGTTTTTGTGTGTGTGTATTTTACTTAGACGCCTGTCACTCGTTGATAATTTTATTGGTTAGAAATTTATTGTATTTTTTACTCAACTGTTATTTCGTGCTGAATTGGTGTTAACAATTATTTTAATTTTTAAAAATTAATTTTGCTGTTAAAATGAGCCTGCTTGCTTTGTAAACAATTCTGTTAAGCGTCTTTTCGTATTTTTTTTATTGTGTCCTGTGGGTTTGTGTGTTCTTTTGTATATCAAAAATGAATGAGTACAAATAACAATAATAATAATCACACAGTCGCAATCATTTGTTAAAATTGCGTTTGCATTCGATGAGTGAATATTAAATTGGAAAAAAAGAAATAGATAGAAATGACTGCTTTTGAGTGTGTAGTTTATGATAAACCGATTACCTAGACGAAGTCTAAAAATTAACTTTATACATAAAAGGTACTAACAAAAATGTGTACAGACGAGCACAAAGAATATACTATGTATTATGTGTATGTATATTTTTGAAATGAATTTTTTTTTTAATTGAAAACTAAAAGAGGAAATCTGAGTGGACAAAAGGCAACAGAACGCTTTACTAAACTATAGGAAATGAGGTTTTAATTTGGGGATGGAACCTAGTAAATATTTGCGATAAAAAGACTAAATAAATGACTTAAGTACTGTATAATATGTATATTGTAGATTCTATTGGCGCTAGGTCAAATGACGTGGCAACGAGAGATCGGATAGAAGCTTGCGCAGATTTTGAGGAAGAGGATATACAGTCGTGGCAAACTTATTAAGAACGATTACAAAAATTAAAAAAAAAATCGCCATTACAATAAAATGAAGATGGCCCCCCATAAAATGGATCCGTATTTTGTTGGTCTTGTCTGTTCAGTTTCGGAACAGCTTTTTAAAATAGTATTGCCCTCCGTTTAATAAATTGATTTGCACATGAGTTATTGAAGTGTAAAATTTGTTTGTCGACCTAATTAAAAACGATGGTAGAAAGAGTAGTTCATTTGTGAAAAAATTTATGATATTAACAGAAATAATAGAATTTATAAAAAAAAAAGTATAATTTAAAGCTTGATTTAACAAAAGTGGGCATAAATAAGAAAAGCTGCACGTCAAAGATGCGAGAGGCCGTTGTAAAGATGAGAAATATCGAAAAGTTATAGTTTTCAGAAATCGCGAAAAGGCTAAATTACTCGAAAACAATGGTCCTCAATGCAGTAGGCTACAGTTAGACACATCAAACTACGGAAAGGGTAGCAAGACGTAAAAGACCGCGTAAGTCTAATGAGGGTGAGGATCGATTAATCGTTCGAGTGGCCAAAAAAAAAATCCATTTGAGTTCTAAACAAATTCAAAATGAAGTTTTTTTGAAGATCATATCGTCCTTTCAGCACGCTCCATACGGGGACGGTTGAATTCAATTCAATTCAATTTCAATTTATTTAAGGATGTACAAATAAGACTTGGTCTTCTATAGTACTTAAAATAATGGAAAATTTACAGGATATAACTTAAAAATAAACAAACAAAAATGAAAGCAATCTTTTTGGAAGAGCGATAAGAAAAAAACATTGCTAAAAAAACATTGCCCTAAAAAGTCGAATAGCAAGTTAGCTTTGCGAAGAAACTTAGGGACTGGACGATTTCTGAAAAAAAAAAATGATATAGCGCTGAAAAAAAGATTAATAGAGTTGGATCAGATGGTTTAAGACATGTCCGGCGCCCAAAATTTCCGAAATGCATGACGGTTAAGCTAAGAGCAGACGACATGCAAAAGTCGCATATATATGCGAGTGCTGACGTCACGAAAAAACTCGCAAATTCTATAAAGTAGGCATTGCTCGCAAACTCGCATGTAGACGTGTTCACACGATATGCGAATTTTGTCCCAAAACTCGCAAATGCATTTGCGAACATGGTGTTCGCATATTATATGTTCGCAAATGGGGTCGCAAATATTGTGGCCTATATGCGAGGTGTTCACACGATATGCGACACAATTTGCAGATCACATATTTTCAATCATATGCAGATTTGCGAACATTATCAATCTTTTGACATTTTGCATTTTCTGTATTGTGTTGGTGATTTGTGACAATTTAAAGTGTGGAAATATATTAAAAATGTCAAAAAAGAAATGGGCTGCTATTGCTATTTTGGCAATAGATATGATGGAAAATGATGACAAAGATGGAAGCTACGAAGAAGCAAGTGTGCAAGTGCAAAGGACCAAAGATTGGGTAAGACCTATCAATTTGCTTTTGGTTTCCACTAACAATGAAGATTTATGACATTGCACAAATTGTCAGATGGCCTGATTTGACAGAGTTGTCCAGCTCACTACAAGAAAAAGATGTTGCGTAAAATTTCATCGCTCTATATTTTTTACGCTCTCATTTAGCTCTCTGCTTGCGATGTACTGCGATTTTTTCGAGTTAACAAACATAGTATGTAAAAGACGGCAATGCTCACGGTTTTCATGGATTACAACGGTGTGTGCATCATGAACTTTTGCCAGAAGGCCAGACAGTAAACAAAGAGTATTATTTGGGCGTTGTGAGACATTTGCGTGAAGCAATTCGCCGAAAGAGACCAGAATTGTGGGAAGAAAACTCGTGGATTTTGCTCCATGATAACTCACCGTGCGTCATTATTCGTAATTTTTTGACGAAAAATGCAACAAATACCATCCAACAGCCACCGAATTCACCTGATTTGGCTCCCTGTGACTTCTTTCTGTTCAATCGAGTTAAAAAACCATTACGGGGAAGGCGTTTCAGCAGCCGAGAGGAAGTAATGGACAAATCGCAGGAAGCACTGATGGACAAATCGCAGGAAGCACTGATGGACATACCGACATACATATAAAAACATATAAAAAATGTTTCGGGGATTAAATCAAGCGCTGGCATAAGTGTGTTGCAGTCGATGGGGATTACTTTGAAGCGGACAATATAGATTTAGATGAATAAACTTGTATTTTTAATTTTCTGAATAAATTCCGGGAACTTTTTGGTCAAGGTGGTATGTAATTATCTTCACAATTGAACTGTCACAACTCACAATACCACCCAACCAAAGCAAAATGTAAAATAAAAGTAGTCCAGTCCAAGTCCAAACCAAATTTTCCAATTTTTGAGATCTCGCTTGCTCAGTTTTATTTTTTTTGTAGACTTTTTTGGTGGCCGTGGCGTAGTGGTAGTCCTCGTCGCTTGTCACGCTGAAGGTTCACGGTTCAAATCCAGATGTCGCCGAAACATTTATTTCTCAAGAAATAAAAATAAGTTGATCAGTTTCAGAAGCTAATATCAAAACCTACTGCGAAGGCAGTAGGATGGTATGGCTGAAGAAATTGATCGCACAAACTATAATAGGAAACATCTGGAAAAAACTTCTGTAAATCATAAGCAATGGCATAACTTCCAATAATACACAACTCTCCAGTTATCCTGGACACTACCCATAGAGTTAGTTGAAACCTAACCTTTATAAGGGTATGACATGCGAAAGTGTTCACACGATATGCGGAAAATTCGCAAATTGGTTTGCGAGCTGGGTGTCGCATATTTTCCGCATATGCTTTGCGAGCATAAGCGGACTGTCCTAAATAGGTGTTCAGACGATATGCGAGCATTAATCGCAAATGATGACGTAAAAATTACGTCAGGCTCGCATATATATGTATAAGACTTTTGCATATCGTCTATTCAATTTAACATTACATAAAAACGTCTAAATAAACATATTTTTAATGACTTCTTTTAAAAAAAAAAAAAAAAACCAATCGATATAACGAACGCGCTCGATATTTTTGAATGACTTCAAACATTAGATCATTCGTTATACTGGACGTCCACTGTATTAGTAAATGTCATGCAACCCTATACTAAGGAAGAACTGCCTGATACTTGGACTGAAGTCGCAAGGACGGCATGGGCCAACATAATATTGCATCTCTGTCACGATGCACAGTGCGGCATTTGTATGGAAATTTGGACAAAAATCGTTAGTTCAAATTCATGTACACAAATAATATTGTTTTAGTTTATCCCTAATAATATAAAACAAAGTAAAAATTCCTTTGCATGGACCTACACACCAAACGGCTGAACGGTTTGATAAGGGGCAGATTCGTGCATAAAAAAACATCTGATTTTAAGTGTGAAAACCAAGAAATTCAATAATTAGACTTTGAACCTAAAAAAAGTAATTTCCTCCTTCGTCTATGTTGTTGGAATTCAGATCAGTTTTAAGAGCTTTAAAATACGCATCTTTTAGGTCCAAAGTTATATTTCTACGTGCTCTAAAAGGTGAGCAATATTAATAATATCATTGCAAAATTTCATTTTTTATTAATTTTTTGAATTGATCAATGTTCTGAAACCAATCCCTGACACTGTGGTGTTTACTTTTCCTAGTTTTCTTTCCCACTCACCCTCCCTTACTTAAATGGGCTATAGTTTGGAAGGGGGTGAAAAAAAAACCCCTGTCATACGATTTTTGGTTCGCTAGAACTTCAGGAATCTACTCTTTATCTTTGGATTAATCGGAGGAATCGAGATAAGAGTTGATGTATTGTTACTCTCTTTAGCAGCCACCATATTGAGCTGTCAGACGGTTTGATTTGAGATCTCTTTCATCGAGGCTGCATATTAATATGTATGTCTTTTGGTTACCTTTCGCAACCAAAAATTACTGCGGGTTCTTGGTCTATTAGGACAACAAAGTATATCAAAACTACATCAACTACATCCCATAAATGTGGTAGACAGGCGAAGTAAAGCGAGCACGGGCCAGCTAGTATATTATAATTTACATATTATTTCTTAAATACAAAACATAAAATGAAGAAAACAATTGAGTTAATTTAATTATTCGAATAATAAGGTACTGTCATCGTTAACTTCAAACTCTGTATCAGAATCTCTGGTCCTCTCTGAATCATTTAAAAAAAATTTCAGTTTGTAAATACATAATGTACTTATCTCTGAAATATTATTTTTACTAGATCTCCGTGAAGAAATATTTCTATGGGTCGAAATTAAAGGATCGGAAATAAGTAATAATATATTCATAAGATCCGTGTTCGTCTCGATTTTTTTCTTACTTCCTTATGTCCCATAACACAGTTTTATTGGCATCTATTAAGCACATAAGCTACAAAGAATATACCTAAATTCATAAGTTTGAGAGGTATTTTTGTGTGAATTTCTGTTTATAAAGGCCCCATTTGCAAATAAGATGCAACGACAAAGTGGGAGCAAGCAAAAGATAGACTTGAGAAGTTAGAAGTCTATTACGATCGTTTTGTGAAGGCACATGAAAAATGCATGGCACGTGACCCAAATCAAGCTGCAACATTTGCCTGAATTGTTTCAAGCGAGGACAAGTGGTCGAAAATTACTTCCAAAGCATAATAGTCCGACTAAAGAAGTTGCGAAATCAGCATTATTGACTAAAGTAGGGGAGTGTCATCAGAAGCGGAAGTCAAAGGGTAAACTAGAAAGAGATGTAATCAAACGACAAAAGGTTTCGAGTTTGGAATATGCTCACGTAACGCAGGCAGATTCACCGAAAGATCTTTCTACTATCAACGAAGAAATCGAAGAAGTTGACATGCAAATTAATCTTCTGAACAAACGTGAACAGTTACTTCAAAAACGCAAATCAGTTTTTGAGCAAGAGAAAGATTATAATAGAGTGAAAGAAATAAATATTCATAAAGATTATAAAAGGTCTTTTAATTTTGATTTGGATTCAAATATTGCATTATTGCCAACTGTAATGGTGAGATTAGAAAAGCGAATGGGGTAATTTTCAGGCCAGTTCGAGCTTTGCTGGACTGTGGCGCTCAACCAAACTTTATTGTGTTTGCATTTTCTGAAAAATATTCACTACCAGGTTTGCCAACAACTCGAAAAATGGTTGGCAATCCTTTGGTGTAAAACGGCGTACAGTGTCGAAGATAAGACCATGGTTTGAATCGGATGGATATATTGAAGAAGCATTTTGGATTCTGCCGAAGGAGAATAAATGGCAGTTGTCGTTTCCGAATAGAGATAAAGAGATTAGACCAAAGTCAAATTCATTTTCCAGACTAATGGCTGATCCCGAGTATTGAAAACCAAACGAAGTTCTTTTCGTTCTGAGTGTAAAGGTATTTGCAAAAATTCTAATTTCAGTACATTCACTTGATCCTGATGGGACTGTGTGTCTCAATACACATTTGGGTATGGTCGTTTGTGGATCACATGGAGAAGATATTAACCAACAGACGGGAGCCGTTATGTCTTACATCGGTTGTACAAGTGTAGAAGAGCTTGGTGATCTGGTAAGAAAGTTTTGGCAACTTGACCAAATAAGTTCATTTAGCATAAGAACAGAAGAAGAGGAAAATGTTGAACAAATATTTATGAACACATACTCCAGAGACCACACAGGGAGATTCACAGTTTCAATTCCATTCAAAGATGATATCGGTGACATTGGTATCTCGAAAGAAATAGCGTACGTTTTTTATTTTTAGAGAAAATATTAGAGAAAGACCCAGAACTGAAAAAACAACACGTCGATTTTATGACGGAGTACGAGAGATTAGGACATACAGAATTGGTTTCGAGGCCAGCCAAACCAGGTGATATTGTCTATCACATTCCACATCACTGCGTCACAAAAAAGTTCAGAGTTGTTTTTGATGCCAGCTGCCGTACAAACAAAGGAGTATGACTGAATGAAATGCAAATGCTTGGAGAAAAGTTGGAATGTTCAACGTATTTTCTGGCGTGAGAATAGTCAAGAGAAAATTAATGAATATTGGCTGAAGGTCATTACATATGGTATGACATCGTCGGCATTTAACGCGGTTCGAGCGGTGATACAATGTGCACGCGATGCAGACGAGGAATACCATGAAGCTTCAAAAATCATAGAAAGTGATCTATACATGGATGATTGCACTACTGGAGCTAGTACTGAGAAGAAAGCCATAGAATTGGCTAAGGATATTAACCAAGTGTTGAGAAGAGGCTGTTTTGAGATGAGAAAATGGAAATCAAACTCCAG
This sequence comes from Brachyopa scutellaris, assembly GCA_949775065.1. Lineage (NCBI taxonomy): Eukaryota > Metazoa > Arthropoda > Insecta > Diptera > Syrphidae > Brachyopa > Brachyopa scutellaris. The sequence goes on from OX459112.1 coordinate 125,172,615, forward strand.
GTCAATCGTGAAAGAAATGCGATCAAAAGAAGAAGAGTCAATTTTACTTATCGAAGAAGAGAGAGCATCTGTTCTGGGGCTAAAGTGGATCATGAGTCAAGATAAGTTCACATTTGTAGTCAAGGCTCCCAATAAAGAAGGTGATGTCATCAAAAAGACAATTTTGGCTTCTGTAGCCCAACTTTACGATCCGAATGGTTTCATTTCGCCAGTAACAATTCTGAGAAAAATCATCATTCAGGATTTGTGGCGCCTGGGACGAAATGGTTCCTAAAGAAATTGAGACAAGATTCAAATAGTATTAGGCAGAAATTAGATTATTGGAGAAATTTATATTAGACAGATGGATCGGTACCGCTGATGATTGAAGAATTGAAATTCACGGATTCTCAGATGCTTCAACAACAGCATACGGTGCAGTAATGTACATTCGTGTTGACAATGCCGATGGAAATGTAGTAAGCACACTGCTTGTATCCAAAACACGTGTTGCACATATGAAGACAATTACGATACCAAGACTTGAATTAGCAGCTGCCGAACTATTATCACGGATGCTTAATGAGGTTGCTAAAGCAATGGAATTTACTTCAGTGGAATATATATTGTGGACAGCGACAGACTCACAAGTAGTGCTACATTGGATTCGAAAGATCTCAAGAAATTTAAAAACATACGTAGCAAACCGAGTTTCATCGATTCAAACAAACACCGATGTGAAAAGATGGAAATATAATAATACGAAAGAGAATCCAGCAGATTTACTGAGCCGCGGTATAAAGCCTTCGGGATTAATTGAAAACAGTTTGTGGTTACATGGTCTTAAGTGGTTAACATTACCACGTGAGGCCTGGCCAAAATGTGTGTTTGTGCCAAACACAGTGGCGGAGGCTGAGTTGGAACTTAAAACTTTTGCAGTTACAGAATTTGATGGAGCAATTCAGGTCACAATGCGAACAATTAAACGGAGAGTTAATCTAATTGATTATGTTGATAAGTTGGAAAGGGCTATAGACGTGATTGCTTATCTATTAAAGTTATTTTCAGATGCGAAAACTCGTTCCACGAACAGACAATCAAAGAGAGGAAAGGGTACTTGTGCGCTGCTCAGCAATGAACATAAGGCGAAAGCAATACAATTACTATTGAGACAAGAGCAAGAGCATTATAACAATAAAGAAATCACGGCTTTGGAAGCTGATAAACAATTTTCAGAGAAAAGTAAGATCGAATCACTGAAACCCGAGCTAATGAATGGACTACTCAAAGTGCATGGTAGCCCAAAAAATTCAAATTTAGATGAGAACATGCGTCATCCATTAATAGTGCCCGATGGTTCGAGACTGGCATGGTTGATTATGGACAATGCTCACCGCGAAACCAAACATGGTGGAGTGCAAGTTATGGCGCAATTTATCCGTCAAAATTATTGGATTCCGAAACTACACAGCGCGCTCAAAAGTTATCTACACAAATGCGTTATTTGCGTTCGACACAATCATCGAACTGAGACTCAAATGATGGCCGATTTACCTGCGAATCGAGTTAGAGCTGGCAAACCATTCCTTCATGCTGCAGTCGATTATGCAGGGCCGATAGAAATTAAAATGATTGATAGGGCTGGCAATCAAATTGTGAGGCCGAAAGTATGGATTGCTGTTTTCGTATGCCTCAAAACCAGAGCAATTCATATTGATCTGGTGACAGATCTTACGTCAATGGCTTTCATTGCCTGTTACGAAAGGTTCACTGCGCATCCGGGACGTTGTGAAATAACGGAACAGCATTCGTTGGAGCAGCGAAAGAAATTAAGAGAGCAATAGAAAAATGTCATCAAATGGAAGTTTTTCAATATTTAAGTATGAAAGGTACTGAATGGCGTTTTATGACACCAGCCGCTCCACATCAAGGGGGTATATGTATATGAAGCTGCCATAAAATCCATGAAGCATCATCTTATTCGTGTTATTGGAACAAGAATTCTACCTTTTGAACAGCTGAGAACATTGCTTGCACAAATTGAAGCGATCCTTAATTCACGACATTACATCAATTGAATGACGATCCTACCGATTTGCAAGCCTTAAGGTGCGTGTCCACTTGAGAGTAAAACTACTGCGAGTAGCTCTCAGGCCACTTTCGAGAGCAGTTTCGTAAGTGGCCACGGTCACGAGAGTAACTCGCAGAGAGTTGATTTGCTACTCTCAACTTTCCGACTTCCTGAGAGTTGTTTGTAAGTGGACACACATTCTGCTACTCTCGGAGATCAACTCGCACTATTCAAACAGAGTTCGGATTCTGAGAGCAGCTAGCTGCGAGTAAATGAATGTATGCCTATAAATAAATTGTCAAAAAATTATATGATTTTGATAATTTGATTTTAAATTTGAATTTCTGGGAATACTAAATAACGCATCAATTTGGAATGTCGAAAAAGTAAAAAAAATAATTGAAATGTACGAATCCGGAGAAATTCTTTGGAATTCATTTCTTCCTGAGTTTCGAGACAGGAACAAAAAAAATTTAGCACCAAGGAAAATTGGCACCAAATTGATTTCGACGATCCACCCATGGTTTAACCCAGCAAGTTTTTGTTTTTTACACTTATTTCGCCCTTTCACAGCAATATAAATAACAACCACTGCTGCAACTTTTTGTTTATATGACATCATTATGACTGCTCTCAACCTATAATTAAAGTGAAGTGGACACGGGTATGAGAGTACTATCCGAAAATTTACTCTCAGATATCTCGCAAGCAACTCTCGATAGTAAATCTAAAAAAATTCACTCTCAAATGGAAAGCTACTTGAGAGTAACTCTCGAGAGTTTACTTGCGAAAGTGCTCTCAAGTGGACACGCACCTTTAGTTCTTCCAGTGCCATTTGCTATTCCAAAGAATTCAACAACCAAAGTTATTCAGTTATGGAAAGATCGACAGAACATGGTAAGACACTTTGGGACAGATGGCATAGTGAGTAATTGACCACATTACAAGAGCGAAATGGCGACGAGAATCTGAACGAATTCAACTCGGACAACTAGTACTAATCAAAAGCGAAAATTTTCCACCTGCTCAATGGGCAATGGGGCAATCTAGTACGATCAGTTACAATTCAAACGTTTACTAACAACTTAAAAAGACCAGTTCAGAAATTCGCATTCTACCAATTGATACTTGTTTAGAGAAAAAATAGATTTAAGAAGTAAACTTAAGTTTTATTTCTATTTGTTATTGAAACCCGTTGGTTTTCGGCGGGACTGTGAGCTCTGTCAGGACACATACCAGAACGAAGAAGTAGTTGAGTAAGAGTGTTTGATCAATAAAGATCGTTGGTTTTTTTTTATTATTTTCCCAACGTAAAAAAAGGTTTTTGTTTTAATTCTTTTTCTCCTTCAAAGGAAACAAAGGACTTGGTGAGGACTTAAAGTGGGCTGATGTTACTTTATTGATGTTGATCCTCTTGTAATGTCGGATGCAAAACTAAGCTCTTTAACGGAGGGGGAATTTATCAGTTCTTGAACTCTACGTTTTTTTGCCTTCATTGACGCTTCTTCAAATCTGACTAAAGGCCTCCCGCAACGAGTTTCTTTCTGCAGATCTTCAGTGGATCTCTGAGGTATTGGTTGCACATTGATTTCTCTTGCAATCGATATCAGTATACTTCTTTTTGTCACCATTGTGAGTGTCGCTTGTGTAAATAGTTACGGTTTTAAGAGCAATCTTTCCACTTTCTACTCAATGCTAGACTATAAATTTCGCTAAACTGTCTAATCTTGGCAGCCAAATTATGAGAACACTCATTTGAATTCAAAAGAGATTTGATTTTCGGAATATTTTTATAGAGTTTTTCTGAATTTGGAGTTGAAATCCAACCGTGTCGAGCGAATCGCAATGTCGAATAGTTGAATATTGGACAAAAAAAAAATGCACTATTATTAGGATAGCAATTTGTAGCAAAAAAAAAACTAAACAGGCACAAAGCCTGATATATGCTTGTCCAAGGCAATTAAATTTACAGAATATATTGCGCTGATTTTTTTTAAAGCTGAATTATTTTATTTAAAGAAATTCACCTTAACACCTTATATATTTTAATATATTTAAAAAAATTGATACTAATTAATAGCTTAATATACCTTGTTCAAAACCTGACATGATTTTAGTTTCAAATTTTCCACGCACTCAATAAAAACAAAACTTGTTAACAGCAAACAGAATTGAAGCTAAATAAATTGTAAAACTATCGTTATACTTAATGGAGGCTTGGAAAAAAGAAGTCTGGATTTGTTTGATTGAGCAATTTCCCTACAGAAATATACCGTTTATTGAATTAAAAGTGAACATCATGCTTTCGATTTTTGTCCAAGGGCTGCCGCACTGTGCGATGGTGTAAAAGCTGTGATCGCGAATAAAGGGTTTCCTACGAAATATTGAGCCAGGAAATGACAATTCCTTACTTTTATATTAAACTAGCTGATGTACCCGCTTTGCAGCGTATACAAAAGTATTCTCTTTTTATGTAGATATGTATATGTATTTCTAGTAAATTGTCTACTGGAAGAAGACTTCCAGCTTAATGCTACACTTGTCCTTGCACCTTAAAAGTTGGCATAAATCCTTGCTCCATAGTTTGCTTAGCACCAAATGAAGTCATATGAAAAGAATTATTATATGACTATGAGGAATTATAGGAATTATCAGCTGGGTTAGGAATTTCTTACAATCTAACTTTTCTGGTTTCTTAAATATACAGCACGTTCTTACCGCCAAAACGTCAAAACATACATACATACATATCTGTATCTGTACCTAGCCCTGCATCTACTTATCATAAGTATAGTTGCAACCAAATCTATTCAGTTATTGAATGAGAGATGATCAAACAATTACAATACATATAGGCAATGGTGGCAATGGGCTCCACTGTTCTTTGCCGCGAAAGCATGCAAACCATATTTCTTTATGTTATTACTTTTCTCACAGAAAATGTACAAAGAAGATATATGTATCAAAATCTTTGCTGTGAAATAATCTAAACAAATATGTAAATTTTATTTGAATACAATATTTAGAAACTAATGTCGATTTCGATTGCGCAAAAAAGCACTTTTTTTATCTCGAACAATTTTTATCGCTCTAGTACAATTTTCATTTTCCAACCGACCCAAAAAGCACTTTTTTTTTGCTCTAAATCAATTGTTGTGAATCTCGGATTCAGCTCGAGATTTACACCTACTTGCACTAACGCCAGCACATTTTATTTGAAATGTCAACGCAGTACATCAAAATAAATATCAATCAACAAAAATGATTATCAGAAACTGTGAAGAATATTTAGAAAATATAAAGAAAGTGTTTTAAAATTGTATTTATTGTTTTTCTTTTTCTTATTTATTTTCTTTTACGAACGAGATGTGAAATGTAACACTAATACAATTGCAGAAAAAGAGATCAATCTCGTTTGTTTTCCAATCAGCACGAAGAACCTGAAACCTGAGAGCAAAATCTGAAAAGCCCAATCGAAAACGACATAATATAGAGCCTAAAAGTCGAATTTAAACGTTTCTTTTTCTCATTTAGAAGTTTTTTTATTGAAAAATATTTTTTTTATCCATTTTCTAGATTTAATCTAACCAGATTCGATTGCAAAAAAAACCCTAATCAAATCCGTTCAGTAGTTTTTTTTTTTTGTTTTTGAGGCACATATGTACATATGTATGTGTACATATGTATATACTTTTTTTAGTCTTGCCTTTTATAAAACTACTGATGATTAACAAAATACATAAAAAGATACAATGGCGCAAATTCATAGTCAGATAAAGCCGACAGTAAAAAAATGTATTGACCTATGTGCATAACCTAAGATATACTTTTTGCTATTCATAGTCACCTTATAGTCGACTTTAAACATATAGCCGACTCGAAATTTAAAGTGACCCAAACGTCACTTAAACTCTTTCAAGGCCGGTGGTATGAAAAATATACCACTTATCTACAATTTTTTCTAGACTTCAATGCGCATTAGTATACTTCTTATACCACATTTGCTTGTAGACTTAAGCTTATATTTTGAAAAAAAAATGTATCCAATGAAGGAGTGGGACAGTTATAAAGATTTTTAGGTATTGTGACAGTTGTGTCAGTCAGTTGTGAAAAGAGTAAACGGTTTCTGCAAATTTGGAATTTGTAGTTGGTCACGAAATCAAGTTGTGCACACTGCAGCAAGACAGTACACCAAAGGAGGACGCAGTGGATGTGTTCTACTTGTAATGTTTCACTTCTCTTGGTAAGACAAAATCCTGATTTAATGAATTTCATGGTAGAAATACACATTTTGTGCGCAGCGGTTTAATTTTCGTAGCATGTCCTTGTAAAGAATCCTGTAAGGATAATTTTTTTGTTTTGTAATTTTTTTAATAACATGACGCAAATAAATTGATTTATGCAAAAAAGTCGCGCAATTTTCTATATTTTCTGGTAGTGGGCCGGAAAGAGTTAAATAATAATTATAGTCGGCTTCAAATTTCTCATATAATATTTTGACGTTTGGGTTTGTTCGTTATCAATGTTTACACCAAGTCTAAACTAACTGTAGGTTGCAGGTCTACGTGCTTGTTGTCTCCAAGGAGACAACCCCTTCCAAATACAATACAAACTGTAGGTTGCACAATTCTTGAGTGGCATTTTATATCAGAACTTGTCTGTTCTAGAACAATATGCATTTTGGTAGAGGTGTGTTCACGCAGCTACCGCGTGAACTTTTTTTTTAGTATTAGTTTTGATGCAGAAATATTTCTCGAATTTTCCCTGTCAACAATTTTAAGCAGACTTGCATACGAATGTATGCACGTTGGATAAAGATCACAGGACCTGAACTTTCTACAACCTTAAGGCTCAGACAGATGCCTAAAAAGCAATTCGACTCTACAAAGTCGGCTGGCCGTGGCGTAGTGGTAGTCGTCGTCGCTTGTCATGCGGAAGATTCACGGTTCGAATCTAGATTTCTTCGAAGCATTTATTTCTCACGAAATAAAAATAAGTTGATCAGTTTCAGAACTTAATATCGAAACCTACTGCGAAGGCATAACACTGGCAGTAGGGTGTTGGATATGGCTGAAGAAATTGATCGCCCAAACTATAATAAGAAACATCTGGAAAAAACTCCTGTGAATCATAAGCAAGTCCAAAAATAACACATAACTCTCCAGTTATCCTGGACACCACCCATAGAGTTAGTTGAAATTGAAACCTATCATCTGAGTTTCCTACCACTACGTCGATCTGTCTGTTTCTCGTTCTCGTCCTTCATGTGCTCGCGCTGTTTGTAAACATTAAAAGGGTATTCATATCCCCTTTAGCGTGTGTAGAATATAAAAAAAAAAAAAAAAAAAAAGTTCTGGTATTATTCTTTGGACACTGTGAAAAATTCATCCACATTAAGAGGAAGGGTATAGGCCATAAGGTATACCCTTTACTTAAAAGACATTGGCGCAAATTTGTAACGGGGGCTGTCAGGCGCCGTGTCAATTTTAAATCAATCGCGCCCTCGTTTTTTTTTTTTTTTTTCTTTGCGTTTTTTTTTATCGCCCCGCTGCCTGGAAAGTACAGACGACAAGTGTACGTCCCCAGCAAAATCGGCTGCGCACATATTTTTGCCACTCGCCAGCATTCTTGCGGTTTGGCATTGACAAACGTAGCGTTAAGACGACACCCCGTTGTGGTAATTTTCCATTGCCAGATCACGCCACCATATATCTCTGTCTGCATATGCATATAATTTTTTTTCTTTTCTCCTATCCCAGTCCCAAACTCCTTTGACTTGGGATGGAGGGGGGATACATCGCACGACAGAGCAAGGAGCAGGAATATGCAAACCAACTGCCTACGTGGCGTACGTGTTCATGCAATGGTTACCCTTACCACCGTTGTCGATTCTCTCGCCGGCACACATACAGTTTCCGGGCAAAAACGAGAAAAATAACGAGAAAGCAAACGAGAGGTAGATTTTTTTTTCGTCGCAGGCGTACACACAGCAGACAAACGAAACTAGAAAAAAGGGCAATGCAAGCGAGATAGATTTTTTTGGTGACACAGGCGCACAGACAGTAGACTGGTAAAACGAGAAAAATAACGAGAATGCAAACGAGAGGTATTTTTTTTTTTTATTGTTTTGATGGGATTGGAGAACTGCGTCGCGAGACCTGAATTCTAAAGTGAGAACTATAATGGACATATGCATATGCACGCATAAGAAAATGTGCGAATACATTAAAATTGTATTCTGTGCCCATAATGGCGTCCAGCTCCGATTCGTTAAGTTTCGTCGACTTTTGCAAACATGAGCGAACATTTGCGAGAGCGGCATCAGTCGCTCATTGCATATGTAAATCTGACAGTTGTCGGGTTTATTATGAAAATTTAAAAAAAAAAATGTCGGACTACGAATATTTTCAAATATTAATTGAAGGTGTTCGTAGAAAAAGGTGTCTCTATGATAAAAGAGATGCCTTTTATTTTAACAAATTAAAAAAAGAAAAAGCATGGGCAGATGTTTCAAAAGAAACAGCCAAATCCTGTAGTATATTCCAAAAACAAAAACGTATACCTATATATATACCTATTGTGTTTTAATTTATTTTTTTTGTTTAGCTGCAGAATGTAAATCAGGGATGAAAAATTAGTTTTTGCAATTGTATTGCAAACTAAAAGCAAATTGCGTTCAATTGTACTTTTTTCTTTTGGCAGGTAAATATATGCTCCAATAGCGACGTGCATTAGCTGCAATGTTTTTTTTAATTGTATGCAACTTGTTTGAGATTAAATTACTTTTATTTATTTTTATTTTATTTATAAACTAGCTGACCCGTGCTCGCCTCGCTTCGCCCGCCTGCAACTTTTTACTAATTTGCAAAAGCTATTTCCTCAAGAGCGATTTAAATGATTTTTTTTAGAAATTCTTAGTGCGATATATGTTATGAACCAAAATTAACTCTTAAAACAACAGGTGTTAATTTTGGATAGTTTTCGGTATTTTTTGTTTAAATTTGCTAATAATATTTAAAAACTGAAAATGCACTGCTCTAGAAAATTCTCTTTCTTTTGACACCTCATTTGTTAAAATTGGTTGAGTATGAGAGCCGCAAATGATTACTACGATGATTGTAGCAAATTAAAGTGCAAAACAAATGATCACGTGAGAGCGCGCACACACACTATTGCAACGATACCCACTGCTGCACGACTGCTGGCAATGGTCTCCGCTGAAAGAAAATTGTGGGATATGCTTTGAATAATTGTTTTGAATATTGCTCAGCTTCAGGACAACGCAGAAGGATGTTTTATACCTCAAATGAATCAGTGGAAAATTTACTAAATTCACCTATTTTTTTATTTTTCAATCCGATAAGACATTATTGAGTTGTGGCTGAATAATTATAATTTTCCTTTCAAATATGCAGTTTTTTCCATATTTTCTTAGAACCATGCCAGGATAAAAAGTATAAATGATATGGTCCCAGAACATAAGCAATCAATATATCAATGTTTCATCAGAATCCGTCCAGTAGTTCTAACGTGATGCTCGAACAAACAGTTTTTAATCTACAGTTTTATTATATGTATAGATAGATTTATAAAAAACATCTTGTAAATTGATTTGACAGATATGTAGGTATGCAGGCAAATGTAATTATGGGCATTTGTTGAAATTTACAGAACATAAGGAAGCATTTCGTTCAATTTTGACATATGCTGATGTTTCCCTATGCGCATTATGTTTGAGCCTTAAGTGTAATGGGGAAGGGAATTTTTATTTTCGTAAGAAAGTATTGGATGGTCCACCGATCAGGACGGCTGGTAGCCGTAGTGCTCCCACGGTTGTAAACACACAGTGGTGTGCCGGACTTTAATTTCTTTTTTTAAAAAGTTTTTCTGTTATACGGCGGGTGAAAATAATATACGGCGAGTCCGAAATAAGCCAGTGAGGCATCGGAAAATTTGTTTTTTTTCGCATGCAGGTACCGCGAGTAATTAAAAGTCGCGTGACCCGGCCCTTTTCGAAACGTTGTCTCGTGAAACCCACGCCATTGTAAAATTTTTATCTTTCGTATTATTCGATCAGTGACCTGTGTCGGCATGTGTAAATTGACCCCCACGACAGTACAAATTTTTTTATCCTTTTAATTCCATCAGCGACATGTACTCGGAATTGTGAATTGACCCCCACGCCATTGTGCCAAATTTTAACTTATATAATTTCATCAGCGACATGTGCTCGGGAGTGTCAACTGACCCCACGCCCTTGAAAACGCCTTAACCTTTTTATAAATCGATCTGGTGACATGTGCTCGGGAGTGTACATTGACTCCACGCCATTGCAAAAAGTTTAATTTTTAATAATTCGATCGTGCGACATGTGCTCGAGAACGTAACTTAACCCCACATTTTAATCTCCTCACTTCCTGACCTATCGCCCCTAAACTGGTGATCCTGTTGGTGACCAAAGCCTGGACGAAGGCCAACGAGCTGCGGCCGAGCTGGAGTGACACCAGAGCCCCTTTCTACGCGCGCTGTTTAAGCTTCCAGGGGACTAGCGATAAGTCTAGGTGGATAGCCGACAATTCGCGGTTTTCATTTCGCAAACTGTTATCTCGTGACTGTCTAAATATATTTCCTTTATTTCGCAGAACTCATGTGGCACATTGTCATTTCGTCTTGCTCGAAAAGTCATAGGCTAAACAATAAAAGAGATATAAAAATGTATGACTTTTTAATGTCTTACTTTCCATTTTAGTTTAAAAATAGAACTCCAACGCATTCGCGAAAGCCTAGGGAAAGTTCAGATCTTGACATTGATAGTTATAAAATTTGTAATACGAATTTAAAGTTAATACATCTATTTCTATTATAAATCATAGCGTTAATGAAATTTGCATTGGAGAAAAAACATTTTGAGGCAGATAAAATGAGAAAGAGACTCCTTACATCTTCACAAGGTGCTATCTGTGACTTTGCTTGGAAATATCAACTAAAAATGCGCCGAATTATGAGCTGAAACGGATAAGAATGTGTCTAGAATTTCGTTGGAAAAATTGAATAATGATTTTTTTTTAGCTTCGAAAAAGATCTATCTGTATATATGTATAAACCGTTCAAGTTCAAAGAAACTTCACTTCATACTCTGGAAAATCAGATAAAATTTTTACGCAATGATTACTGAAAAAGAAAAATTACTATCACTCAGTCATTTCGTGAAAAAAGCCACGATTGTGGACATGTCAGTATCGCTTAAGACACCTAGTAATAGAAAAGGTCCCCTAATAAAGTTCTCTGAAGCAACAAAGAGAATAATGTAAGCAATTATATCAATATGCTTTGCGAAGTCAGTTACAATAATACGCATAGCCTTAACTAATAGGCACGACCACGGTTAAGGGGCGCTTAACTCTCTGAGTAGGCAAGGATCATTTTTGCATTAATAAGGTTTTCAATACCCTTCTAGGCAGAGCATCAGCTTTTTGTTTGGTGATTACACATTCCTTTGTGCAAAGATGACTAAAATTATAAGTCATAAGCGGGTTGCTTCTCGGAAGAACTGGGGATAAGCCGCTCCATACGATTCCCAGACCACAGCAGCGTTTTCCAAACTGAGGTTTTAGCAGTCTCAAAGGCTGCCCAATTTGTGTCAATGATGACAGTATCGCCTGAGGATATCACAATTTACATTGATAGCCGGGCGGCCATAAAAGGCAGTAGCTGCTACGCAAATAACATCTAGGCTTGACATCTGGCCAGAATTAGATAATGAACAAATGGTATGGTTAAACCTCCACTCTGTAACCTTAGACCCAAAATTGATCGAAAATCACTAATAACAGGTGGAAATAATTAACCACCTGTGAGACTGTGGCCAGAATATAACAAAACGAGAACAAGAAAACTCCTACAGGAAATCGGTTTCAATGATAGGGGTGCTACAAAATATCCTGAACTGGGAAGGGGTTTTACCAATACATATAATGAATCGGACCAATTTTTTTTTGTCAGTGAAACAGAATAAGAGATTCTTGTTGAAATTCGTAGGGGAAAAATTTCACCTAGCACATCTCTAAATGTTTTGTTTACTTTTTAGAGTAGGAAAAATCTAATTTTTTTGTTTCTTAAGTTTGTAAGGATTTTTTTTTTTGATTCAAATATTTTCTTTTCCTCGAGTATATCTTGCCACGATCCCTTTATAATTTTTTTATTACTCTTTTGCGGAAATTTACTTTGTGACAAGCACGCAGTTTTTTTTTTTTTTTTTTTTTTTTTACTACTTTACGTAACAATACGCATGGAAGTTTTCTGGTGCCTATATGGACTATAAGATATGAATACTCGCTACTGTGAGTGAATAGAAAGGATTCCGCCGTCTCGCTGACGATCGTTCTATGCAGCAATCCTACTGCAACTGCAGTCCTTTTATTTTGTGTTGTCTGTTCAACCCTTGTTTTCGCTGCGTACGCAAATATACAGTCGTTTAACGACGACAGGTTTCCCCTCAATTTCGAATTTGTTTCATTTCGGGCGAATTTTGGCACACCCTTTTTCATTCCGTCCGTTTTTGAAATCGGTTTGCGTTTTCAATCCGGTCGGAATTGATCACGGGGGTGTTTCTTCTATTCTTTCTCAATTTAATTTAAGTTGTTCTCTAATAGAGTGACTTCTTCTTCTTCTTCTTCTAGCCAAAAGATATCTTACAATGCTTTCATCTTTCTAAAAAGATATGCATAAAGAAAACTAAGCCGCTTCGTCATCCTATTTCTTTGACTAACACCATTCAATTAGTTCGTTTTTGTTTTAATTTGTTACATACATTTAGAAAAAAAGAAACAAAACTCAAAAGTTCAAAATAAAAATTAATTAAATATTAAACATAAATTAACTGATTATTACTGCTGAGAAATAACAATTTGGTTAAAAAAAATCAACGATTTATTAATACATATGTATGACATCATCGGGATATAAAACGAAAGATGCATAGAATTTTCATTGGTAAATTTAATTTAATCACAAATCTTTTTGTTACTGGTGTGTGTTTTAACTATTTAACACCAACTGGGGGTGATATTGCCACCCAAGTTGTGAATAATGAAACATTCGATACATCAATCATTTTTTATGGTCCATAAGTTTGTTTTTCTTCTAATGATTGTCAAAGGTAAAACGTCGTAGTAATTGGACAAAAAAAAATCATTAAACTCATACCTCGCCACCGACTTGACGCAATTGTTCCTTAAGTTTACGTATGTTTGTCTCGGAGGTTTTATATCTCGGATTATTGGTGTCACCTTTCAGACATTCAAGATTTTTCTTTTCCTGTTCCAGCATCAATTGGAGAGTTTTAATTTTATACGATTCCATTTCTCTTCGTTTGGCATTCTGAAAGAATTTTTATTTTTTATAAGTAATCACTTTTAAGTTTATTTTAAATATAATTTTATATTTGATTTACGTTGACTGGTTGTGGTCCCGTAATGGAAGCTGTTCGATCTCGTGTCGAGAGTACTGGAGTTGCCGGGCCAAGACCCACCGAACTGGGACGTTGCATCTTTTGACTTCGTTTAACCGCCAGATCGACAACAATGTGAGCTGCAAAATTAGATAAACAAAAGTAAGTACAAATAGAAAAATGATTTAAGAGTCTTATGTGAGAACCATAAGAAGCATTTTCGTGCATATGTTCGCATATGCAAACATACGAATACACGGAAAATGTATACTGTGCCATAATGGCCGCCAGCTCAGATTCGGTAAAATTGCTGAGGTAGTACCTATTTATAAGAAAGGGGAAAGCAAAATCTTAAATAATTACAGGACCATTTCCCTTCTTTCCGTTTTTTCAAAAATCTTTGAGAAAGTTATTAAAAGTAGAGTCATCTCTTTCTTAGAGCATTACTCTTTTTTTAGTCCAAATCAATATGGGTTTGGAGCCGGTAGATCAACCGAGGATGCACTCTTAAAATTTTGTAGCTATAATTATGATAGCCTTAATAACAAAAAAATTACAGCCGCGCTTTTTATAGATATAACCAAGGCATTTTATACTGTGGACCAAAAGTTACTACTATCCAAACTGGACAAAGCTGGGTTTAGAGGTTTCATGCTCAATTGGTTTGCTTCGTATCTTAATAATAGAAAACAAGTAGTTAAGCTAGAAGGTAGGTTGAGTAATAGCCTGAATATTGAAATAGGTGTTCCGCAGCGATCAGTCTTGGGCCCAGTTCTATTTTTATTCTATATTAATTCAATCTTCAATCAACAATTGAAAGGGTTACAAACCGGGTTTGCAGATGATAAAGCTTGTTCGTATTCAAATACCTCCACTTTGGATTTATTTGCGGATATAAGTCATGACTCAGAGAAACTTAGGCATTGGTTTAGTTGGTTGGTTGGTTGGTTAATGAGGGTGAGGATTGCTCCTCTTCACGTAGGCCACAAGTCGGGCCCGTTGTGCCCCCCTCTGGAACTGAGCTGAGAAAAAAGGGTTGGGGTGTGTGTTAGTGAACGGGGTAGTGTAGTGGAATGGAAAGGTTGGAAGGAACAGGTGAATTCAAGAAAAACGCTCTGTGTGTCGTGTAAACTCCAGTGTCTTCGAGAAATCGATGGATCTGAGCGATGTCAGCCCGGGTAGGACGTGTCTTCCCAGGTATTTCTGCCTTATTGAACATAGAGCAGGACAATCGCAGAGGAAGTGTTTGACACTTTCGTCCTCCTCTTCGCAACCCGGGCAGTCCCAGTCGGTAAGCATGTTTATTTAAGTTGATGTGTCCCGTATATAAGCCAATCAACATTTTTATTTGTACTCTGCCCAAATTCAGTACTTTCCTAGCCCGCCGTGGATTTGGAAATTCCATCATTTCTCTGGCAGCCTTGCAAGTTTGGATCTGACTCCACATTAGTGCGTGGCGTTTTGCAAAGGATAGGCTATAGGCAGTTTTCACTGCTTGTACCGCCGTACCAATAGTATTTAAAGTGAGATTTTCTATGTCTTCCGCCCCTGCTCTTGCAAGTTCGTCTGCCCTTTCGTTCCCCGGTATGTTGTTGTGGCCAGGTATCCAGAACAGATTTACCGTGCAGGATCTTGCAAGGGTGTTGAGTTTTTCTTTGCATTCCTTCACTAATTTGGAATTAGTTAATGGGTTCGCAAGTGCTTTAAGTGTAGCCTGACTGTCCGAGCAGATGTGCACGCAGGTGTCTCTGGTGTCGGCATTGACGAGTTCGTCTACGCCCCTGAGAATTGCAAAGACTTCCGCCTGGAAAACGGTCACCGAGGGTTCTAGGTGAATGGATATATTTATCGGAGGATCTGGACAGTGTACACCAGCTCCCGATTCCCCGTTAATGTGTGATCCATCCGTGTATAATACAATGCCTTCTACTTCGGCAAACATTGTGCCTTGTAGCCATTTTTCATGGCTAGGGAATTCGACTGAATAGTCGGTCTTGAAGATGTATTCTTTCTCTATGACATCACTTGGATGCTGACAAGTCCAGAGGATGCTGAAACATCTTTCCAGATAGCTCTGTGTCCTGTGTGGCACTCGTCTTTAAAGTGACCCAGGGTCCGCAATCTGATTGCAGAAAGCTCCGCTGTCCTTTTGACCTCCAGTTCCATAGGAAGAATATTTAGAATAGTCTCCATGGCTGCTGTAGGTGTGCTGGATTGGGCACCAGTTATCCCTAGACAGGCCATACGCTGGGGGTTAGTTAGTAGTGTTTTTGCGTAGCTGTTATTCACGACTGGCCACCAAACTAACACTCCGTATAGTAATATGGGTTTGACTACAGAAGAGTAGATCCATTGGACTTGTTTTGGTTTCAAACCCCACGTCTTACCGAAAGCTCTCCGGCAAATCCAGAAAGCTCTTTTGGCTTTGTTAATTCTGTTTTCTAGATTTTTTCTCCAAAGTAACTTTTTGTCAAGTATGAGCCCTAAGTAGTTTACGTGGTCCCTTAGGTCTAGCTGAACTCCCCCTAGGGACGGGGCCTTGAAGTCTTGAATTTAGTAGTCATAAGTGATAAAACCAAAATTATGATTTTTAGCCTATCGGCAAAAATTACCCCTTTCTCACAAATAACTTATCACAGTACTAATTGCAAACATTTTCTAATCAGTTCCAATACTTGTGGCAAAATTAGTACAAAAGTAGCATTTACTTCTGAATTAAGTTGCTCATCCAAATGCTTTATAGTAGAAATGGTATCTACTTTTAAGTGTCTTTACTTAGAAAGTATTTGCTTAAAACTACTAGTATGATGTTTCATCTAAGACTAT
The DNA here is from genome assembly GCA_949775065.1 of Brachyopa scutellaris. Taxonomy (NCBI): domain Eukaryota; kingdom Metazoa; phylum Arthropoda; class Insecta; order Diptera; family Syrphidae; genus Brachyopa; species Brachyopa scutellaris. The sequence continues at coordinate 125,188,940 of OX459112.1, forward strand.
TCTGCTCTCGTAAACTCTTAGAAACAATTTATTAGTATAGTACAATCTAAATTGCAATATGGTCTTGTTTGTTGGGGAGGTACATACAGCAATAAAATTCAACCTTTGCAAAAACATATTCTTAGAATTATTTGGAGGGAAAAACGATTAGAACACAGTTTTTTGCTTTTTCAGAACTCATCAGTACTTCCTTTAAAACATCTTTATTTTTATGAAGTGCTGAAAATATTTTATTTAAGGAGTGGTTTTTCGCTTAATCGTAATCCCACTGTTTACGGGCTTCGAAGCAACGAAAGATTTCTGGCGATTGTTCCACCCATCACTTCTTAAATTTTTATACTTCAGCTGCACCTAGTCTTTAACTCACAGCTGCTGGATATACGCTGTAGTACCAATGCTTTTTCATTTTATCGAGAAGTAAAAAAATGGCTTTTTAATTTTGATTTCAAAGAGATCAAGGATTGCGTTAATTAATCAAATTGCAAAAACGTCAAACATTAATTTATTCTCCATGCTTTGTTTTTTTTTATCAGTTGAGCGAAAAGGCAGCAAACAGCATAGAGTAGGGTGACACGGATTACTACATGCATGCGGCAAACAAGTAAAAGGTTTTATGGTCAGGTATGCATAAAAAAATAAAATCGCGGTTTTTGTTATGGGATTTCCTATGATGATGAATGAAAATGCACCTGCTAATTTAGGTAGGTAGGTTGGCTGGATAATTACAAAATAAATATGTTTTATTGTGAGTATGTTTATGACGGTCGAATAAACTATTGTCGTTTTCTATTGGGCTCTTCAGATTTTGCTCTCAGATTTAAAAATTTTCGACAAACGAGATCGATCTGTTTTTCTGCAATTACATTCATGTCTCATCTGACATCTTTTTCGTAATATTAATAGAAAGGAAATAAATCAAAAAAGAAAAATAATAAATGCAATTTTAAATACACTTTCTTTATATTTTATAAATTTTGTAATGAGTTTCTGATAATATTGGTGTTGATTGATAGCATTTTGATTTGCTGAGTTTTAATTAAAAATAAAGTACACATTAGCTCTATATTTAGCTGTTATATCTCAACCTTACCAACAGGCCATATTTTTTATAAAAAATAACCAAATACATATTTTACTACTACGAGTATGTACTAAAATTATAGGTGTGAATCTCGAGTTGGTATCGAGATTCACGAAAATTGATCTCGAGCAAAAACAAACCCATTTATTTATTGAAAAGAAAATGTTGAAGTTCGTTTTTAAAAGTGTAAATTAAACGTTGCGTAATAATTTTTATAAGTACTTGGCGTTAGGAAAACTAAAATTCACGTGCAAAATATTTTAGCGTACCGGAAAATTGTGAGATTTAAGCAAAATTACAAAAAATTGTAATTACATGTGTGCATACTAAAACTTTATTGTCCTTTTCCATTTTTTAGATGAGTGAAAGTTGTTCCACTGTTTTACCAAACCACACTTATTACATTAACACATTTCGTGGGATTGAAGAAAGGCGTTTCAAACAAAAAACACGTTTTTCAAGGGTTCGAAATATTCGGGTACACCTGATTCGGTCATTTAATAAAAAAAAGTTAATATAACAGAAGGTAAAAACGAGTATCGAAAGGCAAAAATGTAAACAAATATCTTTTAACAATAATGTATTACAAATTAATTTATTCGTATTTTGAAAAGAGCACCCTGTGCGAAATTCACATTGGGGTGGGTATATCTAATAATGAGTATGGACACTCCCCACGTGTTTCTTATCAGTTCCATTTTTCGTCACACAGACACGGAGAAATAGACGGTAATAAGAAGTGTAGTCGTGAAAGAGAGATAGAAGAGAAGAAAAATTATTTCAGAATTTGTCACAGGGTTCTAATTTCAAAATACGAAAAAATTAATTTGTGATACATTATTATTAAAATATATTTGTATAAATTGTTGGCTCTCGATCTTCGTTCTTACCTTCTGTTATATTAGCTATTTTTTTTTTTTAAATGACCAAATCAGGGGCCAAATCGTCTCATCCGTTCACGTACGGACGATCGAACGTATGAAAATTACGTTATACGTCTGTCGAGTAAACGGAATCGTATTATGCCATACGATTGCTCACGGAACGTAATTTTTTAAATTGTACTAGATGTCAAGAGAGAAAATAGAGATGAAACTTCAAATTAATGTCACTTTGAAGCAAAATTATTGAACTTTCAATAATGAAAATATAATTTTAATGAAAACACAGAGTAAATATGCACATACATATGTATTCATTCTAATTATAAATTAAATAAACTATTAAACATTAGCACATATTATCACTTCGAAGAATAAAAATCACATTTCATTTCATATCACTAGTCTTTGGCCATGCTTTTTTTGATTTTCACGTAAATGAATTTATTTTTTTATTTTCTTTGTTTCTTCTTCTTCAGAATCTTCCGTGGCTCTTTAGTTTTAGTTATAGATGCCTTATCGAATGACAATTTTTTTTTGCTTGAAATTTTTGGTTAGCAAAATCCTATTAAAAAGTAAACAAGACTTTGTTTTACTGAAAATTCGTTCATATTAGTTCATATTAGTGTTTTTTTAAAAGTTTTACTGACATTTTGTTTCTCTTAAATTCCAAAAAACACAAATTACGTTCACTGCGAACCAATCGAATGAAATTACGAACGCGCGCTCAAAAAATATACTCGATAACGTATGGCATAATCTCGAATTACGTTACTACTTACACGTTCACGTATGTCATAATTTCAAATAGGCATTTTTCGATCACGAGTTACTCGTTCACGGATAAGACGATTTGGCCCCAGGTGTACCCGAATAATTCCAACACTTGAAATACATGTTTTTTATTTAGAAATGCTATTCAATCATTCGAAATTTGTTTATGTAATAAGTGGGGTTTGTTAAAAAAGTGAGACCACTTTTTTTTATCTACAAAATGGAAAAGTACAATAAAATTTTAGTATACATACATTACAATTATAATTATTTAATTTTTTGTAATTTTGCTTAAATCTCACAATTTTTCGGAACGCCAAAATATTTTACGCTTGAATTTCAGTTTTTCTACCGCCAAGCACTTATAAAAATTATTAAATTATATATTGTTATTATTATAAAAAGGTTTTTTTGTTTGAGATCAATTTTCCTGAATCTCTATTCCAACTCCAGATTCAAACCTATTTACACTTACACAAAAACATTTCATACGAAATTGAAACTCAGCACATAAAAATGCAATCAATCAACACAAATATTATTAGAAACTCCATACAAAATTTAGAAAATATAAAGAAAGTGTATTTAAAATTTTATTTATTATTTTTTCCTTTTTTGACATTTGACATTTTGTTCGTAAAATTAAAAATGACACAAGAATGCAAATGCAGAAAAACAGATCAATCTCCTTTGATTTCAATTCAGCACGAAAAATCTGAAATCTGCAAGCAAAACCTGAAGAGCCCAATAGAAAACGACAATAGTTTATACGAACGTCATAAGCATACTCTTAATAAAAAATATCTATTTTGTAATTTCCTAGTCAATATCTTACGCTAATGGCTACCTAATTTCGCAGCTGTACATTATCATTCATCATAATAGGAAATCCCGAAAACAAAGATCGCGATTTTATTTTTTTACACGTGACCATAAAATCTTTTACTTGTTTGCCTGATAAAAACCCAAGTCAGGACGCGTTTAAAATACGTGCATAAAAAATGTAAACAAAACCCTCCCCAATGTGACTGCACAAGTAGTGTGATAAGATGCTATGCTGTGCCAGCGTTGCCAGGTTGCGCGATTTTTCCCCGTTTCCGGGGATTTTCAACCCAAAAGGAGAAACGGGGAAAAAGATTTCAAAACGGGGAATATGAACTGCATTAAAAAAATGTCCATTCATTGGCATTTTCAATTAATAAAGACTGTTTAGCAAAGCAATAGATTGCAAATATCACAGGAATACAGTGCGTCAATGCAAACAATTTTAGACACACAACCTCACATTTGCATTTGGCTAAGGGTGCCCACAGCGCATGCGGCACTGACTTCAACCCTTTCTATAAACAGTGGACGTCTAGTTTAACGAATTTCCAATACAACGAATCAGATTTTTCCTATTGATGGCTCTATATTACGAATGATGCAAAGAAAAGTCCGCTCGGTTTAACGGATGCTTTACAATTTCTGGTTAAAAACAAAATAGTTTGTAATTTTTGTGTATTTATCCCTACTTCTGTTATTTGGTCTATGTGATGTGAATTGATTTCTCTTTTCTTATAATGAATACATTGATAGGATTATTGGTTGGATAAAACAACGATCGAAAGGCTGTGCATTTTATAATTCGTTATATTGGACGTCCACTGTATTTGACAAATGATATCCTGTTTAATGTTTTTAAGAATGTGTGAAGAATGAAGTCATGTATCTATGTACATAAAACTTAAATTGTTTGTTGAGTATATTTGTATACTGTAAGTGCTATTACTCGGTTATGTTGTTAATAAAAAATAAGACTGTATATAAAGTAGTGTTGTATTGGCAAATTAACGAAATCGAAAGTAAATGAAAAACGGGGAAAAAACCGGGGAAAATGAAACGTTACATCGGGGGAGCTTTAGAGAATTTATTTCAATTTACGAATGTTAATTTTCATATTTGATATTGAAATATATATTTGAGACATCCATATGTAATCCTATTTAATAAAAAACAAATGAACAAAATCATAAATGAAACCAAATTCACAGCAGCAAAATCGGCCACACCATATCTTTGATGACATGCTCTGCCTTACTCACACATGGGCGTTCAACTCGGGACGCGTTTAAAAAGGCATTATGGGAAAACCACACGCAATTTATCTAACGTAGGTAGCCGCGTGTGGTGGTGCTGCTGAAAAGTATTGCCGACTCTTTTCATTATATGCAATCGCAGGTAAGGGTTGAAATCAATACTTCTGAGCTGCTTTTACTTATTGGGCAATTTTTTCAGGCTTTGCTTTGTACTAGTAGTGTCCCTACTCATTATTAGATATACTCTGTTCAGGATATCAAGGATCGGGAGTCGTGGAACATATTGTTCGAAAAATATAAAATATTAGAAACGAGTGGAAGAGAGGTTAAGAAAATTATCAAAAGTTTAGATTTGTATAAGAGGTGACACCAGTTCCAATAATTGGTAATAATTTGCATCGTATACGTTCGAATAAAATTTTTAAAATCATCAGCAGCACTGTATTCAAATTTATTCAGTAGCTTAATATGAGAAAATTGTGCTATTTCCTGCAACCACTCATTCAATATTATTATACATATTTCAAAAGTTTCCTTTTGTCACTCATTTTCTTTTCTATCAAAATTAAACACGCATACAAAATGCGATGTTAATCAGTTGTTAATCAATCTCCTCGCACACTGCGGTTGATCAACATGGTTGGATTGTGTGTAAGCTACAGGTTCAACATGGCACTAGTACCAGGTATCAGTGCCTGTAGGCCCCTTTAGGATGAAATGAATGAACGAAGAAATACAGGAAAAATTAAATACGTCTGCTCTTGGCAAAGGTTTGTATACGAATGAATAAATGTGGTTACAACACTAGTCAAGTTTGATCACCTTACTATGTAACCCACTCTTTACGAATCGAAACAGTTCAATGTTCAGTCTCTTGAAATGTGCCGACAGATTGCCGAAATACTCTTTGTTCAACAGTTATTAGCTGGGAATATCGACTGCCCCACACTATTCCATAAGATCAGCCTTAGCACCCACCCTCGTAACCTTAGATCTATTCCCATCTTCTGACTAAGCTATCATTACACCAATTATGGCTGTTATGAGCCAATTTCTCGAATCAATCGCATCACTTATGCCTTCCAAAACATATTCGATTTCACTTAACCAGATGCCCTTCACTACCATATCCATTCCACTCCCCTTCCTAGTATTTTTTTTTTTTATATAATCTACACACGCACCGTAGCGCAAGTGGTTTGTGCGCCGGACTACTGAGCCAGCGGTCTTGAGTTCGAATCCCGCCGCAAACATCTAAAAGTTTTTCACAGTGCCCACCTCTTTCGAATTTCTGACAAGCATCAAAGAGTATATATGTTCATGCGGCGTATGATTGGTGTTCATACAATATGAACACTTTGTCCCAAAGTTGCAAATTTGTTAGTGTGTTCATATGTGTTCAAATGTGTTGTGTTCAAATGCGTTGTGTTCAACTGCGTTGTGTTCAAATGCGTTGTGTTCATATTTTTTCTGTGCATATGAGTGGTGTTCACACGATATGAACAATTGGTTCATATGACAGATATGTGCACGTATATGAACATATGAACAAACAATTTATTCACTTTTCATTACTGATGTTGACACATATGATTTTATTTCAGTTCTTTAAAAATACAATTTGTTTTCCTTTCTTTTTTGTGGGCTGTGACTGCGTCTCCGGTAAGCACGGCTGCGCGTCAATTTGCACAAAATCAATTTCATTTGAATTACCGTCCTCCAAATATTCACCATCCATTGTATCGTCGAGTATCTGAATATACATACATCACGCGCACGAAATAGACACCGAAACAAAAACACGAAAATAAAAGAAAAAGTCCAAAGAAACCTGATCATGAATCCAATACGTTATAAATTTGTTTATTCACGTCAAAACAATATATTACAAATCAATTACAAAGGCTGGTTGGACGAAGTACTCTTGGTGGCTGCTAACGACAAAGTGAACGAGCCGATCAAAAAACATACGGCACCAGACATGCCGGAAAAAACAAAAGCCGAATTCACCTTGCTCATTTCATAAATGCAAGTGCATGGAAATCGATAAGTGGGTATGAAATAGAGTATTTCGTCCAACCATAGGGAACATTAAACTAAGTGTAGCTATTTACATTTTTTAGTTAAGATTTGAATTATTAATTGAACAAAATAAATTTTATGGACTTTAGTATATGTATGCAATTTTATGAATTTAACATTAGGTATTAAGCAATTATGACAATTTAACAATGTAAACAAAAATATAAATATTTCATTTTTAAACATGCCGCCACCCCTGAAGGAATTTCAGGAGCATGGTAAAAGGGCTAACTTGGCAATAGGACGCTTGAATATGCCACCATGAGTACGTAAGGTCACCACTCGAACGTGGCCATCCTGGCCTGGGTGAACTTCTTCGATTCTACCTAGTGACCATTTCGACGGTGGTAGATTGGACTCCTTGATAACCACCAGATCTCCTACTTGTAAGTCTCTTCGTGTTTCCCTCCACTTTGGACGTTGCTGCAGCGATGTCAAGTAGTCGGTTTGCCACCGTCGCCAAAATCCTTGCATCATATTCTGGATGAGCTCCCAACGACCTAATCGGTTAGGAGCGATGTCTAGGTAGCTGGGCTCTGAGATTGCAGTGTACGGTCTTCCTATAAGAAAGTGAGAAGGTGTAAGTGGGTTAAGATCAGAATCAGAAAGAGCACACAGGGGTCGAGAATTTAGAAGGGCCTCAATCTGAGCTAATAAAGTGCACATCTCTTCAAAGGTTAGCACGTTATTTCCAACAATACGACGAAGATGCTGCTTCACTAATTTAACACCCGCTCCCCAAAGCCCACCAAAGTGGGGAGTGTGCGGAGGGATAAATTCCCATCGAATACTTTCTGCAGCCAACGTTTCGGCCACCTTCGCGTTTTGCTCCTTTGAGTGCACCAATTTGTTCATTTCCGAGTATGCGGGCAGCTCCTTGAAAATTAGTCCCATTATCGGAATACATCACACTGCATTTACCCCGCCTCGCTATAAACCTCTTTAGCGCAGCTAGAAACGCTTCAGTGGTTAGGTCCGTAACCATTTCAAGGTGAAGTGCTTTGGTTGTCATGCAGACAAATAGCGCGATGTATCCCTTAATCAATTTGGGTAATCTTGGACAAACGAAGAGTAATAGGACCCGCGTAATCACATCCGGTGTGAATGAAAGCATAAGATGGTTCAACGCGAGACCGTGGGAAGTTCCCCATAAGCTGAGACGATGTTGACTGTCGTAGGTGAAAGCATGTGATGCAATAGTGGACTATTTTCCGAATCAGATTTCTGCTGCCGATGATTCAATATTCCTGACGAATAAGTGCGAACAGTCCGGAAACTCCAATATGAAGAAACCTTCGATAAGCATCTAATAGCACGAGTTGCGTAAGCGGGTGTTGTTTTGGCAAGATGATAGGATGTTTAATACCAAAGGGCACAGCTTTAGCATTCGAAATTCTTCCTCCGACGAGCAACAGACCGGTATCGGCAACGAAGGGCGACAAAGAAAATAATGTTGAGCCTTTTTCAACTTGATGATCTGCCTGTAAAGCCAATATTTCCGGTTTAAACGATAGCTGGGACCATAACAGACAAGTTTGTTTCGCCATATGCAATTCAGAGAACATGAGACTGTCATATGCACGATTGTTTGCTGGTAGTCGACAATTTTGTACAAAACGATGAACGAAGGCAACTATTCTTAACAACCTATTCCAAGACTATGTTTTTAGGCATAGACGTTCAAGAAAGTGCTCTACAGGATGCGACAGGTGGACAGGCACAGAATGTTTTCTTTCTTCGGGAATATCTTCCATTGCATTTACGTGATTTATTGGCCACTGGTTAGGTTCTTCCACGAGCCAGGCAGGACCATTCCACCAAAGCTCCAACTGCATAAGCTTCTTTGGCTTAATTCCTCTTGACGCACAATCCGCTGGATTTTCAGCAGAGCAAACATGGTTCCAAACAGACCTAGGTAAGGTTCCTAAGGACTGAACCGAATAAAATCTGTAAATTTTAGTAACGGCTATACCTACTATGTGTAAATAATTAAATACCATTTTGTTCCCAAATCATCTTTTATACTCTATAGTTTCAGTTTTCATTTGATTTTTGTAAAATGCAGTTGTAAATATTTATAAACGATGAGTCAGGAGGAACGCCGTAAAAAGATCATCAACAAATGGCTCGAAAATCCTTCGCGACCAAACCATTTCATTGCAAACAATTTGAACGTAGCACGCAGTACAATTGATTCTGTTATAAAAAGATATTTGGAGACGTTGACTTTTAAGCGAAAGCAGAAAAGTGGAGAAAAAAGCGGAGCACATGATAAAAATTTGGATAAAAAAAATAGTGGGTGTCATCGTTAAGAACCGGGCCATGTCATCCAGGGATGTTGCTCGGAAATGTAGCACCAACCAACCAATGGTACAAAGATGCAAAAAACGGGTTGGTATAAAAACGCGGAAAAAAATAAAAAATACCAAAAGTTTCCGAGAAACAAAAAAGGCTATAAAAACACGAGCCCGAAAGTTATACGACTTGATTAGGCACAAGAAAGCCTGCTTGATTTTGGACTATGAAACCTACGTCAAAGCCGACTTTAGTGCTCTTCCAGGTGAGCAGTTTTATAATTCTTTTGAAGAAGGGAATCTCCCAGAATCAGAAACATCGATTGCATTGGAAAAGTTCGGATCGAAATATCTCGTATGGCAAGCTCTTTGCCAATGTGGACACAGAAGCACATCGTTTTTTACAACTGGCACAATTACCGCGGAAGTGTAATCAATGAGTGCCCGAACAAACGGTTAAGTCCATTTATAAACAAACACGAGGGTTCAACATTATTTTGGCCAGATTTGGCTTCAGCTCACAATGCTCAAGCGACGCTAAACTTGCTTGTGGCCAAAAACAGATTTTGTCCCAAAAGACATGAACCCACCTAATGTCCCACAGTGTCGTCCAATTGAAAGGTATTGGGCATTGGGTATTGGGTATTGGTTAAGATAAAATTGAGGAAAAGTGAGCAGTGTGCTTAGGACCCTAAAGATTTTGTTATTAAATGGAAAAGAGCATGCAAAAAAGTCACGGACGTCACTGTCATCAACATTATGAAGGACATTCGAAAGAAGTTGCGAAAAGAATGGGAGCCTAATAAATTTTCTGCTTTGATTACCTGTAAATGAATTTTAAAAAATATAGTTGTTGAAGCAAATAAAAATTAAACATGAACTATCACAAAATTTTGTTTTTAGTGTTCCGTCCGTACCAAAACGGAACACTAATGGAATCAGTTCGGTGTCTGTCTGTCTGTCTGTCTGTGCTTGTACAGCCTTTTTCTCAGAGACTACTTAACCTAGACTATTGAAATTTGGAACAGTTGTAGCAATTAGTGGCCTAAACACAGACCAGAACTTAAAAAGCTGAATTTCGACTTTGGGGGGGTAGTTTCTTAACAAATTTTCACAAAACGTTACAACTTGCTGTCCCGAGCTTTTTCTCCGAAAATATCGCTCAGAAAAATCTGAATAAAATCACAAACATTGAGAATAAAGTGTAGATGGAAACATAATTCTCACGACTGCCCTACTTCAACCGTTTTTTTTTTTAATTAATTTTTTAATTTCAACTACCCTACTGTTTACGTACCCAGAAAAATATCACAACGCCTAAAAGTAGATACGAGAGTAAAAATTGAATAATTGATGGCAAAAGTGTTATACCCGCAGCGAATTTTCGTGGCATATTCCTACCGGATAACTATTGACCTAAGACTTAAACCAATGATACAGAATATAACACATAAAGGAAGCTTGATGGTTTCCTATTATAATGTAGGTGTCTCTACTTTTACTATATTGGAAAAAATTTAATTTGTGTATATACAGCCACAGAGAGGAAGACAAATCGCAAAATACGCAGTTAATGCAATTGAACGAATAACGAGACGAAAAATTAAATCTGATGCACAAGCGTACATTTCTTGTAAATACATATACATATGAACATATTATGTAGGTATATATGTATGTATGTATATACATGCTTTATTTGTTGTTTTTTTTTTCTTTTACTTTGTGTGTGTGTATAACTATTCTTCTGAGCAGATGAGAAAGGACATCAGAGACATATGTACATACATACATGCATATGTAGGTAATTTGTTCAACTTACTTGTTGGTATACATTTATGTAGGTACAAATATGAATTTATTTTTCGCAAATTGTGCTCAATTTATTTGTATTGAAATGTGCTGTGCACCATAAAACTATGTATGTAGGTACACATGTACTTTCTTGTGTCTGCAGATATACAAGTGCATATGTACATATATGTACCTATATATGTTTTTATGTTTGTACATATATGTGAGTATCGAACAAAGTATCATTGTATCTTTAGTAGAAATCGTATCGTAAAGAAAGGGTTCATATAGATCTATCAACATAAATCTATGACATACATATGTATTAGGGATGTTACGGATGTAAAAATTTTGACATCCGCGGATGCGGATGCGGATGCAGATTTTAGGAGACTCACATCCGCGGATGCGGATGCGGATGCGGATTTTAGAATTTGTTAAATATATAACATTTTAAATACATAAACAAATGAAAATTGATTGATTTTTATAAAATTTTATTTGAATATGAATATAAATGAAAATTTATTGAATTTAATTTTCTTATTGAATAAGAATAAAGTTTAGTTTAGGATTCTGTGTTTGCTATTTGCTTTTGCATTCTGTGCAGGTAGTAAAGAAACTTAAAGAAAACATTGAATCGCATCCGCAAAAACTCCGCATGAGTTGATGCGGATGCGGATGCGGATGCAGATGTTGGAATTAATGCGAATAATCCGCGATTGCGGATGCGGATGCGAATATCTTCAACACCCCTGATATGTATGTAGTTAAAATAACTGATACAGTACGGAACACTTATTGCGCAAGTATAACTTGCACTTGACCGGATTTTTTCGCTATGAAGTTTCCAAATTTTATTCGTTTCAGTCCTTAATATCTCCGAAGTGCGGTTTGCAATAAAAGTATTCCATCTTCGCGGTGGAGAAGAGAGCCAGGATAGAACTATTTGCGAATCACAAAAGGTAGATATTCGAATAGGACTAACATCCAACGATGATCGAATTAATTCGATTAACCGACATAAAAGTAGAGCACCACAGAGCTCAAGGCGAGGAATAGATAACTGCTTTACCGGAGCGACACGAGTTTTAGCTGCCACCAAGTGAGCCTCAATTACACCCTCTTCAGACCAGCTACGCGAATAAACTACTGCGGAATACGCCTTTTTCGATGCATCGGAGAATCCAATTAGTTCAAACTCTTTACCACTTACTGCAAATCTTCTCGAAATCCTAAAGTTTTCGAAATAATGTAATTCTCCTCGATAGGAATTCCACCTTTCGGCTACTTTAATTGGTAAAGGGTCATCCCAACCTATTTTCGTTTTACTCATCCACAGCTCTTGAAACAAAATTTTAAATAAAATGGTGGAAGGAGCTAGGAATCCTAAAGGGTCGAAAATCTTCGCAACCTCCGATAATAATTTCCGCTTTGTGGGTAATAACTGGTCAGGTAAGGTAAATTTAAATGTAAAGGTGTCACGTAGAGGGTTCCAAACTAAACCCAGAACCTTGGTCCACTGAGACGCGCTATCCAGGTCAAGAGAAACGGTTTCCATGCATTCAGTCTCACTCAGAATGGCTAAACAGTTTGAACTCCATTTGTTTAATGCTAAGCCTCCACAAGCTAACATATTAACTATTTGTTTTTTGATTTCCAATGTCTCTGACAATGAATCCGATCCTGTCATTAAGTCATCGACATACATATCATGCAAAATTGCATGCGAGGCCAACGGAAACTGATGTTTATAATCGCATGCTAACTGACGGAGAACCCTCATGGATAAAAATGGAGCAGGTGAGGTACCATATGTTACGGTACACAATCGAAAATGTGCAACTGGGTCTTCAGGAGATTCCCTCCAAACTATGCGCTGGAAATCTCTGTGTTTTGGATGTACCCAAATTTGCCGAAACATTTTTACGATGTCTGCGCAAAAAACATATTGGTGTAATCGAAATCGTATACAAACATTAACTAAATTACGTTGCAGCGGGGTACATACATGCAACATTTCGTTCAAGCTTATATCATTTACATCCTTATGGGAACCATCAAAAACAACGCGGATCTTATTGGTGACAACTGCATGATGATGCAAATAAAACACACTGCCCGACGTAGGTTCTATTTTACTTTCTGGAATACGCTCCATATGTCCTAATTGCTCGTAAGTTTTCATGAACGTACAGTACTCAACTCGCAGATCCTCATTACGTGCAAAGCGACGCTCCATTGCAAACAATCTAGAAAAGGCACCAGAGATGGTATTTGCGAATTTAACCTCCTTTTGTCGAAAGGGAAGCTCAACCATGTACTTGTTGTCGGAGCTACGCATAAGGGTTTTAGAAAAATGTGCCTCTGCTTCATCATCTCCCATTGAATGACCATTTCTGTGAGGAATCTCCTCAGTTTCCCAGAAAGACTTCATTAGCAAATCAAGGTCAACGCCTCCATGAAATGAAACAATTGATTTATCTGGTATGCAGTCAGTAATCACCCATCCAAATATGGTTTCGTGTACGATAATATTTCCCCTTTCATCTGTTCTATGGCCGTTTCGAAGAATACTCCAGGCTTTGTCGGCTCCTAAGAGTAAATCAATGTGTCCCGGGGTGTTGAATCCTGCATCCGCCAGGTGAAGGTTTTGTAGAAAGGAAATATTGCCACAATCGAAGTTATTTTCTTCAAAACATAGACCTCGATGTTGATTTTATTTGAATCAAAGCGAGAGTTCAAACTTAAGGTCACCGCACCCTGTGTAATACCGACATCAACCGAAGCGATCCCCGAGATGGGTACACGTGCATGGCAACGACGAAGACCCAACATTTTTACCAAGTTCTCAGTGACAAAAGAAACTTGTGATCCGGTATCCAGAAGAACTCGAATGAGATGAGTGTTTCCTTGCGCATCAAAAACTCTAACTACTACTGTTGGTAGGATACCAGAAAGCATAGATTCATTTTTTATATGAGTGCTGAGAAGCGACCCCGACGCCTGTGGATTACTATTAACTCTACTTTGCGCATCCAGAGGGTTAGGGTTAGGAGTACGATTTAAGCTATCAAGATGCACTAAACTATGGTGACGAGTGTTACAATGGGAACAGCGAGTTTTATCTCGACAACGCGCCGAGGAGTGTTTTGTTCCGAGGCAATTGTAGCACATTCGTTGATCCCTTACAAAGCTGCGGCGGGAATCAACAGCCATAGATATAAATTTTGCGCACTTGGGAAGAATATGATCTCCTTTGCACTTCGGACACGACGATTGTACAACCGATAGACTTTTAAAGTTAGATGGACGAGAATTCTTTATTGAACAATTTTTAGAGTCACTTGCTCCCAGCGCACTAATACTGATCTCCAAAAAATTGATAAGCTCTTGGACGGTAGCTTTTTCCGATTTTTTATTTTCTAACGCCCAAGCCTTGCGAGTTTCCATATCTATCTTATTAATCAGCAAATATATGAGCCACGGATCCCTGCCCTCAGATTTTAGCGCCGTTAACCCACGAATGACTTCGTCAGCGTTGTCAATCAGCTTACGCAATTGGACTCCATCCCCCGTAACCACGTTGGGCAATTTAAGATAGCTTTCAATGTAAGCATTTATTATATACAACGGCTTATTATACCGACTATCTAATTTACTCCACGCTTGCTCGTAATTAGAGTCCGAAATGGTTATATAATTCAGCAATTTAGATGCCTCATCGCGTAAAGCAGATTTTAAATAGCGGAATTTTTGAGAATCAGACAAACTTGCATTACCATCAACCGTTTTTAAGAACATGTCCCGAAACCCCGGCCAATCGCGATAATCGCCTGAAAATGGTGGCAATTTAATAGATGGTAGCTAAATATCGGATATGGGTTTGATAGCGGAGCTACTGGATGCCGACTTCCCCAGTTGATCTAATAACGCGGCTTGCGAATTAAGTAAAGAGTTCATCGAATATACAGACGCTTCATCCCGCACAGGAAGTCATTTTCTTATGGCTTTAACTAACGCCCCTTTTGCAGCAATATATTTTGATTCGAAAATCTCAAAATCTGATTCCGGATCGACATATCCTTCTGCATCATGGAATCGAAAAAAAAGCGATTGATTTTCGCAAAACTGCTTCCACGCGTTTTCCAATCTTTCTAACCTCACTTCTAGAACCGCTAAATCGATATCATCGGGAATCTCTTGCACAAAATTATGAGTACGAGTAATAATACATTTGATATGCCCACGTGCTTGTTTTAGGACATCCATCTGAGATTTTTAATATGCAATACTGACTGAATCCAAATCCTACAGCAACTCGTCGCAATCCAAAGAAAAAATTAGTGGAACCAACACCCAACAGCAACCAACGAACGGCAACAGGCGATAATTAAATAATATTTTTTGTTACCTTATCGGTGACGATCCTCAAAGTCTGCTAGCAACCACCAGAAAACGAAAATGACGAAATCGAAATAATCCAGCGAAGAAGGACCAATTTTGATCATGAATCCAATACGTTATAAATTTGTCTATTCACGCCAAAACAATATATTACAAATCAATTACAAAGGCTGGTTGGACGAAGTACTCTTGGTGGCTGCTAACGACAAAGTGAATGAGCCGATCAAAAAACACACGGCACCAGACATGCCGGAAAAAACAAAAGCCGAATTCACCTCGCTCATTTCATAAATGCAAGTGCATGGAAATCGATAAGTGGGTATGTAATAGAGTATTTCGTCCAACCATAGGGAACATTAAGCTAAGTTTGGCTATTTACATTTTTAGTTAAGATTTGAATTATTAATTGAACAAAATAAATTTTATGGACTTTAGTAAATTTATGCAATTTTATTAATTTAACATTAGGTATTAAACAATTATGACAATTTAACAATGTAAACAAAAATATAAATATTTCATTTATAAACAAAACCTAATAAAAACAAATTAAAACCGAAAACGAATTTAAATAAAATAAAGAAGCAAAACCTACTGCAATGAGCATACATTTGATATATGAACATAGTTAAAACTACGAATGACAACGTGTTCATATCTGTGTTCATATGTCCAAATTTGCGTAATAGTGTTCATATGGTCCCATAAGTGTGTGCACACGATATGAACGTTACATGTTCATACGTATGTTCAGGATGGGTTCAAATGTGAGCATATGCTGAGTGTTGAGTATGAACACAAAAATATGGTGTGCACATGATATGATCACTTTTGGGACAAAATTTGCTCAGTGAACTTATCGTCTGCACGTAGCTTTAGTCTCGCTAAAACTCGAGAACGGGGGATGGTTTATGAGAAAAGAAAATTTCAAAAAACTCAAAGGAAAAGCCGGAAAATCGAAAAAAATTAAATATGGGTTTTTAGAATTTTTTTTTTTTTTTAGTTTTTTATGTATAGTGTCTGTCTTTCTGTCTGGCTGTCTGGCTGTCTGGCTGTCTGGCTGTCTGTATTAATGTTATATTAATTGACCAAAATGTTTCATATTCACATTTCACCTGATATTACGATATTTTGTATGACAGGTACCAAAACCACCAACTGTTGAGTATCGCACTGATGCTGTGTCGTATTCTATATGTATTAAGAAAAACGTATGTACTCTGAAAATTTTACCAAAATCGGTTGGGTAGTTTCCGAGTCTTTAAAAGACAAACAAACAAACTAACATACATACATTCATTTTTATACAATGGATTTAGAGCTATTGAATTAAAGAGTTTCATATTGCCGATCTCAATGAATTGGAATTGGAGCGTTGATTGGGATTCATAATCGCTTATGAAGAACTACAATCAAATTAATTTTAGGTTAGTAATTAAATAAGTAATAAGTTTAGTAATTAAATAAAAATATATTCTGCATAAAATTACGTGAAACTGGAAGTATGTTTCTGTACATTCTTTTACTCCAGTAATTCATCAATCAAGTAAAGATTAAGTACATATTTAACTCAAATTCATCGCGTAACATACATTAAACAATGTCTGGGAGTTAAAATTAAAAATTAAAATGTCGGATTTGGCACGCGTTATTTCGCGTTTTACCTTATAAGTAACACGACTGTTTTAGTAAACGGGCGAAGCCGGGCGGGACAGCTAGTATAAAATAAAAATAAATAAAATAAAATAAAAATAAAATACAGATACAATTACGAACATTTACTGATTACAAAACAAAATAAAAATAACTGCATCAAAGATGTAAAAAAAAATGTTTTGATGTGACAAATTTAAAATTGTAGCATTTCAACCGTGTTCATAATTTTTTGGCAGGGTACTGTACAACAATTAGCTGTTATGGTTCATTTTCGAAACGAAACGATTTGTTTCAGTTCTCTCGTTCTATAAGGTCTACTGTTTCGTTTAGTTTCCCTGTCTATGAAGATATGTGAACGCAATGATTCCACCGATATGCCTTAAAAATCAGGAGTCTTCACAAAAGGCGACATCCTGTCTACCAAGTTATCAAATCAACAAAACATACATAAGGTTAAAACAATCTACTCACATATGTATATCTTATTGACGTCATCGGAAGCACCATCGGAGTCTTCCATTGTACATTTGCGTAATATTCACGAGGCGGTAACGTATGTATAGGTAGATTGAATTATGCTGATAAATACTTTCTACTACGCTGAATAAAAATGACTAAGTGTTTATTAACTTTTTTATAGCACACACGAGCAAAGTTCATCACATTTGAAAGAAAAATCGAATCTTTAATCTTTTTAGCACAATTCGCAACCCTAAACCAATAATCCACCAACCGCAGTTCATTACTTCTAATTGTAAACTGAAATTTGAACCACAACAGCGGACACTAAAAAACAAACTCTCATCATGTGCCGCGAAAGCCTTCATACTCGTCGTATGTCTCCACCTGTCTCGCATACGATATGATCATCATTATTGCGGCTCCATGAAATCATAGATTAATCGACTAAATACCAACAATAACAAAAACAAAAAAAAAAATGGCTGCACAAAGTTATCCAAACACCTTTAGGCACACATACACGGGTGGAAGTTAATTATTTATTCAAAACAGTCCAAACTAAAAAAAAAGTGACAAAGCTGCTTCTTCTAGAAGACGTTTGCGTGATTCGATCATAAATGGTGTGTGCGGTGCCGCTTGATGATATTCGATCTTACGGAAACTTTGAAAGCTTATTGAACACATCCGGCGAATGTGGTGAATTCATCTCGAATGTAAGGGAAATCATTGAAATATGAGCTAGCACGAACTTGGTGTACTTACATTTAATTAAACTAACAACGGTTGTGTGTTTTTCCGATCGCACTTCTTGACCATTGACCTAAAACAAAATGATAAATGAATTAATGGGGAAGTTCCACTTTTTAAATGATACTATGACTCACCTTTAATATCATATCACCGGCAACTAAACCGGCAAGTTGGGCAGCTCCACCTGGTTTAACACTTTCCACATACACTGGATTATCGCCAGATACCTGAAAAAGAAAAAAAAAGAACGAAAAATGTATTATTGAAAGTTAAATAGTAAAGTAACACATTGTTGAGGGGATGGACGCTAGAGAAATGCTATGTACAGTGGCGACAAAATAAATGGCACAGTTTTAGAAATACCACTCAAGACTCTTTAGATCATATAACTTGTTTTGAATAAGCAATAATTTGATTTTGGGACTTATTCGTCGGGACTGCACTGTTATGTATCGGCATACGCATACTTTGCTTGAAAAATAATAGGCTTTGAATCCACAAATAGCGCGAAATTGGGGTGTTCAAGAAAATAGGTGATGAATGCTGTCCACAACTGCCAAAAAACAGGGTTGGTCCAAAATAAAATTCGTAAAAACTGTCGAACGAAAAACCACCTCTAGAACCGATGTTGTTATTGTTCGCTTAAGCAAAGTTCATTCACCTTCTTGAGTGTTCGTAAAATAAAACAAAAATCGAACCACAACTCAACGTTTAACTATTTCTGTTAGCACCATCAAAAATTGTCTATGTGAAAAAACATACTCGGACAAACTATGTATTACTAGTGTGCCCGTGCGAGAACTCTCGCAAGAGAAAATCCAACCCGAAAATCCAGACTTACCATCCTACATCCAAACTTCCCATATGATTTCCATCTGTCAACTGATGGATATCCTATTTGTTTATCATTTTTCATTTTCATTTTCATTTTCAATGCGTTTTTATTTGTTAATTCAAGTATTCCTTACATACTAGTCAAAAGTTTGTTTATTTTTTACTAGCTGTTGCCGCCCGGCGTTGCCCGTGCACTAAAACAGTCGCATTAGTTATACTTGTTGTATGTTAGAAAGGAAGTAATACTATTTTTATACAATAGTTTTAAACAATTCTGAAGTCAATATACATACTATACTATTCTTTATAAATTAAACTTAGTGATTGTTCCCTATAGATGAAACGATTGCACAAAAATTTGATGGAAATGTAATGCACAAACATATGTACATTTATGTAAATATATGTACACTTAGGGACAAAAAAATAAATACAGCCTGGTGTCTTAACATTGTACTTCCTTATTCTGTTAATGACTGGAATGAGCCGCTGTTATACATACCTATTAGCAAGTAGTTATAGAAGTGTACTTTGTGCTATTAGTCAGATGGAGAATTTCACTGCACTTCTTGTAAAATTCAACGAAATGTCGAAACTAGTGTGTTTTTGTGCGGACAATAAAATAAATACGGACTAATTTCCATAACAAAATATATAGAATTTTTTTATTTTTTTAAATGAAATTTATGACAAGTAGTTAGTCACTTTGTACCTGATCGCGTGACATTTATTTTTAATTTTTTGCGGCACATCTCTTTGGCATAGAGTCTACCAACTGTTGGCACATGGACAAGGGAATGTACTCCCACGCTGCCTTTACCTACTGCTAAAGTTCGTTTCTATTTCTGAGTCTTGTTCTAGCTACAATATCCTTTACTTGTTTCCATAAGTTTTTCAATGGATTAAGGTCCGATTACTGGGACGGCCAACGCAGAACGTTTATTCCCTATGCAATAATCCAGGTTTTTGTAGCTTTAGCTGTATGTTTTGGATCGTTATCTGCCTGTCAATTCCAAATTATGTGGATTTTCTTTTGCATATGGAAGAAGAATGCTTTCTAATATATTTACATAATCTACCTTCCTCGCTACCCCCTCTGTTAAATGAATGACACCGACTCTGTACCACGAAACTCCTGCCGAAACCAAAATGCTACCACCGCTATGTTTCAGCGCATTTTTTGTGTAGTGGGGATAATATCCAAAGATGGGAGGACATCTTACTAAACGCCTACAATCAGACCCTAACAAATAAGATTGCATTCGCCCGTCTAAAATATTTTTTCTCCATTTTCTCAAGTGCCCATTGTTGAGAAGTAGTACCTTCCTGGGCGATTTGTCCGACAGCTTGCATTCTACCAACCTTCTCCTTATTGTCATTTAAGAAATTTTTGGATTTGGTTTTCTCAAAATGGCGTCTGACGATAAGAATGGATCGTTCCTGGCCTCAAAAACAATCCTTGGGTCCATTTGTTTGGTTGTTTTTCGAGTTCTTTCCTTTTTCTCCTCAGCTTTCTTAATTTTAACTGCATTTTGGAGTTCACCCAGGAAACCGCCAACAGTTACAGCAGGAAAATTATATAACTTAAGACATAATTTTAAAGTTTTCTTATCACCTCCCCCTCCTCAAAGGTATAATGCTTCTCGCGACCCATTTTTCATTCTAAAATTGAAGCCTTATTCAGAATATGGAACGAAAGTGATCTTTATGTATTACTTAACCAATTTTATTCAAATCCGATTTGGAGAAAGCCGATTAATGTATATGTTGGATTGAAAAAGGAAATGTATATATTTTATTGTCCACACGAAAACACACTACTCGTGGCACTTTGTTGAATTTCACAAAAAGAACAGGGAGCTTAACCATCTGACTAACGGTACAAAGTACACTTCTGTAACTACTTGTCAATGGGTATGCAGAACAGCGGCTATATCCAGTCATTGACAGAATAAGTGAACACAATGTTAAGACTCCAGCCTGTATTTATTTTTTTGTCCATAAGTGTATGTATGTATTTTATGAGATTATCAAATAATGGTTTTTTCTGGTTTCCTATATCCAAGAGTTGTACATAAAGTGCGCAGTTAAAGTAACATATGTAAACGCAGAAGATATACATATGTATGTTTGATTACCTCAGCATTGGTGTGGATCGTGGTGTCATTGGTAAGGTTTGTCTGAGATCGCTAACTATTTATTAATTTTAAAACTAAACAACGCCTATCTACCCCTACTACATTCAATATAGTACATATGCATTTTTGAATGGAAATAAAAAATAAAACTTATTATGTAGGTACTTTAATTTCTTTGAATTTAACAAGGCATTCAATTTGACCCAAAGACATAAGTGGGTTATTTCCCAGACTGCGGTATCCAGAAGGGCAGGCGAGGTTTTGACGGAAGGATGGCACTTGATGTTCATTAATAAAGCTCCTCGGACTACCAGAATCAAAAAGAGGAACCACATGTGAATATCGCACACCAAACTGATCATCATATTTGAAAGCAACACTTACCAGTTGTACAGCTTTAAGATTCTTAACTAAAACATTACGTTCAATTGAAACATCAGATTCGTCAGCAACATCAGTAGTAGATTCAACCGCAGCAGCGACTTTTGAAGGTCGGGTTGGACAATCACGGTAAATGTGGTCGGTTTGTCCACATCGAAAACATGATCCCTCAGGGTGTTTAGGTGACGGACACTGGCTTTGAAAATGTCCAAAACGCGAACAATTGAAGCATCGTATTTTTTCAGTTGTAGTTGCAGCAACGGAAGTGGTGGCAGAAGGTGTTTTTGCGACAGCAGGCTTGGAAGGGACCAGGCGATTTGAACTCGGTGCCAAAGTTGTCAATTTACTAGCAGCAGGACGTCGGGATGAAATACTTGTTGCTGCTCGGGAACGGTAGCGCTCGTAACGCGTTAGCAACGTCTTCAGTTCGCGAATGTTAGTAGCACTATATAAAATGGAAACACAATTAGATGTATCACCAATGCCATCAATGATTATGTCGACCAGCTCACTCTCAGGGATTTTACCACGGGTTGGGAGTTCTTGCATTTCTATCACGTACCGATGCAAGCTTTTAGTTGGCTTAAGGGCTCGGGAACATAACTGCTGATACACTTCATTGACGGAATATGTACGGCCAAATTCATCAATTAATGCTGTTCGTAGGGCAACATATGTATGCGCATTAATTGTACGAACGAAAACCTTAGATATACCACCCAAGGTTTGCCGAAGGTTGTCTATTTCTCGTTGCAGCAGTAAAATCTCACGTTCCTTTCGCATTTTAACCAACTGAGCATCGAGTTGGGCTTCGGGTGTACTAAAGTTGGCCGCAGGTGCACCTTGGTGGACGTCTGGTACATCACGGCAGTTGGCATCAGATACATCCAGGTCAGCATTGTCATTTATTAAAAATATCAAAAATCATTTACAGAGAGAAGAACACTTCAACTTTCTGGCTTCAGTTATATTATTTTGTGTGCATGTATAGACATGTCGCAGTTTTACAATTCAATTTTAAAAATGGGGGTAAACTCACCACACAGCACAACTTCCACCTCGTGGGCCAGAGTGCTGCCACACTTAACTTATTTAATTACAGAAATTTACTGCAATGTCAATTATTTCCTTGTCACTATCCAAACAACTATCAATTATTATTTGTACATGTCAAATGTTTTCTTTTTTCACTCATTTTCCAATCTATCAAAATTAAACACGCACACAAAATGCGATGATTATCAGTTGCAATCTCCTCGCACACTGCGGTTGGACCTTGTGTACGCTACAAGCTCAACATTGTACGCGTACCATGTTTTAGTGTCTGTAGGCCCCTTAAGAATACACGACATGCAATAACCACATTTAAATGTGACCGTCACGTAGTTTTGACCTTAGAGTCGGTCACAAATCCTACATGTAGTGTACTCACTATATTTGTGACTGTCACATGCGTCCATATTTAAATGTGAGTATTCATGCCCAGCGGGAAAAATAGTAAGGGCTTCCCAAGTATGCAGGGAATAAGCGCTTACTCTTCATAACTCTAGGAAGCTTCGTGGAAGCACCTATACTCTGTTCTACAAAAATTGTCAGTACAGGGAAGATAGGAAGTTTGCCTCTCATTCTAGTTGCAATAGCTAGAGCTAGGGCTACCAACTGCTGATTTGAAAAAAAAACACAATTTTTTGAACGGAAAAAAGATAATTGTGTACAAAGTGGACACCAGCTCGATTTTGATGAAATGTTGGTATGTTGTAAAGGGCATGTTTTCGTATATTATATATCGTATGTTATATATCAGAAACGATTTTCGAGATATAGGCTAAAAACAAAAAAAAATGTCACTATTCGTTTCCACGCCCAAAACTCATTTCGCGCAAATAACCTTCATTATAAATCACAAAAATCGAAAAAGTTTCACCAGAAAACAAGAAAGTTGAAAAAACAAAAGCCATGCGGCAATACCCTCGCATACTCAAATTAATTTTATTGGTTCTCAAAGCACTAAATCCCAAAGTTCTTTGACAAAAACCACAGAAAAAGTATTAACGATTAGCATTAACTTAATAATGGTAACACTGTTTGATGTTGATATTTTCTATATACACAGCGATTCGCATCGCAGCCACAAATAATCACTCAGCCACCGACTGTGGAGATGGCCTGACATGCTGTGGTGGGATGTATGCGAGTTTTTGGTAAATTACAAAAACAAAACCTGTGTAAGTCAGTGCTTTGGATTTTATTTCAGTGGCGATTTCTCTAATTGAGTGCCGCGAAGACATGTACAGGCACCAGTGTTTGAAAAAAAGCTCCCCCATAAGGCCTGTACTGACAATTTTTGTGGAACAGAGTATAGTACAAAATATACATCGAATGAAGGATTCTTAAGTATGCAGAGATTGAGCGCTTACTCTTCATAACTCTAGGAAGCATCGTGGAAGCACCTCGTACAAAATATACGTCGAATAAAGGACTTCTTTCAATAAGATCATTTAGAAGCTTATAAGAAGCATTGTTATGCAGTGAGTACTTAGTTACTTACTTAGTTGGCGCTACAGCTCGAGGTGAACCTAGGCCTGCTTCTCGCAACCATTTGTGTGTGCGTGTTATATTTTTGCACGAATGGAAGGGACCTACAGTTTTTTGCCGACTCCGAACGGCGAGTTGAGAAGCTCAATCGTGACAAATGATACTCTTTGATGCTGTGAGTATGCTTACTGTTTATACTGTGAGGAAGCTCCTGGGAAGCACTAAGTATAAATTGCGAAGAATGAAGGACAAATGCTGTCTAGACAGTAGCTGTAACATTATTTTTTGAAAAATTGCGCTCAGTTGTGAAATTATATTTCAGTCTTAAGTGTTGTTCAGTGGTTTTATTCTAACAAAGTTTGTTTTTCGACAAATTTGTGTACGGTAAGGTAATTCTAATGAATATCATTATAATTACAATCCACTAATTTTTACTTTTTATGGAAAGTCAAAAATGAAACTTTTGGCTTCCAAAATTTAGAAAGTTCCAAGAGCATTTTGATTTTCGATATTTTTTAGACTTGAGAATTTTTTTATGATGTAATTATAAATACATAATTAAATAATTATGTTACATGAATAAAGGTATATAAACTTACTTACTTAGTTGGCGCTACAGCTCGAGGTGAACCGGGGCCTGCTTCTCGCAACCATTTGTGTGCGTAAAAAAAATCTTTTATGTACCTGGTGGTCGCCGTGGCCGTGGTGGTTAGTGCGTTGGACTACAACGCAATGCTGCCCGGGTTCAACTCCTGGCCGTTTCTAACACCTAAAAGAGTTTTTTCACGGTACCACCTCTTTCGAATGCCTGACAAGCATCAACGAGTATCATTTGTCACGATTAAGCTTCTCAACTCGCCGTTCGAAATCGCCAAAAAAAACTGTAGGTCCCTTCCATTCGTGCAAAAATATAACACGCACACACAAATGGTTGCGAGAAGCAGGCCCCGGTTCACCTCCTGTAGCGCCAACTAAGTAAGTGTAATGTGTATATATAGCTTGTGTACGCAGGCTGCGATCTCTTTTAATTTGTCAAGAGGTTCCAGGTTTGCGTTCGCCACTACAGGTGGAAAAGGTTTAAAAACAGGTGGTCTCCTCCAGAGAGTCGAACCTTCCCTTTTGGGTCTGCAATCTACGAGTATTTCCCATCAGATGTATTATAATATTAGTTTTTAGTCAGGTATGGGGACACGAAGAGTACGAAGAAGTTGAAAAGCTGCAAAGATTCTTTCTCAAGCACTTGTTTAGACTACCAACAAACACACCAACGTACGTGCTCCATGTCGAAACCAGTGTACCTCTCCTGCGACTATTCACCCTTGGGCTTCATTTCAAGTATGTTTTAAGAATCACCAAGCTTTCTGATCATAGGCTTCCAAAAGTGGTCCTCAGATATCTTACTACCAGGAAAGCGAACTTTTTCCGGAAGTGGCAGCAAATGAGCGAGGAACTAGGAGTTGAGTTGTCTTTAAGGTGGGAAGACAGATCCAGCTGGACTGTGGCCCTAGTTGACATTTTACGGAACCTAAACGAGAAAATTCACCAAGGATTTATGGAGAAAGCAGTGTGTTCATCGAGTCGCTTAATCTACAAACAACTAAGCCATAGCTTAATGGATTTGAACTACTTCCACGAATCTATTAGAATTAACCAAATAAGCCTTATCTTCAAGACTCGAGGAGAATTGTTACCTCTGAATTTCAGACCGTACAAGGAAGATCTTCCAGCACTCTGCTCCTTGTGTAACTTACGCGAAAAAGAAGATACATACCACTTTCTAGGAAAATGCCCAGTTCTTCAAGAGACGAGGAGATATCATTACAACCAATCCGTTCTCTCAATGGAGGAGGTATATCAGATACTCAACGGATCTAACTGGAACGTTCTCTGCAACTACGTATCGGATGCCCTTGCGTATAGGAACCAGTTTATGGAGAAATAGATTCTCTAATCTATATATTGCAAATCATTAAAATTGTTAAAGTAAATCGCTGTGAAATCCGTATTTTCTTTTTTATGTTCCATATATAGTTCCATATACAATGGTTACATTTAATACGCTGATTTAAAGACTAAAATCATATTTGTGCAATTACTAGAAGCTGAATAATAGTACAATATGCATTCCAAAGTCGTTTTTTTTTTTTTAATTTTTTTTCAAGCAAAAGATGAATCACAGCACTTAGTGGCAATCGTGTGGAGTTGATGATGCGTTTTTTTTTTTAATTCTCTCATTGCACTCCTTTTCGTATTTCTAGCATGCGTATTGCGTACGCGTAGTGGGTTTGTAATTTTTTTTTTCAAAGCATACTGAGTGACTTTTAATGTGTATGACTATGAGTTGGTGATGAGTTTTTTTTTTTAATTCTCTCATTGCATTCCTTTTCGTATTTCTAGCATGCGTACGCGTACTGGGTTTGTAATTATTTTTTTCAAAGCATACTGAGTGACTTTTATTGTTTATCACATTCACAGCCAGTGTTGCCGAAAGTACTCTCATAGGAGTAGAAATAAAGACCTAAAATATCTTACACTTGCAGCAAAGTGTAATGTCAACCTAAATAAATTTAATTCACTTCAAATTTAATGCACAGCACTTTTATCTTCCAAACTGTCGTCAAAAGGGGAATTTCCCTCTTTCTTGTTTTTCGTTGGCTTCATGCAATTTTCATCTGTCAGTTCGGTATTTATTTTATTGTTTCCTGAGATTGTGGTTTGGTTGTTCTGTTTTTCTGTTTGAACTTGTTGTTAACTAAACAACTTAACTTAGAATCTCAATCTTAGTCCGTCGCATTCATAAATTTTTGCCATACTTAAAAACTTTCTACAAAACTATTTCACAAAATTTTATCAAATCCGAGTTTTTACGTGAGGTGTTTCTCTCTGATCCGAATTTTTCTGACAACTATTTACAAAATATTGAATCTGTATGTTGGAGCTGAACTTTTTATTAAAACAAAAAAAAATTAAGTAAATCAAGTAATTGAATTTAAAGATGTTTGCCGAGAATATTATAAGACCCTGTGTGCGCAAATTTCACAGCTAATCGAATTTTGATGACGAAATTTTGAAATCTACACAAAGCATACGGCATACGCATACCCTTTAAATTTAGCAGAAAGCGCAATGGCAATAATTTCTTCCATCCCTAATTTGATTAATGAAAATGAAATTAAAAACCTACTACTTAATCAAACTATGGTTTCTAATTCTTTAGAAATATAAGAATTTTAGTCAGAGATATTTTTCTTAAAAAATGCCCTTAATGAAACACTTTTCCCTCTGGCAAGGGATTTTGCAAGTGCTTTGTTAAGTCTTCCGCACAGCAGCGCAGCGGCAGAATGAATTTTTTTCTAACTGTTTCTTATTAAAGATAAGAAACGGAACAGATTGATTGAGATTTTTTTTGTAACTGCATTTTTTGATGATTTTAAAAAAAAAGGAAAATTTTGTGTACATACTTATTTTTGAAGACTAAACAATGTCTGTACTACTATTTTTTTTCAATATACATACTCCCCTTTTTTGGCTGCAGTATGCTCATATTAACAATATACATTTATGTTAGTTCAGTGCCAAAAGAGAAAATTATAAAAACTGGACCCGATAGGTAGCGGAAGTTTTTGAGATCATTGCAATTCTCTGCAGCGTGACTTCGATAAGATTCAGCGATAAGATTCAGCGATATTGCGACGACTGGAAGTTGAAGATCAACCTCCAGAAATCGGAAACCATCTTGTTTCGGACGCCGTTGTCTGGGGCCTCTTGGGACACCAGAAAGAATTGGCGAAAGTTCGCAATCGTTGGACGACACGGGCGGCCACCACTTGCATGTTGAAAAGTAGTCAGATACCTCTGGCTCTGGCTAGACCAGTATCTGTATTTTAACAAACATATAGATGCTGCTCTGGCCAGAGCCAGAGGCGCTTTTGCACTTACAAAAATACTGTTTTTAGGGACCAACTCAATGCGAGCGTAAAGGTTATCTGCTACATGGCCCTTATACGGCCAATGATAGCATATGGTTGTCCCATGTGGTTCAACGTGGGACCAAGTTCGATGGAAAGGATTCGGGTGTTTGAGAGGGCTTGTCTTCGGGATTGCTTTCATTTGTACAGAACACTAGAGTCCGATTACACAAAATTCTATTTTAATGAGGTCCTATACAACAAGGCTAACGTAAAAAGAGTGGATAATTTCCTGATCAAGATGACTCGAAGGCACATTGCAAGAGCAATGAGTTCGATGAATAGCCTGATCTTCGGGGCTTATTACCCCAATTTCACGTTCTACGAAAGAGTGCGCCTTAACGGCTTCGTTCCACCAGAAGCGTTCCTCTATTTTGACCAACGGGGTCTGATCCAGGATAGATTAGCGGTGGCGGCTCAACTACGACAGAGACTTCGCACAGAGCCAAACGGAGCGTCTCCGGTTTAGTAGGTCGGTTTCGGGGCGCGATGGGTACGATGTTGAGCAGCAGCATCAGAAAATCTGGTAGCTGTTGGAAGATGGAACTCCCTCGTCGGTTCCGTTCGATCCGGGGTAGACCCCAAGGCATAGTTGGCCGCTTATTTATGTTTATGTAGGTAGACATGCCGTGGCCGGCTTAGATAAGTTTAGGTAGTGTAGGTATTTATAAGTTGTATAAAAAATAAAGAAACGCACAGTAAAAAATTATATATAAAAAATATAAAAACAAATAAAAAACCACAAAAAAATTATAAAATAACACAGCACAAAAAAAGAAAATTACGTATTTAAATACGTAGCTAGAATTAATATAGGTTAAGTATTTGTAAGTTTTATTTCAGGTAGTTTTTAAGCAAACTGTTGCTAGGTTTTGTTTTTTTTTTTAAACTTTTCTTAGCTCTAAGATTGTAAATTTAAATAAAATTAAATAGTAAAAGTTAGGTTAAGTCGAAAGACATAGTACAAGTAAGAGTAAGATAGAGTAAGATAGTTAAATAAGTTAAGCTAGTTTTAAGCACTTTTGTCTAGCATTTAAGATATAATTGAATTTGGAAATAAAATTGCATTGAAAATGAAAAAAAAAATTAAAAATTGATCATACATATATGCAGGGAGTAGTTTTACTACGCACATGATATCTACCGTCGCCCACCGCCGCGCCGCCTAGAGCCAGAATGTGCCGTACTGTATTAAATGTGTGCGATATTTCTGTAATATTTTTTTTTTCTGTTTTTGTCCCTCTAATGAAATTTAATTATATAATTTCTAAACGATATGTGTGTCCGTTTCCGATCAAGGGAGGGTCTGGTTAAGATAACATGAAATGTATGCAACCTGAATCGTAGAAGCTTGGTTAGGAAAATGTGTCCGTCTAAAAGATCGGTCCGTCTAATGGAGCAGTCCGTAGTGGGAGATTTTACTCACAACTAAAATAGTAAGCAATTATGTTAATAAAACAAAACATTTGCTACTATAGAAAATAATTTTGAAGTTTAAATCTACACACACATTAAAAACAAAATTATTTCTAAGATACTCGTTACATAGCCTATTTTAAAATATCTAACTAATTGATAAAAGAAATCCAACTCTCGCTATACGAGTATAAAATTAATGTATGCTGCCTTGTAATATACGTTTACCAAATATAGAAAAATTAAGTTTTAATTAAAAACTACAAATGAACATTTTTAATTGTTTGTTTAAATAACACCCACCTTCATGCCGTATCCGTTTTCGTCCTTGTGTATGGTGAGCGTCAGCAATTGTGATGGTTTTTTCGGCTCAATTGGTGATATTTGAATTTGGGGGCGACGAGACGATGCCAATCGATTGACACCACCGCCGCCGCCCCCAATCACTCCGCCACCACTGACATTATTATTATTGTTACTATTATTGCTATTGTTACTAATGTTGTTATTATTATTGATTATATTACTGGTTGGAGTTGTGGGACTATTTGGGGTGGTGCTAGTGGTGGAGGAGAGATTTAAACCATTTGCCGCCGAACCATTCATATGTTGTGAGTTGGCCGCTGACAATGTAGCTACTCCCAATGTATACTGAGCTGGTAATGGAGGTGTTTGGGGAGGTTGTTGCGCCACACCTTCTATCACTGTTGCTACGTTTGCCGTCGCCGTCGTCGTTGTTGTAGTAGTTGTATTCATTCGATAAGAATCATCGCTATCATCATTTACGGGACCACTGCTTAATAGTCTGTTTTTATTTTTTTAAGCAATAAAGGTGCACGTAATTTAGTGTATTCCAGAATGATGTAGATCGAACGTCGATTTTAAAATGAAAATAAATAAAAATAAAAAAACGAAAAGAAAAAAAAAACTAAGATAGAAACTTCATACAATATTAATTTTTTTTAAATATTACATAATATAGGTATTTACAAAAAGAAATTTCAAAATAAATGCAATAACTCCAACTAAATTGTGGTAATTGGATGAATTAAAAATTTGACACAAATAGGAGATGAAAAGGGAGACAGATTTACTAATGAGCATTCTAGCGCACATGCATTACGATGAACAAGACACTATAAACGAGCAAATACTTAAGAATACCAAATTCAACCAAATTTACAGTGAGTGAAAAATATCATACAAATGCTACCAACTTCATTCAATACTTAAACTGAATTGCTGAATTGCACGCTTATTTTTTTCTTAAAAGTCAACCTGCTGTGTTGTTGACAAGCACGGTTGCCTTATAACAATGGCTTTAAACCATTAGGTCAGACATTCTAACCAATAAAATAATAGCACTTAAAAGCAATTCGACAAATAAAACTTCTCTGGAGTTAGAGCATCCACTAGAAAATACACAATCCCTCAGATAGACCCCCTTCTTAATACGGTACCAAACTAGTCTTCACCGAAAAAGCAAAGTATCTTTGTAGGTCTCACCCTGGACAAAAAAAAACTTAGCCGAAGGCTCAATATCCAGTAAAGAAAGAAGTCATTGGCAGAAAATGTGGACTTCAACCCCGCATAACCCATTGGCTTTATGTGCCTGTTATCAGACTGATTCTGATATGTGTATGACGTAGGTTTCTGGTGGAACACCCTAGAAAAAAGCTATATAACGCCAAAGCCTGGAGAAAGTACAAGGATTAGCGTGCCTGTGCATTACTGGAGCATTAAGATCAGCACCCTCCGCAGCATTAGACATCCTACTGTATCTCCCACCCCTTGATATAATCGGCAGGCAAATGACAGTCAGTGCTGCCATAAGACCCAAAACCATCTTACAGTGGTAGTAACTACACTAGTCACTCCACAATACTAGATCACGATTCTCCCCGAAAACATAAACTGTACTGTGCCGAAGCCCAATTTTGATAAAAACTTTAATGTCACTATTCCCGATATGTCCCTTTGGGATGACTGAGGAGCTATAAAAAACAAGTCGATACAATGTTAGATGGGAAGGAGGTTCCACTTGGCTTTCTGACCTAGACTGGATCCAAAGCGTTCTAACTACATTCTGTCCCTAAAAAGACTTCACATAAGTACGACTATTGGTGTCATCACATGACACTGCCTTATATACAAGCATGCAACTAGGCTCCTTTCGCACGACCGCTGTAGAAGTTGCAGGCACGAGGAAGAGGAAATCTCCTCTGTCCATGTAGCACAGAAAGACCTGGAAGCCTTTTTCGCTTTATGCAAGGCTCCAAATGTCTCTCATGAGTAGAGGGGATAAATATCCCCTAGATTCTTTGTATCAAAATGGGCCTATATGAGCCTAAGTGTGCTAGTACTAGTTACCGGCAGCCACTGCTATAGTCGTTTGGGGCAAGAGTGCGCATTTTGGACTTCAGTGGCCCAAGCACTGACCTGAACTTAAAAAGTTGAATTTCGACTTGGTGGGCTAGTTTTAGGGGGTAAGTGAAATGTTAAAAAAAAAAACTTTTTTAATTTAATGTTGAGCTCATCGTGTGTGATGTCAAATGAAAGCTACTAAGAGCATGAATTCAAAAATACTTTTTCAAAAAAAACCTAAAAAAAATTGCTGTCCGAGGCTCTATCTCCAAATATATTGATCAGAAGAATCTGAATAAATTCACAAACATTGAGAATAAAGTGTAGATGGAAAAATAGTTATCAGAACTGTTCGACAGTTTTTCTTTAAATGAATTTTTTTGTTATTTCACCCTTCCCAACTGTTTAAAATAAAAATTAATAAATATTTGGCTTCAGCAGTCCTAGGTAGAACCAAGTCTAACTTCCCGCAACCATTTGTCTGTACGCGTTATATTTTTGCACGAGTGGAAGGGACCTGCAGTTTTCTGCCGTCTCCGAACGGCGAGTTGAGAAGCTTTACATGACAAATGATACTCTTGAATGCTTGTCAGCCATATACGATCTGTGTCGTGGTGTGCTTAATATAAGCAACAACCACAAGCAGAGATTTGCCGCGGCAAAATATGCATCAACAGGCTCATGATTTAGCGCTGGTGTTAGTGGTTCTGGTTAGGCTACGCTACTTTACAACACTACCACAAGCAATAAATAAACAAAAAATAAGAAAAATACATAATATTATTAGTATTTATGTGCGAGGGACTACAATACGCAATACATTTCTTAGTGTAATCTTGTTTGTTCAGATTACAGTCAAGAAAGTTTACATTTAAATTATAGAGTTTACTCATGCGGTTAATAGGTTCATGGTTCATGCATCCAGTAATTTATTCTATGATGAGGAATATGCAGTAACTCTATACTACGCAGGTAATGCGATCCCCCACGAAAGTTTAATCCTAGACAGGATAATAAGTCAGGTGCATCAATCAAACCTGAGATCAGTTGATGCATAAAAAATGATATCATTATTGACCCTTCTTTGAGCCAAAAGTTGCATTTGCAACAGTTTTATACGATGCAAATATGGAGGGAGGTTAAAAGGATCGTCCCAGGGAAGACCATTCAATGCGAATCGAATGAATCGTCGCTGGTCGGCTTCAATATGAGTATTGAGATTTTTCTGATAAGGTGTCCATACTTGCGAAGCATATTCGAGGTGGGGTTAAATAGTGAGAGAGTGACATAAGGATTTTTAAAGTGTAAAGACACCACCTTTTAACGAAACCTAACATTGAGTTTGATTTATTCACAATGTGGTTTATATGCTCTTTAAAATCAAGTTCAGGGCTAAAATAAACACCAAGGTCCTTAAAACTACACGACAGAGATGGTGATTAGATATCGAGTAGTTGAATATAGTCGATACCCGTTTCCTAGAGAAAGTCATGGACTGACACTTGAGTGGGTTTAAGGACTAAACCATTTTTACAGCACCAGGTACTGAAGTTATCAATATCTGACTGCAGAAGTCTACAATCATTTATGGTTGTAATTGCTTTACTAATCTTCATATCGTCAGCAAATATAAGAATGTTGCTATATTTTATGATTTATGGAACATCATTAATAGCAAGAATAAACAAAAGTGGACCTAGGTGACTCCCTTGAGGGACGCCGGATCCTGCTAAGAAGGAGTCTGAAAGAAAACCTCTAAATTTAACTTAATATGACCTCTGGTTGAGGTAAGAACCAACCCACGAAACAAATTATGGGGGAAAACCTAGCGCCTCGAGTTTGTAAATAATTGTCATGAGAAAGATGATCAAAAGCTTTGGAGAAATCAGTGTAGACACAGTCTTGACCATTTTCTTAGGCATTAGAACAGTTATGAGAAAATATAAGAAGGTTTGTGAGAGTAGACCTGCTTCTGACGAATCGATGTTGTTCTTTACAGATAATACCTCGACAAAGAAAAGTAAGACTATCACACATCACTTGTTCAAATAATTTTGGTATGCATGACAGCTTAGAAATTGGTCTGTAGTTTGTGACAATATTTCTTTCGCCTTTCTTAAAGACGGGCTTTTAGGCTTTTGCCCACGAGTTTCTTTCTAGAATTGCCACTTAAATACGTTTTCCACCTTTCTTTTGGAACACCCAACAATTTCAGTATTTTCTCGGTAAGACATTCCCTTATTCTGAAGATCCTTGATCAGCTCCCACTCCTCAGCGCTACAGTGAAATTTTTAATCACTATATTCTATTAAAATCATAAGCTTCATTATATTTCGTGAAAATAAACTTTAATATGACTTATTCAGTTCGAAAAAGTAAAACTAAAACAACCAATTATTAATTTTAACCGTTTTTCTTATAGGTGTCCCTATTATTTTTCACAGCCAAAACCGTCCGCACTGCGCAAAACTAACAACACAATGGGAATCCATGATGAATATTTTGGTAAATAGAAATGTACTTTGTTTAGCAAACAGCAACGCTTAAGATCCCGTTCGATTTATTTACTTCGCTCAACGTTGAGAGAAATTGCGTACGCTTTTGAAACATTGGCGTAGAAGTGCCCGTATTATCTTTCACATGACTGTAGTATAGTATTTTTACTGGATATTGAACAATTGCATTCCATTTAGTTTTGACTTAAGTTACCATTCACTTTGGTTTTGAAATAGAATAAAAAATTAAGTTTAAAAAACTAAAACCCGACTACGGGAAAAACCAACTAAAAAGTACGAAACAAGATGAAACGAAACAATGATTTTCAGAGTACAGCTGTAGTCTTAGTTTTCTAAACTTAATTTTTTATTTATGACTTTTAGTTTCAAAAAATATGTAGTGTATGTATAAGTAAGTAATGTCATGTTCTACTTATCAAACCCTTTCGTTTGATACCCATATTAGGGATGTAGTAAAGATAGCGGAAATCCACCATCTTGGGGGGCGTCGGCCATATTGAATTTAGAAATACGTCATATCGTATTGTATTCTACTCACCAAGGCCTTTCATTTGATACCCATATTAAGGAGGTAGTAAAGATAACAGAAATCCGCCATCTGGGGGCGTCCGCCATATTGAATTTAGAACTACGTCATATCGTATTGTATTCTACTCGCCATGCCCTTTCACTTGATACCCATATTAAGGAGGTAGTAAAGATAACAGAAATCCGCCATCTTGGAGGCGTCCGCCATATTGAATTTAGAGTTTCGTCATATCGTATTATATTCTACTCGCCAAGCCCTTTCATTTAATACCACTATCAATGCGGTTGTAAAGATTGGGCGTCCGCCATATTGAATTTAGAATTACGTCATTTCGTATTGTATTCTACTCGCCAAACGCTTTCATTTGATACCCATATTAAGTAGGTAGTAAAGTTAACAGAAATCCGCCATCTTGGAGGCGTCCGCCATATTGAATTTAGAGTTTCGTCATATCGTATTGTATTCTACTCGCCAAGCCCTTCCATTTAATACCACTATCAATGCGGTTGTAAAGATTAATCGGGTAAAAAAGAAGAAAAGGAAAAACATAAGAGGTAGTCCGCCATTTTGCTTGGTGCGCCCGCCATATTGAATTTTTTCTGTGACGTCACATACCCTAGGACACTCTCCGCATCGAGACAAATCTAACGACGCCTCATTTGTTAAAAATCTGTCCCATAGTTTCAGCTGTACGAGGTGACATCCTTACAATCACACAAACAAACAAACAAACCCAGCCTGTTAAAATCATAACCCTTCCTCTGCGTAGTCGGGTAAAAAATAGACAGAAAGGAGCTCAATTTCGTATTCGTACACCGATCGTTTATCACAAAAAAAAATAAAAATTACGGGTTTACCACAATATCTCGAAAAATAAAATCTCGAAAAAAAAAATCTCGAAAACAATAATCTCGACAAAAAAATCTCGAAACCAAAATCTCGAAAAAAAAATTCTCGAACAGCTAAAATATAGAAAAAAAAAAACTTTCGAATTGATATTAATTTTTGAGATAATGGTAACGGGTTTACCACGATTTCTCGAAAAATAAAATCTCGAAAAAAAAATCTGGAGAACAAAAATCTCGAAGAAAAAAAATCTTGAAACCAAAATCTGGAAAAAAAATCTAATCCGCGCGCGCGAATTATTACCATTGTCTCAAAAACTAATATCAATTCTAGATTTATTTGTATAGAAAAGTTTTTGATTCACTGTTCATGCATGCAAATGAGTTTACTCAATACAAACAATTTTTCTAAATTCTGATCGACGTGGACATGGTTTACAAAAAAAATTATATAAAAACGAATAAATATGCCTTCCTTTAGTTAGGTCATGTACTGAACAAGCACAACTAAGCTTAGAGTAACTTCGGGTATTGTGGTATACCCATCTATTTTGGACTTAACCGACAAAATGTAAGATAATGCATCCAAATTTCGTAAGGTTCAATTTTGAAGTACAAACTACCATTCAACATCATTTAGCAGGATTCTAATTGTTGCTATATAGTATTTTGACAAAATTGTGCTGCAACCCCGAAAACCTTATGTTGAAAAAGTTGCGGGTAATGTGATATACTTTGGGTTCTAATGTGGTACACAGATCAAATAAAATTGAATTATTAAAACAAAACTTGCAGTTATTCTACGTAAATGAAGTATTGCTTTTTCTAAATAACTGATAATCAGGTTTTAAATAGAATTTCTCATTGCACACAATAATTTTTTGTTTTACTGAAAAATGAAACTCGAATGCACACGAAAACAAATTTTGAACAATTAAGCGAAAACATGGCCGGTTTTTAACTAGATTAAATACGCATTAGGGTGTCATTTAGTATGGCAAAAAAAAAAAGTTGTTTTTTTTTAATCTAATACCTCTCAAAAGTTGCATTGGGATCCTAGGTGGCAGAATATGTAAAAACCCGCATATATCGCAATAGCCAAACTTACTCTACCAAGAACACAAAATAAAATTGATGCTAAAAGTTTTGAGGGACATTGTCTACAACTTGAGTTTCAAATACAGTAGAAGCTCGAAAAAGTTGATCGAAATGTCCCAGAGCTTGTCAACTTTTCCGAAAAGTTAACTTTTCTGGACAGTTTTCAAAATCTGTAGAACATTAATATTTTGTCCATAAATAAACTTATTTTATTTTGATTAATTAGTTTTATTTTATTAAGAGCAAAAACATAAACAATCATAACGAAGTTCAACTGGTTTGAAGTAACTGGAAAGAGTAGTTTGATTCTTATTTTTTGTAAAATGAGTTTTTACAATATTTGTACGTAAAATCACCAGGTTTGGCATATGGTGGGTTTCGTTATTTTCTGCGCACCATTTGATCAATGCATTCACGCTTCCAATGGCTTCTGGATAAGAAATTTTTGTCGCTTCCACTGTCTCGATATCTTATTCGTCGTTATGAGTACCAGCTTCCTCTATCTCGCCCTCTTCTTCAATTGAGACCGTATTCCACTCTTCAATCTCTTCCAAAGTCAAATTCGAACTCAATCCTATTTTCGACAGTGATGTATTGACTTCTTGAATTTGGTCATTGTAGGAATGATCCGAAGCAAACAAATCGAACAGAGGAATGTTATCATCAGCATCAAATTCATTGTCATCCCAATATTTAATCTTTTTCCATGCGTTTTGCAGAACACGTTGCGGAAGTTCATCCTAAGCAGATTTGAGCAACAAAATGCTATCGCGAATATTATGCTTTTTTAACAAAACTTCTATTGGCATATTTTCTTGGGCCACAACATTGCACAATAGCTTGTAACGACAGCTTAATTTGACCAACTTAATGGGATTCTGGTCCATGGGCTGCAAAACTGCTGTAACATTTGGAGGTAAAAGAAGCGCTGAAATGTTACCATCGTCAGTTTTAAGCAATTCGATAAGTTTGTGCGCTGTGCAATTGTCAATCATTCATCATTGTCGCTTTCGACGACAAATTGTTTTCGGTTGAAAATCTAAGAACCTAAATAAGAAACGACATATTGATATTGAATTTGTAAAACTGACACAAGTCCGGTTTACCTCTTTTACGAACGAACCATGAAACCATTCATAAAACAGTTTTGATGTCATCCAAGCTGATGGCGAATTAGTGTAAATTATCGGATTTTTGAAGCCTTTAAAACAGCGCGGATTTGCAGATTTACCAATGACCATTGGGCTTACTTTGTGTGAACCCTCAGCGTTTGCACACAACAAAAATGTGATTCGCTCTTTTGGGGTTTTTCGGCCAGGTGCTGTTTTTTCAGTTGCAGCAACGTAGGTTTTCTGAGGTAACAAGCGATAATATAAACCTGATTCATCCGCATTGTAAACTTAAGCATCGCTAAGTCCAAGTTCACTAATCATTCCTCTCAATTTTCTTATAAACGGTGCAACTTGCAATGTGTCGCTCGAAAGAATCTCACCACACACTTTAAGATAACGAATTCCATGCCTCTTTTAAAATTTTGCCAACCATCCAACGCTCGCATTAAATGAATTGACACCTTTTTCCGGATACATTTTTTCGAATAAAAACTTAGCTCTGGCCTTGAATACTGGACCGGTAACAGTACAATTTCGAGTACGCTGATTTAAGAACCATTCGTATAATTTGCTCTCTACCTTAGGATATTCAGTCTTATGAAGAGTTTTTATTTGAGCATATTCAAAGTTGTCGACTGCTGCTGCGAGAAGGGTTTGACAATTTTTTTTTATCTTGGAAATTGCCTGCTTTGTGACACCATATTCGATTGCCAAACGACCGCCGCGAACACCATTGTCAAGTTTCTTTAACATTTCTATTTTTTGTTTTAAATTTAATCGAACTTGTTTTCGTTTACCATGTTTCTTTGCCATTTTTTTGCTCAAATTTAGTTAATTATCGGACAGCAAATAAAATTCAATGTGCAAATGAACAATACGTAAGAAAAAGTCAGTAATAATTTAAAACAACGGGATTAAACATACATAATAAGGCACGCATTTGCCATGGAAACATACATTTCTTCGGAATGCGTAGCTGCTGTGTTATGTTTTTTACATCGTTGAACCGAATGCAAGTAAAAAAGAATCACGCTCTAAAAAGTTGACCGAAAGTCAACTTTTTAAGGCAACGTATGCTAGCTCAAATTTGGTCAACTTTTCTGTAAAGTAAACTTTTCTGAGAGTCAACTTTTCCGAACTTCTACTGTATTTATATAATATCAATGCATTAATAATGTACATACATACATATTTTGAGTAAATAGACTTTACACAATGTAATGTGCAGAATTATTCCTTGTATAAAGTGAAAACAGTACCTACTATAGTAAATTTGAAAAAAAAAAACATTTTTTGCTGCAAAAAGTTTGTTAAATTCTTATTATGTATTTTCAAAAAAGTTACAAAATTTACATTCTAGACCCGTTTTAATTACTGTTGCAGTGAAATGAAAAGCAAATTTTTTTTGAGATTTTTTTTCGAGATAAAGTCTTTCGAGATATTTGTACTTTCTAGGTTTGTCCATTCCGAGACTTTTGTTTTCGAGATTTATCAAATAAATGTTCAAGATTTCAGTCGTTCGGGATTACGTGGTGATCCCGAAAATTACTAATCTGTTGCTTGTCAAAGTTGTTTTTCGCATTGAATTATTATTTTTCGAAGTGAGTTAATGAAAAAAAAAGTTACTTTGTAAGGTTATTCGAGATTTCTTGGAAAAATGGGTAGAACGTAAGGTGAGATATCAAATTAACTGCGGGAACAGATAATCAGATACAACGGAGAAGGAAAATCTTATAGTGATATCAAGTTTGGTAGGTCGGGCGAGATCAAACATTCAAACAACCATTAATCGATTGAAACATGAAAACCACATCGAAAAAAAACCAAAAAATACATGTAGAAATGTATTAACCCCTTCGGTCCTGGCGTCCATCGCAATGGATACACTTTATTAACTCATGTTATGTGACAGAGTGTAAATAGAAACTAGTTCTGTGACCACAATATTCGATTCTATTTGCCATATTTTGTTCTTATTTTTATCTCTAACGGTTGCAGAGTTATAGACCAGAAAAAAACAATATTAGTAACTTTCCCGCACATATGCATATAGAAAAACAGCATAAGTAAAGATTTTCCGTAAGCTTTTGACATATGTTATTATGCTTCAAAAGCTAATGAAACTAATGCAACCATAAGTAATTGTATAAAAATATTTTTTTTCTCATCTCTATTTCTGTATCAACAACTTTCTATAGGATGCATAGATTTTTGTAAGCTAACGTCAAACCTTTCAACTGCTCTCCTGAAAAGTTGTAAAAACGACTTATACTGTTTTTCCTTGTTGCCACAGAATTGTAAAAATTAAATTCTATTTGTGCCTTTTCTAAGAACGTATTTTCAAACAAAACGCAATCACACTAATCACACTAATATTATAAATGCGAAAGTAACTCTGTCTGTGTGTCTGTCTGTCCCTTAACTTTTCACGCCTAAACCGCTGAACCAATTATAATGAAATTTGGTACGAAGATAGTCTGGGACCTGGGGAAGGACATAGGCGGAAAAACCGCTCACTAGAGGGCGCTGGAGTCAAGTTACTAACAAAACCTTTTCACACCTAAACCGCTGAACCAATTGTAATGTAGTTTGGCAAAGAGATAGTCTGGGACCAGAAGAAGGGCATAGGTGGACAAACCGCTCGCTAGGGGGCGCTTGAGTCAAGTTATTAACAAAACATTTTCACGCCTAAACCGCTGAACCAATCATAATGTTATTTGGTACGAAGATAGTCTGGGACCTGGGGAAGGACATAGGTGGACAACAAACCGCTCGCTAGGGCGTGCTTGAGTCATGTTATTAACAAATCCTTTTCACGCCTAAGCCGCTGAACCAATCATAATGTAATTTGGTACGAAGATAGTCTGGGACCTGGGGAAGGACATAGGCGGAAAAACCGCTCACTAGAGGGCGCTGGAGTCAAGTTACTAACAAAACCTTTTCACACCTAAACCGCTGAACCAATTGTAATGTAGTTTGGCAAAGAGATAGTCTGGGACCAGAAGAAGGGCATAGGTGGACAAACCGCTCGCTAGGGGGCGCTTGAGTCAAGTTATTAACAAAACATCTTCACGCCTAAACCGCTGAACCAATCATAATGTTATTTGGTACGAAGATAGTCTGGGACCTGGGGAAGGACATAGGTGGACAAACCGCTCGCTAGGGCGTGCTTGAGTCATGTTATTAACAAAACCTTTTCACGCCTAAGCCGCTGAACCAATCATAATGTAATTTGGTACGAAGATAGTCTGGGACCTGGGGAAGGACATAGGCGGAAAAACCGCTCACTAGAGGGCGCTGGAGTCAAGTTACTAACAAAACCTTTTCACACCTAAACCGCTGAACCAATTGTAATGTAGTTTGGCAAAGAGATAGTCTGGGACCTGAGGAAGGACATGGGTGGAAAAACCGCTCACTAGAGGGCGCTGGAGTCAAGTTATTAACAAAACCTTTTCACGCCCAAGTCGCTGAACCAATCATAATGTAATTTGGTACGAAGATAGTCTGAGACCTGAGGAAGGACATAGGGGGAAAAACCGCTCTCTATGGGAGGGGGCGCTGGAGTCAAGTTATTAACAAATTTTATATATACTGACCAAAGAGACTCAAATTCACAATACATATTAGGTGTTGGTATAGTGTCAAACGAGAAAATCACGAAATCTGGAACCGATAGGTGGTGCTGAGGTCAAGTTATTAGCAAATTCTCTATTTATTGACGAAATTAATCATGTCACAAAATGACACTCTCTATCTACATACATATATAATACTGACCAAAGAGACTCAAATTCACAATACATATTAGGTGTTGGTATAGTGTCAAACGAGAAAATCACGAAATCTGGAACCGATAGGTGGTGCTGAGGTCAAGTTATTAACAAATTCTCTATTTATTGACGAAATTAATCATGTCACAAAATGACACTCTCTATCTACATACATATATAAAGGCCAATGTACATATCTACATATTTATATTTGTATTTGTAAGTATTGTAAGCATGCTATGGACTCTGAAACCACCAATCCGATTGATATCGGTATTGGCCCGAGTGTTTCTGTGAAGTTTAGTCAAAATCGGTCCAGCATTTTGCCGAATTATACTAACAAAACAGAGAAAAAGATACAATTTTCTGTCACTAACGCTCTATTTATATTGCGCATAAGCCTTACTGTATATTCAGACATGTTAAAGTCGCCTTTAGTTTTTTGATGAAAATGATTTTGTAACTCCGGTGAATCCCCTATTAAAAGACTTGGCCTGAAGGGAATCATTTAATGTAATATTAAAAAAGGTAAAAGTCTTGTCTTTAGTTTTCTGATGAAAATGATTTTTTAACTCCTGGGAATTCCCTATTAAAAGACTGCTTGAAGGGAATCATTAAATGCAATATTCAAAAAGGAAAAAGTCTTGCCTTCAGTTTTCTGATGAAAATGATTTTGTGGATCCGGGGAATCATTCAATGTAACATTCAAAAAGGTACAAGTCTTGCCTTTAGTTTTGTGATGAAAATGATTTTGTAACTCCAATAGAACAATAGCTTGCATAAATCTGTCCCTCTTATAAACACTCACTGGATTACCGTAGTAGCATGACAAATCGCTGCAAATCGGAGAGCAATCCCCGTAGGGTTACCATCTCCTGATTTGAGAACAACACAATTCGTCGAACGAAATAAAGATAATTATGTACAAAGTGGACACCACTTTGGCATCGATGCATAAAGATACTCGAAAAAATACACTCTACATCATACAAACATTTCATCAAAATCGAGGTGTTATCCATTTTGTACACAATTACCGAAATATGTAGATCTTGTATTGCAAAGGGGCTGCCACACTTTTTGTGGGCCCTGAACCCTTCTGCGGCATAGGAGAACACACCATAAAAGAGGAGCTCCGATCACTGGAAAAGATTAACAGGACTAAGTCCTGGACAAAAACTCAGGGTCTAAGACAGGCAAAGAAACTGCTAGGTAATTACAACCTGAAGAGATTCAAAGCTTGCATCAGCCTTGATAAAAACAAGCTCCGCATTCTGACTGCGTTTCTAACGGGGCATTGTAAACTCAGGTGACATCTCAGGAAGCAAGGTCTATCAGATGAAGACTCATGCAGATTTTGTGATGAGTCCAGTGAAACTCCAGAACACATACTGGTGGAATGTGGGGCATTAACCCAGAAAAGATTCAAGTGCTTGGGTAGATACCAAATTACAGCAGAGGATTTACAACTCATAGCATCCAATCTCCTACTGCGATTTCTTAGGGAAATTGGTCTTGATTAAGTGCTGTGACCTATGGAATTCTCACCTGGGCTA
Source organism: Brachyopa scutellaris (assembly GCA_949775065.1). Lineage (NCBI taxonomy): Eukaryota > Metazoa > Arthropoda > Insecta > Diptera > Syrphidae > Brachyopa > Brachyopa scutellaris. The sequence goes on from OX459112.1 coordinate 125,232,261, forward strand.
GGTGTGAGCGAAGCTCTCTCTAACCAATTCCAATAGGAATAATGACGAGAGGGATGTTCCTTCGTCTAGGACTTGTAGGGGCACAATAGATCTTAAGGTCGCGGTGCATCTCACCCTTCAATAATAATAATAATAATGTGCATTGCACAAGAAAGAAGTCTTATCTGCCAACAAAAAACTATCGAAATATTCAAAAGGGTATTGCAAGCTGAATTTTAAGGTTTGAATTAAAAACGACGTTATTTATTCTTCATATTATCTTTAGGAAAAAAACCAAAGAATATACTTAACCAAAAAGTCGCATCTCATATAAAATTTTTGTATGAAAACATTTTTACCGGCAGAAGAAATTGTGTACATAAACCCCTTTTTGCCTGTGGGAGTATTTTTTCAGAGCTAAATATTTTGAAAGTTGTGTAGGTGTGCATTAGTTTCCCACATCATTCAACCGCTCAAACTCGGTAGAAGATTTTCAGTCGTTTCTTACCGCAGACCTCAGTCCCTTCGCCTACAAAACCGATTTTGTGCAGGCAAAAATCATCTCGTGTGCGATGGCCCAATGTTTGCATGGTGGGGTTGAAAATAAAAATTTTATTTTCTTGGGTTGTTTTGTTGTTGTTTTCTTCGCTTGCTTGTACTTTAGATATTGTGTGGCTCGATATGTATGTGTATTTATTTTTAGAATTTATTTTACTACGTGTTGCAGTTGGAGAAGGGGAAGCGTTTCACGTTTTCGTCTGATTCAGGCCAATTTGCTCTACCGGGGCTAAAAAAGTTTCACTTCAAAAAAAACATTTTTGATGTGCGCACGCCGGAGATTCCTTCTACATTGGGGGAAGATTTCTACTTCATTGCAATCCTATTTTTTTTTATTTTTTTCCAAAAGCAAACGCATTAATCATCGTCTCGAATCTGCACTCGGTGGAGACAATACAGGCAAATCCCTCTACATATGTCGGATTTTCACGGGCGATCAAAATTAGTGCAAGTTAGAGGGATTTTTGAGAAAATCGAGCTAGAACGATTAATCCTTTTTTTATATAAAAATGGTGTGAAAATTGTATTGCAATTCATCAATTGAGAACAGCTGGGCCAATTTGGCTCAAATTTTTTTTCAGTTGTTCGTAATTGCCAGGAGAACGTTTTTACGAAAGAAAATTTTGGGACAACACTCCGGAAAAGTCGGAAAATTGGAAAAACCGAAATGTATGGAATTTTGTGTGCATTTGTTCCGGAATGGCTTTTCGAACGAAATTTTGCATTTTATTGCGTGATTTGATGTAAAGCCTAGTACGCTGCTGATGCGAAACGAAAAATCCCATACAAAAATGACGAAATCGAAAACGGAAAATTTCGTCGTGATTTTCGTTTTGCAGTACGCTTTTCCGCTGCGAAATTATACTGATGGTGATTGTATTAGATAAATCTCTCCACTCAGTTTTCGCACAGAATTTATTGTCCGGGACATTAATTCCTTGCGAAAATTTGACGTTTGATTTTTTTTGTATTTTATATTTTCTTCCTCGTGTATGTGTTTTGTTTTTTCGTTTGTTTTGTGCGGGATAATTATATAGAGTCGAGCATGGTTCGTGCGCAAGAGACTGCCAATATCATTCTGGACGAAATAGACTGCTAAGAACAAAAAAAAACACCAATTCCTCCGCAACCACTGGAAACCATATTTTGTTTGTTTTTTTTTATTGTGCTGTGAATAAAATATGAAAGTCCTACGAAGTGGAATTATACAGTCTTTTTTATCATTCAATTCATTTTTTTTTTTTGTTAATTTAAATTATTGTCGCCTGTCATTATTGTCAGTTGTATTTTTCATAGCAGCTGATTGAACTCTATAATTTTTATTTTTTTTCGTTGATATTTCGCAATCTTTTCGCACTCAATTTGGAGACCACAGGAAAATTTCGTTTCGCATCAGCAGCGTACTAGGCTTAAAGGTGGAAAATTCGTTGTGAAGCTTGGTAAATTCCGGATAATTGTGAAATTCATTGTGATGAAAGACGTTTTGCGTGCATTTTGGGTGGAGAAGTTAACGAGATAAATAATAGATGGAGCTGTGCTGCGATCAATGGCTCAACCCGATAGATGGCGTTATTCGTTGACTGTGCGCAATTCGACAGGTATTCTTTTCGCATTGCCATTTTCTATTGAGCAAATGTGCTTTTTTATTGCTGCACTTTATTCGAGTTTTGCGTATCATTACACTGATTCCGGATAGTCGTATATCGCGCATCACATCCGAAAAACGGTACAAGCATTACGATCAATTATGAGATATTAAGTTCTTTTGAATAGGATTAGTCAAAAAAGACTGTTGTTTTTTAGGGAGTTATTTGCTTGACTAATGCCTCCTTTTAGACGATCAAACTTTGGAAGACGTACTCGAGACGATTTGGTGGGGCTATGATACTGCTCTCCGGAGATTTTCGTCCAACGCTTCCCGTCATCCCGAAATCTACTGCTGCCGATAAACTTAATGCATTCCTGAAATCGTCGTCTTTGTGGCGGCATGTCAAGAAGTTGAAATTGACCACGAACATGAGAGTCGTACTGCAAAACGACCCATCGGCTGCTGAATTCTCGAGACAACTGCTGGCGCATGGCAATGGCCAAATTTCTGTTGATGTTTCGACTGGATTGATATCGTTCCCGGCAAATTTTTGCGAGTTCACATCGTCGAAGGAGGAACTCATCACCAAAGTGTTACCCGGCATTGCACAAAATTATAAAAATCTCGATTGGATAAGATAGACACGCAAGTAGATAGATAGACAGGCAGACACATAGATAGACAGGCAGACTGACATACAAACCGATGGACAGACAGATAGACAGACAGACAGATAGATGGAGAAACAGACAGATATATAGATAGATAGATAGAGAAACAGACAGACAGACATACATACATACAGACATTTAATATTGATTTTTGTACAGTTATGAAATTAATTCAATTTGAGTATTTATTTTACCTTAATAAAAAACTGAATTTAATTCGGCTTATAAGTTGACACACTATTTATTAATTTTGAGGCGGTAGGAAGTGACCTCAATGAAAGGCTTAGTGAAGAGTGGGTAAAAACTATCTTTGAAATTACAGAAAAATTAACCAAATCCATGCCCAGCCATCTTAAATATAAGTCTTAGCTAACAAAGATTTTGATTTAAAGTATTAGTTTTTATATAAAATGTAAACAAATTGACCTAATATCAAAGTGTACAAATACGAAAATGACCATATTTGTCTTAATTTTATGTTTTTTTATGAAAAAATGTCAATACTTTATTTGAAATATTTGAATTAATTGAAGTTAATTTTGTTCATTTTTATGTATTCTTACTGAAACCAATAAAATTTTGCAGTATCTGTTCAATTTGTTTTAATTTTTCCTTAAATAATATTGCCACATCAGGAGTACGAATATGAGATTGATACACTGTACATATACATATGTAATTATGTAAAGATACCTATAATTTTGTTTTTACAAATAAAATCGCTTTACTAATCTAAACTTTGATATATTAACATACACATGTACATACATACATAAATCTACTATAATTTAAAATAAGAAGCACTAACGACGAATTAGAATTACTTACCTACCCTACATACTGCCAGAAAACATAAAAACCCATTTTTGTCCCACACATCCGAAGGAAACGAAAAAAATGCGTTTTCATATCACTACCGCGGAACGTAAGAATAATTCAAGGTACAAACACAACAAGGTTTAAAAACGAATTAAGCAATCATTTTTCTGGAAATAGATAAATATAAACTTCTTAATTTATTTCTTTACTGTCACTATGACATTTTTGTATATTGTATGTAGGTACTATTAATTTTTTTATTTTTATTTTTTTTTTTCATTTCAATCCTTCTTCTTCTCAATATTGTATTTGATATGGTATACCGTATGCCTGCTTATTTTTATCACCCACTCTCAATTGTTCTTAGTGAGCTTATCACTATCTTATAAGACATTGTATCTTAATGTGCATAAGCATAACATATAAAATAAAAATATAAATGAAATAAATAAAATAAATAAAATGAATAAAATAAATAAAATAAATAAAATAAATAAAATAAATAAAATAAATAAAATAAATAAAATAAATAAAATAAATAAAATAAATAAAATAAATAAAATAAATAAAATAAATAAAATAATGCAAACGAACAAAAAACGGATAAGACGCAAAAAACGAGAAACTAACAAAGAGTTGAAAAAACGAACAAATGGTTAAAGCAAACGAAAAGACGTTAACGAACGGGTGAAGTAGTTGGTGTATGCATACATCAGGGGTGGAATCATGTTATGTAGGTATTCATTTTTCTTATCTTTATGCGTTTTCATGTGTGCGTAACAGAATTATTCATTCGCATGCCTGTGTTGCTGGGTTCGTTTGCTTTTGTTTTTTTTTTTTTAATGAATTTTCAATGTGCAAAGGAGGTTTGGTGTGGATGTACAGTTGGCTAAAAAAGAAGTCGGATACTTACTATTTCCCTCTTTTCGCCTTAAATGACGATGAATAGAAGTCACCAACTATCCATGTTTATTATTTGTTTGAAAGTCGTCTTTGAATGCACAAAAAATAAATTTGAATCCACCTTAAAAAACAATTTCTTTTATTTTTTTTTCCAGTCTCTCAATTTTTACCTCAAAAAAGAAATCAGATATGTGGGAACACCTATCTATCCTTGTATTCTTAACGGGGAAAAAACATTATTTTTTGTCTGTAATATGTCGTTATTCATTTGTGATGTCAGTTAAAACCAAAATATATTCAATTTGGAAAATAAAGCCAATATGGGAAGACAACATCGTCACACAACGCTAGAAGTACGAGAAATAGTAATAAAACATTTGAAGAAAGAAAATCTGTGCGCGAAATTGCAAAAATTATTAAAAGAAGTCACTCGACAGTAGGTGATGTTATAAAAAGATATAAAACAACAAAATCCATAGAAAATTTACCAAAATCTGGAAGAGCAAAGAAATTCAGTATGGCGGATGAACGTTGGATTGTAAAGCAAGTGCAGAAGAATCCTCAATTAACTCAATTAAAAAAACTATTTGCATAAAGACGTTCATCCGGAAACCGTTAGGATAGTTTTACGGAAAAATTATTTCCATGGTCGCCAGAAAGAAGCCGTATATCAGCAAAAAGAACCGATTATAAAGAAAGGAATTTGCTAGACGACATCAGAGCGGAATTTGCGCCCAACTGTGAAACATGGCGGGGGCTCAGTTATGGTTTGGGGTTGTATGTCTGCGACTGGGCCAGGAAATCTTGTTTTTATAAACGGATATATGGATCAGTATAAATACATTCAAATTTTAAAAGATAACCTAGACCAAAGTGCACAAAAATTGGGAATTGGCGATGGATATCATTTTTACCAGGAAAATGACCCCAAACACAAAGCTCATAATACTCGGCTCGGGCTCCTGTATAACTGTCCCAATGAGCTAGAAATCCCTCTACAATCACCAGATTTGAATGTGATAGAACACCTGTGGAGCTGAAAACTACTCCGTTTCTAGCAAAAGGGACTTAAAGCGTGCTTTGAGATGTGAGTGGGATAAAATTCCAGCTTCTTGTTGTGAAAAATTGGTCCAATCAATGCTAAATAGGTTGAATGCGGTAAAAAAGAGTAAAGGTCTACCGACTAAATATTAACTAAATTTTTGTTTTCGACTTCATTAACTTTTCTTATTTTTATTTAATTACATAAATCAAGTGTCCGATTTCTTTTTTGAAGTGAAATTTCATGGAGTTTTTTTTAATTTATTTTTCAAAAAATTATGTTCAAGTGAATTTCATTTGTTTTTGTTATATACATATTATGAGCCTATAATATAAGCTATCAACAAGTGTACACAAAGAAATTGAATGACTGTTTTTTTTACGTATTTTGTGATTTTAAGAGGAAACCAGTGTCCGACTTCTTTTTTGACCAACTGTATAATTATTCCTCTGAGTAGATGTGAAAGGGCATCAGATAGGTAATTTTATCAAGTGTCCATACATCAATCACCATACTCGTAAATCTGTTACACACTTATGTACATATGTATGTAAAAATAACTGATAATACGGAACACTTATTGCGCAAGTACGACTTGCACTAGACCGGATCTTTTTTTCTGCAGAGAATGCAAAAACGTAAGATAAAGAAAAAAAATCTCTGATAACAGCAATATAAATAAAAATATATTTATTTTTACTTTCGATTTTGTATGGATGCAGAGAGCGAGGAATTCGTTCGCTTCTTGAGGTGGTTGGGTACATTTTCACTTGGCGGTCTTCAACGGCCTTTTGTTGTGTGTCCCAAATGGAATGACACACTTCTTTGCTACACCTTGAGAGAGACATTCCATGTTTTTATCAACTTTTGTTTCGTTTTATTTATTAGTTTCTCTTTCGATTAATCTAATGCGTACCTGCTCTGTTGGCTTACAAGCTGCTGGCATGAGTAAGTGTGTGCAAATATGCCCACGCAGCAGTCAATTTTGTAATTTTTTTTTATTTGTTGTTGGAGGAGGGGGACGTCAGTTGGGTTTAGAACTTTCTAACGGTAGTGAGAGCTGATTTTAAATTCAATTCAGTTGGTAGTTGTGTGTGGAAATTTATTCTACATTTCTTTTTGTATTTGTATTGGTGAATAACAGAAATTTCATGTACTTTTTTTTTATTTTAATTTTTTAACTTTGGCATTGACAGATATTATGTGGCTGTGGAATGTATTTGTATTTGCGATAAGCAGAATCGAAAGGTTATTGACATATTGAGCCGTATTCATAAAGAAAATGATATACTTATGCTTGGAAAATATGGAGGAAATCCTTCTGCTTGTATTCATAATAATTTTGAGCAGAACATCTCGGTAGTAAACGGTTGTGTTATCCGATTTTCAGCGCGATGGCAGATGTTGTGCATGCGAGGGATGCTTAATATTACAAGAACCGCTTATCTACACTTGTTCGTGATTTAAGAGATTTATACCGCTTTGAAGAGAGAAATTTACAGTGACTCGCGGACAGATTTTTAGGTATGAATGAAGAGACTCGTAAGGTGCCTTATCAACTGCTCATAGAATGAAGGTTTGCGATATCTCAGTGATCCTGGATATCAGAATAGTATCTGTGAAGAACTTGCTGTTAGTCAAGCTACAGTATCTTGGACTGTGAATGCAGTAGTTGACAGCATAGTTACACATGCAACTGATTGGATCAAGTTTCCAACTACCAATAGCGAAGCAAAAGAGTTATGGCAAAGGAAGTTTAAGATTCCGACAGCTATTGGTGTAATCGATTGTACCCACGTAGGGATACTGAATCTGTATTTTAATAAACATATAGATGCGTGTCTTGCCGGGACCAAGAGGGCCTTCGCTCTGACAAGAAGACTGTTTCACAGCAGTCAACTTGATTCCAGGGTGAAAGTCATATGCTACATGGCCCTGATAAGGACAATCATCGCTTACGGCTGTCTCGTGCGGTTCAATGTAGCGCCATACTACATGGAAAAGATTCGGGTGTTTGAGAGACAGTGTCTTAGGACCTGTCTTGGATTATACAGAACACCAGAGTCCCAGTACATAAAATACTATCCCAACAAGATCCTATACAATGGGGCACAACTGAACAGGATTGACAATTTCCTCATTAAGGCGATTCGAAGGCATGTTGCGAGGGCGATGACTAGCGACATCTTTGGGGCTTACTACCCTAATGAAATGTACCATGAGAGTATACGCTCCATTCGGGATCTATCCCACCAGAGGCATTCCTTTATGTAGACGCGATAGGGTTAGTGCAGAAAAGGGATGGTATCCCGGTTTTATATCACCGCCATCGCGGCGCACGCGACAAGCGGCTACCCTACGACGAGTTTGACGCCAATGCTCCAGAGCTGCTCCGCTTTAATACCGGAATAGCGGAGAGAAACATCACAGATAGTGAAAAGCAGTACACCGAGTATTGGTGGCTGCAGGGCGAGAGGGGGGTGACTCCCAGGTCAGTGCGTTACTAGCGTAGCAGCCTTAGCTTTAAGTTAGGTTAGTTTAATAGGTCATAACTAGCTAGGGGGTCTTTGGGAGCGGCCGGGCTCGTCATCATGCTGGGATGCTTCCGAGAGGTGACCGATGTTGTACCACCTCGGTCAGGTCTCGGCAGCGAGAGCGGACAGGATGGCGGCTGCCTGGCGCTCGATGACACAGTCGGGATGGTGACATCCGGGCGAAAGGCAACGAATGCTCTCCACCCTGATTATATCTATATTAGGTTAAGTAGATTAGGGTATTTTTTAACTAGATTAAGTTTAGTAAGAAATAAAAGAATAAGCAATCTAAGTTTTCCCATTTTTCCTTAGAAAAACAACTGTTAGATAAGTTTAGTCGTAAGATAGATACATTTAGGCCGAAAGGCAATAGTTATAATAATATTGTTAAGTTTAGAGTGCTCGCTTCGGGCCAGTAAGCTAGATTTAGTATATTGTTAGTTTTTAGTTAGATTTAAGCATTATTGTCTAGGATATAAGGTCATTGATGGAAAATGAAAAATGTTTGTAAAAAGTAAAGTAAAAAAAAACGTAGGGATACTGAAACCAAAAAACCAAAACTTAATGAGTACATTAATCGACAAGGTATGGCACCACCGATTCTCCCAATAGTTGGATTGCTGTCACCTTCCATAGCCTGTAGAAAACGCTTCTCCAACAATTTCATCGCTTTATTTCCGTCTTCTTCTTCAACCTTGTCTACATATTGTTGATTTTTTTAACAAATCTTTAGCATCAACCCTACCAAACGTTGCTGCGTATTGGTTGGTGAGTGCTCCGATTCCTTCATCCTTCCTTCCATTTTATTTTTGGTACTTGAGATTTTTATAATATAACGGGATCAGCGCGGCCAAACCCTCTGCTATGAGATGAAGTTCGTTACTAGCATTTGTTTCATTTTCACTAACTTCTTCACTGATAGAGTAATGCATATTTAGCGCACTAAGGTATACGTATACTCACTAAAAAAAACCTTTTGATGGGATCCGTAAGATAACAGAAGTAGTACTGAGCAAAGGGAAGGGAAGGGCGCTGGCACAACAAAAAAATTAAAAGATATTCTAGCATCTAACATCTCATTCAGCGTTCTGGCGAGTCTACCTTTTACTCTGGCTTGAAGAATATCCTCGCAAGTATAAGGTAATCATTATGAATACGAAAAGAAGGAAATGCTTATACTTCAATCTTTTACTTTAAAGCATTACCTTATACTTCTAGCTTATACTTGGGAGGATATCCTTCGTTTTTATGAATACTTCTCATTATGTATGTAACCGACGCCGACGACTTAATCGAAGGTGCAGGCTACGCGAGCATATAGCACCAACAAAATGCTACAAATGCCAAGAATATGGATATATTCCCAGGAATTGCAAAAATGAAGCTGATGGCACGGGAACGTGCCTACGATGCGGAGACAAGGGACACATTGCGAAAAAATGCAGGTGATAACCAACATTCAACCGAAAGTTTTAGATGCGCTGCGTACAAGAGCGCGGTTCGAGCAATTGCTGCAAAACAATGAAGTGCATCCAAATAAACCTAATGCACTGCGAAGCTGCCCAGCACCTACTCACACAAACGGTGAGAGAAGAAAAAGCCGATATAGCCCTTATCAGTGACAATACAAAACACCACATTGTATAGCCAGATGGGGCGAGGACCAAAGCAAAAGGGTAGATGAAGTACGAGGAAAATCGCCAACAATTATATCCGGGGACTTCAACTCCTGAGCAGTTGAGTGGAATAGCGCTAAAACAAACCGCAGAGGCGAGGCACTATGGAAGCCTTTGCTAGCCTCGACCTGGTACTTCTTAACTGAGTAGGGTGACCAGATATTTTTGAAACTAAAAGAGTATCGGTAAATTTTTAGTTGCATTTTTTTCTTTATTAATAATAATGTGTACACAGTTAACATCAGTACCTACAACCGATTTTTTATTCCTGGTGAGAGAACAGGGTAATAAGCTGAGTTTTTTCTGTAAAATAAAGCAAATAATGGTATTTTTCTTTCGAGTTTACATTTCGCCTGTATAGTTGTTTCACAATATTTTTAAATGATAAGGAGTTTCAAATATGAAGACCACCGTAATATATAATTATGCCATATTTCATGTTTCTATGTAGAACAGTTCTTGAAGTTTTTATCGTGACAGACATTTTATAGTTAGAGCAAACTTAAAATAATAGTTCTGTATATCCATAAGGGTAACGAATCTTCCCATTCGTCTTAAAGATGGCGCGCTCCGCTTCAAACACACAATGACGAAGCAACCCCTACCAGCGACAAAAGTGTATTCCCCATTAGAATCACCTCTCGATATACCATTCATGACTACAAAGCCAAAATCTTCGAACATGCTTATAAGACGCCTTCCATATCTGTTAACAGTGTCGTCCAAAGACCTTCTCACACCACTAAGAACATCATGGTTGCATATAGTTAGCATGGTTGGATTTTGGTACAAGCCTATTCTTCCATTAAAGTCACCAAGTATCATAATGTTACGATAATTTATACAATTTAAAAAATTATCCAATTCTAAAAAGTTGTGATTCTAGTAGTTACAATTAAGGTAAATTCGTATGATATAGTAGTGCTCATTTCTATGCAGTATTTCAATAACTAGTGTATTATTTATGTTTTTAAAATCTATAACATTGTTCAAATTGTTTCTGATAGCACATAACATTCCACCGCTTGCTCTACCATGAATCTTATTTCTAATTGCGGGAATACATTTAATAAAATAATTACTGAAATAACTAGAAAACTGGTCTTCTTTACCTTCTTCTAAAAAAGTTTCAACTAAAATGATCAAATCAAAATTTCAAATAAATCTAAACAATTCAGGAGTTATCAGTTTTTTTTTGAGACCTGAACAATTATACGATACGAGTACAACACTTAAATTCAATACATTGCTTAGACAAACGGCAACACTTTCCTATGGCTGATATCTTCTGCCTTGTTGATTACCGCTTCTAGGTTGGCGTGAGGATGACGCATCCATCGGAGGGAGGTTGTTGTCAAAATATTGCAGGCCGACTTCTCCAAATGTGTTTTTGAAAAATGTCAACTGATCTGTTGTTCTGATCACCAAGCCTCGTGTTGTTTTCAAGTCGAACATTTCGCCATTAATTTCGAGCTTTACTCCTTTTATTATCATTTTGACGGACGGTGAAAGTGCTAGAAGATGTGTTTTGATTGTGTACATCGTTTTTCTTTTGTGGCCACGGTTGCCAGGTTGGGCTATTTGTCGCCAAATGGGCTACAAAAAATACTTTTCGGCGACAAAAAAATCAAGATTTTGATTTGTCAAAATTTGGGCTATTTCTATTTAAAAACGGCGATTTTTGGGCTCCATTGAAAACTAGGACTTTAAATTACGTACACATATTGAATTTTTGTTACCAACGATTTATCGCAATTATGAAAAATTTCTGAATGAAAATCTAGCTTCACCTCTGTGGCCAGAGATCATGATTTTTAACTTCTCCTTTCTTTTTTCACTTATGGAATGTAGGTATACAATATTACGTATTTGAAAGCATTTGAGTCTATGCATTTATATGAAACACAAAATCTTATATAACGTATTATAGGAACGCGAGTGTAATTGCCAGAAATATTGTAAGGAGTTTCCGGTAACTAATAAAATGTTACAATTATTTAACAATGACGTATATCAAAACCAAACTGAAAATATCGAGGCTGCAGATTTTTAGTTTTTTTATTTGTGTATTATTATTATTTATTATTTCAATGAAGTCCAATTTTTGTATTTTTAGTCTAAAAGTTTTATTAGGTTTTTAAAATAAAAACTGTAAAAACGTTTATATGTGTTTTAGTTCAAGTATTTGATATTTCCGTTCAAATAATTAGGCAATTTTTGGGCTACTTTTGGGTGAAAAAAATTGGCGATTTTTGGGCTAATAATTTTCGGGAAATTGGCTACTTCGTATCAGGAAAACCTGGCAACCGTGTTTGTGGCGGCTAACGAGCGATTGTTCGCGATGAATTACGATTCCAGTGCCTTTTAGCCTTGTGGATGCGTCTAATATTTTACTCGTGGTGTTACCAGGAGAAAAGTTGAGGACTACCTTGGTCATATTTGTGTTGTGGTTTGTGTATTCTTGTGATCTTTTAATCGGTAACTCAGCGTCTCCTTGTAGCTAGATAAGGCGGTGACGTGAAATAAGGCCCAACGAAATAAGACCAAATTGTTAAAAATTTGGCGTTATTTCGTTTTTGAAATTGTACCAAAGCCAAATTAGTCAAATTTCGAAATTTGGCTTTATTTCGTTTTCGCGGTCTTTGTGTTCCTTTTTTTGGTCGAATTATATACTACAGTACTACGTCGCTTATTCGAACATTCGGTCATTCGAACGCTCCACTAATTCGAACACCTATTCGTTTACATTACGTATCTTGTAATTCGAGCACTTGCGACAATTGGTACTCTATAATTCGAATATTCTCCGTAGTTTCTTTACTGAATGATTTTACAGTTTCAGAGTTATAAGTATTATCCTAGAAATATTAGGAGAAAACATTTATAAAGATAAAAACGTGTCGATTCCATATCAGTAGGATGTAAGCTGAATTTTGTTTGAGTTAGCATTTTTGTGTCAACTGGCTTTGTGAATGTTTTTTTATTTTAATAAATTACGATTTTAAGTTACATTTCAAGCATTTTTGTTAGACAAGTATGAACCGTCTTCAAAAGCACGACAAGATTTTGTATTTTACTACTTAAAACCGTTTTACACTGCTTTTGTGTAAAAGCGAAATAAGGCCAAATTTGAGATTTGGTCTTATTTCGTTGGGCCTTATTTCACATCACCGGATAAGGACCATACAAGGTTGTTTTGCGAATTCAACTTTATTGGTTTTATTGGCTGCTGGAAAATGCACAACAACAGAGTTTTCGTGTGATTTGCGTGCAAGAAAGTCAAGTTGTCGCTCGAGGATTTGACAGTAGTTCTCCAGCTCGTTTAAACGGTTAGCCAGGTGAAAATTTTGTGTATGGAGTAACTGAATCTCGGTGGAAACCGCTAAGACATCTTGCTTCGTAGCAACATTTTTTAATTTTGAATAAATGCAGTCGTCCAAAAGTAGTTTTAACTCTTCGGTGGACATGTTTCCAACTGCCATGTTTTGAGATGTGTTTGGTTTTTGTATTCTTTTGTTGACTCCTAAGATTTCCGGTGAAGTTTCGGATAGTTACAGCTTCATATACAGGCACAGTTTTTCGTTTGTCTATTAAAGCACACTTTTGCGTTGATAATTCATATATGTTTCTCTGGTAACAGTTTTGAAACGGAATTATCAAAAAGAACACAAAAAATTATGTATGTATATTGTATACCTTACCTTACCTACACACCACCTCCAGCCTGATGTCTCGTATCTTGTAGATAGCGCTTATTTTCGCGCCAACCCATTCGTTTATTTTACTGGGCTTTGTATACGACGTGTTGTAAAATCAAACACCAAAACTACGGTATAGACATATGTAGATTGTAGGGAATTGGTTGGCGCAAATTTTAGAGCCAAACCATATTTCAAGGGATATTTTTTGCATGGGAGTTTGTATTGCGTGCAAGAAAAATTGATTTGAAAATAGGTAATTCTAATTTTCATGCACTACTCTTCATAATTACTCAAGTTCCCTATTCGTTTCGTATTAAATATATTTCATGGCATTTATTCATCTAAAATCTTGGTTTGGCGCCGGTAACCCAGCCAACTGAGAGAATAGAAAAAAGCCATAAGAGTCTATTTTTACCCGACTACGCAGGGGAAGGGTTATGATTTTAACAGGCTGGGTTTGTTTGTTTGTTTGTTTTTATGTATGTAAGAATGTCACCTCGTACAGCCTAAATTATGGAACCGATTTCAACAAATGAGGTGTCGTTGGCTTCGTCTTTATCCGGAGAGTGTTCTAGGCTATGTGATGTCACAGAAAAATTCAATAGGCGAGCGCACCAAGCAAAATGGCGGACTACCTTTTTTTTTTTTTTTTTTTTTTTACCCGACTAGTCTTTACAACCGCATTGGTAGTGCATTACAGAATTTTTGTCGTGTAATCTGCATTTGAAAATGCATAATTTCTTTACTCAAGGGAGCATTACATAAATGCAAAATTTAAAAAAAAAAACATTGTACACATACCATGTCACAAAAGTCTACATACGATTTCAAATAATGATTTATTTTATTAAAACTGAAGTAAAACAAACTTTTTTAAACAAAATATTTCACTTATTGTATATCAACAAAAAAAATAAGATATTTACATAAATGTATGCAAAACTGGAAGCCTGAAATAGAAAAAAACCATAAGAGTCTATTTTTACCCGACTACGCAGAGGAAGGGTTATGATTTTAACAGGCTGGGTTTGTTTGTTTGTTTGTTTGTATGTATGTAAGAATGTCACCTCGTACAGCCTAAATTATGGAACCGATTTCAACAAATGAGGTGTCGTTGGCTTCGTCTTTATCCGGAGAGTGTTCTAGGCTATGTGACGTCCCAAAAAATTCAATAGGCGAGCGCACCAAGCAAAATGGCGGACTACCTCTTTTTTTTTTCTTTTTTACCCGACTAGTCTTTACAACCGCATTGATAGTGGTATCAAATGAAAGTGCTTGGCAAGTAGAATACAATAAGATATGACGTAGTTCTAAATTCAATACGACGGACGCCGTATGTTAATAATATGTTACCCATATTCAGGACTACCTCCTGAATATGGGTAACAAATGAAAGAGCTTGGCGAGTAGAATACAATACGATATGACGTAATTCTAGATTCAATATGGAGGACGGCCCCAAGATGGCGGATTTCTGTTATATGTACTACCTCCTTAATATGGGTATCAAATGAAAGGGCTTGGCAAGTAGAATACAATACGATATGACGTCATTCTAAATTCAATATGACGGACGCCCCCCAAGATGGTGGATTTCCGTTATCCTTACTACATCCCTAATATGGATATCAAAGGGAAGGGTTTGACAAGTAGAACACGACATTGCTTACTTATACATACACTACATATTTTTTGAAAGTAAAAAGTCATAAATAAAAAATTAAGTTTCAAAATAATTGCGAAGATTCTTTAAGATTTATTCTAATTCAAACAAAAACTAATTGAATGGCAAATATCCGAGAGGCTTGGAATAATAAACTCACTGAGATAATGCACATCAATTCCCGTGCAGATGTGTGTGTGCAAAGTTTATTTTCAAATTTATTGCAGCTGCTGACGTCGCTGTTGATGCAGCCGGGCTACCAAGGTATCTGGTTCTTTAGATTGAATATGCAAAGTTAAAATAATCCCCACAATGAGTGAACACACGAATACATTATAAAAATAAGCAAAAATCATAATAATGATACTGCATCCAGTATTTGTGTACGAGAACGTACTGCCAGTTGGATGCGTTTTGTTGGCGGATGCATAATACATATACATATGCACATATGTATGTATGTATGTCTGACTTTTTGAACCTTAATCTAACGAATTGTTCGTGCAAACACAACTGGACAGATTGACAAAACAGCACAACAATGGTCTGGAGGGAGTAAATTGTACAAAAGCAATCAGATGTTTTTTCTTTGAATTTTTGATGACAGCCAAAGCAATAGAAAGAGAAAAAGCGAGAGCGAGAAAGGAAGCAAAAAACACTCAAACAAGAAAAAAGGGATAGCATTTAAGACTCTAGGGGCTCATTATGCTTTTAATATCATTCTTTTATTCCGCATTGATGGTGTATTTATTGTTTTAACGATGTGAGAATCTGATAACAATCAATAGTTTTTTGTTGTTTTTTTTTTGGACCAGTACAATTGGTGGGTGTACACTTTATTCTTGGGCCACAGAGTTGTCAGACCTGCATATGTACGTATGTACATATGTATATACACTGGTCCCTCGCTTTGCGCGGGGGTTAGGGGAATGAAAAGTCTCGCGCAATGTGAAATCGCGCAAAGCGAAGTATGAAATTTACGTAATTTAGGGTGTTACGTTCCTGGAAAATGAAATATTAGCATTTATGTAAGGCGCGTAAGTCGAATTTTAGTAGGCAAATACAATTCGCGCAAAAAGAAGTCGCGGAAAGCGAGGGACCAGTGTATATGTGAATACAGGTTGAACGCCGAGAAGGTTTACTATTTTATTTTTGTATAACTTTATGGAAAAATTTATGGAAAATTCGAACAAAATAGTTCTAAATAGATCTAATAGATAGATATTTTGGGAATTACATATGTATGTATGGAAGAAAATGCTTAATTTCCGCCTCTGTTAATCTCATACAGTTAATCACAAAAGCATTTATACACGTATGTAAGTGTAACAAAAGTCTTAAGAAAACAGTGTATTTCGTTTGAACCATTATCCGTCAGACCTCATGTCTGTTGTTTGGCACTTGCAGAGTTGCTCTCAAGTAAAAATAACGGTAAAACTTGCCTAGGTTCTAGAGGAGAATAACTTTTGTCTGACGAAATACCAAAATAACGTCACAAAAGTAAGTATAAATTCATGGTATTTGAGTACAAAACACGGTTGCTTGTCAGCAAGTGTTTATTCGTTATAACGTACATACGACATATATGTATGAAGGCGTGTGAACTCATGCGAACTACAAGATCCCACTACGGAATTTACACATTACCAACTTGCTACCTTGGCAATACCTAAACAAAGGCCTGAAAAGGGTCATTACTGAGAAGCGAAGTAATAAAGCACTGAAATTGAAGCTCAAGTTTTAAAAGTAGTTGGAATTTTAAAACAACAACCATCGCTTCCTAGGCATGATTTTGGAAAGGCACTGCTTTCTTCAAGATTTTCATGATGAAATCGCCAAAGATTCCATACTGGGTTATTGAATATTCAACTGAACTCTCAAAACCATTTATGTATACGCGCAAAATTCGTGTATGCATCAATTTTCAGAATACACCAACGTTTTGACATACATAAATGGTACATAAATGTACACGAATAGTCATAAATTCATTTATGTAACCGATCAGACGATTTGTATATGTTATCAAATTCGATTTTTGTATGCTATACATAAATGATACAGAAATCGTTTATGTATGTCATTTATGTTCATCAAATTCAGACGATTTGAGTATTTTTATAACAAATTTATACATAAATATTTATGTATACACCAGTCGTCTGATCTAAGCTTCACTCTCAAACTCAGCTTGCCTTTTGCCCATACCAATTACTAATACCAACCCATTCATATGAAAATTAATACGTTTGGAGAGAGAATTTACAGTACTAGCTGCCCCGCCGGGCTTCGCCCGTGTCTAAAAAATATAGTGTTACTTACAATACTCATACACTGTTATTTTGTTCGAAGAATCAAAGACAGTGCGAACGCACCCAAAGGTTTGCAGTCTACCAATATATACAATCCACAAGTGTGGATTCTAAGTATTTGTAGTTTGAATAAGTGACATTTCGCAAGAAAGTGGCATTTGTTAGAGTGTTTTTATTTTTGCATTAATTTAAATAATATTGCGAATAAATTAATTTAAAAATCGGCCAATAATAGGCTCAGGATGTTAATGAACTGGAATACGAAGTTTTGCTTCATTGTATGCATTAGTTTTTGTGTTTATCTAATCGTAAGATTGACAGGTAAGAGCGTCACATTGAGATTTATATATTAATAAGATTGTTCGAAACCTAAGAAACTTTTTCCTCTGAATTATTCAAAGTCGAATATTTATGTACTAATTCGATTTAATAAACAAAAGAATAATTTTTATTTACTACATTAAGTACTGAGATAGATATAGTAAAAACAAAAATCCAAAATCAATTCATTCAAAGTAAATAAAAAATCAAATACAAATTCATCTCAAAATACAGCTGTTCGAAACCTAAGCAACTTCGACATAAACACAATTGTTCAGCGAGAAACGGTATCTTACGGTAGTTTTTTTTTTTTCAATTCTTTGCAATTTTACATGCTACGCTTTTTGTTTTAATTAACTTAAAGCATTTGTTTTTTTTTTTTATTTTTATTATTCACTAGCTGTCCCGCCCGGCTTCGCCCGTGTCCAAAAAAAATTGTGTTCCTTTCAATACATACATTGTCATTTAGATCAAATAATCGGACGCTGTGTCTGTCTGTCTGTTTGCCTGTCTGTCTGTAAATCTATCTATCTGTCTGTCTTTCAATCTATCTATCTATCTCTCTGGCTGTCTGTCTGTCTGTCTATATTAATTGACCAAAATGTTTCATATACACATTTCACCTGAAATTACGAAATTTTGTATGACAGGTACCAGAACCGCCGGTTGTTGAGTAACCGCACTGATGCTATGTTGTATTCTGTATTAAGAAAAACGTACTCTGAAAATTTCACCAAAATCGGTTGAGTAGTTTCCGAGTCTATAAAAGGCAAACATAAATATGTACATTGTACAAACATTCATTTTTATATATCGATCTAATAACTTAACTCCAGCGCCACCTATCGGGTCCAGATTTTATTATATAATTTTCTCTTTTGGCACTGAACCAACATAATATGTATATTGTGAATATGAACCTTTTTGGTCCATAAATATAGAAGTTAGTAATAACTTGACTCCAGCGCCACCTATTGGGTCCAGATTTTACAATTTTCTCTTTTGGCACTGAACCAACATATATTGTGAATATGAGCATTTTTGGTCCATAAATTTAGAAGTCATTAATAACGTGACTCCAGCGTCACCTAGCGAGATGAAATAAACTTTACAACATATTCTCATACCTTACCTACCTACACACAAAATTTCATAAAAATCGGTCGAGCCGTTTCGGAGAAGCGCGACTTACAAAAAAAAATTATCATCAACTCCACACGATTGCCACTGAGTGCTGTGAACTGTGATACACATAAAAAGTCACTCAGTATGCTTTGAAAAAAAAATCAAAAACAAATGCTAGAAATACGAAAAGGAGTGTAATGAGAGAATTAAAAAAAAACTCGTCATCAACGCCACACGATTGCCACTGAGTGCTGTGATTCAGCTTCTGCTTGAAAAAAAAAATTTAAAAAAAAACCTTTTTGGAATGCATTTTGTACTATTATTCAGCTTCTAGTAATTGCACAGATATGATTTTAGTCTTAAAATCTGCGTATTGAATGTAATTAAGCTGAGAATAAATATCAATCACATGGGAGTAGCTGTTCTGAAGTAATATGCGTTTGTTTTAAATTGACTTTTCGTTTTCTCATTTGAAGTCCCTTAAACTCTAAAATTAAAAATGTATCTAATTTAAAGCTAATTGATAAACCTTCTCCGAGAAATTAGTAATCTTATACTAAAAGAATCGTTAAAATCTATTCGGCGGTTCTTGAGATCCTTTACTACAAACGTAATATGACACCGATCGGGACTTTGCTTTATACTATGTAAGGATAAGGATATAATTTAAGTAACATTGAGTTTTATATATTCCTGCGAAGCTTTAAAGGCTTATCTGCAGGAGGTTATTCAAAAAGTAATTCATATTAACATTGACATTGAAGTGAACAAATGGAATTAAATTACATAAGTTACATAAAAACATAAAAAATAGGCAATAATAAATTAAATTACATAAAAAATAAATAATAATAAATTAAATTACATAAAAAAAGTTGGTTGATATTTCTGATTTTAATATTTTGTATATCATTAAGTGCAGGGTAGGAACTATGTGATGGATTCGAGGAAAAATTGTTTTAATTTTTTTTTTCTTCTGGCTCTATTGCTGATATTTCTCAGGACCTGCGGGAGTTTGTTGAAAATGCTGGGTATTTTGTATGCCAGTCTCTTTCCATAAACATTATGTATGCATGGAAGCTGGTAAAGCTCCTCTACTTGTCGTCTGGTACCGTATTGGTGGTTGATTGGTGTTCGGAAACGCGGGTCATCATAATATGCCATGGCTGCGGTCACACCAAATATACTGCTTACTTTCATTACCTCGGTCATGTTTGTTGTAGTATTTCTTCTTGTCAGTAGTTTCACCGCTCTGTCTTGTATACTTTGCAGTTTGTTTAGGTGAGTTATTGCAGCTCCTCCCCATGCAAGTATACCATACCTTAATCTGGAGTCAACAAGGGCGTAATAAACTTGCTTTTGTACTCTTGATGTCGTTTTGTACTGAAGGCAAGCCATAGCAAACAGTGATCCCCTCAGCTTGTTCCTTGTGTCGTTGATATGTTTTTCCCATATAAAGTGACTGTCAATTATTATACCTAGATATTTGTATTCGTCAACGGGGCCTATACTTTCATTTCTTGATGTGTCGGCACAGTTAAAAGATTTCAGCGTTAGCGCTGCTTCCGCGTATTGGGGGCTGCGAATATGCATTACTTTGGACTTGGATGAATTGATTACTAAGCCGTTGTCATGACACCATTTGCAGACTTTGTCAAATTCTGATTGCATCCTTCGAGTTGCCTGTTCCAATGACCTGTGGTTGACCACTATTGCCGTGTCGTCTGCAAAAGCAAACGGATAGCTTTCTTTAAGGCATTTCAGCATGTCGTTTGTGAACAGTAAATAAAACAAGGGACCGAGTTTGGAACCCTGTGGTACACCGCAATGGACGTCCTTCTTACTGCTGTAGCAATCTTTTATTTTTACTGTGAAAGTCCTTCGTCTATCTCAGACATTAATTTAAACATTTTCCCCCAGACTCCGACTCTTTCTAGTGCTGCCAGTAGCTTTTTGTGGTCCAGTGTATCGAAAGCTTTACTGAAGTCCAGGAAAAGCACTAGCACATGAAAGTTCTTGCTGAGACTGGTGTTTATCAAGTTGGTGAAGTCACCAAGAAGCTGGTTAGTGCTCTTCCCCTTTTGGAACCCGTACTGTGCTTTGAATAGTATTTTATTTTTTTCGACGAATTTCCAGATCCGATCTGCAACAATTTGCTCCATAATCTTGTCCACCACTGATAATATTGCTATTGGTCGATAGTTTGAAATTTCTTTCTTAACACCTCCTTTGTAAATTGGTCTAACAATAGCCTCTTTCAGTTTTGTTGGCACTGTTGATTTGCCTTATAAATAAGTTCCAATTTAACACTTTTTTCAATTAATCTAGTAACTAATTATGCCGCGTACACAGTATGGAAAAACGTTTAAATCTAAAATTATTCAATGCTGTGGCATGCGTGAATTCCAATCTCCATTGCTAAAAAGTGTGATACCAACAAGTCTATTATTTCACGGCTTTTTAAGAAATATAGAGCAACTGGAACAACCGGAAAAGCGCATTTCAGTGGACGTACTCGTGAAACATCACGTCGAACTGATAGACAAATTGTCGATGTGATCCAAAAGGACCCTTTCATGTCATCGAGACATTGTGAATGAATTGGAACTCAATGTGAGTTCCAGCTTTTTTTTTTTTTTTTTTATAATCTACACACGCTAAAGGGGATATGAATACCCTTTTAATGTTAACACTGCAAGAAAACGTGTGCTTGAAAACGACTTGAAACGTTATTCCTCATCTAAAATGTTATTATTAGCAAAGAAGCATTAAAAAATATAGGTCTATTTAAAAGAACTTCAATTTGCTGTCTAGAACTCTAGAATATTAAAATGTTATACATTTGTAGATAAGATTTAGCAAAAGCACATATAATTTAGTCCACAGACAATTGGAATACTGTTCTTCTTAGTGATGAATCGAAGTTCAACTTGCTTAACTCAGATGGTATCTGTCACGTTCATAAAGGAAAGGGTCTAAAGCTGAATCCTCGGTATTGCAAATGCACAGTATAGCATAGAGGGGAAGAGCAATGGTATGGACTTGCTTTTTAGCGTTTGGACTTGGACTATTTGATAAAAAAAAAAACAAATTAATGGATCGATTTGTCTACAGAGACATCTTAAATGATCAAATGTTACCATACGCCGAATGGAACATGCCACTTTGATAGGTGATGACCCGAAGCATTCATCGAAAGTGGTCATAGAGTGGTTATCAACCGATGGGATACAAGTTTCGGATTGGCCGCCCCCATCCCCGGACTTGAATTCCATTGAAAATCTCTTTCGCATCTTAAAGCGTAGAGTTGGGACCAGGCTCTTCAAAAATAGGGATGTGCTCATGACATGTTTGAAAATGGAATGGAAATTGATACCAGCGTCCACAATTAAAAACCAAATTTAATCTAAGGCTATCACAATGAATATTAAAAGTTGCTTAGGTTTCGAAAAGTTGTATTTTGAGATGAATTTGTATTTAATTTTTTATTAACTTTGAATGAATTGATTTTGGATTTTTGTTTTTACTATATCTATCCCAGTACTTAATGTAGTAAATGAAAATTATCTTATTTTTATTAAAAAGAATTTGATAGATAGAAGATAGATAGATAGAATTTCATTCTTCTCGGACAGTTGCCGGAAGGTACCTATCCCTAGTGAATACTCGGGATTAGGCTCTGTGGAAACCTCCTGCTACTGTTCGTGGGGAGAAAAATAAATGAAAAAATTAGTATTTTAAATACTTTATATATAAAATAAAAAATATATTATTAAGTTCCCAATATTAGATAAAACTTTAAAAAAGAATAGAAAACACACGCACTCAAACTATAGTAAAAGAAATCAATATTAAATTCTAAACTTTTTTTTTTTTTTTTTTTTTTTTGTTTTTTCCCAGTCTTATTGCACTTACGTATTTTAAGTATGTCTTTTCACATATTCAGTACATTTTCTTTTAAATGATCTAAAATTATAGTCATTTTTTATTTCACTTGGAAGCGCGTTAAATAAGTTAAATCCCTTGTAGATGATCGTATTCTGCGCAGCTGATGAGTTTTGTCTTCTCAACCTAAGGTCACTTGCATTCCGAAGTTGGTAGGGTTGAACATCACCAACATGCCTGACTTCATTTATAAGGTATCTTGGCGCAGCCCCATGTTTTATTTTAAAAACAGCCAACAGTGTATTCAGCTCCAACCTCTGTTTAACGTTAAGCCACATAAGGGCATCTAGCATGTACCTTACTGAAGTAAATCTGTTGCACCTCAGGATGCTCCTCATAGCTTTGTTTTGCAGTTTTTGTAGCCTTTCTACCTGCCCCTGGTTGCAGCATGAGAATAGAATTGAGGAACAAAATTCAAAATGCGGTTTGATGATGGTATTATAGACTGTAACAGCTGTTATGTAGTCCATTCTTCTTCGGATCTTTTTAAAAAACCCTACTTTTTTACCAATTTTTTTGCAGATGTAATCTACATGGTCGTGCATTTTTAATTTCTTATCGATGATCATTCCGAGATATTTTATTCTCTTAACGTTTTCGATCGCGTTTCCGTTGATTTCGATATTTGTTGTGCCATTCAAGTTTATCTCCATTAGCTTCGTTTTCTGCTCATTGAGTTTTAGCTTGTTCATTTTCAGCCATGAGGTCAATTTATTTATGTCAGCCATTAGTTTACGTTTGCATTCTTCTTCGTCTGTTCCTTCTGCATATATCAAAGTGTCGTCAGCGTAAAGTACTATTTTACAGAATTTTATTATTTCTGGCATATCATTTATGTATATTATAAATAGTAGCGCCCCTAGTATCGACCCTTGTGGCACTCCTTGTTCCACATCGATAAAGCCTGAAACGCTATTACTGACTTTCGTCCGTTGTGTTCTATGTGTGAGGAACGATCTGAACCAACCGAGCTCCTCATCATGTATACCATACATGTAAAGTTTTGCCAAAAGAATTTCTCTATCGATTGTTTCGAATGCCCGTTTGAAATCTAAAAAGAGTGCCATTGTTTTTTTACGATTCCCACCACCTTTCCATTCATTCAATACATGGTTTACTGCTGCTTCACAGGAGTAATTCTTTCTAAACCCAGATTGATATATTGACAGTATGTTGTTGTCTTCGGCGTACTCCATCAGTTGTTGTTTTACCACCATCTCTAAAACTTTCTCAATCGTTCTCAGCGTATTTATCGGTCGAAATTCTTCACTTTTGTTGGTTTTCGCTACTTTTTCGACTG
This sequence comes from Brachyopa scutellaris, assembly GCA_949775065.1. Taxonomy (NCBI): domain Eukaryota; kingdom Metazoa; phylum Arthropoda; class Insecta; order Diptera; family Syrphidae; genus Brachyopa; species Brachyopa scutellaris. The sequence goes on from OX459112.1 coordinate 125,256,398, forward strand.
GTGTCACCATTGAATCCTTCCATGGGCTTGGAAATTCTCCTGTTCGAAGTGATGTGTTCACTAGTTGATGTATTGTTTGTCCTAATATATTCCAGTTATCCGTAAGTATTTGCGGACTTATTCTTTCGAAATCCGCCTTGTTTTTAAGATTCTGACATATTGATTTAAGTTCATCTATTGTTATTGGACGGAATTTGAATCTGCTTTCTGTCTGTTTTATGTAGTTAACATATTCAGTGTCTTCGATTGAGTCACCAATTTCTTTTACACTTTTTATAAAGTACTCATTGAATTTGTTCGCAATAGACGCCTGATCTTCATGATCTTCACCATCAAATAACACATTTTTAATTTTGTTCTTCTGTTGTTTTAGCACTAGATGTTTTATTTGATTCCACATCTCCTTCTGACCATTCGCATTCCTAATTTGGTTGTTTACGTAGTGGTTTTTAGCGTTATTGATTTCGACTTTATATTGGTTCCTTATTATTTTGTATTCCTGCCATTGCTCTCTGCTGTTGCTAAATTTTGCTAATTGGTACTTCTCGATTTTCTTTGCTTTTAGATCTCTGAGTGTGTTATTAAACCATAACTTTGTCTTATTGCACGTCCTTATCTTTTTCTTTGCAATATTGTTATTGACTGTAGTTCTCAAATTCATATTCATTTTGTTTGCGTTTCCGTTTATATCATGGGTTGTGTCATAAGCCGTATCCAACTGCATCAGATCTCTAGAAAATTTATCTTTCTTGTATCTAAATACATCGATTTCAGTGCTCTCATCTGCTATCCTATTACCATCAGCATTTATTGTAATTTCTAGATTTTCATGGTCCGATATCTTATCATCAGTGTTTACTTGCACCTCTACATTATCTATGTTTGTAATTACATAATCAATTATAGTTTTCGTGCTTTCAGTTATTCTCGAGTACTCTTCCGTTTTTTGAGTAAGGCAGTTATCGTTAAGTATTCTTTCTATTTCCAGCTTATACAGATGATTTTGACACCAGTCAATGTTGAAGTCTCCTGCAACCAATATATTGCATGGTGTTTCTGTTAAACTCTCCATATATTCTTTAAAAAAATCACAAAATTCCCTTTCTGAGCTACTGGGCGATCTGTAAACTGCAATTACTATCATATCAAGGTCTTTATATTTACATTTGCACTCTAGGAACCACATTTTGTAGTCGATCGCCTTTTTTACTGTATTTGTAATACTCCAGTGATCCTTGAAGTAGATTGTAGTGCCACCAGTCCGCGTTGAATTGGAAGGACACGATATATCTTTATACCCTTCAATCTTTATTTCATTTTCCTCTGTATTTTGTGTTATGTGTGTCTCCGACAAAATAATAAATTCGTATCCCCTATTTTCCGCCAGTATTTCCAAATCCTCGAAGTTGTTGGTTAAGCCTTGTATGTTAATGTATATACCTTTAATTTTAGTGGATTGCTAGTACCCAATTCTTTTCTTTTTGGTTTCAAGTTTATTTAAATATACAGGGCACATTCTGCTAAGTGTCATGTGGTTTTCATCGAGTCCCAGATTTAACTTTTTGTTAGCACGCATACAATTTATGCACTTGATTATTGCTACCTTGTCGCATTCGCTTGTTTTATGGTTGTCCAGGCATTTTAGACATATCTCGTCATTTTTTTTGCAGTCTGTTGACTTGTGGTTAAAACCCTTGCACTTAAAGCATCTCAAAACGTCCACTCCATCAAATACTTTACACCGCTCCCACCCTATGCTGACTTTTTCCTTTTCTAGTACTTTTGGGAATGACTCCGCATCTATTTCGATTATTGCGTTGTAACTTATTGCATTATTTTTTTTGTTTTCGTAATATCTTAATAATTTAAGTTCGCTGTTTGAGATTTCCTTATTCTGTTTTTTTAATTTTTCAATGATTTCATTTTCATTATTTTTGAATCTCATATTTGTCACCAGAATTGTTGGCTTTATTTTTTTTTTTTATTAATACATAAATATTCGACTTTGAATAATTCAGAGGAAAAAGTTGCTTAGGTTTCGAACAATGCTGTACATATACATAAGTACTGCGTTTATCGTCACATTTGTCACGATTGAGCTTCTCAACTCGCCGTTCGGAGTCGGCAAAAAACTGTAGGTCCCTTCCATTCGTGCAAAAAATATAACACGCACACACAAATGGTTGCGAGAAGCAGGCCCAGGTTCATCTCGAGCTGTAGCGCCAACTAAGTAAGTAAGTAAGGTCTGCTGGAAGTACCATATAGGCTTTGATGATCGTGTGTCAGCTACGAAAATTACGATTTTCGGAGCTTAATATTTCTTGAACTGTAATACAGTGTACTCTCCCCTTACGAACACCTCTCATAACCGGACACCTCTTATAACCGGACAGATTTCAAAGAACGGAAATAAATACACGATTTTTCATATAAAAAATTCTCAAATACCCGGACTCTCTCATAACTGGACACGGACACCAATTATCGTAACCGCAATAGAATGTCACTCTTTCTTCAATGAACAAAACACATCTACGTATGGCAAACTTTTTATATACTTTATTTTGTTTTTGTTTCGTTCTCCTCCTCTTTACACTTTGCAAAGAAACGAAACAAAAATGTAAACTGTGGAGTGTGCCTTTGCGTTATTATCGCGTTCGCGGACACATGATTTTTGGTGGGGAACGCTATTTCCTATATTTTGGGAGATATTTTATATTATTTTGGGCGAATTTCGTATAAAGATAAAAATGATTCCGCTGGTCACAGTGAAGTGAAAATTTGGCTCTGGTTCCCATCTTGTCCTAAAATACCTAAAATTGTCATCACCCGCTAATTTCCTCAACCATGGATGGCATATGATGTTTTGTCCGCAAACATGTTATCCAACAACTATGTTATGTATGTATGTGCATTTATAAATCCCGTTTAATTTTTTAAATAGGTATGTTTGTTAAATGTATGTAGGTCTAGGTATGTAGGTATGTGTAATTTTACGCTTGATTGTCATAGACAATTTTCATTTCATATTTCATATTTCATATTTATTTATTTCTTGAAAGCTTAAACAAAGTAAGATACAATATCTTTTAGATTATTGCTAAGCTAGATTTGAAAAATAGTGAAATAAATAGTAGTATTTATCATTATTTTTGTTTATCACATTAAAATGAATTCATTTACAACATAAAATTGATAACATATGTCCATTGTGTTTCTTTTTAAGGAATGCCAATTTTTTTTTCCTCCATAACCACACACCTCTCATAACCGCACAAATTTCTCGGTACCGTCAGTGTCCGGTTATGGGAGAGTTCACTGTGGAAACAGACTTGAAATTTGGAATATGATCTAACAAAGCGCTCTTCTACTCCCAGTCAGATAATGAGGCTTCCAGTAACTTAGGAAGCTGAATTATAAGGGTAGGTAAATAGCCGCGAAGCGCTTCGGGTAAAGGCTAACTGGTAGTGCCGCGTGGAACTTGGCGGTGCACCCAGATATTACATGAAGAAAAGGGTTAAAGTGACCGACCACTAGTGCCGTTACGCTACATCAAAATGGCGTTCTCTATCTGGTCATCGTCAAATCTAAGATCAGGTGCCCTCTTATTGTGTACCTAAAACACGTCAATTACAGTTTGATAAACTCGCATAGGTTGTGTTCTGGGGCAGATTGTACTTTCCACTAACTATTGACTGGATAACAGTTGCAAATCCCGCTGAAACTCTGGCAATGTATGAGTATTTACACGTATGTACATGCATACGTACATGTACAATATATGTTTGTACATAAATGTCGAGCGAGATATGTATTCTATTATATAAAATGACGCGTAATTGTTTGGTAGTAAAATGCACATTAAACATAATAACAACATCAACACAGACACTTGCACTCACACTCACAGTAAAAGCACAAGGTACTTTTAAACACTTAAACAAACAACCAATACTATCTATCGCCTAATTAATTAAATTGAAAAGAAGAAAAATCAACCCAAACAATAAATACAATAAAAAATACAAGTAGGTAAATATAAATTACAGATTTTTTTATTTTTATTTTTTTTTGTTCATTATTGGTCAAATAACAATCAACACAACAACAAAAATATCTCTCTCAACAGTTATTAAAATCACATCACATTTTGAAATACAATTTTAGCTGTCAAAAATACACTTGTTTATTATTTTGCGTAGGATGGGGTAGTAATACGTGCATACATACATACAAACATGTACTTTCATATACATATGAAGGTGTATTATGCATATTCACTTATTGTGCTTGTTTTAAAGTCATTAAACTCCGGGTATCCCATAAGCCGCACAGACGACGACTATAAAATAATAATACTAACAAAACAAAAGGAAACCCATATAAAATAAATAGAAACAATAAATGCTAAATGTCGTTAATTTACTCTTGCATTGACATTAATTTGACCACAATACGAGAATGACGTAATACCAATAAACTTCAACTTAAATTACAATGTCACAGAGCAACGGTTACACAATAAATACCCATACTCCCCGTATATATGTATATAGAAACAGCTGTTTACGTCAATTTGTTATGTGGTATGACGTTGATAAGACATTATGTACATTTAGCCGTAATTTCTGCTTGTTTCTGTCATATTTTTTTGTTCACGCATTTGGTTTTGCATAAACAATTAACTATTGTGTTCATAGGATAGTTTTTTTTTTTTTTTTTTTTTAAATGAAATTGCAAGACGCAATAATTTATAAACAACACATGTTGAGATTGTTAACAAAACATCTGTCAAGCAATAAAAAGTTAAAGTTTTTTTTTTTTTTTTTTTTTTATAATCTACACACGCTTAAGGGGATATAAATACCCTTGTAATGTTTACACACAGCGCGAGCACATGAAGGACGAGAACGAGAGACAGACAGATCGACGTAGTGGTAGGAAACTCAGATGATACGTTTCAATTTCAACTAACTCTATGGGTGGTGTCCAGGATAACTGGAGAGTTGTGTACTATTTTTGTACTTGCTTATGATTCACAGGAGTTGTTTCCAGATGTTTCTTATTATAGTCTGTGCGATCAATTTCTTCAGCCATACCCACCATCCTACTGCCAGTGTTATGCCTTCGCAGTAGGTTTCGATATTAACTTCTGAAACTGATCGACTTATTTTTACTTCGTGAGAAATAAATGCTTCGAAGACATCTGGATTCGAACCGTGAACCTTCCGCATGACAAGCGACGACGACTACCATTACGCCACGCCACCATTACGTTCAGTTTACGTGAAGATTCGAATGTACTATCCAAAAGAGACAAGAATAATGTACTTGTACGAGTATGTATGTAGGCGTTCAAAAAGTCAGTGACTTTGAAACGTTTTTTTTTTTTTTCTCAAAATTTAATTTATTTTACACTTTTATTTTATCTTCTTTTAGCTCGATACACTTTTCCCAACGATTTTCCAACTTTGTTAACCCTTCCATAAAAAATGATTTCTCGAACCCTTTAAAATAGGCATTTGTTGCATCGATAATCCCATCATTCGATGAAAATCTTTTTCCGCCGACCCATTTTAAGTGGGAAACCAGAAATAATCAATAGGAGCCAAATCTAGAGAATATGGTGGATGAGAAAGCAGTTCATAACGCAATTCAGCAAATTTTACTGTTGAAATGATGCCGTTTTTCCATCAATTCTGCATTAAATTTATCCAATAAATTGGCATAGTACTGTACGGTAATCGTTTTTTCCTTTTCCAAGTAGTTAATGAAAATTTCGCCGTGGGAATCCCAGAAAACCGTTGTCCCGACTTTTCCGGCCGACGAACCCGTTTTTGCCTTTTTGGTGCAAGTTTGCCTGAAGAAATCCACTGTTTTAATCGCTCTCAGCTATCTCACGAACCTTGACTTGCAATCGTCCAACACAATATCGTGTTTTTTTTTTACCATTTCTTCCATTGTGACGTCATTTGGAAGTCCTGGGCGCTCAGTGTCTTTTAAGCTCGTACGAAATTCAGTGAACCACTTTCGTACCATCCCATGCGAGGGAGCAGTCTCCATAATATTTTTTAAGTCCTCCTTAATACTTTTACCGCGCAAAAAGTAGTGTTTTATCAAAACACGAAACTCACTCTATTCCATTTTGAGCAAATAACAATAGTAACAACCAAAGTTCTTTCGATCACTGTAAAAAAAAAAGCAATGTTTGACAGATCTGTCTAAATTTTTTTTTTTGTGCCTAGAAAGAAACAAAGATGGCGGGAAAAAACCCCATTGCGATCCGAGTGCCATTTCGCATCAAAGTCAATGACTTATCTCGAACAGCCCTCGTATTTAGAGCTGTCTTCACTGACTTCACCTTTGTCAGTTGCCATAAGTTTATGAAAAGGCTCTACCAAATATTGGATTGACATTAAACCAGCAGCAGCAGAGTTCCGGAGGCTGGCTAAGAAACTCAAAGGAAAAGAATATGCTATCAGTAAAATGTGAGCCCCCCATCATTCTCTATTCATTTTAAAGAACTATTGAATCCATATGTTGATAGACTCCGATTTCATTATAGGTTAGGTTAGGTAGCTGTGACTGCCGGTTATTCGAGTTCAAGCACACTTTAGGCCTATAGAGTAGGGTGTGTCATTTAGTATGACAAAAAAAAAGTTTTTTGTTTTTAATCTAATACCTCTCAAAAGTTGCATTGGGATCCTAGATGTCGGAATATATTAATAAACATAAAGCTTATTTGGATATAAAATGAAGAAACATCTATTGTTGAGTATTAAAGCATTCAAGAGTATAAACTAAAAGTACAGGCTTTTGGCCCATGCTATTGTTGTATTACTTGTATAACTTGTATAACAGTCTGAATTATACGAGTACATAGATACATTTTCCTTTTCTCTTCATCTATATTACATATTTTTATATTCAATACCCACTGTTGGGCGCAATATGTTTAACGGTGTGCAGAACGGGAGGTTGTAAAAATATATTTTTTCCTAAATCTTTTTGATAGTTAATAAATATTTTAAAATTGAATATACATATTAACTTTATTTGAACCTAGTTTAACTAGTTTTTGTGTATAGATTTAAAAAAAAATAACACGTCAGTAGCATATTTCTTCAATTACTTCGAAATTTCAAGGTCATTGAGGGAGCCAAAAGTACTTTCCAAAATGAAAACTATAGATGTAGTAATTAATTTTAATCGTCAATGCAACTTTTGAGAACTATTAGACATGAAAATTCTGAAGTTGAAAAATATGTGACACCCTACTTTAGGTATGTACATGCATAATCTATGCATGTCATAGATTTATGTTGATAGATCTATGAACCCTTTCTTTACGATACGATTTCTACTAAAGATGCAATGATACTTTGTTCGATGCTCACATATGTACATATATGCATGCAAACATATATACATATATATATGTACATATACATATGCACTTGTATATCTGCAGCCACGAGTAAGTACATACATACATAGTTCTATGGTGCACAGCACATTTCAATACAAACAAATTGAGCACAATTTGCGAAAAATAAATTCAAATTTGTACCTACATAAATGTATACCAACACAAATGTAAGAAAGTTGATCAAATTACCTACATATGCATGTATGTACATATGTAAGTTTCTGATGTCCTTTCTCATCTGCTCAGAAGAATAATTATACACACACACAAAGTAAAAGAAAAAAAAAACAACAAAATAATAAAGTATGTACATACATGCATACATATGCACATATATATTAACAAGAAATGTACGCTTGTGCATCAGATTTAATGTTTCGTCTCGTTATTCGTTCAATTGAATTAACTGCGTAGAATTTTGCGATTTTTCTCCCTCTCTGTGTCTGTATATAGACAAATTCAATTTTTCCCAATATAGTAAAAGTAGAGACACCTACGTTATAATAGGAAACCATTAAGCTTCCTTTATGTGTTATATTATATATCATTGGTTTAAGTCTAAGGTCAATAGAATAGTTATACGGTAGAAATATGCCACGAAAATTCGCTGCGGGTATAACACTTTTGCCACCAATTATTCAATTTTTACTCTCGTATCTACTTTTAGGCGTTGTGATATTTTTCTGGATATGTAAACAGTAGGGTAGTTGAAATTAAAAAATTAATTAAAAAAAAATGGTATAAGTAGGGCAGTCGTAATAGTTCCCATCTACACTTTATTCTCAATGTTTTTGATTTTATTCAGATTTTTCTGAGCGATATCAAATCGAAATTCAGCTTTTTAAGTTGTGGTCTGTGTTAAGGCCACTAATTGCTACAACTGTTCCAAATTTCAATAGTCTACGTCAAATAGTCTCTGAGAAAAAGGCCTGTGACAGACAGACAGACAGACACCGAACTGATTCCATTAGTGTTCCGTTTCCGGAAATAAGTCCGAAAGAGCAAAGTGTCGGACTGATGAAAATAAATTGTTATCAAGCAGGATAGAGACCATTACATTCGACCGCAACCAAGTCTTGCATTTTCATAAGAAATTTAAGAATTGAACGTCCATTTTTGAAAGCCCTTTCGCAGGAATTCCTTTATGAAACACTAAGGATCAGATTTACTATATGTACCATTATTGAATTAGAAAATCGTATATTATTGACATTTTTTTAAATTGGAAGGAATAGCCAGAGCCAGAGCCAATGTTGCTTTTGCCCTTGCAAAGAGACTGTTTTATAACAGCCAACTCGATGCAAGGGTGAAGGTAATCTGCTACACGGCCCTCATCCGGTCAATGCTCTCTTTTGGTTCTCCCGTGTGGTTCAACGTAGGAAGCTAGCTTAATGGAAAAGATTTGGGTTTTTGAGAGGTATTGCCTTCGCCTATATAGAACACCAGAGTCTGAGTACATAAAATTCTTTTCCAATTAGGATCAGGAGAACCTGATAATTCCCTGGTAAAGATAATTCTGGGTCAAAATATTTTCTGACAGTGATTGCCGATGGATCGTAAGAAAAGTGAAGGAAGATCCTACTTTGAGTGCACCAAAATTGGCACAAGAGGCTGAAAAGTATTTAGATAAGAAGTGTAGTGCTGAGACAATACGCCGAATTTTAAGAGAAGCCAACTTCAATGGAAGGAGTGCCCGAAAAAACCCCTTCATTAGTGCTAAAAAACGGTGGAGGTCACGTTATGGTGTGGGGCTCCATGTCTTCTGCTGGCGTCGGAAACCTGGTTTTTATCGAAGGCAATATGGACAAAAATATGTACCTAGATATTTTGAAACAAAATCTAATACAAAGTGCTGAAAAACTGAACATCAAAGATAGTTTTCGATTGTACCAAGACAACGATCCGAAGCACAAGTCTGGAATTGTTCAATCTTGGTTGAGTTGGAGCTGTCCTCATGTCATGCAGCCGCCAGCTCGCTCAGTCGCCAGACCTCAATGTAATTGAAAATTTATGGTCTAAACTGGAGCGCGAAATTAGAAAACAAGAGATAATATCCAAAGCAGATTTCAAAAAGCGCTATTGGAAGAATGGGGTCAAATATATGCAGAATACACCAAAAAGCTCGTGAGATCGATGCCAAAGAGACTAGAGTCGGTGCTAAAATCAAAAGGATGCCCTACAAAATATTAAGAACATTTTTATTATTTTTTTTTTTACAGTTGAAACTGTTTTTTATGTTTATTAAATAAAGTGCATCATTTAAGCTGTGACGTTGTTTCTAAGCAAAAATTGAGTTAAAATGTGTTGATTTTTTATTTGCACTAAAACACTACTTAAATTAACTTTGTAATAACAGATAACCTATGTTTTTCTTTTCATATGTAAGTATTTCCGTATTTATTTGCAGTTTTCAAGAAAAAAAATTAACTGCATCATTTAAGCTGAGAGCCACTGTACGTGTTAAGTTGAAAAAAAAAACACAGAACTGGCTTACAAAAACAAACACGTATTAAGTACGTACATAGGTAGTCAGTTTAAGTTAGGTTAAGGTTTATTTTATTTTAAAGCTGATTATAAGTTTTATGTATAAGATAACAAAGCTCAGGCAGTAAGTTTTTAAACTTGAATTAAAATAATATTGAATTAAAATGAGTTGTTAAGTTACGTCGAAAGACATAGTTGGTTAAGTCTTAAGTTTAGCTTAGAGTGCCCGTGTAGGGCAAGTAAGTTAGTTAAATTTTGTTAAGTTAATTAAGTTAGCTTTAAGCGTTTCTGTCTAGCATGTGCATGTAAGTTCGAATGAATTCAATTAATAAAAACGCACAAGAATTAAAAATAGACGAGCTGCCAAGATAATAGCTGGTTTGCGATTGGCGATGTGTTAAAAAATAAAAAATTAAAACAAAATACCTATACGAATAATCTTCCCCATTCTCGTAGTATTTTTGTTTTCCTTTGAATTCTATCGTACTTTTTATTGTTTTTCCTTCGCACCCCACCCAACACGAAGAAAATCAATAAATTGAGAAAAATAATGTAAAATAAAACTTCATAGAACTAGAAATGCAATTACATCATACCACACACATCTACGATTATATGAACTGTCATACAAATAAACAAACATGTGTGCACATTCGACGTTCTACCAAAAAGTTAATTTTATTTGTAAACATTCGAGATAAACTCAACAAGCATACACAGTAGACCGATGGTGAATATAGTGTATCGATACACACACACTCGTCTGTATGTAGATATGTACATCCTTAGATGAATAGATGAGTTGATAGCTGGATAGACGGAACTAGGTTTGGTTTCGACAATGGAAGAATAAAAAAGTTAAAGCTCTCATTTCATGTTTCACAAATTAAATGTTGGTGCCACTGTGTGGTGGTTATATAGGGTGTGGAATTGTGTTTAAAAATTCAATTAGAAGGCATGGAATGCTTTATTTGGCAAAATAATTTCTAAGGAATCGAAATGAGAGAGTGCTGCTGCTAGTAGTGGTTGTGGTTGACGACATCGTTTTACTTTTCATCTGTTGATGAAAGCCATGACAGTACAAAAAAGAAGGTACACACACAAGATAAAATAAAAAAATTTACAAAAACGCGACTTTTTGGTTGTTGTTTCTTTCATCGAAAGAATGTAAACAAGAGCCAAGGTGAGGTCATCAGCAGAGAGTAGACTACAATGCAGTCACTTCAGTGAACACGAGAAGCGCACACATAGGGGAAAAATAAAACAGAACAAAAACAAAAAGAAAAGCAACACACAAGGGGAAACGAACAAAACAGTATGTGCTGATGTTGACGATGACAGCAAAATGTTGATGTCGAAGTGAAATGTAGAAATGTTAAACCACGAAAATAAAAGAATATCTGGTATTGATAGATAAACTAAAAAAAAATAAAAACAAAACAGACAGTGCAGATATGGAGTTGAATGTGCGATATCCCGGGATCCCGGGATCCAGAAAGATTTTTGCTCTTAAACGATCCCGAGATTGCCAGTCCCCAATTCCGGGATTTTTGGGATTGAAAGCTGATTCTATTTGATACTATCTGTTTCTGAAGCAAATACCTACATATAAGTAATTTCTGATTTTTAAAATTTAGATAATTATTTTTTTGTGATCGAAATTAACCATGTTTAGATTTTTGTAGGTTAAGAAAAATTCCCAAAAATTACACAACGTGACACAAATTCGGTACCCAAAAAACTGACTGCTTTTAATAGTATTCTAATAGATATAGTATGTAAACGGTGAATGTCTTTTGTTTCTATCACGTCTTGTTTTTTAGGTACACAGCGATAACGGTTTTTTAAGCGATCCTCATTTTGCCCACATTTAAATTGAATCATTCTTGAGAAAATAGGCTCATTTCGCGGTATCGCCGTCAATGCAAAAATTCGCTAAAAAAGTTCTGTTACGTGTGTGGACAGTACTACAATTCCTACAAAAATGCCTGCGTATTGAAACCTGTAACCCAAATGCTTTTCACAAAAATGCCTATGGTTTGAAAATTCAAACTCTTCGCAAAAACGTAACATTCAAATAATAATTCACGGCAAAAAATATGAAATATCTGAACAATTGCATGGAAAAAAGCAAATTTCCATACAAAATTACTGTGGGGCACTGAGCGCACCATAACACGATATCTGATTTTTATGTTCTAATTGCTACTGTGTATCAAATAAAAGTTTGAATACTTTTACGGTCCAAAAAATCCGTTAAAATTAGATTTGAAAATCGTTTGGGGCACTCAGTGTACCAAACACGGATTTAGGGTCAAGTCTCAAGGAAAAAAGCTATTTGCAAAAGTAAGGAATGCGTATTTTTTATATTTTGGGCGTATTGTGTATCATGAAATAAATAAATAAATAAATAATAAATAAATAAAATAATAAAAAGACATGTAAGATAGCAGAGCTACTGATAAGCAATATATGGTTAAAGATTGGCCAAAACGAAAGGAGTTTGTTTGTGGGAAGTCAAATATAAAATATGTGCCCTTAATTAATACATATAAAGCTCGGGTTAATGAAGAATTATGTGAAGGCAATGAATAAAAATGATACTCTTGAATGCTTGTCAGGCATTCGGAAGAGGTGGGCACTGTGAAAAACTTTTAGGTGTTTGCGGCGGGATTCGAACCCAAGACCGCTGGCTCAGTAGTCCGACGCACTAACCACTTGCGCTACGGTGCCCACACCATATGAGTTCATATTCGCTTTAAATTCTCATATGCTCATGCGGCGTATGATTGGTGTTCATACAATATGAACACCCTGTCCCAAAGTTGCAAATTTGTTTGTGTGTTCATATGTGTTCAAATGCGTTGTGTTCATATTTTTTCTGTGCATATGATTGGTGTTCACACGATTGGTTCATATGATGGGTTGCCATATGTCATTGAAAATTCACTTTCTCCATTCCCATTTCTCTTTTTTCCCTTTCAATCTTATAGAGCTGTGAGTGATGAACAAGAGGAGCGCTTTCATCAGAATGTAAAAAGGCTTGAGGAACGGTTTTAAGGTCGTTGGAATGCATATGCTATAATACTGCTGGAGTTTAAAGCGAGAAGATACTTCCCAACACAAAAGAAAAAGTTAAATATTTTTAATTTTTTGTAAACAATAAAAATTGTATAGAATATTTTTTATTTTCACTGTGTGTAAGTATATTTATAAGAAGCTAATTTGACAGTTTTATTCGAATTACATTAGTAATTAAATAAAAATATGTTTATGTAGCCTTTCGTACCTGAAAAACAGTACGTGATAGAAAAAAAACTACTTATGTTTTCTTATTAAGTAATGTTTATGAATAAATAAACAGAAAGAATTAAAGTGGGTACTAATTTTTTTTTGAAAATTTGTAACGCAGTGTTATGTACAGAAAAGAAACATATCCTTAATTGATCTCAACCATTTTGTTCAGCTAAAAGATGCTGATTTTGATTTAGCAGGTGAAATGGTCGACGTTCTTACTTCATTAAAATTAGCTGTTGAAGCAATCTGCCGCCAAGAATCAAATCTGTGTACAGCTGATGCAGCATTAATATTTTGTTTCGATTAATTGGCCAGCAAAAGTACAATTTTGACCAAAAAAATGACGAAATCTTTGTCAGAAAAATCCATTAAAACAATATATTGGTGAAGTATTCTTATCACCTAGTCAAGCTATGATAAAAAAAAACAGAGATAAGATCACTAATTCAGAGACTTACTGCTACTTACCAACACCAAGACATTTCTAATAGTGATAAAGAAGAAGAAATCAGTGTGAATCTATTGAAACCACCCATCCAACTTAACATACACCAAAGCAGCAACTACAAGCAGAAATTAAAAAAGTATGAAAAACATTTTACCAGAAACACAAACAGAATCGGATTGAGCAGCGTGCCTAAGAAAAGAGGTGAATCTCTTTGAAAATGGAGGTACCCGAGGACATCATCTTGATTAGTTCACAAGTATTTACTGTCCATTCCACCAACAAGCGTAGAAGCAGAGCGAGCGTTTTCAACGGTCAATTATATTGGCAACAAATTTAGAAGCCGGCTTGGGGATGATACTCTCGATGCCCTTATTTTCGTGCGGTTTTATTTTCAAAGGTTGGATGAAAAACCAAGAGCAAGAATAAATACACTCTTACATTTTTTCACTATTTTTTTTTTAACTTGAATTGAATTTTTATTTTTTTGATTTTGTAAACCCCTTGAATTGAGGTATTTTTTAATTATTTCTTTATGAAAAATTTTTATGGAGTTTTTTTTTTTTTATAATCTACACACGCTAAAGGGGATATGAATACCCTTATAATGTTTACACACAGCGCGAGCACATGAAGAACAAGACCGAGAGACAGACAGATCGACGTATTGATAGGAAACTCAGATGTTAGGTTCCAACTAACTCTATGGGTGGTATCCAGGATAACTGGAGAGTTGTGTATTATTGAAAGTTATGACATTGCTTATGATTCACAGACATTTTTTCGAGATGTTTCCTATTATTAGTTTGTGCGATCAATTTCTTCAGCCATAACATTTCCTACTGCCAGTGTTATGCCTTCGCACAGTCGTTCACAGACCTTCGTGGAGAGTAGACATGTTTCGGCTTCCAAGCGAATAATCAGTGTGTTAAGTAAAAGATTTGCCCAGCAAATTCTAATTAGCTCGGTAGCCTAGTGGTGGTAGTGGTGAACCGTCACCCAGTAGACCGAGGTTCAAATCCCAGTCGGGGAAAAAATGTTCTTCTGTTTTTTTAATTTAATAATTAAATTAAAGTGGTCGGCAACAGCCGATAGTACCGGTGATGGTTGATGGCCAAAGTTCCGCGTCCCACCAAACGGGAACAGCGGACAAAACAACATCTCCAACCAGCAGTGGCCATAGAAAGCGCGGGAAAAAGGAGGAGGTAGCTGAGACCGACTCCCAACAAGCGCCCCTCTCTGTCGGCTTCTGCAGAAAAGCTGCCTGTGGAAGCGGGGGTGAAGGCGCCATCAACATCAGCAGCAGCAAAAAAACAACAACGTAAGCAATCAGGCGATGGGGACAGATTCGCCTACGTCTCAGACGGTGGTGAAGGGTATTACACCGGCACCAGTAACAGCTTCGCATCTCTGGCGGCCTCAGATTCGGACGATGAAGATGACGAACTGGAGCTCCTAAGCCGCAGCATAAGAGAGCTGCAGCAAAAAGTGATTATCATTAAAGCCAAACAAGTGGACAGAAGAGTAAAGGAGCAGGGGATGGAGCTCCAGCGAAAGCAGCAACAACAGCCAGCAGAACAAATTCCGCAGCAACAACAACAGCAGCAGTAAAAACAGCTGTAACAACAGCATCAGCCGCACCAACAACGGCAAAAACAGCAGCAGAACAATATAGAGCAATTAAAAAACTGTTAACGGAATCGACGACGGAGTTCTTTTCCTTCACCCCGAAGGGGGAAAAGCTGCAAACTATGCTGCTGAGGGGGATGGAACCGTCCACCGAACCGGAGGAGCTCCTTAGAATGCTCAAGGAAAAGATGTGCGATGGGCTCGAATTCGTGGGGGTCAAGCCTTTTTTCCACAGCAAGGGCCAAAAGGGAGAACCGAAAATTACCGTTCTTCCTGGTTCAGCTGTCACCCAATAGCAAACTCGATGGTCTACGGAACATTAAGGTCTAAGACTACCAGATTGTCACATGGGAGAAAGATGAGCGATAGCATTTTTTAATGCGTTCGCTACCAGAGGTTCGGGCACGCCGCGTCGAACTGCGAGATGCAGCCTCGATGCGTGAAGTGTGGAAAGAACCACAAGTCCGAAGAATGTTCTCTGGGGAAAGAGTGGGCGTCAGAGAAATCTCAGCTCTCGTGTGCGTTATGTAGGAACTCGGGACACACCGCGAACTATCGGGGTTGCCCCAAGTTCCAAGACATTAAGAAAGAGAACCTGGTTCGACAGCAGAAAAGCGTAGTGAAAAGTCTACCACGTCCAAGCCAAAGTCAAACCATCACACCCCAAATATCCTACGCCCAAATGGCGGCAGGAAGGGGAAAGACGGTACAGCAACAACCGAAGGCTGCCCCCGAAGGCCCCACTGCCTAAAGCACCGGAGGCTGACTTGATGGCTATCTTGGTCTTTATTCAAGGACAGATGGGTCAGCTACAACGTCAGGTACAAGAGCAGGCGAAGAGGGTGGACCAAATCTGCGCGCTTCTGCCGGGCCTAGCGCATCTCCAGTCATAATGTGGGCGATTCACAGATTAGGATCGAACGAAGAGCCGTACTTCTTAAGTTGTTAGAGGATCAAAGCCCTGATGTGCTTTTGACTAGCGAAACCAAGCTAAACCAAAAACATAAGCTAGGGCACTATAATTATAATATAGTAAGAAGAGACCGACCCAATTCTATACAAGGAGGAGGTGTTGCGATCTTCATTAGTAAAAAGCTTAAATATAAGGTAGTGTACAGTGGTGAGATTCTAGGAGCTAGCTATGCACCTGAAGCTACGCAACCAACTTTGTTTATTTCAGAGCTCGAGACACTTTTCTGATGCCTTAGGCTGGAGTCGGAGGAGAATTATTTCCTTTTGGTCGGGGATCTAAACGCCACAAACTGATTGTGGAAATAATATTCCTAATTCTAGAGGGAACCTACTTTTTAATTGGTGGGGTCAGCACAGTGTCGCGTATAGACTCGATTTGAAAGCGTCGTTTCCTAGGGGCGGATCATATCTAGATCTCCTGTTGTTCGACGTACGGTTACAACTGACTAACACGAACGGACAAAGTTGAAAATACCTTCACACATTTGTGTATGACAGTGACCATTGCGGACTCAGTACCGAACTTACAATTCCCAACGAGATTTCGGAACTTGAAGCGTTTGTTCATGCGCATCCCTACAATTATAGTAGGGTGCATTGGGCACGCTTCTCTAGAGTTATGACAAGAGCACTCGCCTCAAACTCGCTCAACCCACCGTCCCATAGGAATCTGTCAAATGAAGAGATTGACGGATACCTAAAACAAATGGACGATACAATAAAACAAACGATGGACAGGACGATACCTCGACATCAACAAACTGACAATGTAGGGATATACCGCAACGCAACAATTAACACACTGCACCAACAGAAAAGTAGACTGCTGTCGAGACTAAAAATCTTGTACAGACGGTTTACTGTCAGACAAAACTCAGAGATTAGGACACTGAAGGCGTTGATTAAAAACCTCCAGCAGTTAATAAAAGAAAACTACCAATTAGCGGTAAATCTGCACTGGAACAAAAAATTGGGGCTGTAAAAGCCAACAACCCAAGTATGTTCCCGCAAATAAACAAAATATTTCGGAGGAAAAATCTCAAAGACCTTCATTGTCTCAAAATTTTTCGAAATACGGACAACGAACGAATACTTGCGACAGCAGGTATAGATCCAGTAAACGCAGTCGATGACGACAATTTCTTTTTGATCGAAGATCCGCAGGAGAAGGTTGAGGCTATAGGACCGACTTTTCAGGAAGTGTATAAGGTGAATAGTAGTATTTGCCCGAACCATGACCTGGAGAATCGAGTCCTTGTGCACAACTTCTACCTTCGAAATGAACTACAGCAATGGCGATCAGAGAACATCGGTTTCACCGAGTTCAATGAAGACAATAGGGCAAATAATGCCATCGCCAACGAAGGGATACATCCCCCGTTCTTATCAAAGATAGAGCTCCAAGCGATCTTCGAATCACTGAGAAAGAAGAAGTCAGTGAGGATCGATGGAATATCTAACATTGTGCTTAGACATCTCCCTCTAGAAGCGGTAGACTTTTACTGCATTTTGTTTAATAATGTTCTGAATAATGCACATTATCCAGCGTATTGGAAAACAGCAGTAGTGCATCCTATCCCTAAAAGGATACACAAAAAAAAGAAGTCAATATGTTTCACAGAAGTCCAAAGAAGCTGCAAACCTCCTGGCATAAAGTGCAAGCAAGTCTAAACTAAAAACATTCTAACTTCGAAAACGAAGCCAACGAGTCTGCTAACCACCTTCTTCCTTACTTCGGACACGGTCTGTGCCTTCGTCTCATTTCCTTTCCTATGTATGGAGCATACTATGTATGTATACTCGTACATATGTATGCTAGAATGTACATACATATTTACAACTATACACAACGCACAAGACCATGTTATGGAGCGAGGCGATGGCCCGACTGAACATACTGTTTAGTAGCGTGTCTGGCATGGTGGGAGAAACGGGGTGATTTCTACAACAACCCTCAATATCAAATTCTTTATTCCTACCTCCGATTGTTTTGATATAAAAAAGGAAAAAAAGTTCCACATTTGCTTTCAATGTGTGTGTTGCGCGGGACCGCTTTTTTTAGATTTCTCTCTATACCATACCATTGCGTGCTTCTAAAGATAAGGGTAAATTTATACATTTGAAGTTATAGAGGAGGGCAAATTACACGCTCTCTGATAACTGCAAATGCATTGTCAATAAAAATCGATTAAGTTTACCAAAATGGAGAACTACTTAGCGATAAATGAATGGCGCCTTTCTATAGCGTACATGGTAGCTGCTCTCGCTTAAGGTAAAAAATCATTCAGCATGATTCGTTTTCGTGTTCACTCAACAACCGACGCTTATAATTGCGAAATTATTGTTATGAATACTCGTCGTCGTATTCATTTCCTCTCTCACTGGGTTACCATAGTATGCACGAAAAATCAGCGCAAATCGGAGAGCAATACCCATAGGGTTACCATCTGCTGATTTCAAAAAAACGCAATTTGTTGAACGGAAAAAGATAACTGTGTACAAAGTGGACACCAGCTCGATTTTTATGAACGGCATGTTTTCGACTATTATAGTGAATCATCGCCCAAAACTCATTTCGCGCAAATAACCTTCATTATAAATCACAAAAATCGAAAAAGCGTTAAAATTCATTTTAACGGTTTCACCAGAAAAACAAGAAAGTTGAAAAAACAAAAGCCATGTGGCAATACCCTCACATACTCAAATTAATTTTATTGGTTCTCAAAAGCACAAAATCCCAAAGCTCTTTGACAAAAACCGCAGAAAAAGCATTAACGATTAGCATTAACTTAATAATGGTAACACTGTTTGATGTTGTTACTTTCTATATACACAGCGATTCGCAGCAGGGCTGCCGAAGTGAGTACTAAGGGAGTATTCGTACTACTCTCTCAAGCACTGTACTCCCGTGCTCCCCTCGTCCGGATTGTACTCCCCTATTAAATATTTCAATTTTTTTTAAAACAAGTAGTACTTTGAGTACCTTTGTCTTTATTGAATAGTACTTTGTTAAAATACTAACACGATAATGAAATACAGTGGCCGCTATAAGTATAAAGACAGACATTACCAAAATGTTCAGTTTGATATACAGACTGAACTACTAACTAAAGAAGCCATGCACAAGAGGCGAAATACTTCAGTATAAAAACATTGTGTTTACCTTACAATATTTCAGATGATTGATAAGTATTTTTATATTTAAAATATTTTAAAGGTAATTTCACAGATGACTCGCACTCCTAGTAATTCGAAATGATAATAATTATTTAACCTCTATTTAGCCATGCCCCATAGGTATATGACATAAGTATGTATATCGGAGGATATTGAACACATTCTTTGTGGTTGTCAGGCTATTGCTCGCTCTCTAGAGAAATTTTTAGTGAATGACTGCTTTAACACACTGGAAGAGACTGGCCAAACTTACTACAATAAAATTTAAAAAGGGAAAAAGGGAAAAAGGGAAAAGTTTTGGTTTAGGTACCATCATACGATGGTCCCATTATGGTGCCTCGTGTTTTGTGATGGCTTAGCCTCAGAACTCCCGACAACCTAACCTAATCTAACCTAGTCGTACCCCGCGGAACCTATTTGACCGTGGAAGGATGGGCAGTTATTGCTATACAAAGAGAGCATGAAAAGCGGTCAGTTGCATCGAAGGTAGGACGATCTGTTTCCGTCGTGTGTAATTTCCTCAATTTGGGTAAAAATTATGGCTCTGCTCTCTCATCTAGATCCGGTCGACCAAGCTATTTCACGCAAATTCAGGTGAAACATGCCGAATACCGGTCAGGTAAGGCGCAAGTTGGAACTTCCCGCAACCGTAAGAAGAGTGCAGCAACTGTTGAAGCAAACTGTCCCGATGGTTTAAGTTTTTATTGGCATCATTTGCGAGATGAAAAAGCAGTGAAAATGACCCGGCACTCCGGAGGTGGAAGTGCAATGGTTTGGGATCCCTTTGGGTATCATGGAAAAATCAATTTGATATGGCTACCACCCAAAATGAATGGTGTGAAATACAGAAAAATGCTCGAATATGCTTAAGACGAATTTCGGCGGGTGAAAACTTTATTTTTCCAACAAGACAATTCACACGCCAAAAATAGTAAGCGAATAGTTGGAAGTCAGCAGAACAAGATGTTTGCCGTGGCCATCATGTAGTCTTGATCTGAAACCAATCGAAAACATGTGGGGGATCATGGCTTGAAAAATGTATATGAGAGGCAGTACTGGAATGTGAAAGAGCTAAAAACACAAATAGCCCAGGCATGAATCGAGATCAATGGAGAAGTTCTGTAGAGCTTGATAAATTCCATGCATAATAGAATTTTCGAAGTTATGTAGAGCCGAGAAGGTTGTACGAAGTACTGAGTTTCAGTTTGATAGGTAAAACCCAAGACTTAGTTATTTTAATGCTTACATTTCTTACTGTTATAGTTTTATACAATTTTTTTTTTTTAATGTTTTTGGAGTTCATTAATTCATCATTCATCAAAAATTTTGTTTTTCTGTTGATTTGCTATTTATGGAAAAAAGTGAAGTTTTCTTAAAAAAATCGTTAGGCTGCAGTCCAAATAAAATAATTAAGTTTTAGAGTTGCAACAGGCTAATGGTTGTTTTTGATATTGGATTTGTATCATTTCTTTTTTGTACTCCCCTTGGAGACGAAATACTCCCCCGTTAACGTCTAAAATACTCCCATTCGAATTTTCAAAACGGCAGCCCTGATTCGCAGCCACAAATAATCATTCAGCCACCGACTGTGGAGATGGCCTGGCATGCTGTGGTGGGATGTATGCGAATTTTTGGTAAATTACAAAAACAAAACCTGTGTAAGTCAGTGCTTTGGATTTTATTTCAGTGGCGATTTCTCTAATTGAGTGCCGTGAAGACATGTACTGTAGCGCAAGTGGTTAGTGCGTCGGACTACTGAGCCTGCGGTCTTGGGTTCGAATCCCGCCGCAAACACCTTAAAGTTTTTCAAAGAGTATCATTTGTCACGATTGAGCTTCTCAACTCGCCGTTCGGAGTCGGCAAAAAACTGTAGGTCCCTTCCATTCGTGCAAAAATATAACACGCACACACAAATGGTTGCGAGAAGCAGGCCCAGGTTCACCTCGAGCTGTAGCGCCAACTAAGTAAGTAAGTAAGAAGACATGTACAGGCACCAGTGTTTGAAAAAAAGCTCCCCCATAAGGCCTGTACTGACAATTTTTGTGGAACAGAGTATAGTTTGACTCGGTTTCTATAGAAATACATATGTACAAATACACATACATATGTATAGTCGTTCGGGGCAAGAGTGCGCATTTTGGACTTCGGGCTTAAATTATGGATAATTTACGACAGGTAACAAACAAAAGAGCCTCTTATTTGTATAAAGGGGCCTACAGACACTGATACCTGGTACTAGTACATGGTACGGTCTCAATAAATGTTGTTCGTCTGTACAGCACTTCAACCAAGTTGAGCAACCAGTTTGACGGTTGATGTTTGGTACGAGTAAAACCAAATGTGGTTTGATTTTCGGGGGCGGAGCCTATGGTTTCTTAACCATGCCTTCGTGTGTGTATCGAAGTTGACCAACATTGAGCCCAACTTCATTCAAGTGTTGATATTCAAGGGATCAAAGTCTATCTGTACGAGGAAAATAAAGCAATAAATTAAGATACAACTTTGTATGATAGCGTGCATTCCTGATACTGAGGGTTGGAGAGAATTTTAGAATTTTTTAAGGATTTTTCAAGGAAGAGAGGTTAAGAAAATTATCAAAAGTTTTGATTTGTATAAGAGGTGACACCAGTTCCAATAATTGATAATAATTTGCATCGTATACAATCGAATAAAATTTTTAAAATCATCAGCAGCACAGTATTAAAATTTATTCAGTAGCTTAATATGAGAAAATTGTGCTATTTCCTGCAACCACTCATTCATTATTATTATACACATTTCAAAAGTTTCCTTTTGTCACTCATTTTCCTTTCTATCAAAATTAAACACGCATACAAAATGCGATGTTAATCAGTTGCAATCTCCTCGCACACTGCGGTTGATCAACATGGTTGGACTGTGTGTACGCTACAGGCTGAACATGGTACTAGTACCAGGTACCAGGTATCAGTGTCTGTAGGCCCCTTAAGGCAGGTTTTTTTTCGTTTTGAATATTTGTCTTTTTTTTTTTGCTCCTCGAGAAGGTTTCCTTCTGATCCCTTTTATTTATTTTTTTACTTGTACGCATCCCTATCGGGAATTTATGACCGGTATTCATTTTTGTTTGTTTACTTACAGTCTAACTATTTTCTTTCTTCACTCGTTGGGTGAATATACATACATCATGACGTGCCGGCAAAGAGTTGACCGACCACCCGAATTGTTTTGGTATGTTTTATTGCAGTCATGTTGTTTTCACTCCTCTACGGATTGCTATCGGTCAGCGGTCTTGGGTTCGAATCCCGCCGCAAACACCTAAAAAGTTTTTCACAGTGCCCACCTCTTCCGAATGCCTGACAAGCATTCAAGAGTATCATTCGTCATGTAAAGCTTTCCAACTCGCCGTTCGGAGACGACAGAAAACTGTAGGTCCCTGTAGGTTATAAGTGCTTGCTCATTGAAAAATAACCAAAATGAATTCGAGCTAGAGTAATTTGGAGGAGCTGATTCCGAATCTGCAATCCGTTTTGCTATATCAAGTCACGTTTTCGAGATAACGGTACGGTACGGTAGGTATACAGGGTGGTGTGGTTTGGGATTCAAATATGTTAGGATCTGATTCATTGAATCATGATATGAAAAAAATCGTACGGGAGGGGGGGTCTATCTTGAACACCCACTGAGCTACAGGGTGTTTAAAAAAGTTCTTTCAAAGAAGTAGGTACCAACAGTTATTCAATTATAACTTCGAGCGTATTATACTTAAAGCGACCAAAGTAGGCTCGTTTTATAGACAGTTGATTAGTGCCTATCACCATAAAAATATTACCATGCGTACTTTCATTTATGAGATATTGGTCTTCAAACACAGATTTTTTTTAAGTTTTTTAAACCAATGTTTCTGAAAATCACATTTAGCTCATGAAAGTGTGCTCATAATTTTTTTTATAAGTACTATTTTCATGCGCGATAATGTCACCTACAAATTCACCACACAAGGTTTTTACCTGGGACTTACAGTTTTCTTGGAATAAAGTTAATTGTAGCACAAGAATCATTCAAAAACGAGCATTACCTTGTATATTATGTCCTCCATCACTCTAAATGCCAGGCTATTAGAAAAATCAGGCGAAAAAGTTTGCAGATCAGATTTTATATACTTAAGCACACATCTGGTTGTATGATTAAGTACACATAACATACTCGTAAAAGAGCATTTAGTGATAGCACCTGAGGTAAAATAATAAGAGGTATGGTCACTTATAGCTCAATTTAATCTGAATCTGCAAATTTCCGCAGCTGATTGAACTTGCATCCAAAAGTACAGCCTTTCTGGCAATATATAATACGTCGGGGGGTCGCGGGGAGAACACAGTTAAAAGCTTAACACAAAACATAAAACGCAATTTTATTTTCATAGTGCCACTTGTACAGTTACACATATCGTACTTAAAAAAAATATAGAACGGAATTCTTACCTTCTAAAGGGTGATTTTTTAAGAGGTTGAGAACTTTTTTTAAAAAAAAAACACAAAAAATTCGAAAAAATGAATGAAATATTTATTTAAATCGATAGTTTGAACCTTGCAATTTAATGTTTAAAGATAATTTCATGCAAATGTTGACCGCGGCTGCGTCTCAGGTAGCCCATCCGCTGAGTCCAATTTTGGCATACTCTTTCACACATATCGGCCGGTATCTCACGAATGAATGCATGGATGTTGGCTTCCAGTGCGTCAATCGAAGCGGGCTTGTCCCTATAGACATTAGCCTTGACATACCCCCACAAAAAATAATCTAATGGTGTCAAATCGCACGATCTAGGCGGCCAATTGACCGGCTCGAAACGTGAAATTAACTGTTCACCAAACTCGCCTCGCAATTGCGGCGTTGTGGTAGGTCGGCTGGCTTTAGTTCTTGCACCAGCTGTATCTTAAAAGGATTTACGCCCAAATCCTTCCGCAAAATTTTCCACGTAGTGCTGTAACAAAGGCCTAACTGCTGGGAACGGCGCCGAATCGACATTTCGCGGTCTTCTGTCACACTAGCTGATACGGCCGCAATATTTTCTTCACTACGCACAGTACGTAAACGTGTTGGTGGTTTAATGTCCAACAAAGTAAATTTGGTGCGAAATTTGGTCACAATCTTCCGAATAGACTGCTCAGAAGGTCGAGAATGCCGATCATAAAATGGAAGCAGCGCGCGATGAACATTTCGAACCGAGCACGAATTTTGATAGTAAAATTCAATAATTTGCAAGCGTTGTTCATTTGTAAGACGATCCATGGTTAAATTGCAAACCAAACTGAAGCTGTTTGACAGTGACACAAGGTACTAAACACACGTCAGCTGTCAAAACCAGTGTTGCCAAAACCAAACCAGCTAAAAAATCACCCTTTACTAATAGACCCATGCTATTGTAAAAAAAATTGTTTGCATTAACGAAAGTAGATGAAAAAAATAAAATCCAGTGACGCTTACTTTCAAAGCACTAAAACCCAAATGCAATGGGCTTGCAATGCTATCACTTTGGAAATGAAAATCAAACGATTTTGACTTAAAGGATCATTTTTTTTCTCATTAATATTAACTTTGGGTTGTTATCAGCTAGCTTAAATGGTTTTAAGTGAAAACTTTTACAATGAATCTTTCGACTTTTGTCCTACGGTGGAACCACTGTGCATTCTTGCAAAAATATAACGCACACACACAAATGGTTGCGAGAACCTAGGCTTGGTTCTAGCTAGGATTGCTGAAGCCAAATATTTATTTATATTTAATTTATTTTATGTATCTTCTAACAAACAGTATCGAAAAAATAGTACATTTTAAAAATAATAACAAAAAACAACAAGAAAAACAAAAACTTTTAAGTGAAGGTCAAGAAACAAAATAAGTCAATTAATATTTTGTATGGCCACCATTAGTATTTATCAAGATCTGTAGTGTTTCTTTTCAGTGAACAAATTAAATTCTGCACATCATAATCGTCTGGAATTTAATTCCATTCCCCTTGTATTGCAGTTTTCACCTCTTTTTGGGTGTCTTCTGGTAACTTTTTTTTCAAATAGCCCCACAAATATGAAGTCTGGACTCTGCGCAGGCGTATCAAATACTTTGCTGCAATTAAAAAGAAGCCACATCCTCACCATATGCGCCTTATGTTTAGGATCATTATCTTGGTAAAATTTGAATTGCGGTTTATTGTCACCATTGAACCCAAATTTATTTGCGCTATTTAACAAATAATCGATGGTGTTCTCTATGAAGGCCAAATCTCCAACTCCTTTACTAGAAATGCACCCCCACACCATGACTGATTACTTACCGAATTTGACAGTTGGAATAATGTTACGATTTTCCAATGGCGCTTCATTCTATTGGGTCAGACGTTGTAGTACAACATAATTTTAGTTTCATCGCAAATTATGACGTCATCATAGTAGTTATCAAGATTGGCAATGTGTCGTAGCGAAAGATAATCGTTTTTCAATATGTAGTGCTGAAAGCAATGGCTTTTTGCGAGCAACTCTTGATTGGTACTTGTTTTTTTTTTCATGACTCGCCTTATTGTTTCGTGGCAAACCGCAACCGTTCACCCGCAAGCCTCCTCGTCGAAATCTGTGGGTTTTTTACTACTTCCCGCAGCAAAATGCGTTCTGCTCGCTCCGATATTTTCCGCGGACGGCCGCTCGATGATTTTAACCTCAGTTTATTTTCATTTTTGCACGATTTAAAATGTTGTAGATTGTTTGTCTGGTCAAAGAAAACATCTGGGACAACTCTTGGACACTTTTTCCGATGCGATTATTATAATAAACCAACAGAGCCACTTCAAATGATGTTCTATTGCCAGGCATCTTGAATTAGGAATAAATTAACCACAACTGTTGTATATGACGACCAAATGCCAAATGGAATGCTATTTTGATTAATTTGCGACAGAAATGAACACGTTCGTACAAAAACATCAAAATCATATCAGTAATTTCATTCTATAGCCCGAAAAAGGAATTGTAAAAACACATTCTTGACAGACTAATTTCTGTGTAGTTTTTGTTTTTCTTGTTGTTTATTGTTATTGTTTTCAAAATGTACTATTTTTTCGATACCTGATACCGTTAGTCTTTAGTAGATACGAGGAATTTTTCAGGACAAACAAAAACAAAAAGATAGAGCTACAACTTACCACCTACGATTATGATGTGTTTGTTGCATCTTACGACAGAATGTTATAGCCCAAAAATTGTTATTATCCTTATTGTCTAATCAGCATATAAAAAGTTAAATACTGGATAAGAAAGCACTGCGCACACAGAACGACTGCGCACTCTTTTCCTAGATGCTACTTTTTTTTTCATTGTATTGAAAATATAAGAAGGAATAATATTATCCAGTAAAATTGTATCCTAAATCAAACACACATATAAACTGTTTATGCCGACATACTACTTATGGGGTATCGAGTTGCCACGCTTTGCTGGCACACCTTTAAAAATTTTCTTTTTTTTTAACAAAATCCGGCTTTTCTTTTCTTACTGTTTTTCTTTGTACATACTGTGAATTGGAATATTTTCGTAGAAGTTGTTCTTCATTGGCGGTTAGTGAAGCACACATTTTCTCATTTAGCGATTTCTGCTAATTCTTTCACAGATGGAGAAAATGGGACTGCGTAATCTTACCCGCTGCACACTCTTGCCCCAAACGACTCTGAATATATTCGTACAATCAGACAATTCCTAAACCAGCTGAGTTGCTCTGTTGAATTTCATAGTTCGCCTTCGCAGTTGCATTAATTTTTTTATTCGTTTGGAGTGTTTTTAAGGATAAAACGTATTTTTTTTTGTGGTTCAGACTTGAATTTATCATTTTGGAAATGTATTGGAGAGAACAAAATTAAAAGTAGTTGGTCAATATTATGGCCAGAGTTGTCAACCTAATGGGATAGAGAGGGATGAGAGTGGTTACGTGACAAAGCTGAAAATATCTTCTCATATAAGGCGTTAGACCGAACAATGAGCTCATACTCTTTTGCTTTTTAAATCTTTTTGAAATGTGAGCATTGAAATAACGTTTCTATTTTAAATAAAATGTCTTTCGGTTATCCTCTTTATTTTATTTTTTCTCTATGGTCCGGATATTTCGCTATTCCGGACAAAGCCAAAACTTAATGGATTGGCGCATATTCATAGATGTTTGATAAGTTCTTATTATGTTATTGCTAAGCTAATCCGGAGTTTATGTAATTCATAGAAAATTTAAGCCCATGTCTAAACGAAAAACTCGAGTCTAAAATTAATCACGACAGAGCCTATGTATAAGTTGTATTTAACTCTGTTAAACGTCAGAAATTTATGAACAAAAAAAAAATTATATTAAGAAGGCGAGGCCCTTGTGATTGATGATGGATTTGATCTCAGTTTCAGAATAATAAAAATAGTGATTGTACTACGTTTACGTAGCCAAAAAAACTAAATCGTCTTGTGTAGGCGTAGGCTCCTCAGCTGCTCTCTTAGCTTCGGAGTTCCCCTGATGTACCCAGCTATTTGCACAATGCACGTTTATTTGGATGTCTTTCTATGCTGCTTTTTTTTCGTGCAATCATCGTAACATCGTTTTTTTTATCGTCCACGACATTAATGTCATTTTCGATTGGGCTTTTCGGAGTTTGCTCTCAGATTTCAGATTTTTCGTGCTGGATGGAAAGCAAACTAGATTGATATGTTTTTCTGCAATAGTATTAGTGTGTCATTTAACATATTGTTCGTAAAAGGAAATAAATAAAAAAAAATAAAAATAATAAACACAATTTTAAATACACTTTCTTTATATTTTCTAATTTTTTTTGTTAATATATGTTGATTGATAGCACTTTGATGTGCTGCATTTTAATTTCGTATAAAATGTTTTGGGGTTAGTGCAAGTAGGTGTGAATGAAGTTTCTGAGTGAGTGTCGTGGGCAGTGTTGCCGTTTTGGTGACTTTGTCACTATATCTAGTGGAATTTTCACTCAGTTGTTAATGACAAAAAAATGTCCATGTCACTAGATTTTTGTGGCAAGCAAAAATATATTTCTTTTTTAGTATTAAGGCCCTGGCGCTGTCAAATCCCTGACATACGAGTTTAATTACCTTTGTGGCCACACACACTTTATACTTTATTTTTGTTAAGTTGTTCTTCGTTTGTCTAACTATAATAAAAATTAAAATAAAAAAGAGAAAAATTATTTTTATTTTATTTTTTCTGCTACTTTTTTTTCTGGTGACTTGTCTTCACAATTTCAGCAAATCTAGTAACTTTTGGAGGTTGGCCTAGTGACTTTTTATTTCAGCCTGCGGCAACACTGGTCGTGATGTGAACATTTCATTTGTTTAATTTACAATTTTAGTAAAATGAATTGCCAAGTGTGTGCCGAGAAAATCGAACGACATTCCACATCGAAAATATCGTGTGGGGATTGCAAGGGTTTTTTTTTGTCCATCTTGCGTCAATATCTTGGAACAAGATGTTGAATATTTTAAAACAAGCGGTGTGTCTTTTCGTTGTGGCAAATAATGTTCAGTGCTTAGACGCAGATTAATTCAAATAGCAGAACATAAAACAGCTTACAACAACAGCAACGAGCTATCAACAGCACAGCAGAATTCACAACAAAAAGGCATTAATAAGCAGCCGATAACAAACGCTGCAGATACATGTGAGGAGATAGGTGATGAATTAACACTAAGAATGGTCTACCAAAAACTCACTTGCCAAAGAATTCCTACTTTCTCTTAGCGAGATATTTATATATTTAAAAATGCACTGTCTGTGGGGGTTCCCGATGATAAAATTGATGTGTGCTATGTACGGAAGATGCAGAGAAATAATGGGGAAGCCAGTAGCAGCTCTTCAAATGAATCATCAATCATCTGTTTAAAATTCTCTGATTTCTGTCTCAAGCAAAAGAAAAAGAATATGTTGAATTCAATTGTGCTTGGGACGGGAGTAGCGGATCCAGTTCCAGTCCCAGTGGCAGTGGAGGTGACAACAATGGTGGTAGCGGCAGAAGTGGACGCAACAATGTGTAGGTTCATCTACGAAGCTCTCACTAAGTTTACGCGTGCACTGTTTATGAAGGGAAAAAAGTGGAAGAAGCGGAAGTGGTTTAGGTATTTATCGTTTAAAGATAACCAATTATTAATGAGAAATTATTAATGAGACATGGTAAACCACGATATATTACTAAGTAAATTGGAAAATGCTAGTTTTCGGGGCTTTATCTGTGAGTGGTTTAGATTTAACCTGAGAAAAAGGTCTCAAAGAGTAAAAATTGACGTTACGAGAAGCGAAGTCGAGTTCCTTAATATTGGTGTACCTCAGGGTTCTGTCTTGGGACCAATACTCTTTCTGATTTTTATCAATTCATTGTTTAGTTTACCGTTCAAAGGATTATTGACAGCATTTGCGGATGATGTAGGTTTTGTTTATGGTTCAGAAAGTGCATTTAATCTCACATCAGATATCAATTTTGATCTTAACTTATAACGAATCTGGTTTGCAGAGCATAAATTGGTAATAAGCTCAAAAACTAAAGTTGTTTTTTTTAATTTTATAACACCAAACAGTTTTGAACCCAAGGTTTACTTTTATGCAACCGACTGCAAAAAATTTAGATTAACTTATTGCACTTGTATGTAATTCAATTTTGTCAGCATGTACTTTTTGTAGTTGCCTCAGCTGTAGCGATAATTGTTTTCAGATTGAAAATGTTAGTTAGTTGGTTAGTTAAAAACTCTAGAATGAGTTTTAATATTCATACTGAAAATTTGAGAAACTATTTCCGCGGCACCCTCGGAAATTTTTATTTTCTGCGTAATACTTGCTCTATTCAACTATCACTAAAGATTTACTTTGGCATATTCAACCAACAACCATTAATCGATTGAAACATGAAAACCACATCGAAAATAAACCAAAAAATACATCTACAAATGTATTAAATGCATATGACATGAGAATAATTATGCGGTAAATTAAAAAAAAACCTACATATAGTGCATCAAAACTGGCAGAAAACTTTTTCGAACTTTTAATAAAGGTTTCTGAACAGAAATGCCAAGAAATTGCATCCGAAAACATGGGTACAATTAAAGAGTTATGCGTAAGAAACCTGTCAATAGTACAATGAACAGAAGCAAGAGATTAGAATTCACTAAACAACACCAATTTAAAGATTTCGGCTTTTGAAACACAGTAGTATTTACAGACGAATCTAAATTTAATGATCATGGGTCGGATGGCGGAGAAATGGTTTGGCGAAAAACAACTACCGGATATCTTCCACATACCAAGGCGGACAGTCAAACATGATGGTGGTTCGGTAATGGTGTGGGAGTGTTTTTCCGCAGCAAGAGTGGGATGACTGCATATATTTTAAGTAATAAATGGACTATAAGCAATATATTGAGATATCGAAGCCAAATCTGAAGGAAAGTGCTGTTCAAAAGGGGCTCTGGAACAATTTTACCCTTTACCAGGATAATGACCCCAAACATAAAGCTTATGTATTTCGAATGTGGCTTCTTTGTCACTCCCGAAAAGTATTGGAAACACCTCCACAGTCACCGGATATTAATGACATAAAGAATTTTGGGCCACAGAGTAAGAAAATTTGGTATAAGGATCAAAAATGATCTCACAGAAAGGGTATAAATTACCCTTAAAATTACAGAAAATTAGCCAAATCCATGCCCAGCCATCTTGAATAGGTCTTAGCTAACAAAGATTTTGATTCAAAGTATTAGTTTTTAGATAACATGTAAACAAATTGACTTTATATCAAAGTGTACGAATACGAAACTGACCATATTTTTCTTAATTTTATGGTTTTTATGAAAAAATTTAAATACTTTATTTGAAATATTTGAATTAATTGATGTTAATTATTTCATTTTTATGTATTCTTACTGAAATCAATAAAATTTTGAAGTATCCGTTCAATTTGTTTAAATTTTTCCTTAAATAAATATTGCCACATCAGGTGTACGAATATGAGATTGACACACTGTTTGGCAATCAAATGGCTACCTAAGTCCAACGATTTCTGTAGAAGCTGCGGAGATGAGGAAGAAAGCGAATCGATCAGACATCTACTCTGCTACTGCCCTGCCCTTCACGAACGACGCTTCCGTACCTTAGGTCATAGATTCTTGGCAGACCTAGCAGGGCTCGGAAATATAAACATATCGGATCTTCTAAGATTCACCAAGAGCACAAACTGGTTTACTCCCAAACTAAGTTGCGTTGGACTACTACGCAATGCTGCCCGGGTTCAATTCCAAGAAACACCTAAAAAAGCATTCAAAGAGTATCATTTGTCAAGATGAGCTTCTCAACTCGCCGTCCAAAGTCGGCAAACACTGCACATCCCTTTCATTCGTGCAAAAATATAACACGCACACAGAAATGGTTGCGAAAAACAGGCCCAAGCCCCAAACTGTAGCGCCACCTAAAGAAAGAAAAGATTCCCTTTTAACATGATGACAAAACGGGCACTGTTTGTAAGTACCCATGTAACACTGTGGTAAGTTACTTACGTTTCCTTCAATGAGATCGGAACAAATTTTGTATAGTCACCTTCTTATTGGAACTTCTGAATTTGTGCAAATTAAAAAAAAAAGTATTCAATTTAACAAAAAAAACATCTCAATTAGCAGAACAAAAGATGTTGCTATTGAACTGATAACCTTAGGCAGACGCCATTTTTCCCATTTACATTTGCTCACAGTAGCTTTGTAAGCTACCATGATCGTCAGAGTAGGTGCCTAGAGGCGTCAGTTTCTTTTATGATTCGAGTATTTACACTACATCAGACTTTTGAAAAACAAAATGGAAATATATTACCTATGTATTGGGAAAGTGACAATAAAATTGGCACTTCTGTGTACAGTTTTGGAAGTGTGGCAACGCCCCAAGAAGAAATACCTTACCTTTTTTATTCAGCATAAAAGTTTCATCTATCAAAAAAATATCGATTTGCTTTATCATTCTCTAACGCCGGTAACGCAATTTTATTTCGAAATCTAAACATCTAAAGTGTTGTGACAATGGAAAAATATCGGCATCACTATTGAATTCATATTGGAGCCTTGATTGTCTGTGATTAGGTACGAGGCAGTAGGAGACGGCAAATTGGGATGGTCATCTTCTGACGATGAATATTATTTATTGCTTTGTTAAATGTTAGTACCTACTCAGCGCAGATGTCAACACAGAAGATGTTTCAAAAGTATGTTCAACACCCTGAGTTACATATGTACCTACATACGTATGTACACTGTTGTGCAAAACATACCGGATTTTTTTTGAAAACTTTTCTTTTGTAAATTGTAGTGAACAGGAAGATACCACGTAATATTCTTTGATATGTCAAAAAACGTATTTCATTAGGATACAATTTAGGGAAAAAATCAAAGTTCTGCGGTAATAATTTTTAATGTTTTATCAAATAATTTAACTCAGCTCTATTTCATGCCTGTGCAAAACATACCGGATTTCCAAATGTACCGCAATTCCTTCCTCTTAAACTTGTTGATAACGATTTTGACTATCATTTGAATTGAATTTTAGACAAAATAAAAGTGAAAATGACATTAGCAACTTAGTTGGTTCAAAATTTGTTATTACCAAATTGGCCAAAAATAAATACAGTTGGTTCGTTAAAAATCAAGATGTAGCTGACTTCAAGGCAGGTCTACACAAAAAAAAGAAATTAGCCGAAAAGTACAAAATGGCATCATCGACAATATAGAATATTAGATAAATGTTTCAGAGGGGAAAACCGATTGAAACCATTTATTTTCAAGGACGACCACGAAAAACATCAGGCCGAACCGACCAGGTAGTCTAAAAGATGGTCGTAAAAGATCCTTTATTGTCTTCCAAAAGAGATCGTTAGCGAACTCAATTATTCAATTGAAGCAAGAATCGTACGGAAAGGTTTAAAAGAAGCTGCCTTGTGTCCTTTTCGACCATGTAAAAAGCCTCTATTGACTGCTAAGCATATACAGAAAACGTAACATTTTGTTGTTCTAGTTAGTCTTTCATCAATTTGCTTAAGCTAAAAAACTAAGCGCTGATAGTAAGTTTAACTTTATTCCTTTTGATAGAAATATTCATGTAAGATGAAAGAATGGGACACGTCTTCAGCAACAACAGCGGGGATGTTTTTTCTGGCTAAGGTTGTGGTCCGCTATATGAAATAAGAGGTATTTTGGATCGTTTCCAGTATAGGGATATACTGGAATCCGAAAAGCTACCATAAGCCGAAAATAAGGTGCCACTGCGTTGGGTCATTCAACAAGATAATGACCCAAAGCATCTTTCAAAGTTGCTAAAGGAGTGGTTTGCGAAGAAAAAAATGATTGTATTAGAAAGGCCCTCTCAATCGCCCGATCTGAACCCTATCGCAAAGTTGTTGCGATTTTAAAGATGGGTAGGTTCAATGACCTACGACCACGGCTATACTCTGAAAATCATTGTTTCGTTTCATCTTGTTTCGTACTTTTTAGTTGGTTTTTCCCGTAGTCGGGTTTTAGTTTTTTAAACTTAATTTTTCATTTACAACTTTTTAGTTTCAAAAAATGTGTAGTGTATGTACGGGGCGCCAGCAACTGGAGGGCGCCGCCAGAATAACTTAACCACTTAATTTGAATACCTATCTCTATCGATATAAAGAAAAACTAAATTCAGTGTTTTAACTTTTATGAACTTATCTTGTAGGAGTGAGTATGAGTATTTAGCATTTATCTACCACGACCTGTCCTTTTGTTGCTTGGCTTGTTGTATCCCTCACTTCCTTATGTAGTGTTAAGATTAGCGGCAAAAAACACTGTACTATTCTTACAGAAATCCAAATAGATAATCAAATAAAAACGGATGATACCTTCTTCACACTTCATTTTAACACACCGTACAGAACCTTGTACCCTGTTCGTGAAGAGTGGACAAAGAGTACCTCGGCATATAAACACTGCAGTCTTCACGGACGAGTCTAAAACTGCAAGCGGAACAGGGTACTGCATGAAACCAGATCGAAATGTGTCTTTAAGACAACGAGGCAACGAGTTTGCCGATGAGCAGGCTAGGAAAGGGGGGTTGCCACTACCCGAGGCGGTGGAAGTTGCTCCACTGCTATGCAGCATTAAATCTGAAGTAAAAGATGCAATCACGAGAAGCGCTGAAATGGTCTAATATTGTAGGGCATAGAGTTGCCAAGGCACTTTGGCCGGCGCTGGACCGTTAAAAGTCTAGTGAAATCCTTAGACTTAACAAGGCACAAATAAGAATACCAATATGAATTCTATACGGGCATTGCCTTCTAGGCAAACATGCCAAAGGTGAAAGAAAGACGCAATAAGCGACAGCCAAGAAATAGCGACTCGTATTACACGTATATGAATAATTTACAGTTTCTCCGTCATCTAAAATTAACTTTGTCAACTTTACCGTAATGCTTAACAAATGTTGCTCTTAATTGGAAACATATAGACAGACAGGCTTCGAACAAGCCATCGTAACAACATCTGCATTAGCATCGGAACTTGGTAGCAGCCATTTTTAACCACTAGCGCAATTAAAACGCAATAAACATAGACCGGGTGAAGAGGCTGTTGATGAGATTATAACTGATCCAAAAAAAAGTTTGAAATTGAGTTTTTAATACTCTTTTTGACACCGTACATATCTCTATGAAGAACAGATTTCAACAGACGCAAGATTTTTCTGTCACGTGGAATTTTATGTTCATAAAAAAAAATTATAAAGAAGAACTCATGCGACTCTATTCTGCACTGCAATAAAAGTAAACGCTCAACTTTAAATCTGATATTGATAGAGATTTATTGTGCGTTGAAATTTTAGGTCTGCAACACTACATTCAGGCAACGCCTAACGAGACATTCAACTTTATCAAAAGGCACAATCTTCAATAGTTATATCCCAACACTTGGATATCGCTGCGTATTCTGTTCACAATGCCAGTTGCAAGTGGCAAACGCAGTTTTGCTAATCTAAGCCTGATAAAAACGTACTTGCGGTCTACAATGTCCCAAAAAAGATTGAATATCATAGTTTGGCCTTACTGTCCCTTGAAAATCAAGTTGTAGAAAACTAAATAGATTTTGCCAGTCTTATCAAAAAATTTGCTGACAAAAAAGCTAGAAAAATAAGATTTTAGTTGTTTTTCATTAAATGTTTCGTGACTAACTGACACACAATAAAGGTAGGTACGTACATTGTTTAAATAACGAATGGGTTTTTTTTATAGCAGTGAAATTTATATAAAAGGGCGCCAAATGCATGACTCGCACGGGGCGCCTACATGGTTAAGGCCGGCCCTGCATATAAGTAAGCAATGTCGTGTTTTACTTGTCAAACCCTTTCATTTAATACCCATATTAGAGATGTAGTAAAGATAGCGGAAATCCACCATCTTGGGGCGTCCGCCATATTGAATTTAGAATTACGTCATATCGTATTGTATTCTACTTACCAAGCCCTTTCATTTGATACCACTATCAATGCGGTTATAAAGACTAGTCGGGTAAAAAGAAAACAAAAGGAGAAGAAAAGAAGAGGTAGTCCGCCATTTTGCTTTGTGTGCCCGCCATATTGAATTTTTCTGTGCCGTCACATAGCCTAGAACACTCTCCGGATAAAGACGAATCCAACGACAACTCATTTGTTGAAATCGGTTCCATAGCTTAGGCTGTACGAGGTGACATCCTTATACATATATGTACATACAAAAAAAAAACCCAGCCTGTTAAAATCATAACCATTCCTGTGCGTAGTCGGGTAAAAACTGAAATATTTGCAATCAAATCAAAAACATTTGTGCCAAATAAAAGTACCTATACCTAAAAACCGAGACTAATTGAATCAAATTGTACACATTTAAGTACCTACATATAGATTATTATTTATTATTTGTTAAAGCCTTACTTTATTTTAGAACATTACTTTTGCTTTGGTAGGTTTTTCTCTGGTTTGGTAGGTTTTATTAGAAAGTTTGGTAGGAATTTTTTTTTGTGAGTGGCTCATATCTTACCGATAACTTGACGAAAGTCCCAAATTGAATCAACAATTCATAAGGAGAATGTTATAAAATGTTTTATGTCCGGTTTCACAGTGGGAGCTCAAGTCGCGGCTTAGTTAAGGAAAACACAGAGCTTACGTTTTTGCTTAAGTTTTTCGGGTTTCACAGTCATTTTAAAATTGTGGCTCAGCTAATTCTTAGATTGAGTGTCATTGTAAACCATTTATGAAAAATAGTGATTATGAATGAAAACAAAATGTCAAACGAAATTTGATATTCGTTTCCTTGTCAAGTGCTTTTTAGAAAAAACTACGAAACAGCAGTATGCTGACGAAAACAAAAAAAAACACACCCCTTCCTTTCTTCGATGTGCATCCTCCTGATGAAACAGATACACAACTGAAGTCGCCAGCGCAGCGAGCAGCGATATCAGGAGAATCATCCCCCTCCACTTGCATAAAATGAGAGTCGCAATCTCGCAATGCCCGCCGCATTACCAGATAAACGAAAAACGAAAAACGAAAAAACATTTCGTTGTTTAAATAGGTTTTCTGTACTGTATTTTGAGGTTAATATTATTTTGGTACACTTACGGCAACAATTTACTCTCTGGATTCACACTTAAGCCGCGGAAATCGGTGGCTTAAGTTAAAGGACTATTTAAGTGGATTTTATCGTTAAGCCTGCACTGTAGAAACGCAATTCGTGTTGATCTTGAGATTTTCGCTGGATCGACACTTAAACTCGCACAGTAAAAACGGGCACAAGATGAGTTAAACCGTAACTTAAGCTCCAATTGAGGCTTAAGCTCTCCCTGTGAAACCGGGCATTAGAATTCATTTAAAATTTCACTTCGATTTGAAAACTATTATTAGCATCGCTGTTTTTTTGTTCTCTCTTTTCCATTGACCATGTACTGTTCACACGTATGTATGTACCAGCACTCAAGTGGGTTGTTGATATACAGAACTTGTTGCTGTTGTTGTAAACTACCCCACGTATTTTTTCTCGCGTTGCGCTTGTGAAATTGCACAAAAAATTCTGCAACGTTGGCAAATTTATCGATTTGCATACTTTTATGCTGCCATAAGCGACCGCTTCTGACAAGTTGACCTTGGGCAATTAATGCATTTGTCAAAAGAACATTTTTTCCCAGTTAAGAAACTGAGTGGTTAGCAGAAAAATACGCTTAATGCATGACAATGAAGCATACATTGACACACTGCCAGATATCAAATGAAACAAAATTGTAAAAAAATAAAATAAATATCCATAGGTATCACTAGCAATCAATTAAAACATTTTGTGTCTACAGACTTTTGCGCCATTTGCAGTGAATTAATTTCCCAAAAAGGGAAAAGAATGTCACATTTGACAGCTTAATGGAATTTTTCAGATCTCAACAGAGGTGTGAGCCTGTATTGTGTGCTAGCTGAAGAGAACATGCCCCAAGACCCGCGTAAAGATTCAAGCCAATGGCAAAAGTTTGTGGTGAAATTGAAAAAATTTTTAGTTGACCCGAAAGACCACATATTTAAGAGTTTATAAATTGATCTGCACTTGATCTTAGTGCAATGAGTAGTAGGTATTTAGAAGAAGAGGCGTTAAAGACTTTGAACGGACTTGAGGAGAAATTACAACAAGCTAAAGGGCCAGAAGCAAAAATGGGATGAAACAATTGTACGCGGTTTTTTCAGCAAATTAACGAAATGGCGGCGCTGCAAACTCTAAATTGGACTCAAATATTAAAGTCAATGATGTGACATCTCTTATCTTGGCTCCACTAGGCTCTGCCCATGTTGAAAGGTCCTTTATTTCCTTCAAGGCTTTCCTGAGAGATAATAGCAGGCGATTGTTACATTTATTATTAAATGCCTTTTTTTTTTGCCTTTTTCTGCGGTATTATTTTGCCTTTTTTGGCTTTTTTTGGTCAACAAAATCCGAACCCTGGTTATAAGACTTCCACAATGTAAATTGCTAAAATAAATTGAATGTCAGCAAAGAAGGTAGAGAAATAATTCCGTTAAATGAAGAAAAATTGATGAATTAGCTAGCAGATTACATTTGAATGATCGTACAGCGAAGAAACCGCCAAATGACATGGTGCTGTGGTGAACAGATTCATCGTAGATTGTCCCTGGTACTTTGAATCAAAATCGATCAGTTACGGAAGCGATGGAG
Organism: Brachyopa scutellaris; assembly: GCA_949775065.1. Taxonomy (NCBI): domain Eukaryota; kingdom Metazoa; phylum Arthropoda; class Insecta; order Diptera; family Syrphidae; genus Brachyopa; species Brachyopa scutellaris. The sequence goes on from OX459112.1 coordinate 125,295,074, forward strand.
TCTGAAATTGATGGTTGAATAAATGTGGCAAGTGGAGATTAGAAATGAATGTATGGATGAATGAATGGCATTGCCATGAATAACATAAGATGCCTATCCCTAACAGCAGAAAATCTTCCTAACCGGTTATCTGCTTCTTTCAAATTACTTGCACCTCTTTCAACTTTTAGTAAATCCAAACTTTTGGCCAAATAGTATGCTTTTCAAGTAGTTCAAGAACCGGGCTAGCCCAAGAATCTCCTCGTCAAAACACTTAAAGAATTAGCCATCTTATACCAAAACGTAAGAGGGCTAAGGACTAAATGCACACCATTTCTCGTAAGCATGTACAGCTGCTCTTCTGATGTAATAGCTCTAACTGAAACCGGATTAGATGAAAGCTTAAACAATGCTGTCATTTTTCCAAAATACTTTACAGTAAACCGCCGCGATCGTTTAGCCGAAAACAGCCGTCATCAGCGCTTTGGCGGTGTGCTTATAGCTATCAACAAAAAACTTAAATCGGCAGATCTCGACCTCAGCGATTACTCCGACATTGAAAATTGAAATCTGCGGAATTCCACCTAATTCGCAACTATCCGTCGTACATTGAGGCTATTCGCTTCATTGATGGCCTTTTATCTACCACAGATAAACTATACATCTTTGGTGACTTCAACCAACCGAAAATTGACTGGATCCCGAGATACCGATTGCACATTTCTCAATCCTGTTAACATTTCTTTCATAACAGCTGCTGAAGTTGTCGACGCATTTCAATCATTGGGTCTACTCCAGTTGAATCACGCGAAAAATCATCAGAATCGTACTCTGGACCTCATCTTCTCTAATAATAACGACGAAAGTCTTGTCTCTAGGAGTTACACACCTCTCGTTCAGGAAGATTTATATTATCCTACCTTATATTTATATGTTTTGTAGTCTTGATGATAAGGAGCTAAACCTTTGTAATTCTTATAGTTTTGATTATAAAAATGCTAACTATAATGATATTTGTCTTGAGCTAAACAATTACGACTGGGATCCGTTCCTCTCTTTGGGATTAATTGACCTTTGCTCAGAATTTCACCGTGTTATTAATTATATAATCTTTAAGTATGTCCCAGTAATCCGTGTAAATAATCTGTTAAAGTCCTCTTGTCCTTGGCATAATGATATTACCCGTAACTTAAAAAATCAAAAAAAAAGAGACTATAGGACATGGCGCTGCAGTCTATCTTATGAGGACTATCTTGCATACCTGGCTTATATTAATGATGTACAACGTAATCTCAAAACCAGACCGGATTGTTTTTGGAAGTTCATTAACTCTAAAAACAGAACCGACGGATATCCAGCTTCTTTATCTTTCAACGGTCAGACAATGTTATCTGTAATAATTTTGCATCGTTTTTTCAGTCTGTCTATTTAAATTAAGATTGATAATCAGTTCTTTTCCTATCTTCCGACCAGGAACAACTCTTTTTTTCAGAATATAGTAGTATCTGAAGATAGTACTCTGAAGGAACCAGATGGTTTACCTTCATTTTTTCTCAAAAAATGCGCCTTTGCATAAAATTATATGCCATTTGTTTAATTTGTCATTAAAATCGGGTATATTTCCTTCTGTTTGGAAGAGTTCATTTATAGTGCCTATTTTTAGATCCGGTAGGAGATCTAAAATTGAAAATAACAGAGGAATTTGTAAACACTCATCTATTCCCAAAATATTTGACTAGCTTGTTACTGAACAGTTAAATTTTTTCTGTAAATCTCTTATCAAGAAGCGATCGACAGTAACAAATCTTGTTCAGTTGACTAACTTCATAATTTCTGAGATCAGTAAAGGTAACCAGGTTGATGCTATCTACACTGACTTCAGTAAAGCATTCGACCGGGTAGACCATAAAATTCTACTGTACAAACTTGAAAAGTTAGGATTCCCAACCCCTTTCTTACTGTGGCTTTCGTCTTATCTTTGTAATAGAATTCAATATGTACATTTTCGAGCCCGAATTCCTAAAAAAATCAAGGTTACCTCTGGTGTTCCCCAAGGGAGCCATATAGGCCCACTCCTTTTCATCTTATTTGTTAATGATATATTTAAGTAAGTGTAACACTTTAATGTTTGCTGATGATTTTAAGATATATGTGTCAGGCAATGAAACAAGTTGTTTCCAACGCTTAAATACGTGTCTTCAAAAATGAATGTTGGCAAATGTTCTGTTATAAGTTTTTCGCGCCTCAAACAGCCTCGCATACATATGCACACTTACTTTATAGATGACAAAGTTGTTCCGCGTGTCACTGCAATTAAAGACTTGGTCGTCATTCTGGACACGAAATTATCGTTTGTAAACCACGTGGAATACATATCAAACAAAGCAAATCGAACCTGGGGAATGCTAAGGCGCTACGCCTGTGAGTTCTCTGACCCTTACGTCATAAAAACTCTTTTTTTAACATTTGTAAGATCAATCCTTGAATATGCTTCTATTGTTCGGTTTCCCTATTATCAAATTCATATAAACAGAATTGAATCTATCCAAAAAAGGTTTCTTCGTTTTGCACTTAGAGGTCTCCCATGGTCTGACCATCGTATCTTAGCATCATACCAATCAAGGTTAAATTTGATCAGTATGCAATCGTTACAAGTAAGGAGAACTGTAAGCAAAGTTGTGTTTGTACATAGACTATTCACTGGAGAGATTGACTCCCAAGAAATACTAAGCCTCCTAAACATACATATCCCATCTTTCTCTCTTCGAAACTTGAGATTTTTCAGTATTGCCCATTCACGTACTAATTATGATAGCTCCTCATCAATCAATGGGCCTATGTCAATTTATAATACATATTTTTATCTAATCGATTTTAATATGTTAATTTCGTATATAAAAAGAAAGTTGCTTAATTGTGTCCATTCGTAATTGTTTTGCTCTATTTATTCCTCGTCTTAATTTATGTAATTTTTTGACACTTACACTTTTTTTTTTTTTTGTTATTTTAAATTTTTATATTTTATGTCTAAGAAAGCCATTTGTTGTTCTTTGTTGACAAGCAAGCAAATAAATAAATATCTGAATGTGGATGTCCCTAGGGGATGCAGAAATCGATGACTGATTGTTTCGTTCAATGCCCATCAAAATTAGAATTTTATTTAAGGTGTATATGTGTTCGACTGGGTGATTTATGCTGTTTCATGGTGTACCTAGTATTCAAATCAAATGAATTCCGACTTAAGCTACGAACAGACGATATGCAAAAGTCACATAAATATGTGAAATAAATTGTAATAATCTTTATTTTCATTAAAACTAGTTAGGCTATGTTTTTTTTATTTAAATGTTGTTTGTTCTTAAGAAAATGTATTTTTTTTATTTTGCATACCTATTTTATTGAAGTTGACTTACATATTAACTCCTAACTTTAAAGCAGTTAAACGAATTGGAAACAAAAAATGTTTGCATAAAGTCAATACATATATGTATATACGCAAATGTTAAGACCTTAATCCTTTCTTAACTCTACGTACATGCTGAGAAATAAATAAATACCTAACTATTTTAAAAACATAAAACAATTCATAAAATCATTGTCAACAGCCATGCAGCAGTGGATGACGTCATAGTGTGTGAGTGTGTATGTGGCATATTTGAATTTCTGCGTATTTACTGAAATAGCATTCTATTGATGCTTCGTGCCCGCCCTGCTACGATAAAACAAAGTAAAACTGAGCAAGCCAGATCTCAAAAATTTGAAAATTTGGTTTGGACTGTGTAGGTACTTTTTTTTATTTTTATTTTACATTTTGCTTTGGTGGGGTTGTGTTGTGACAGTTATTGTGAAGATAATTATTATAGGTAGTTGTGTAAGCAAAAAATCAACAGGCTACCTAGCGGTACTCCAAGAGAAGGGTACGTGTCACCATAAAATACGTAGATCACGCCCAGGCCTTCCAGAATTATAATCGAAATATGTCTGTTTGGTAACTTTTTTCTGGAGAAATTGGTCAAACCTGTCAAATAGTAAATAATTTAAAAAGTGGGGGAAAATCCTCACAAATAAATAGTCGAAAAATTGCACGAAGCACATTTGGTCAAACCTGTCAATTTGTTTTTGTTTTCCGCTAACAATGAAGATTATGACATTTCGCAAACTGTCAGATGGCTGATTTGACAGAGTTGACCAACACTCACTATAAGAAAAAGATGTATGTGATTCGTAGTGATTTTTTTTGGGTTAACATTCATGCAATTTTATAAAATTTTACGTAATATTTATTGCGAAAAATCACAAGTTATCAAACAGACCTCTTATTTCCGCGCTTTAAACCAACTCGCCGTTCGGAGTCGGCAAAAAACTGTAGGTCCCTTCCATTTTGTGGATAAAATAACACGCACACACAAATGGTTGCGAGATGCTAGGTTTGGTTCTCTGTAGGACTGCTGACGCCGTATATTTTATGTAAGACCGATCAGAATGCCCACTTTAGATACGAAGCTTAATAAACTAAACGAAACTAAAGGCTCCACCTGATCTTCGACAGTGGGACAAATTAAGCCATGTAGTGGATGTCCCATTCAACTATACAACCCTATTATGGTTAGCGAATCGAACGTTCGATATGAAGCGAACTCTTTTGCGAATCACCCGTATCGTGGTATTATGGTGTCATTGTCATTCGCCTGTAAAACAACTGCTGGAACAACAAAAACAAATTAAATGACAGTGGCGAACATAATATCACGATACGTGATATTATTGATTCGCAAAAGAGTTCGCTTCATATCGAACCTTCGATTCGCTAACCATAATAGGGGTAGTAATTATTATCCGTCATGCGAATGCCATGATTATATTAAATTGATGACAAAGAAAACACAATGTAATTAAACAAAACAAATTCACTCTGACTCATAAAAAACATAAATAAATTCCCCTTTTCACATCTTCATCTGTTCCGGCATTATCAATTCATAAAAAATATTCATCATCATCATCCCTTATCAGCAGACATATTTAAGCTGTTTGGTAATGCCCATGGTTTAATCGCAACTAATTTAAGGGCGTTGGTGCATTTTAATCATGCATACATACATACATATTCATATCTTCATCTTCGTCCAGCGCATAACAGGCCGTCTCCACGAGCTAAAATTTATAGCAAGATAATTAGCACGCTATGAAAATAGCTAATGGAGATGGCAAATAGCAAGATAATTGAGATAGCCAGCTATCCATAGCAGGATATCTTGTTAATTTTTGATATTTGAGTGAAATTGATAGCGTTCGTTGCGTTTGAATAAAAAAAAATAATTATGGCCGACTGGAAGATGTCACAAGAAGAGATAATTAAATTAATAAACAATTTTCGGCAGTTTCCATGTTTGTGGAATTATTGAAGTGCTGAGTACAAGCGGTTGGATTTAAAAAAAAAATTAAATATCAAGCTATAATTTGCCCACACACAAATTTGACAGTTCTCTTTTTTATAGCTTTCTATGAAATCCTGCTATTTGCAATAGCACGTGGAGACGCGGCGTAAGGCAACAAAACACACCCTTTCACTGGTCCCTCTATCGACAAGAGACAAGACATCGAACAGGCCAGCACCAGTCTGTTCGCAACTCTGTACACACACACAAATGTACGATGCACCACAGCAACAACACAATAGAACCAACACCAGCATTAAATAAATTACGTACCCACAAAAGTAAAGTGGAAGAGTGAAAACCGATAAAAATGCGGACCTGGGGAATCGGAGGAAAAATGGGAAAACAAAACCAAAACTGTTGCAATGCAGCAGTGCCATGCCACACTGCTATTCTTTCTATTCCATTTCTCGGGGTTTTGTGTTTTTTTTTTTATCAACATCAAATTTTTTGTTAGCGTAAGAGGAATAAACCAACTATGTACATCTTTGTGAGGGGAAACAGATTCAAAAATGAGTCGAAAATAAGAGTCATTCTGCTTCTATGAAAGTGCAATGTTCCGGCGAATGAGTGACAATGAGAAAATGAAAACAAAAACAAGTAAAGACCAAGAAAAAAACCGAATTCATATAACAAGTACCTATCACAATCACACACGGAATGAAAGATATGATGAGAGAGGATAGAGGATGAGGATGAAATAAACAAAAAAAAAACACATAATGAGCGAGAATAAGAAGATATGTATCACAAAAATGAAATTAGAAAATACATTATATGTAGTAGTTTTGAGATTGAAAAGCAAAATATTCTTCGGGAACTTACCGTTCTGTAGATGCGTTTTCCATGTAAGGCGCAAAATGGTAATCCTTGCCTTTTTGTTGCGGCTATTGCGCTGTTTTTTTCGTAGTCTGCTTATATAATCCAATTTTGTTAATCAGCTTTTAGACTATAAGGAGAAAAAAAAAAGAAAATTCACACTTTAATCGCTTGAAGGACACACACTTGTATTGTCATTTTAATTTGCTTTGTAAAGCCAAGTGCTTATCAGCGATGCTACAACGTTCTTTTGTGTATCACGGTTAATACATATGTATGTACATACATACATATGTACATATATATGTACGCATACGCGGGCATTTTTATTCATTTTGAAGCTTCTTTTAGCAAACCGCTCGAGATAAGCGATACAGATACAGTCTTGTGCAAATTAATCTGAACATATTATATTTTTCTTAATTGGAATGGCAAACAAGGTACAGTAATATGCGGATATAAGAAACTCTAAAAATCCAATGAATCTTTTTCTAATATCCGTTTTTTATCTTATATGAGAAAACCGGATATAAGAAAAAAAGTTTCCTATTAAAAACAACGGATATACGAAAAAAAATGTCAACCGATCCGAAAATAATAGAAAAATAAAAGCTTACTAATTTTAACATACATAAATTATTTATAAAAAAAACACAAATAGGCATCCCAAATGGGCTTGGAAGTCCAGGATATCCAACTGTACGGCGAACTCTTCGGATTTCTCGAGAAGAATGGGGTCAGTTATTTTCGCGTCATGTGCAACCATTTTCCCATAGTTTTGCCGACATATTAGCGCGGCTCAGCCACTGACATCTACGTTGCAAAGGAAGTTCACCATCCCCTAGGACTTGCGAAGAGTAAAATCCTCTAACACATTTTCTTAAAAGCCAATTCTAAATGGTAAACTGCAAACAACTGTTTCATTTCAAAGAAGACTTGGCCCGTTTACAGCAAAAATAAAACCATTTAGATCCCAATCAACAATCGGAGCCCATACTCGTAAGTTAAGTATCCCATTCAGCTCGCGTCCGCGGAGGCAAGCCTTTTTCACTTTTTCTCTGAATGTCCGCACTAGCCAGAGCCATACACGTTACACTCGACCAAAACTTCCTCAAAGACGCTAAGAAATTTCCAACATAGATCTCTGTAACCTCATAAGGTGCCACAACTCCACAAGATGGATATGAGCAGTACATCCCCAAAACTATCCTATTTTTTATTTAAATTCTTGCACGAAAATTTGTAGATGTGTACAGTATTGTGCAAAATATAAGCAACCGCTTGGCCTTAGTACTTCAAGTCACTTTGAGTATTGCTCCGATTTGCGGCATTTTTCCTGCATACTATAGTAACCCAGTGAGAGCTTGAAAGAGGGACAGATCTATGAAAGCTGTTGCAATCAGAATGAGAGGCAAACGTCCTATCTTCCCTGTACTGACAATTTTTGTGGAACAGAGTATAGATATACATACATATGTACTCTGGTGTCTGGTTGTATCCGTTCCGTACAGTGATGTCAGATCGTGGGATTTATCCCATATTGTGGGCTTTTAAACTCCTAAAAGGGATGGTTGGATGTTGTAGAAATAGGGTAGGCACTGATTGGCTTTAATTTGGCTAAGCCCAGTGTTGTAACTGTTACTACACATCAATTGTGCTTATTTTACCTCCAAGTGGTAACCATCGGGTACTGGTCGCTGCCCATCCGGGCACGACTTGCTAAACTTATAAGCGCGAGTGTTGAGCAAGGGAAAATAGCAGCACTATAATTCACGTCAGCGGATGAATTCCATCAATGGAACCAACGGTGACGCTAAAATTTCCAGAACGGAAACAAAACCTTATCTGAGCTACTCCGACATATTCGGAGCTCAGGTCGATAAGGATTTCCAAGTACTAGTCAGGGTCTTGGAAGAGTTGGTGGCGGATAAGCCCCTAGTGGGCCAACGGCAGCGCTCACACCCCCGTAGTGGGTTACTGACACCGGTGTACCCGGCCCCTTGTCCTAGGGGTATACAAGGATCTGGCCCTCCAGGTTGGGGGTTGTGCGTGAGGTTAACTACCTAACCACGTAAAAAAAAAATTAGTTCCGAAACAACCAAAAGCCTCGGAAAAGGACGGATCTACTGTTGACAACCACGCTAAACGAAATAAGGACAACGACGTTCGGATATGTACCTGGAATGTTCGTTCAATGAACGGCGACGGTGCATCCGAACAACTGGCAGAGGCCCTAAACTGCTACAAAGCAGATGTAACCGCCATCCAGGAAGTGCGATGGAATGGGCCAGGCAGAAAAGGGATGGAAAACTGTGATATCTACTACGGTGACTGCTATACAGAAAATAAACAGCGCTTATTCAGATGCGGATTTGTCATACGCGGCAGACTTAGGAAAGAAGTCTTGAGCTTTCGGCACGTGAGCGAGCGTCTTATGACAATCCGTGTCAAGGCAAAATTCGCCAACATAAGCCTTATATGTGCTCACGCCCCCACAGAAGAAAAAGACGACGCTACCAAAGATAGTTTCTACGAGCTCCTCGACCAAACATACGAGCAATGCCCTAGACATGACGTTAAAATCGTACTGGGCGACTTTAACGCCAAGATAGGAAGAGAGGACATCTTTGGTAGGACGGTTGGAAGGCACAGCCTACACGACACCACGTCCGAAAACGGACTAAGGCTGATTGACTTTGCTGCGGGGCGAAGTGTCAGTATAGCAAGCACACAGTTTCCACATCTCAATATCCATAAGGGGACATGGAGGTCTCCGGATCGAATAACCGTCAACCAAATCGACCACATTGCGATCGACACCAGACATGCCTCCAGTATTATGGATGTCCGAACCTTCCGGGCGGCTAACATTGGCTCGGACCACTACCTTGTTGTAGCCAAGGTACGAATGCGGATATCCACAGCGCCACAACAACGAAATACGGTGAGAAAGTACAATGTCGAAAAGCTACAATCGCAAGACACCGCCAGAGCCTACAGAGAACGCATATCCCAATCTCTTGCTACGAGTGCCATCATAAGTGCCGCGAATGATGTGCTGGGTTTCACACGACCACCACCACGAAACCCCTGGTTTGATGAAGAGTGCAGACTAGCTAACGCGGAAAAACAACAAGCGTATAAAGCGGCGCTGCAAAGAAGGACTAGATCTGCTCGCATGCTCTACGAGCAAAAGAGACGGGAAGAACGTCGGCTTCTTAGAAGGAAAAAGAAAGAGCACGAGAAGCGTGCGCTCGAGGATATTGAGAGATGCTACTCCAGGAACAATGTACGGAAGTTTTACCAGAGGGTAAAAAGAATGTGCCAGCAAAACAAATCCCGTACAGAAACCTGTAGAGACGCGGATGGAAACATCGTAGTAGAAACACAGTCGGTGCTGAGAATTTGGAAAGACTACTTCTGCAGACTGTACAATGGCGATGACGACCAAAATTTCGCTGTCAGGCAGAATGAACCATTCAACTTAGATGATGATAGCCAAAACTCCCATCCACCTGATCAAAACGAAGTGCGGATAGCAATATCCAAGCTTAAGTCCAACAAGGCTGCTGGACCTGACGGTTTACCCGCAGAGCTATTTAAAGCAGCTGGAGATGACTTGGTAGTGAGCATACACCAACTCATCTCTAAGATTTGATCAGATGAAAGTATGCCAGATGAATGGAATCTCAGCATCGTTTGCCCGGTTCATAAGAAAGGAAACCCTCTCAACTGCTCCAATTACAGAGGCATCAGTCTCCTGAACATCGCCTACAAGATCCTATCTGCCATATTGTGTGAACGCTTGAAGCCTTTCGTCAACAACCTGATTGGCCCCTATCAGTGCGGTTTCAGGCCAGGAAAGTCCACCATAGACCAAATTTTCACACTCAGGCAGATCCTGGAAAAAACCCAAGAAGTCCAAATCAATACCCACCACCTATTCATCGATTTCAAGGCCGCCTATGACAGCATATGGAGGGATGAACTGTATAGAGCCATGTCTAGTTTTGATATCCCTGCCAAACTCATCCGTCTGTGCAGGATGACGATGGAGAAAGCTCGCTGCTCCATCAAGGTCGGTAATGACCTCACCGAGACCTTCGATGTCAAAAAAGGATTCAGACAAGGTGATGCGCTGTCATGCGACTTCTTCAACATCATACTTGAAAGAATTGTTCGAAACTCACAAGCCAACACACAAGGAACGATCTTTCAAAAGTCCGTTCAACTACTTGCATACGCCGACGATATTGACATCATTGGTAGAACACAGCGAGCTGTCACCGGTGCGTTCGCGAGTATAGAAATGGAAGCGGCCAAAATAGGTTTAGCGGTAAACGAGGGCAAAACTAAGTATATGCTGTCAACAAAAAGGGACAACCAACATCGACGAATTGGACAGAACGTCACAATAGACAGCTACAACTTTGAGGTAGTAAAGGACTTTGTCTACCTCGGCTCTGCCATAACATCAAAAAATGACATCTCGTCGGAAATCAAACGAAGGATTACTCTTACCAACCGCTGTTTCTTTGGGCTAAGAAGGCAATTGAGCAGTAAAGTCCTTTCCCGATCGACTAAGACCCTTTTCATCCCAGTCTTGCTATATGGAGCTGAAGCATGGACTTTATCGAAAGCGGATGAAGATCTCCTTGGTCGCTTTGAGGGAAAAATCCTTCGTAGGATATTCGGTCCCGTTTGCGTTGACGGGTTTTGAAGGAGAAGATTCAACGACGAACTGTACGAGCTATACAGCGACATCAGCCTGGTCAAAAAACTGCACATTGGGCGTTTAAGATGGCTAGGACATGTAGAGCGCATGGACATCAGCGCTCCGGCTCGGAGAATATTCAACTCTAACCCGGAGGGTCAGCGCAGCAGAGGACGACCTCGCCTAAGGTGGCGCGACCAAGTAGAACAAGACCTCAACCAACTTGGAGTGCGCAACTGGAAGCGGTTAGCTAAGGACCGGGCTAACTGGAAGAGGTTGTTGGTTGAGGCCTTGGTCCACCCCGGACTGTAGCGCCACCTAAGTAAGTAAGTAAGTAAGTAAAAGGGATGAAGGGATTTCGAACGAAATCGTGGGTTTTTTGTCCGAATATAAAAATTCAATAAAACATAAAAGTGCACAATTTACCGACAATACAAAAAAAAAGCTTAATCAATAGGTCTGTTTGGTATCTTTTCTGTGTAAGGCTTAACATCGCTGTCAAATAATAAATAATTTGAAAAGTGGGGGAAATCCTCACAGCAGTGAAAAATTCGTAAGCAAAGTAACCAAACACGTTGTGCGTAAAACCTGTAAATTTGTTTTCGTTTTCCACTGACAATGAAGATTATGACATTTCACAATTGTCAGGTGGCTGGTTTGACAGAGTTGTTCAAGCTTACTCAAAGAAAAAGACAGTGTAAGATTGTGTACGCTCTCTTATACGAATGTGTAAGACCTAATTATTATGTTAACAAACATGATTATGAACGCCAATCTTTTTAAACGCACTCGTTTAAATTTTGACATTTGACTAATGAACGCAGTCGGAATTCGATTCTCGAATATCGATTGTCATACATACTAACAAATTGTAAGAAGTTGTAAGAAGTAGGTAGCATAAATCTGTGAAATTAAAGTAATAATCCCAATAACAGTTCGATCCAAAATGTGGAAAATTGGAATGATTTATTTAATTCAGAAACTGCAAGTAACCGATCTTAAAATGTTGTTATAACTATTTTTTTTGTTATTTTTGTTTCAATACTTAAAAATCCGTAATGAATTAGGTTTGTTTAAGAGACAACTGACTTATTTAATAAAACTTAATTTTAGACCAAAAATTGAACTGTTTTCTTGAAATGGATTTTTGGGATAATCGAATGGGATATTATAGGATTTTCGTATACAAATTTGGGATATCGGATCAAAGCAATCTGACATCACTTTCCGTGTGACATATGAAATCCATTTGGGGAGAGAATTCACCACGTTCATCTCTAGATGTCAATATGTGAGCATTTGTGTATGTATTTGTAGGTAAGATTCACACTTCTGTAGTGTATATAGTGTATAATAAAAGTTTGTTAACGTTTCCTTTATACACATTATAAATGCTACATATGTATGTCCCAAATTTCAAGTCTCTAGGTCTGCTGGAAGTACCATATATGTATGTAGGTTTTGATGATCGATACGAAAATTATGATTTTCGGAGCTCAATATTTCTTAAAGTATAATAGATAGACTTTTTTTTTTTATTATTATTATTATTTTATTTATTTATTTAACAAAAACGTAATATAATGTTTGGTTTCCCGCAAAGTCTTCAGACTTATCTGCAGGAGATTGATTTAAAAAAATGATTTTAAATTTAAAGTGAGCTTAATTTTATCTATTACAAAACAAAAAAAAAATGTTTTAATAATTAATTATTTATTTAAATCGCTTAAGTTTATTAAATAGGTACTAACATAAAAAGTGTTTTTTTAATTTAATTTTTCTCTCATTTATACTACTAATACTTTTTAGATTTGATGGAATACTATTCATTATTTTTGAACTGCATATTATGCTAGTTGTCTTTTACCATATACCGTAATGGACACAAAAAAGTTACCACACCGAAATTGGCCAAAATCATTAAGTAGCAACGCTAATTATATTTTTTTATGACCCACATCCGCAAAAAATTTTCAGGGAATAGTAGGTAGCGGTTAAAAAACTATCACATTTTCATGTTTTTTTCTCATCAATTAAAAATCAGTTCATTTAAGTTCTCTAGGTGAAGGATTTCGTGGCAACCATCGGTCTGAAAACATTAGATTTGCCTGGATTTGAACCCGATTGAGAATTGCTGGGCTCTTTCAAAGGCTAAAATAGTGTCCAGGAACCCAAAGAGAAAAGAAGAATTTAAAACCGTAATTCAAGAAGCCTGGAAAAATTACATAACAAGAGAATACTGTCAAAATCTAGTGACTTCTATGCCACGGAGAATTCAAGCTGTAATCAAAGCCCGCGGTGGTCACACAAAGTACTAATCAACTTGTTATCCTCCAATTATGTACTTCTGATTAATTGTTTTTAATAAAAGTAAATAGTTTAGTCGGATTTCAATCAAATTGGTTTAAAATGTTTCTATGTTGAGTTCACTTTTTGTATTACAGTAACACATTATTGTATTGCACTAAAAATACGATACTAAAAACTTCCACAACAAGAAATTTCTATGACAAGATTAATCATCAACAAGTGCTGAAAGCATTTACTGATAGTTTTACTCTCTAAAAATTGTAAATCATAGCTGTAGCGATAGGTTCTTAAAAAATCGGAGGTGGTAACTTTTATTTGTCCATTACGGTATGTTGTTGAAGGCTGGTGTTTCTAATTGGTTTTGGGCCCTCCTTCTTCGAGTGAAATTGGCATCTGAAATCTCATGTCATCATAATATTCCAGAGCCGTAGTTAGCTTGAAGATTTGCTCCACTCTTAACACTTGGAATTCAGGATCAATGTTTCGCCTTTTTCGAGATATTATGCGTAGTATAGTATATTGAGGTCGGTTTAGTTTATCTAAATACACCTTTACTGCGTTTCCCCAAGCAAGAACACCATACCTAAGTCTAGATTCTACAACTGCGTAATACACTTGTTTCATTACCTCAAACGTAGAACATCTGCTCAAGTACACCATCCCAAAAATTGCCTTCTTTAAAACGGATCTTATTTTTAAAATTTGCTTGTCCCATCTAAAGTATCTGTCAATTATCACTCCGAGGTATTTACATTCATCAACTACTTGGATATTCTGTACACATTCTTTTGGACACAAACGATTTGCGTACCTGATTTGCACATTTCCGGCTCTGCATTTAGGTCCGCGTATCTGTAGTAATTTCATTTTGGATGCATTAAGAATCAAACCCATATCATGACCCCACCTTACTGCCTTGTTTAACTCCTCCTGCATGATGACCGTTGCCGACTCAAGGGATACGTGATGGACAATAATCGCAGTATCGTCTGCAAAAGCTAAACCAATACTTTTGTCAAACACACGTAAATGCTTGTTCGTATACAAGATGAAAAGTATCGGTCCCAACTTTGAACTTTGCGGTACTCCATATTTCACTGACACCTTATAGCTACATCTGTCTCCAATCTTCACTTTAAAACTTCTGTTTTTTGAGTAGTCCTGAAACCAGTTGACTAAGGGTCGTCTTATACCGGTTCTGTAAAGGACTTCTGTCAGCTTTTCTTGGTTTAATGTGTCGAATACTTTACTGAAATCCAAAAAAAAGAGCTAACACATGGTGGTTTCTGTTTAAGCTTTGATTGATTACATTAGAGAATCCTCCCAAAAGCTTGTTGCTGCTTTTCTTCTTTTGGAATCCATATTGATTTTGATGTACTACCTTGTTCTTTTCCAAAAAAAAAAACTCCAAAGTCTTTTGACGACTATCTGTTCCAAACATTTGTCTACAACCGATAGAATGAGGATTGGTCTGTAGTTCGGAATTTGGTTTTTTGCGTCCCCCTTGTAAATTGGCCGTACTATAGCCGTTTTTAGATTTTCAGGGATTTTGCTCTGATTTAAACTAAGGTTAACAATTTTCGTTATTATAGGCGTAAAAATATTTGCGTTTGCCTTAAGATCCAAAGCTCTTATTTTGTCAACTCCTGGAGCCTTGTTCAGGTTTATTGATTTTAAAATGTGGTATTTTTCAGCATTGGTGGTTTCTTCAAGAAACATTGAATTAGCTACCGATACATTAGCGTCATTTTATGTCACTATGTCACAGTTATGAACTATTACGATTTGCGAAATATTCTGCATACTCATTTACCATCGTATCTGGATCTGTATCCGCTGGAATATTTTTTAAAATGATGTCATCTGCAGACGTTCTCTTCTTACCCATAACTTCGTTGATGATTTTCAGGTTTTTCTTGGATCGAACTTTGATTGTCTAAACCGGCTTTTATAATTTGAGACTTTTTGAGTAAAATATATTTATTGACTTGGTTTCGATACTGTTTGTAGTCCTTTTCATATGTTCTATTTAGGCGGTTGTTTTTCCATTTGCGATATAGATCGTCCCTCTTTTTACATTTGTCCACGAGGTCTACTGTTATCCAGGGTTTTAAGTCACGTTTAGGTCTTTTGGTGTTTTTTACTGTTGCCCTTTCATATATTTCTCTGATTTTTATGCCAAAATTGTTGTACATTAACTCCACATCTGTTTCAGCCTTAATGTCTTCCCAATTCGTTGAGTTAATAATGCTATTTACTAGCGGAGTACGAATTGTCTGCATTTGATTTTTCTGTATCACTCTGTTTCGTTTCATTGATTCATATGTCCCGTAAAGTGTTGCATAATGATCTGAAATATCAATCTCTGTTACTCCAGAGTACATCTGATCTCGAGGAATACTGACTAAGATATGGTCGATTAACGTGTAGGTTCCCATTTTTAGATCAACACGGGTGTTTTCTTTTACGACATTTACCAACCCATTTGATGCTAACATTTCGGAGTAGTTTTTTACATGTCCTTTACTTTTGTCGCTTTTATGCTTGACCCTGTAGGTCGGTATACAGCACTAAGGTATATCGATTTTCTTCTTCCGTTTATCTTTATGAAAATACTTTCATATGACATTGGGTGGTGTGAATAAAAACCTCAAGTTTTTAAAGGGAACCCTCCATTTGGGGTGAATAAAAATATTTTTCGTTAAGTTGAACGAAAACACCTCCCTCACACATTTTGACATTTAAGGGTTCCCTCCAATTTGGTGTGAATAAAGTCACATTTCACTAAGGGAACACTCGAGAAAGTTGAGGGTGCTTGTGAGGTACTTTTGAAATAATTAAACATGAATACTATCATGCAGACGATGAAAATATGGATGAAATCGAAGAAAAACCGACAAAAAAAATAAGATTTGAATGGAGGAATAAGATTTTGTTAAAATCGCGCAATTTTGCCCATGTTTGTTTGAAAAAAAAAACAAATTCCAGCGTTGAAAATTAATAAACAAAATGCGCTGCGAGCTGTAGAAGAAAAAATAAAAAAAGTACATGTGCCATTGAACCGAACAGCTCCAGTTTATTATTAATAATGTTAAAAACAGCTGAGTTGCGCCAAAATAAAAATACCCATGTGACCGAAATGCCGAGAACTATAATTCTTAATTTTTCGCGTTTGTACGTCCCAAAATATGATTATTAATTTCTATTTCAGTTTTGGTGGTAAATCTCAGGTAACTTGGGAAGTGAATTTGACAGTTCTACACTCAATTTTTAAAACTTCAACTTGAGGGCAAGTGCCTACTCGAAAAAAATTTTTATTCACACCAAACTGAGTGAACCCTTTCAAGAAAACACTTCCCTCAAGAGGGTTTACTTCGAGGGTTCCCTCAGTTTTTATTCACACCACCCAATGGGTCTCAATCTCCAGCTTTTTATAAAGGATATCATTTCTTACATATACGACAACACCGCCACCTCTGCCCATACTTCGATTCTTAAATAATGCATTAAAACCATTAATTTCATAAAAAATGTTTTCCTCGTCTTTGATATTCGTTTCAACTAAAACTATGATATGTATTAGCCCTAGCAATCCATTTATATTTGTAATAACATTATTCCAGTTTTTCCTTAAAGATCTAATATTCAGACACATGCAACAAAAGTTAAATTTTTTCAGTTCATTTTTATCGATTCCGATAAAACCATGTAATACCTTAAAATCTAAATCGAGTTTTACCGTATCATTTTTTTCTGTTTTATCCATTTAAATCTGTCAGGATTTTGTTTTTCTTTTTCGCTTTGATAGGAGTTATTAATTACGTGTTATTTTGTCTATGTCGTTAATTGTGTTTAGCAATAGCGCTGGGGTACTCTCATTTTTTCTTGCTAGCACTCTACCTGCACTCTCCCACACAAAGCTCCAGTTTTCGGTTTTTGCTTTTTCCTTCGCCTTCCACAATAATTGTTTATTTTTCGAAGTCAGTTGGTTGTTAATGTATACGGTGACATCTTCTCGTGTTATGTTTACTTTGTTTTTCGTGTTTTCAATTATCTTGTGAAGTTTAAGTGATCTTGTTGATCGTGCATGTTTGATGAAATGCATTTTTTTAACATTTGATGTGAAAGATGCAATAATTGTAGATTTTTCTATATTTTTAGTTTTTGTTCGATAAATGTCGGTTATATCCGTGTCATTTAACTCACAGTTAATTGTGCTTCCTACCGCTTTTATGATGTCCAATAAATCTTCTTGCGCAGTGGCTGGGATATTTTTTATTTCAATGTTGTTTTTTAAGATTTGTTGTTCCAGTGTATTGATTTGTATTTGCATGTGCTCGATTGTTTCATCCTTTAGTTTACTGTTTTCTTTTAGTTCTTTTATTTCATTTGTCAGTTTCTCCATAATCTTATTGTTTTTCTTCATATTTTCATTTAGTTCGTCGTACTTTTGTTCGACGAATTCACAGCTTGCAGCTGATTTCCGGATTTCGGCTCTCGTCATCCGTATCTCGCCTATAATATCAGCTGTGTTTGTGTTTGTGATAGTATTGGCTTGGTTCGGACTACTTTCCATCGCGCTTCTTTACCTCTTTGCGTATGGATTGTCATCTATAGGAACCTCGGTTGTAGGTGGATTTGAGCTACAGTGAGCTGTTTGCGCTGTGGTGTCTTTGTTTTGAGAGTCGGCAGCAACTCTGCAAAATGGGCACTTCCATACCTCTTTTCGTACAGCTTTCATGTTTCTCCAAGTTACCTCGCGTATAGTTGTACATTCGAAATCATAAAGAAAAATAAAGCTATTTAAGGTGGTAGAATTGAGAACAAGGGAACACAAGTTTCATTTTTATTTTTTTGATTTCAGACTGAGAAATTGGTACTCTAAAAGGGCTATCACTGCTTGAAAGGGTTTGCATATAAAAGTCACTATCTTGAATTTTGGTAAAGCAAAAAAATCGGCGCACAATAACCGCTGTTAAAGGGAAAATCAAAAAAATATTAACGCTGTTAAAAAAACACGACCGCTGAATCACAATGCTCACATACGTTTTTTGCTTGAAACTTGAAACTTGGAATATAATCTAACATTGCGCTCTTCTACTCACAGCCAGAAAATGAGAAAATGAGGGGGGCGGCTTTCCAATACAACACACCCCCCTTTTTATAGGCTGCAAATGACCCCTTTATCGCGCGCCTTAATGGCGTGATTACGATTACCCTGGCGCGAATGTTTGAAAATGTCATTTCGTAGATTTCGGTGAAAAAAGAAAATGCCATTTAGTAGATCTCGGTGAAATAAGCATAAAATATAAAATAAAAAATATTGATTAATCGCCTAGTTTAGGAGATATCGAGGTTTAAAATTTAAGTAAAGAAAGTTATAAAATTTTAGATTCCGACAAGGAAAAGAAAATTATAATGAATTAAGTGAACATGGTTCTTATTTTACTATTTAATTGAATTAAATTTGACGAAAACAAATTCTATCCACCAACTTATTAATGAGCGTTTGATAACTACCGGCCTTACTTGCAATGAAAACAATGCCGATGTGAAACTGTTAAACGTCAATTAGCATAGTACTGCCAAGCGTTTTTTTTCTCATTTGCCGCTAAGCCTATATAGATTTGAAAAAAAAACACGCCTATTGTTTTAAACACATAAACAAATGTTTCCTCACATTAATTTATATACAGAACATCTTATAACAACGTATATTTACTAAAAATAATAATAAAAACTGCAAATTCAGTGTGGCGTATTGGAAAGCCTAGCCGCAATGACCAACGAATACTTCTGGATTTACTTAAATGCTGTGAAACATCACCAGATTTACCTAAGAAAAAGAAGAAAAATCAAAATTTCAGTAATTCAATTTGCTCGCTTAACCCTATTAATACAATCTAGATGATCTACATTATAAAGATTTTCGTGCATTTGAAAATGTAAAATTAAATGTTCGATTAAATCATGAGACCACTTAAAACTTTCCATAAAACACAGAACACTCACCGAACACAGTCTCTAAAAAAATTCCTCCGGCGACACGAAATCAACTCTGAGACCACAAGAATAAAGCAAGTGAATGAAAATACTCTATTCGATTGTCCTATTTGTTTTATCAAATAAAAAAAAAAGTTTAAAACACAATCAGACAGACCGACGTACAACACAATTGACAAGTGACAACCTATGAAAAAAAAGAGGACGACAAAAAGGTGAGTGGAGTTGTCAGAGAAATTTCAATTGAGTGATGGGCAGTGAATGAAGGGGAAAGGGGTGGAATTACTTCTAATGGAATGGAAATGCCGTACACATGAAATCATCACATCACACATCTCACGCCTCACCTCCATTCTATCACACCGCCTTAAATTGTTTCCACTTTTCTGCTTCCCCTTTTTCTCTTGCTGGTGCTACTAGTGATGAGAATTGCAACACAAAACGGAAAAACAACAAAATAGGAATTTCGTTCCTTCTACACACTTTGTTTTTCAATATAGGATTTTCGAAATAAGAAAACCAATTAACTTATTTTTTCTTAATTATTTTTCACACAAAAAAGGCACTCTTTACTGAATTTGAATTTCAACTTGATTTTTATTTTGATTCTATTTCCTTCATTATTAACGAGGACAAAATAACCACTCAACTTTACTTTTCTTTTAATTTTTCCTTCTCACTCTTTTCAAAACACTCTTTTTCAATTGAAATTCTTCACAAAAGAACAGAAATACCCCAAAAAAAATATTTTTTATTTTCCTTTAACACTGGAGGGGAAAAGGCTAAAGACACACACGGAAGACGTTTTTTTTTTCTTTCCCTCGACTCCACATTCAATTTAAACACATAATTGGTTTTAATTAATCTATTCACAAAGCGAACAAGTAAAAACTATTCTTTTCGCTGGATTATAAAATATATTGAAATATAAAAATTTATTTGCGAAAAAAGGTAAATATATGTCGAAAAGCACACCCAAAATGGTAAAATGAAAAGAAATTTCTACGCGGAGTCTAAATACCGAACGAACGAAACCGTCTTACGTACGTAACCAACGAAAACGAATGGCCAATATTGGCTATCGGTGTTTTCATTGTCGAATTGTCATCGTCAAAGGAAATGATATGAAACTGGAACGAGTAAAACGAACAATTTTTTTCTTCTATTCCCTTTTGTTGATTTTTCCACTTTTTGATTCCGTTTCTCACTCAATTTAGAAACGCACTCACAATACAATAAAGTTGGATTAATAAACGATTTTCGGTTGGGAATGACATGCGCGAATGGGTTTTTTATTTCTCGATTTACACTGTTTACTGTTTAGGAAGAGGGTTGAAAATAGTGGGTTTAACGCGACTAAATGCGAATCAAACGAAGTCTAAAAATGCATATCAATAATGCAGTACAGAAAAATGCGACAAATTGATGCTAAAAATGCTTCTGTGGCGGAAAATTTTAATTTCAAATAAAAATCACATCACAATCTATAACTCAAACAACCAACAAGTGGGGCGGCCATATTGCTTCTGGTTCTCATGGGTGAACGCACTAACACAACGGATTGTGCAATGTCAATTTATTGTTTCTTTTCTCCCTTTGTCACCTTTTACATTGGCCGAGAAAGCTCGGCCGAGTTATCATTATTCTCCTTTGGGCTCGGCCCGTACTTATACACGTCCCGATTCCGACAGCCGACTATTTATTCCTTTTCTCCCGTCATTCTTAACGCGCTGTGTTCGGAAGTTGTTGCTATCAGTATAGAATTAAAAACAAAAAAGTCTTTGAAATGCATGGAATAAATATTGAAATCTTGAATGATTTGATATAGTGTATTTATGGTTTTATTGACGTCATGGATCTAGACGGTAGCAATGACCAACGAATACCACCAGATCACCAGGGGCCAAATTACCGCATCCGTTAACGAGTGAGTGAGTAGGACTCGTTATCGAATGATCGAGTAACCTCATTGGGATCCGGTTGATTCAAATATAGAAAAATATTATTTTAGTTAAATCCAACAACTGTTTGGAGCGGGTTTCCATTATGAACATAACGGTAATTCCTTTTTTTATTTTTTGTTGTCTATTTAGGGTCTAAATAACACAAATATAATAATTTTTTTGCTAGGAAATTAACTTTTTTTTCGATTCTAACCTCAAAAATAAGTGTCGTTTTCCATTACAGGCTCCAAATGACCCCTAAAACACAAAAAAAATAAAATCGAAGTGAGGAAATAACAAATAAAGCCAAAAAAATTTATTAAATTTTCGAAATACTAACCTCAAAATACTGATAACTAACATTTTATTGAATGAAAGTGGTCATTTTATGAGAAAATATAGTGAAATATATACATAATTGCAATTAATAAATAATGTAAGCAGTTGGGTGCCTGGCGCGCTGCGCGCGATTACAAACAAAAATTCAATTGTGTTTCATTTATTTATATTGAAGAACAATGTCGCCATTGTTAAATGTAGCAAATAGCGCCCATTTCTGCAGTTTTAAATGAAACTTCATGCATTTTTGTAGGGAAAATCAAAAAAATTAATAAAAAAATAAACAATAGAAAAACAAGTTTCCTCGCAAACATTTTTATGCAGAATATCTTAAGCTACGAGCAGACGATATGCAAGAGTCGCATATATATGCGAGTCTGACGTAATTTTTGCGTCATCATATGCGATTAATGCTCGCATATCGTCTGAACACCAATTTAGGACAGCCAGCATATGCTCGCAAAGCATATGCGGACGATATGCGACACCCAGTTCGCAAACCAATTTGCGACTTTTCCGCATATCGTGTGAACACTTTCGAATATCATTTGTGACAATTTGCGAGCATATGCGATAATTTGCAAGCGTCCCAACCATATGCGAACGGACGAAAACCTTACATTGCATATGACCGCATATTTGCGAACAAATCCAAGATCTCAAAAGTTTGAAAATTTAGTTTGGGGTGTGTGTAGGTACTTTTTTTTATTTTTATCTTACATTTTGCTTTGGTTGGGCTGTATTTTGAGTTGTGACAGTTAAATTGTGAAGATAATTATATGTAAAGCTACGAGCAGACGATATGCAAAAGTCGCATATATATGCGAGTCTGACGTAATTTTTGCGTCATCATATGCGATTAATGCTCGCATATCGTCTGAACACCGATTTAGGACAGCCCGCATATGCTCGCAAAGCATATGCGGACGATATGCGACACGCAGTGCGCAAACCAATTTGCGACTTTTCCGCATATTGTGTGAACACTTTCGCATATCATTTGTGACAATTTGCGAGCATATGCGATCATTTGCAAGCGTCCCAACCATATGCGAGCGGACGAAAACTCTACATTGCATATGACCGCATATTTGCGAACAAATCCGAGATCTTAAAAGTTTGAAAATTTAGTTTGGGGTGTGTGTAGGTACTTTTTTTTATTTTTATCTTACATTTTGCTTTGGTTGGGTTGTGTTGTGAGTTGTGACAGTTAAATTGTGAAGATAATTATTAGGTCTGTTTGGTAACACGTTACTTTTCGTAATACTTTGTAAAATTACATAGAATCACATGAATCTGTGTTTGTTAACTCGAAAAAATCACGGTACATCGCAAGCTGAGAGCAAAATAAGAGCGTAAAAAATAAAGAGCGATGAAATTGTACGCAACATCTTTTTCTTGTGATGAGCTGGACAACTCTGTCAAATCAGGCCATCTGACAGATTATGAAATCTCATAAAATCTTCATTGTTAGTGAAAAACAAAAACAAATCGAAAGGTTTGACCTAAACTGTGTTTGTTTACTTTTGTGCAAGTTTCCTGTCTTTGAGTTATGCTCGCTTGTGCACAAAAAAGATACCAAACAGACCTATTATATGTATGTAATAATCAATCCGTAGGCTACCTAGCGGTACGTGTCGCCATGTAATTATAGTCGAAATAGTAGGTCTCTTAACTCTTAACTCTCGAAATGCAAGCTCTTCAAAAGGAAAATTCATCACTTCGAAACAAACTACAGCATGTGGAAACTTGCTACTCTTCCTTAGAACGTAAAGTCGAACTATTAGAGAGAAAGGCGATAGAAAACAACGTTGTGGTACATATGCCCGAGCAAACTGGCGTGAATCCTGAAGAAAAGGCAAAGGAATTGTGTCTGCAACTCCTGGGGAGTGAAGATTCATCGCTTATTTCCGATGCACGAGCTATGAGGACAAAAAACAACATAGCAAACATCATCATCAAATTGCACAAGAAAGAGGACGTCGGGCGTGTACTAAGCAACACAACTAAACTTCACGGCACTAGGGTATCTATGCACAGGGACTACACTGAAGCATCACGAGATAGAAGAAAACGTTTGTTTGCTATTAAAACGGATATTTCTAAGAGAAATAAGAACATTAATCTAGAAATGCGCGGACAAAAACTTAAGGTCGATGATAAAACATTTTACTTCGACAACAACAACAGTCTACGATGTGAAGGATATGACAGCCAGTGCGGGTTGTCAATTCTCCGCCAAATCACTGATGACAGTTCTGTAATGACAGCTGAAGGAGGAGCGATTGCTGAGAGAAACATAATGGGAGGAAACACAAGCAACAGTTCTTCAAATTTTATGCCACAATCTAGTATTTAATTGTAATGCCGTCTGTCTAGCTCTCTGTAAAAAAAACAATGAAAATAGAAATAGCAAAGATAATTATATAAAAAATGATACTAAAAGAAAATATAAAATATTGTCATATAATATAGCAGGTTTAAAAAATAAAGATTTGTTTATAGAGTTTTATAATTTTGTCAACCAGTTTGAGTTCATTTTCCTATTCGAAACGCATGTAGAAGAAATAAATTTTATTAATTATGAAAGGAGATTTAAAAACTATGAATTTAAGTGGATTGCTGCTACGAGAATGCACAGAAGAGGAAGGGCGAGTGGAGGGTGCTATTTTGGCTTTAAGAAGAATCTTGGTGACGTTCACTGCGAGTTTAAAGCTTGGAGTTGGAAAAAACAAAATACTGCATACTTCCATCTTACTTAAATTGCAACAACTGGCAAAGAGACTTTGAAAAACTTCATGAGGTACTGGTGAATGCCAACAATTTGAATATAATGGTAATAGGTGACCTTAATGCACGGGTAGGCAACGAAAGTGGAGCAGCAAACAATATGGCTGGTATTAACCGTCAATCTATGGATTCAACATGCAATGCATGCGGAACAAAACTTCTTGAACTCTGTGATTCCTTTGGGATGCGTCTTCTTAATGGTACCAGTGTGAGCGACAAAAACGGTAACTATACATTTGTGGGAAAGCAAGGGACGACAGTTATTGACTACTGCCTACTAGGAGGTGAATGGAATTCACGAGTTACGGACCTAGAGGTGAAACTAGTTCCATATTCGGATCACTTACCCATTGTGGCTACCTTTGAGCTTACTAGTACCCAGGTGGATAGATCACGAGTTATGAAGCTAGCCCCTAAGCTGGTGTGGAGTTTGGAGAAGGCACCCAGGTATCTGAGGCTTCTGGACGAAAATCTAATAGCTCAGCAGGAAACGAATCTTGAAGGGATTGAAAATGGTATCAAGAACTCTTACCCATCTACCAATAGAAGCAACGGACAAAAGAGGCAAGGTAAACAAACATGGTTTGATTATGAGTGCGAAAGAGCCAGAAATCTCTCATTCTGCTGGCTTAAATTATTTAGAATCTGTAAGGAAAGGGTGGTGCACGACTCGTATATCGATGCCAACCGTAAGTTTAAGGCCTTGTGCGTGCAAAAGAGGAAGAAACACTTCGAGATAGAGGCTCAAAAGCTGGTGGATTGTAGGAATGCAGCTGACTTCTGGAGACAGATAAGAAATGTCAATGGCGGAAGGTACGTTATTGATAGGGAGTTGGAGCCTAGCATTCTTCGAGAGCACTTCAAAAGCTTACTGAACCCAGTCACGCACGGTGTAAGTTTTCAATACGCAGCACCTGGTTTTGGGAATGATATTCTTGACAGCCCAATAACACATCTAGAGGTTAGCGAAGCATTGCGTGGTTTGAAAGATGGCAAAGCAGCAGGATCGGATGGGATTCCTACCGAGTTTTACAAGCATGGTACGAACCTGCTTCGCGACAGACTGACCGGCTTGTTTAATAATATTTTGGAGTATGGATGTGTCCCGCAGCGATTTAAGGAGGCCCTAATTTTTCCAATCCACAAAAAGGGCTCTACACTGGATCCAGAGAATTATCGTGGTATTTCCTTTTTGAATGCATCCTATAAAATTTTTACTGCGATACTTCAAATAAGATTAAATGCATGGATAAGAGCCAATAACCTGCTGAGTGAATTTCAAGCTGGTTTTAGGCCAGGATACTCTACAATTGACCATATATTTGTTCTAAGTAGCATTGCAAAGTCTTTTCTTTCGCAAGGTAAGAAGCTCTATGCCTTCTTTGTTGATTTTAAGGCAGCCTTCGACTCGGTGGATCGGACAGCCCTATTATATAAGCTATACGGGTTGGGAATGTCGCTAAAATTTGGGCGATTAATAAGAAATTTATATGCTGACACTAAAGCTGCTGTATGGGACGGAGATGGACTATCGGCATGGTTCCAAACGTACTCGGGAGTAAGACAGGGATGTGCGCTGAGCCCCAATCTTTTTGCTCTGTTCATTGACGATCTAGCTGATTGTCTGCCAGGAGGTGTGGAATATGCGGGTATGTTAATAAAAGCGCTTTTGTTTGCAGACGATGTTGTTCTTCTGGCATGCTCCCCGGAATCTCTGCAACTCATGATCAATCGTTTGTATGAGTACACCAGATTATGGAAGCTAGTGGTAAACCTTAACAAGTCAAAAATTATGATTTTCAAGGAAGGTGGAGGCCGAAACTGTTCCAACGAAAAATGGCGCTTTAATGAGGACGCAATCGAAGTTGTAAAGATATACAAGTATCTCGGGGTATTCATAACTAAAAATATGAACATGGAACGACACTTTAAAGAAAAACTCGTAAAATCTAAAACGGCCATCAACGTAGCTTGGAAAAATATTTTCAAAAATAAATATATTAGTCATAGCGCTAAATACAGGGTTTTTGAAGCTGTGGCGGAATCAGTTCTACTATATGCGGCGCAAGTATGGGGCGGTAAACAATATGAAACCGTAGAAAAGCTGCTTAGATTTTATGTAAAGAGAATGTTCCGCCTCCCGTCGAATACTCCGAACTACATGCTAATGCTTGAAACAGGATTATCGCCTTTATTTATTAAGACATTTAAGCTACAGGTTGATTATATTTTAAAAACTTTAAACATGCCAACCCATCGCCTTCCAAGAAAAGCAGTTCTGAATGCTGTACAAACAGGAACTGGCTGGTACAAGGAATGGCTGGATCTAGCTGCCGGATGTGGAATCGAGTTGAACGGAGACGACATCGGCAACTGGAAGCCTAAATTGTATAAGCTTATTAGCAAGCTAGACGAGCAGGGTAGAATGAGATATGCTGAAGAAGCAGTGGGATCATTACACAGAGATATCTACAGTAGACTCAATCACAACCTGCAACAAAGGAATTATTTCCACGATAATTATAAAATAGAAGAAATAGCGATGACACTGAGACTGCGTGGAGAACTCCTGAAGCTGAACTATGTACCCCACAGAGAGGACTTACCTATCTTTTGCAGCATGTGCAATTTAGTTGAGAGAGAAGATGTGTTCCATTTTATGGGAAGATGCCCGATCCTGCGAGAAACAAGGAGACATGTATTTGGATTCGACGTCTTGACGGAGGTGCAAGTGATATCCCTCCTTAATGAAGCGGATGTATGTAAATTATACCGATATTGCAAAATTGCTCTATCCTATAGACAGCAAATCTTAAATGAAAACTTTTAAAAACAAAAAATAAACCTAGACAGGCCTTTTTATTTTGTGTAGTAGGCATTGTATGGAAATTAATTTAACTTTTTTACTTGTATGTATGAATAAATCAACCAGGCAGACGGCAAAGCCATGCTAACATTTGATTTTATAAATTTATAAGAAAAAATTACATGAATTAATAAATCTAATCTAATCTAAAAATCTAAAAATCTAGTAGGTCTCTTTGTCTTTGGTAACTTTTTTTTGCACAAGGAATTGAGACCTGTCAAATAGTAACATCGTCTCAAAGATAGAAAACTTGAACAAAAGTTACCAATCGCTTTTGAAACAACACTTGGTAAAAACAAATTGAGAGTCATGAAACTGTCATGATTCTATGAAAGTTTACATAGTAGGTTCGCGTACTTTTTGCACTTAATATGGGTTTTCTGTCAAATCTCGAAGAGTGGGGTTAAAATTCTCTCAAAGACAGAAAAATCACGAAAAAATAATCGAACGCGTTAACTGGAATACGGAAATGGTATTGCAAAGACCAAACATTTTCGTCAGTGGACAAGAAGCGCAGCATCAGCAACGGGCCATCCTGTCCGCGGTTTGAATTCGCGGTTTTACCAAACTTAGTAGATGACCAAATTGATCGGACGACATGCGAACGAAACCGTGATATAATTCCGGTTCATCGCCACGCAGTTCTAGCAACAATTTTACGCAAAAGCCTTCAGTCTCGCGAAGTTGCACCCAATATTTGGCAAATACACGACGAATCCTTTGCACTTGCACACTCGCTTCTTCGTGGCTTCCATCATCGTCGTCATTTTCCATCATATCTATTGCCAAAATAGCAATAGCAGCCCATTTCCTTTTTGACATTTTTAATATATTCCCACACTTTAAATTGTCACAAATCACCAACACATTACAGAAAATACAAAACGTCAAAAGATTGAAAATGCTCGCAAATCTGCATATGATTGAAAATATGTGATCTGCAAATTGTGTCGCATATCGTGTGAACACCTCGCATATAGGCCACAACATTTGCGACCCCATTTGCATACATATCATATGCGAACATCATGTTCGCAAATGCATTTGCGAGTTTTGGGACAAAAGTCGCATATCGTGTGAACACGTCTATATGCGAGTTTGCAAGCAATGCCTACTTTATAGTATTTGCGATAAATTTGCGAGTTTTTTCGTGACGTCAGCACTCGCATATATATGCGACTTTTGCATATCGTCTGCTCGTAGCTTTACCCTTGGCAATTGTCGATAATACAGCAACATTCACAAACGAAAAGTATATCATAGTGAGAAATAGTCGAACTAATTTTTGGATCACGAGAATTGATGACATATTGAGAGTCATGAAACTGTCATGATTCTATGAAAGTTTACATAGTAGGTTCGCGTACTTTTTGCACTTAATATGGGTTTTCTGTCAAATCTCGAAGAGTGGGGTTAAAATTCTCTCAAAGACAGAAAAATCACGAAAAAATAATCGAACGCGTTAACTGGAATACGGAAATGGTATTGCAAAGACCAAACATTTTCGTCAGTGGACAAGAAGCGCAGCATCAGCAACGGGCCATCCTGTCCGCGGTTTGAATTCGCGGTTTTACCAAACTTAGTAGATGACCAAATTGATCGGACGACATGCGAACGAAACCGTGATATAATTCCGGTTCATCGCCACGCAGTTCTAGCAACAATTTTACGCAAAAGCCTTCAGTCTCGCGAAGTTGCACCCAATATTTGGCAAATACACGACGAATCCTTTGCACTTGCACACTCGCTTCTTCGTGGCTTCCATCATCGTCGTCATTTTCCATCATATCTATTGCCAAAATAGCAATAGCAGCCCATTTCCTTTTTGACATTTTTAATATATTCCCACACTTTAAATTGTCACAAATCACCAACACATTACAGAAAATACAAAACGTCAAAAGATTGAAAATGCTCGCAAATCTGCATATGATTGAAAATATGTGATCTGCAAATTGTGTCGCATATCGTGTGAACACCTCGCATATAGGCCACAACATTTGCGACCCCATTTGCATACATATCATATGCGAACATCATGTTCGCAAATGCATTTGCGAGTTTTGGGACAAAAGTCGCATATCGTGTGAACACGTCTATATGCGAGTTTGCAAGCAATGCCTACTTTATAGCATTTGCGATAAATTTGCGAGTTTTTTCGTGACGTCAGCACTCGCATATATATGCGACTTTTGCATATCGTCTGCTCGTAGCTTTACCCCTGGCAATTGTCGATAATACAGCAACATTCACAAACGAAAAGTATATCATAGTGAGAAATAGTCGAACTAATTTTTGGATCACGAAAATTGATCTTGACAAGAAGCAAGATCTCGGATTGTTGTTGTAATGCACACAAACTTATTCGTTGATCTGATCCGGATCAGATCAGAATAATAAAACAAACCAGATCAAAGTTCTGTGTTGTGGTGATTGTACAAGCTAAGTTCATTCTGACATTTAGTGCGAAGTTGCCATGCGAATGAATATTTTCTTTTAAATGCAAATTGAATGCGCTTGTTTTATTTTTTAGGAGGAAATTGTTAATTTTGATTAACAGATACCGAATGGGAATAATATTTTGCAGCTATAATTTCAGTTTCACATCGCTTAAATATCATTATGAGCAGAAAAATTAATTTATTCGAACAAAATAACATTAATGATATTTGGATTGCCAATAATATTCTTATATTCTAATCTGGCAAAATTTACCCTTGGCAATTGTCGATAATACAGCAACATTCACAAACGAAAGTGTACCATAGTGAGAAATAGTCGAACTAATTTTTGGATCACGAAACTTGATCTTGACAAGAAGCAAGATCTCGGATTGTTGTTGTAATGCACACAAACTTATCTGATCCGGATCAGATCACGGGGATAATAAAACACGGCTATTGTATCTTACTTTGTTTAAGCTTTCAAGAAATAAATAAATATATATATGAAAAAAAAAAAAAATTGTTAATTTTCATTAAAAGATACCGAATGAGAATAATATTTTGTAGCTATAATTTCAGTTTCACATCGCTTAAATATCATTATGGGCAGAATAATTAATTTATTCGAATATAATATCATTTTTTTTTTTGTAATTAATATTTTTATATTCTCACCTGGCAACATTTACCCTTGACAATTGTCGATAATACAGCAACATTTACAAACGAAAGTGTATCATAGCATTATTAGCCGTGTTTTATTGGGAACTTATAAATAGTGAAGTGAAAAATTCCCAATAAAACGATCCGCAGTTGTCTGGTTTTTATTTTTAAAATTTGGTACTATGTGTTTGCTCACGGTGACATTAGCTGTCAAAACAAAGACAAACAGTCGAACGCGCAATCGAACCCGCAATCGAACTTAAACATTTATCGACACTAACTTGACTTCGGCTGCGGATGTTATTGAAAGTGAAGCGCAGTGGGTGGTTGTATGTGTATTGAATGTAAAATCTTACTTTACTTCACTTCACTACGCATAGGTTTCCCACTAAAACAGGGGTATTGTATATGAAACTAATGGGGGCATTCCGAAACTTAGATACTTGCAAATGCAAGTACTTTACGGCCTTCTAAGTTTCGGAACGCCCCCAATGACAAAATATTTAGTCGACAGTTCAAATGTCAAAAACGTAATTTACTTTCTATTTTCGCTCTGAAATGGTTTGAAAAATTGTGATTGCATCACAACAAATGAATTTTTTTAAAGAAAGTAAGAGCAAAAAACAAACTTACAATTTACAAATTTGCAGAGTTCATCGATTGTATATGAACTGAATGAAAAATTAAAAAAATAAAAATAACCCTTCATAATTTACTTAAATTTGAATTTTTAGACGTGTTTTTTTTTTCAAATCTATATAAACTAAATATGTTTCCGCAACATTTTTTCAATACAAAATACAATAAAACCTTAGCCTGGATAATTATCCAGCCTTATTTTTAGTTGGAAAGCTTTTTCGAAGTCTATATAGATTTGCAAAAAACGCCTTTTGTAACAAGCAAACAACAGCCACGCAGTATGTTCAAACAAATAAGTCAGCTGTTTTCGACGTTTAGTCAAGAATTTCTTGACTAAAATCCAGTCCACGACCTCAATGAAAGTAGAGTAGATGTTCTGTCAATTTTTCGGGCTCTCGACCAATCAGAGGGCTTAAACTACTTGCATTTGCAAGTATCTAAGGCCGAGTGCCAATTGCGTTAAAATATTATCCTCTGGCTAATTTTTGAAGCTAGTGAGGTGAATATAGACTTCAAAGAATTAGCTGGCACTGGAGCTGCATAAAAAATTATCCTGTGGCTAATGTTTGACATTTGTATATACCCATGAATGAATGAGAGAGACGACGAGAGCTTGTTTGTTTCGGTTTTCGAAGAAGATTGTCGGTGGACAAATGTAGTGCACTAGTGCACATACGATGGGAAAACTACCCATTGTAAAAATTGTGTAAAGACCAGTTCAACATATTTTTTTATAAAAAAAAGTAATTGATATGAGCAATATCGTGTAAAAACAAGTAAAATTGATAGTTTGAATAATGTTGATTAGTGAAATTTCATCTTTGTATTTTCCATTAACAAATGACGAACTTTGTTGATCAATCATGTTAACAAATTACACATACTTTACAAACAAAAGCATTAACACGGAAAATACATAATTATTAGTTATGCTTTTTATGTAATTTTTTTGATTTAAAACTTGGAAAACTGTGGTAATTTTAGTTCTAATAAAATGTGATATGAATAAAATGAAAGGGACATTTTTCAATTCTAGTGGGAAATTAATGAAAAATAGTAACACAAAAATTTCGTTTAATCCAATCGACACAGCAAAAAGCTAAAATTTTATCCACCTCTGGTAAAAACGTCAAATATTAGCAACTGGATAAAAATTTAACGCAATTGGCACACGGCCCTAAGTTTCGGAATGCGCCCAATAGCACAGACAATAAATATTTATTATTTATTGTCTGTGCTAATAG
This sequence comes from Brachyopa scutellaris, assembly GCA_949775065.1. Lineage (NCBI taxonomy): Eukaryota > Metazoa > Arthropoda > Insecta > Diptera > Syrphidae > Brachyopa > Brachyopa scutellaris. The sequence goes on from OX459112.1 coordinate 125,327,265, forward strand.
TACTATCATTTTGGGAAATCGATGGTGGTGCCCCTAGTGTACCGAGTAATATGGGACTCACACTAGCGTCGAAATGAGATAATTTCGAGTTTCAAATAAAAAGTGTTCCTACGCTTGCGAATTTCGTGAATGGATGCATTCAGTTCCGATAGTAAATCTATGACGGTGCCATGTTATAAAACTGTTTAATATTAAATAATTTTTTTATATACATATGTAAGTATAATAATAAAATAATAAGATATAATAATAATAGTTAGATGTTACTGTTAAACAATTGGGTAGATAAAATCAACTATTATATAGCTGACATTGGATAGATGCGGCGCTGCCTCGGGTCAATATGTTAAAATATCACGTTTCGGGTGGGTTTTGCCACTCCGGGTATATCAACAATTGCCAGCCACGCAGGTGGATATCAAGTCGACTATAAAGCCAACTGTATAAAAGTGCCCCAATGGACGCGGAGCTAAAATAAATGGACAGATATGTGTATGTACGAATCTTATGGCTGACGCTCTTTGGCTCCACATGCAGTTGATCAGAGTGCCTCTACGCGGCGTACAACTTCAATTTCTTTTTTTCAGATAACATCCCATATTTATTAAACCATTCCATGAGATATTTGTGTGTTGTATGTTATTCCATTATATTTTTCGTTTTCATATCACTTTACTTGTGCTGAACGGGGCCAGTAGCTTTAACAATTGTAATCTCAACCACATAGTTCATTTACGGAAATAACTACTAAACACTAAATATCTCCTAAATTAGCGATATATATTTTTTTTTAGTACTGAATAATTTTTCTTTTGTGTTTAGATCACCGAGATCAATAAGTCGGAATCCACACCTTGACTCATGAGCAGAGATGGTAGAGTAGATTACGTGAGGTAAGTCCCAATCCACACGTTGACTCATGAGTCGCGACTCACACGAGTACGAAAGAGACGAACGATGAGATAGAAAGCAAACTGCTAGGTGAGTCGCGGGCAGAATTTTCCGAGACTCTTTTTGACGTTTCTCTTTTTCTTGTTCGTTATTTTGCTATTTCGCTTCATTTATTTTCGTTGCGCGTAGAACGCAATTGTCTTGAAAATTACGAAAGAATTTAATTTGACGAGCAAAAATTGATGATTTAAGTGATTATGCATATATCTGTAACCATTTCAAAAGCGAAAGAAAAAAATAAAAGAGAATTGTCAAATTACGAAAACAGAAATTATAAAAGAGTCGTGACTCAAAAGTCAACGTGTGGATTCAAGCGCCTCACCGAATGACAGTTGAAAACAGAAAATAGAAAAGAGTCGCGACTCATGAGTCAACGTGTGGATTGCGACTAATCTACTCGATTAATTACGCGTAGTAATTCGAATAAACTACATGCCCAATTTGCTTTATTTACTACCTACATTTGTTACCTGTCCTACCTACATAGAAAACGTTAAATTTCAAATTGAATTTTAAATTTTCAACGAGTGGACAACAGAAAGACACAAAACGACGAAACAGGAGTGAAACATGGCACTTCCAAGCTTATAGGGGGGTACACACGATACGACCGATCTGACGGACTTGGTCTGTCCGGCCAGGTCTGACGTGTGTGTACGCTCGAAACGACGGCCGGACGGACATGTCGGATGGTTTTCAAATTTTTTTGATATTTTGGTGGTCGGACGGACATATCTGATAATGTGTACACTTGTCCGTCCGACCTAGAGCAATTTTCATTTCTGAAATGTATTTCAAGCGGTGTGGTTGTTAGCGGAGAATTAATGATGGCTGTGTATGGAAATTTTGAATTTTGGGGAAAAAAAATGGAAATATAAAAAATTCTGATAATCGTCTGGAGAATTCAATATTGTAATATTCTGTTAATAAATTAATATAAAAAAAAAAAAAAGCTTTTTCATCCATTCCTGTACCCAAATTCGATTCCTTTTTCTTTCTTTTCTCTCTTCAATTTTTTTCTTCAAAAATTTTATCAATCATAAGCGCTGCTTTCAGTACGTCCGACGACTTTCAAATCCACTTGCAAAGTGAGGTCGGACAACATGTCGGACAATGTGTACGCTAACGACATCGGTCTGTCAGACATCCATCCGACCAAGTCCATCAGATCGGTCGTATCGTGTGTACCGCCCTTATATAAAAAACACTGCAAACTTAGTATTCATCTGATTTAATGTTATCGTGCATTTTAAGCGTATAATGAATATCTACAAGTTTTTTTTTTAACGTTCCTGGCTATGCCTATTACGGCTTTTGGTATGACTGAATACTAAACTACTGAATTATTAAAAAATCTCACACACATGACACGACACGAGAAAACAAACCATTCATTTATAAATTTCACAAATCAAAAATTCACAACTGAACTGACGTTATATTGACATCTCAACTACCTTTTGACACTTAGCGATACGTTTACTACATTTCGTTACGTCTAGTAAATTAACTACCTCAATGATGTAGCAGACGTAACAAATGTAGTTATTCGAAGAAAGTGTCATTTTCGCCATCTCTGCGAGTCGCGACTCTTTTCTATTTTCTGTTTTCATCTGTCATTCGGTGAGGCGCTTGCATCCACACGTCGACTTTTGAGTCACGACTCTTTTATAATTTCTGTTTGCGTTATTTGACAGTTCTTTTTTTTTTTTCTTTCGCTTTTAAAATGGTTACAGCTCTGTATTTGTTAGTTTCTATGAAGAAATATTGCATACATTTTTTAATGCTCTTAAAATAATAGCTTGTACTAGGTGATATACAAATTTCGATGTATTTCATATAATATACATAATTATTTAAAACATCAAATTTTGTTCGTCAAATTAAATTCTGTCGTAATTTTCAAAACAATTGCGCTCTACGCGTGTAGAACTTTATTAAAATGGAATATAAAAGAATATAAAGTTTATTGTAAAAAGTAAACGAAGTGCAAACAATCAGAAACTGACAAGAAGTGTCGTTGGAGCGAATTTAAATTCAATACAAGTGTTGCCAACCTAATATAATAATATCTGTAGTGGCAGAATGCTGCCAATGCGCTGGTTGATATCTACTTCAATTCTCAACACGCCTTCCTCAAACAGCGCACCTTAACATACTGTCACACCGATTTCCTGCATACATCGGTAGTGTGTTGGTCCAGTGAGTGGTTTTGTGAATACATCCGCAGGCATCCTTTCAGTTGGAGTATACACGACCACCATCTTTCCATCTTTCAACAGCTGACGCACAAAGTGATATCTGGTTGCAATATGCTTCGTACGTGAGTGACAGACTGCATTCTCGGCTATGTGTTTTGCTCCTCTATTGTCTGTCCCAACAGTTATCCTGGCTAGCTCAGGTAAATTCATTTCGGTCATCAGGTTTCGTAGATATGCTGCTTCTCTAGACAATTCGGAGAGTGCAAAATATTCTGTTTCCGTTGTCGAAATAGCCACTGACCTTTGCTTTTGAGAACGCCACGTGATTGCTGCTCCACTCAACGTAAACGCGTATCCCGTATACGATACTCTGTCTATCTCATCATTCGCGTGATCAGCATCTGAGAATCCTCGAAGCCCATGTGTGTCCTTTTTGTACACCAACCCGTAGTTCTCTGTACCCCGCAAGTAGCGTAGAACACGCTTCGCAGCTGACCAATGCACATCTTGATAGCTCTCGTTGAACTGTGCCAGCCGATTAACAGTAAACGCGATATCCGGCCTAGTCGCAATCGCCAAATACATAAGCGACCCGATTAGCTGCCTAAATGGTTTTTCGAGTTGTTGACCGACGCTCTCCACTCGGAAATTTCGCCTTCGTATCACTCGGTGTGCTAACCGGTTTCGAATCGTCCATCTTGAATTTCTTCAACAATTCTTTAACGTACGCCTGCTGCTTCAGTTTTTTTTCACCATATCCTTGAGTTATTTCGACGCCCAAGCAATAACGCGCCAACCCGAGATCCTTAACTTCAAACGCAGCAGCAAGTCCGTCCCGTATGCTGTTCAATGTCTTCTGATTTCTTGATGCATACAGAATGTCATCGACATACACTGCAACAACCGTAAACTCTTCCTTGCTTGATCCATAGTAAAGACACGTATCATTAGTAGCCGATTTCAAGCCTAAGCCACGTAGAACTTCGTCCAGCTTTTATGCCACTGACGTCCTGCTTGTCGAAGACCGTAAAGCGCCTTCCTAAGCCGACATACGTTGTTACCTTTTCTGAGCTCATGAAGCATCTGTTTTGCCTTTCTTCCTACTTCATCCTTTTGCCCATCTTCCTTTACTATCATCTGCCTGCTGCAGATATTTCGGAGGATCCATATAAATCTCCTCCTCTAGGTCCCCGTTCAAATAAGCCGCAACGACATCCACATGATAAACTGTCAAGTTTTCACGAACATCCAATGCCATTAGAAGTCTTATCGATTCCAGACGAGCCACAGGTGCAAAAGTTTCCTCGAAGTATGTCCCTTGGCGTTGCGAAAAACCTCTGGCAACAACACGAGCTTTCTTCCGATCAATCGATCCATCTAACTTCAATTTATTTCGCAGAACAACTTTGCTGGTCACAACAGCTCTATTCGCTGGACGCTCGACCAGGTCCCATATGTTGTTTTCTATAAGTCCTCGAATCTCGTCTTTGATCGCCTCAAGCCATTCTCGTGCCTCTGCTCCAGACATCGCATCTTCGAGCGATAGCTCTCCAATGTTCGCCATTTCAACAGTTCCGACCTCATCTAATGGATCGTTATAAACTTCGTCATCTGCTTCCTCCTTCTCCTCATCTATATCGTCTTCGTTAAGGCTCTGTTGTTCGATTTCATTTTCAACGGTGTCTCGCGATACAGATCTCGTTTGGTATATCCTTCGATCCGCTTTGTACTGTTTTCGGGACTTCGAAACCCGCTTACTATCTTGTGGTGCCATCCTTATCTCGAGCTCTTCATCTTCTTCTAATCGTTGCATCGGTATCTGCACAGAAGTTGATCCATATTTGCTCTCGGACTTCTCACCAGGAACTTCGAAATATTTTTCTTGACGTTCCACGCCAACCAGCTCGTTTTCGATGTATTTGACATCCCTCGCAACAACCACTCTTCGCTTTTCAGGAACCCATATACGGTATTCTTTGGATGCTTCGGAGTATCCGACCATGATACCCTCGGTTGAACGCGCGTCGAATTTTCCCTTGTCAGGAGCTTTATCCAGCACAAATGCTCTTGCTCCAAATACCTTAAGTTGACTCAGGCTCGGCAATCTTTTGTTCCAACGTTCAAACGGTGTGTGGCCATCCAAACTGACTGTAGGACACCTATTTCGCAGATAATTTGACGCTGCTACAGCTTCTGCCCAAAACTTATTTCCAACACCTGACTGAATGAGCATACATCTCGCGTTTCGTATTTCGACAAGCGTTCGATTTTTCCGTTCCGCCACCCCGTTTTGCTGTGGCGTATGTGGAACTGTAAGTCGTCGCTTTATCCCATTCTTTCTCAGGTATTCGTCAAACTCGTAGTTACGGAATTCACGCCCATTATCCGACATCAAACATTTAATTTTTCGACCAGTTTGTGCCTCTACGCGAGCTTTGTAATCCTTAAAGACACGGAAAACTTCACTCTTTTGCTTTTAAAAGAAAATTTCGCACCATCGGCTGCTATCATCGATAAATGTTATGAAGAACATCGATTCAGCAAACGACTCTGTTCTGGATGGTCCCCAGACATCAGTGTGCACCAGATCCAACAGCTTTGTGCACCTCTTTGACCTTTTAGGAAACGGCAATGTCGTCATTTTTCTGCTAAGACACACGTCGCATGACTTAAGCCTTCCATCGTCACGAATGTTTAATCCAGTCACCAGCTTTCTCTGTGACATATCCAACAAATCTCGTCCATTCAAATGACCAAGTCTTCGGTGCCACAAATCGAAATTCGATCTTTTTTCATTGACCATGCACGCTTGTGAAGTACTTTCTTGAATATAGTACAGTTGTCCAACTCGATTTGCAATCACTTTAATTTCGCCATCATTTCCTCGAACAACAGCTTTCTCCTTATCAAACGTGATGGTGTTTTCGTGATCCATTATCCTCGCAACAGAAAGAAGATTAGTTCTCAAAACTCTTGACTATTAATGTATTTTGGAGTTTAACTAACCTTTTAGACTTCCCGTCTGTAGTGATAATCCTCGCTGTTCCTTTTGCATCAACACTCGTGCTAACATTGTTTGCCAACAGCAGCTTCTCTCGAACCATCGAAGGTGACGATAAAAACAAGCGTTCGTCATTGCACATATGCGACTTGCAGCCACTGTCCAGACACCATCGCCCTTTATCCATACTCTTCAGAATTCCCAAAGCTTGATTTCTTACTTCCACTGTGTGGAAATTGTTTTCTGCTTTGTTCGCAGCGAATTCACCTTTCGAGTATTTTTGTAAATTTTTATTGTTCGGACACTCTGACGCCTTGTGACCCATCTGATGACATCTATAGCACTTATACTTGAACATTCTATCGCCTTCACTTGCAGTACCATATTTTTTCTTATGCGGTACACCTCGTTCGAATCTTGACTTGCTCTGGCATGCACCTCGACTTACATACATCGCCTCTGTATCACCGTCCGCCTATCGTTTATTCTGTGCATCGTTCTTTTCGAGAATTTTCTCTCTCAGAACTCCGGGTTTTGCCAAATTATCGTGCGATTCCATTGCACATCGGAACAATTCAAAACTTGGTGGCAGTCCGTTCAGCAGAAGTATCGACAATAATTCTTCGTGTATATCAACACCCATACACTTCAGCTGTGAAACAGCATCGAAAAATTCCATTAACATCTTACGCAGATCGTCGCCTTCTTGCATTTTGTATGTCGCCACACGTTTCAGCAATGTCGCCTTTTTGACCGGTCCTGTGGATGCGAACTCAGACTTCAATCGCTCCCAGACTTTCTTTGCCGTATCCAACCCTTTTACTAGCCGTAACAGACACGGATCGATGGCTATGATAAAATCCGACTTTGACCTTGCGTCGTCATCCAGCCATTTTAGTAGTGCATTTTTGGACTCTTCATTTTCGTCCTTCAACACGGGTTTCTGTGCTGCTCCGCTGTCCCACATTTGGTCATGACCGCTTCAATCTGCATGACCCAAGTGTCGTAGTTCTCACTTGTTAGCGGCCTGATTGAATTCATGTTTATCGACATGTTTTCGCACTTTAATTCTTAGCTCAGCAGTTAGCAAAATTACTTTTATATTTTTACCAAATTAATTTCTACTAGCGCAGTGGAAGCGTGCTGGGTCCATAACCTGTGGAACTTTATTAAAATGGAATATAAAAGAATATAAAGTTTATTGTAAAAAGTAAACGAAGTGCAAACAATCAGAAACTGACAAGAAGTGTCGTTGGAATGAATTTAAATTCAATACAAGTGTTGCCAACCTAATATAATAATAGGCGTGTTTTTTTTCAAAACTATATAGGCTTAGAAAAATTTTTCCATGTTAATTACACTAACAACTAAGCCTATATAGGCTTACGAAAACTGGATAAAGTCTTAGGTGCTTAGCCTGGATAGAAAAATGTGCTACCAAACTGTTTTTCGTCGATAATTATCGAAAACTGTACCAAAATGTCAAATATGACATGAAAGTGAGGGAGAAATATAAAGGCCGGTAGCTATCAACCGAACTCTGCTGTCATTTCAAATTTAAATTATTTCTGTTCATTTCAAAATGGTTAGAAAAGAAAGAATTATGAATTTATCCGACAAGGAAAAGAAAATTATAATGAATTAAGTGAACATGTTCCTTATTTTACTATTTAATTGAATTAAGTTTGACGAAAAAAATTCTATCCACCAACTTATTAATGAGCGCTTGAAAACTACCGGCCTTACTTTCAATGAAAACAATGCCGATGTGAAACTGTCAAACGTCAATTAGCATAGTCCTGCCAAGTCACTGTTCAGCGTTTTTTTTCTCATTTTCCGCTAAGCCTATATAGATTTGAAAAAAAAACACGCCTAATATCTGTAGTGGCAGAATGCTGCCAATGCGCTGGTTGATATCTACTTCAATTCTCAACAACGCGCAACGAAAAGAAATGAAGCAAAATAGCAAAATAACGAACAATTAAAAGAGAAACGTCAAAAAGAGTCACGGAAAATTCTGCCCGCGACTCACCGGGCAGCTTGTTTTCTATCTCATCGTCTTCTCTTTCGTACTCGTGTGAGTCGCGACTCATGAGTCAACGTGTGGATTGCGACTAAGAATCCGTTGTTTAATATTTGCGCAACGGATATCGTTAATATTCCCTTATTAATTTGTCCTGTCATTGTCATTGAGAATCATTCAACTGCATTCAAATTAAGTTTGTTCGATTTTATTTTCACATAATTTTGAACGAATTTCAACGAAATTATGTTAAAATGAGATTTCGATATGTCAATTCGTATTGGAAATTATCTCATTTCGAGCATAATATGGAAATTCGCAACGAAATTAGCTGTTTTGCCCTGGTGTGAATACCGTATTACTCAGTAACGGGTATTCTATTTCATACCAAGTAACGAAACGTTACTCCCCAAACAATGTCGTTACTCGCACGATTTCGTTACTCATGCAAAACCGTGCGAGTAACAAGACAATTATAATAGCTACATAGGTGGTATGCAATATGACAGACGCACCAAGATGGCGGATTACCGCTATCTTCACGACCTATGTATTTAATATGGGTATCGAATAAAAGAGTTGACAAGACAAATATATAAGCTACATATATATGTATGTATGTACATAATTGACGTCATTCGGAATTCAATATGGCTGACGCACCAAGATGGCGGATTACCGTTATCTTCACGACCTACTTAATATGGGTATCAAGTGAAAGGATTTGATAAGTAGAATACGATATAACTGACGTTATTCTAAATTCAAATTGGCGAACCCACCAAGATGGTGGATTACCGTCATCTTCACGACCTACTTAATATGGGTATCGAAAGAAAGGGTTCGACAAGACAAATAAAATAAAAAATAAATAAAGAAAAACTTCATAAGTGATGTCATATGATATTCAATATGGTGAATTACCGTTATCTTCACGACTTATGTACTTAATTGGATATCGAATGACAAGACATTTACAATAGGTACAAACATACATAAGTGACGTCATTCGAAATTCAATTTATTTATTTATCTATTATATTTATTTATTAATTAATTAATTAATTTATTTTTTTATTTGTTTATTAATTTATTTATTTATTTATATATTTATTTATTTATTTATTTATTTATTTATTTATTTATTTATTAATTTATTTATTTCTGTATTTATTTATTTATTATATTTATTTATTTATTAATTTATTTATTTCTGTATTTATTTATTTATTTATTTATTAAATTTATTTATATAATTATTTATTTATTTATTTATGTATTTATTTTTTTCTTTATTTGTAAAATAAAATAAATGGTTTCAGATAGACTTTCGAGAAAGCATAGGAGTAATTTTGAGAATTATTATAAACAGCGAAGATATTAAATAAAAACTATGCGAAGGACACATTAACTGACCTTCATGTACATGAAGGGATAAAGTTTTACTTCTGCCGCGCGTAGTTTACACACACGAAGTTTTTTTTGGATTGTGTTGATTTTGTTGAGATTGGCCCTAGTTAAATAATAACATATTAGTTTATTCCAAAAACCACAAAAAATCAATTCTATCAATCAAACTGACACTATTTTTTTTTGTTCGCACTCGACAGCCAGATTGCTTTCGAATAAAATGACACTCGTTAACGTGTGCTGTCATCTCAAATATCGATACCGAGTGCTCGATATAGAGAGCGGTAACGCCAAATCATCACATTTCGATAACGAGTTACTCGTTAACGGTTGCGGTAATTTGACCCCTTCGGACAGAAACTTTTATCACTGAACAGAAAACCTTGTACTTTTCTGCCCAGAACAGCCTCAATGAACAGGACCTTGTGTCTACTGTCTACAAACAAATCGCAAACGTCAAGCAGAAAACTCGGTTGTCAGTATTTTTCTTGTGCAAGTTATTATTTTTCTTCGTAATTTGTTTGATGTAATTGCATCGTTAATGCGATAGTTATTTAATAAACATGAGTTCAGGATTTGTCACTGAAACTGAGGCCGCCGAGGCACGTAAACGTCGTCAAGAGGAATGGGAAAAAGTACGCACACCCGAACAGCCACTGGGTTCGTATACAAAAATCCATATTTTGTGTCAACTCTTGACAGTAAAATCTATAAAACAGAACGCCCAGAAGAGCCCTACGACGGCAGAACTCTTTACGATCGTCTTAAAGAACAAAAAGTCAAGAAAGACATGGAATATGAAGAAGCACACAAACTTAGTACGCTTTAAGGCAAACTGACTAGTTAAATGCTATTTTTTTCACAAATATATATTTGCAGAGAATTTAATTCGTGGATTGGATGATGATGAAGTTGAGTTCCTTGATTTGGTCGACAGAACTAAAATGAATGCAGAGAAACTTCAAATGCAGGAGGAGGCGAAGGAATTACGTGATTTTCGGGAGCGTGTTGCTACTATACAAGAGGAATCTATTGATAAAGTGAGTGAAATCCCAATTGAAAGAGTAAGATATGAATATTATTTAAATAAATTCTAGAAAATCCAATCAGAGATAGCAAAGCCAAAAATAAAGGCCACCGGGGGTAACTCATCCCGACAATCGCAGAAATCTCTTATTGGTGTTGTCCTCAAACGGAAAAATGGTGATATAAACGTTATTCCGACTAAATCAACTAAAACCGAAACTGTATCAACGAGTCTAGGAAAACCAGAACAGAACCAGGAAGAGGAAATTGATCCAGAACCGAACAAGCTACCAACAAGTATAAAAACTAATGAATTCGACAAGGGACATCTCATATGTAAGGCTATACTACCTGGTATTGGTCCGTATAATGATTCGAGTGATTCAGAGATGAGCAGTGGCAGTGATGATGAACCACAGACATATTGTCAATTCGACTTGGTTGGAAGGAAACGTTCCAAGAAAATCGGGCGTACTGACTAGCGGCTACTAAAACGGCGTAAATTTCGATTCAAAAGGAGAAGGTAGTGGTATAGTTCCAATTTGTTTCAATGAAAACTTTATTTAGTCTTTTTATTCTAGAATTTTCATAAAATAGTAAAGGAAAATAATTTTTTGATGCGAAACTCGTGTTACTAGTTTATGCAAACACAACTAGACATGTACACAGATCTATAAAAACAGACAAAGTAATATTATATTTGATGTACTGTTCGTAATCTTGTTGTTTCCCTGTACAATATTGATGAGTATCTTAAATAAATTAATGTCAAAATATAAAAAAAATTGTATTAAAAGAATACTGGAATAATAGGACAGGCGAACACCATCTTCATGTGCTAACACTTAAAGCACGCAACATGTTCGTCTGCTTGCGCTTAAGTTTGTGATTGGTATAAATGTGCTTACACAGCAATATGGTAAAATCATTCACCCCAATTCTCAATGTCGTATTTGTGAGTCGAATACGACTGTAGTCGCATTTTGTAATAGCAAATACATTACAGAATACAGTCCGCACACTACAAACTTTCTGCCGGCCGACAGTTTAGTCGGGCTCTTAATCAGTATGAAAATATATGAGAGTGCGCACACTACAACGATTCGATATCGGCCGATAAATAAGTTTGATAGGCTACACGATTGTATACGACTCACAAATACGACATTGAGAATTGGGGTGATTTTTTTAATGATCGTAGTACTTTCCGACAAGTGAGCAATCTATTTTGAAGAGAATGCAAAAGAAGTAAAGAAGTATTTAAACCGTAGATTTATTCTATTTTTTATAATCGAATAGAAAATAGTATAACATTTTGTGGCTAACACAACAACCGCAAACTATGTATCCATGCATATATACAGACGGTTATTCACGTCACATTCTAGATTACAGCAGCTATTTCCATACTCCGTCATCCTGTCACTAGATGTCTTCTTCCTTTTTAGACGGTCTTATAATTGTTGATTTTAACTCGTCACTTCTCTTTCGAATATATCCATGAGGAAACAAACCGAGGTTCTGTACCAGCGGAATGATGTCGACCAGACTTCTCGATGTCCACTGATTATTAAAACTCCCAAATATCTTTTATAAATCATTTTATTTACCAACAAAATAGAGAAAACTAGAAAAAAAACTCTTCTATTACTGATTCTTCACCTTTTTCCGATTCCTATTCTTAACGTTCGTAACTTCATAAAAATTACTTCCAATTTTGTTTCTCTTTTGGCTCCTTTCGGCAGCGCGTTTTTCTTTAGCGGTCATTCTCTTTTGCTTCTTAATTGGCGATGGGCCATCAGCGTCTTCCTCTTTGAAAATACCGCTCGCCGTTGCCACCACAGTTGGTTTTGACTTCTTATGAACCACTCGTTCTAAATCTTCGTCATATTCGTCCTCTGAGTAGAAATCACTAGCTCCATCTGAGGAATCCTCTTCTGGAGTTAGTAGTTTCCTCTTCTTACGTTGCAATCGTTCCACTTTGCGTGCCTCCAACAACTCCACATCGATCTTATCCAGCTCCCTTACATCAGACGCCTCGAATTCTAAGCCAACCTTAATTTTACGGAAGTCCTGCAATTGCTTAAACTCCTTTGCCTTCTTCACTGACTCACTGACTATGTTTTTATCAGATTTTGTATCTTCATCGCCCTGTTCAGCTACGGATTCTTCCTGATCCTTCCTCTCAGCTTGAGATTTAGGAATTTCATAGCCTTCTGGAGCCACATAGAATGGAAGTTTACCACGTTGCCAATCATTTAATACCATCCTTGACATGACAGTTATATCTGGTTCACCTCCTTTCAGCAGTTTGCCGCTTTTCTTTGAAAGTTGCTCAAGAAAATCCTGTGATGACTCCCAACTGGTAATTTTGTAGGTTTTATTGATGTATTCTTTCCTTACACGTTGTAAGACTGTTTCAACGTAATCCTCTGGATTTGTAACTAACTCAACACGCACGACACCCTTCAACACCTTTTCAGTATCGCTCTCTGCCGATGGGTAAACTACACCAGGGCAATCGATTAAGAAAATCCTTTTCATTAGCGTTATGTACTGCCAGACTTTAGTTTCGCCTGCTATGGGTGCAACGTTACAGACTTTCTTGCTGCGAAGTGCATTGATAACTGAACTTTTACCTACATTTGGGTAACCAATGAAACCAACACTGATCTGCTTCTTGTCCATATGTAACTTGCCAAGCTGACGGAAGAGATTAATCAACGCTCCTTTGCCGAATGGATGTTGCATCGAAGCATGGAAAGCGATTGTAGGATATTCGGAGCTAAGAATCGCTACCCAACGTTGTGTAACCCAAACAGGGACTAAATCCACTTTGTTCAGTATGAAGAACAAGTGTTTGTGTGGCTTTTCTTTGCGGAGGAACTCCTCTAAGTACTTGGAGCGTGTTCCCATAGGATCACGGGCATCTAATACCTGCAAAAGCACATCAGAAGCATCAACTACCTTATGCAGCTCGTTCCAAATGCGTTTACTCTGTCCAGCGGCGAAAATCCAATCCCTCTGTGCATCCTTCACTCCGGTGTCTTCGCGAACTAGATCTACATCTTTGTCCTGGTCGTATTTGTCAGCCCATTCGTCGGCATTCTTACTAAGATCCTCTAAGTCACGTACTTTCAGTGTCGGACGCTTGCGTTGCTTCTTCGGTCCAAAGACACTATCGAAACTTTCAGTTTCTAATAGATGGACACGTTGATGTTTGTTCGCTTCATTCAGAAGGGTGATAGGTAACTGAGATGGCTTCATTATAACCTGGTATGGATCTTTAACGGCTTTTCCAATCTCATCTTGGAACTTTTGCAGTGCATTTTGGGAGATGACACGAGAGTTACTGAACCACTTTGGGGTTGGTTCCACCCTAGCCATGGTACCAGGTTTAAGACGACCCTTAAAGAATGAAAAGCAGTTTCATATGAAAGTGTGAATATAATCATTGAAACCCACCTGGAATGGTGCAGCGACGATAATTTTGCCAGTTCTGTCTCGCTTTGCCTTGAAGTTTCGATACATTTGCAAACGCTTGATGGTAGATTGTGTACGTGGGTTGGCGACTCCCTTAAGACCACTTTTCGGACGCTCGGGATTCATGGAGTGGTTAGATTTATTGAATCCCTGTTTACGGGGAGCCCCGGTAGTACTTCGTACTTTTGGCATAATTGTTTGTTACTTCTTTCTGGTAAAATTAATAAAAATATTCACTAGGTTCCGAAAACGTGATGTAAACGCGCCCGCTACAAAAACGAGAGAAACGTTTGGTTAGGTAATGCTGTTTGCGTTGGCCTTGGCATTTTGCTACAGAAAACGAACTCTCCAATGAATTAGATACGTGTGGAGAGTGAAAGCATTCAGACTGTTGATAAGAAAATCAATATAACAAAATAGTAATAGTAAGATTAATAATAGTTACAAATGTATATGAAATAAATAAATTAGATAGAAATGTTTCCGGCAGTTTCAATGATAGTAGTTAATAGCCATTAAAACCTTCACAATTTTTGAAGTGAATACTTCTTTAGCGACGTATTGTTTTTGAAAACGAGTTACTATAAATAAGTTACGATAAATTTTGATAAACGTGTTTCGATAACGGGGAAATATGTATACATCAGCTGTCTGTCTATCTGTATGTGGGTCTGTCTGTATGTCCGTCCGTTCGTCTGTCTGTCTGTCTGTCTGTCTGTCTGTCTGTCTGTCTCTCTGTCCGAATGTCCGTCCGTCCATCTGTCCGTCCGTCTTTCTGTATGTCTGTCTGTCCGTCTGTCTGCCTGTCTATCTGTCTGTCCGTCCGTCCACCTGTCCATCTGTCTGTCTGTCTGTTTGTCCGTCCGTCATTCTGTATGTCTGTCTGTCCATATTTCTGTATGTCTGTCTGTCTTTCTGTCTGTCCATCTTTCGTTCTGTCTGTCCGACCATCTGTTTGTCCGTCCGTCTGTCCGTCTGTCCGTCTGTCCATCTGTCCGTCTGTCCATCTGTCCGTCTGTCCGTCTGGCTGTCTGTTTATTTTTTCTCATAGGCAGGAAACCCGCTCGCTAGGGGCGCTGGAGTCAAGTTATTAACAAAACCTTTAAACGCCTAAACCGCTGAACCAATTTTAATGTAATTTGGCAAAGAGATAGTCTGGGGCCTGAGGAAGGACTTAAGTAGAAAAACCGCTTGCTAGGGGCGCTGAAGTCAAGTTATTAACAAAACCTTTTCACGCCTAAACTGCTGAACTAATAAGGATTACAATTGCAAACAAACAAATAGCAAAGAGATAGTCTGGGACCTACGGAAAGACTTAGGTGGGAAAACCGCCCGCTGGGGGGCGCTGGAGTTAAGTTATTAACAAAACCTCTTCGCGCTTAAACTGCTGAACCAACTATAATGTAATTTGACAAAGAGATAGTCTGGGACCCGAGGAAGGACTTAAGTGGAAAAACCGCTTGCTAGGGGGCGCTGGAGTCAAGTTATTAACAAAACCTTTTCACGCCTAAACTGCTGAACCAATTAGGATTACAATTACAAACAAACTATTAGCAATAATTTGGCAAAGAGATAGTCTGGGACCTAAGAAACTTAGGTGGAAAAACTGCTCACTAGGGGCGCTGGAGTCGAGTTATTAACAAAACCTTTTCACGCCTAAGCCGCTGAACCCATTGTAATGTTATTTGGCAAAGAGATAGTCTGGGACTCAAGGAAGGACTTAAGTGGAAAAACCACCTGCTACGGAGCGCTGAAGTCAAATTATTAACAAAACCTTTTTACGCCTAAACCGCTGAACCAATTATAATGTAATTTGGCAAAGAGATAGACCGGGATCCGAGGAAGGACATAGATGAAAAAACTGCCTACTAGGTGGCGCTGGAGTCAAGTTATTATAGCGATCGCTATACAAAATAAAGCACACAATTTTATTTTAGCTTTAAGATTTTATTTATTTAATTTAAATTCGGATGTTATGCTCACAGTTGGTTATTTTATACTGAATAATATATTTTCTAGGCTCCCTTTTATATTATTCGGCGTAGCCAATGAAATGTAGGCTTCTATATTTTTATTGTGTACGCCAATTAAAAACGTTGTTCTATTTTTGGCATCGAGTCCTTTGCTTTTTTAAATCTCAATATTACAAAGTGTAAGTAGTAGTATTAGGTTATAGATACATGGTAGTACTTTTTAAAGTACTAACAGTAGCAGAGTGGCATAAACGCCACATTACTCCCCCGCAAGCATTGAAGCTATGGCTGAGTTGTGAAAGATGCACGCTTTGTTTTTGGTCCAGGATATGTTTTCATCGATGACTTTGGTTGTACTGATCCGGAACTCTGCAAAACATCTGGGCTATTTAAAGCTGTTGAATGATCCTTCTCTGATGATACTGTAGAAGCAGGTTTGCATGAAGTATTTGTAGTTTGAGACTTGATTGGAGGTTGTAGTTCGGAAGGTGTTTGCATCCTCTCGAAGAATGCTGGCTTCAATCTTTCTGTTGAAATTGTTGTTGGTATACCCTTCACATCAACTTTGAAAACGAAATCTGATACTCGTTCCAGCACTTCATACGGTCCCTCATAAGGTCGCTCACATGGTTTTTGTACCGCGTCTACTCTAACGAAGACATGTGTACATGTATATAGCGTCTTATGCACAAAAGCTTTGCACATCGTGTGATGTGCGGAAGGTGTAGAACGTATTTGTCGCATCTGCTCTCGGAATTGCTCGATGAAGATTTGAGGTTCTGGTGACATTTCTTCGTAAAAAAAGAATTCTCCAGGTAATCTTAATGTGCTGCCATATAACAGTTCAGCTGATGTTGTTTTAATGTCTTCTTTAAAACTGGTTCGCAAACCCAAGAGTATAGTTGGCAGAAGATTTACCCAGTCTGAAGAATTCTGGCACTTGACTGCGGCCTTGAATGATCTGTGCCAACGTTCTATCATCCCATTGGATGCTGGATGATAAGCTGTCGTTCTTGTTCTTGTACTTCCAATAAGCTCAGCCAGTGCATCGAATAGGGCTGACTCAAACTGTGATCATCTGTCAGATGTGATTGTTGATGGTGCACCAAATCGCGATACCCAACTGGAATAAAATGCTTGGGTGACTGTGTCGGCGGTGATGTCTTTCAATGGCACAGCTTCTGGCCAACGGGTGAATCGATCAATCATTGTGAGTAGATATCGGTAGCCTTTTATCAATGGGAATATCGATGTGTACATGTTGAAAGCGATTGCTCGGCATAGCAATGTGTTGTGGAACATTCGTGGTGTGACGACTGACTTTACTTTGCTGACAAGGTAGGCAAGATCGTGCCCAGCTCAGAATGTCCTTGTTCATGCTTGGCCAAACGAAGTTTTTGCTTATCAGTTTCTTCGTTGACCGTCTACTTGTATATGCTAAGTTGTGGGTCATATCAAACACACGCCTACGTAAAACTAGAGGAACATACGGACGTATATTGGTCCCCCCAATGTCGCAGAAGATGAGGATGTCTGCCCAGTCGATACGTAGGGCACGGAGCTGAAGCGATGATCTTTGTGATGAATCATTAAGTCGTTGTAGTTCTACATCATCTCTTTGCATATCGGCTAGCTCCTGGTGGCTGACGATTACCGGCATGTTAATGATATGAATGCGGGATAAAGCATCTGCTACGACATTTTTTCTCTCCAGAAATGTGGACAATCTTTGTGGAATGTTGACCAATTTCTTCCAATTGACGAGCTACTCTATCACACGCATGATTTGTCTTCTTCTGGAAGGCATGGATTAGTGGCTTATGGTCAGTGACGATAATCAGCTCCCTTCCTTCGATCAAATGCTTGAAGTGTCTGACTGCTCTAAATATAGCCAGTAACTCGCGATCGTAGACTTTATATCTAGTTTCTGTTTCGCTTAATTTTTTCGAAAAAAATCCCAAAGGTTGAAGGTTTTCTCCATCCTGCTGATCCAGGGCAGCTCCAATGGCTGTATCCGATGCGTCACATCGTAGAATCAAAGGAAGATATGATTTAGGATGAGCTAGTTGCACAGCGATCTTCAACTTTCGTTTACATTCCTCGAATGCTTCTTCAGCTTCGCGTGTCCATTGAATAGATCGTTTATCTCTCTTTTTCGCTCCGATTGTGAGTTGAATAAGAGGAGCTTGGATCCCAGCAGCGCCGGGTATGCAACTTCGATAAAAGTTCCAAGACCCTATGAACCGTCTTAATTTATCCATTGTATCTGGCTTGGGGTAGTTCCCTAATGCCTCAGTTCTATCGGCTGGGGGCTTGATTCCATCTTTATTTACGGTGTATCCGAGGTATCGGACTTCAGCCTATCCGAAATAGCACTTAGAGACGTTTACAGTAAGGCCAAACTTTTGAAGCTTCTCCAGCACGAGGCGTAGATGGTGTCGATGTTCGGTTTTATTTTTAGAGGCAATTATGATATCATCGATGTAGCATTGGGCAAAATTAAGTCCTCGTAGCACTGCATCCATGAAGCGTTGCATTGTCTGCGCTGCATTTCGAAGTCCGAAGGTCATTACGACAAACTCAAAAAGACCGAAAGGCGTTATGACTGCAGTTTTTGCTCGGTCTTCTTTTGCGAGAGGGATCTGGTGATAGGCCCTCGTTAGATCTCATGTGCTGAAGATCGTACATCCTTCTAGTTGGTGATTGAAATCCTGTAAATGAGGTATAGGATATTTGTCGGGAACCGTAATGTTATTAAGCAGGCGATAGTCTCCGCACATTCTCCACACTCCGCACTTCTTTTTGACCATGTGCAGTGGTGAAGCCCATTCACTTTTTGACGGCTGACAAATACCCTGTCGCATCATACGTTCGAACTCCTCCTTTGCCACTTTTAGTTTGTCGCCCGCTAGACGCCGCGCTCGTTCCGCAACGGAGTGACCTCGAGTAAAAATGTGGTGTTCAACGAAGTGTTCGGCCACATTGGGATTGTTTTCTCGAGTGACATCGATAAAGTCCTTTAGTATGTCTGCGAATGGATTGGTTAAATCGATTGAGCGGACAGTGGGTTGGATAGAGCTGGCAATATTTCCTCCCGTGCTAAGTTTTGTTGTATTGTCGACTAGCTGCTTGCGACTCAATCGAATTGTAAGGTCATACCGGTGAATGAAATCAGCCCCAATGATTGCCTGTGTTACATCCGCTATGGTGAAAAGCCAGTGAAAATCTCGACGAAGCCCTAAATCTAAGGCCAAATTTCTTGTTCCATACGTTGAGATAGTGGCTCCATTGGCGACGTAGAGTTTTGAATCGGCTGGTGTTTTGTTCATAGCGTATTTTTTGGGTAACACTGAGACGTCTGCACCGGTATCGATTAAGAATGAGATGTTTGTTTTTTTGTCGAAAACTTGGAGGCGGGATTGAGAGTTGTTGCCGATTGCGTTTGCCGACTGATGGTTTTGCCAGTGTGAGCACCATGGTCGACAGCTACGTGCTTCGCCACCAAACCTTTTGTGGTAATAACATAGATTGGTATCATTTTTGTCGTTGTCCTCACTGGGTCTGCTGTTAGATCGGTTTCTTGAGTAAGATCTTCCTCTTGTTACGATGTTTTTCTTCATGTCTTTGATCTCGTTTCTGAAAGCTTCGATGCTCTTCGACAACTCCGCAATGCTGAAGGTATCTTTACTGGTAACTGCCTGTATGGTGTCTGCTGGTGTGGACGTCTTAATTGAGTTAATATGGAAATTTGAGATATCGTAAATTTTGTCACCGACTTCAGCTATTTTATCTAGGTCATCTTGTCCGGTTGCAATCAAAACTGTTCGCATATTTTCGGGCAATCTCTCGAAGAATAGTGTACGCATGATAGCCGGATCGCAGCGGCCTGCTGCAAGATGCTTCATGTGAGCGAGGATGGCTGTGGGCTTTTTTTCGTCAGAGTCATCCCCTCGAAGCATGCGCCGCAGTTGCGATTCAGGTGACGGAGCGAAATTGTTCAGCAACCGTTCCTTTAGGATAGCAAATTTATTGATCGCGGGCGGATTTATAGCTAGATCCCCAACTGCTCGCAAAGCTTCTCCCTCTAGATGTACTAGGACATACGCGTAACGTTCGGCGTCGTTACTGATACCCCCAAGTTGGAAAGCCATTTCGACTTGCGTCAGTTACAATTGGGGATATAATGCATTAAACTTCGGCAGTTGAGCACGATGCGTTAGTGGCCTCGCTACTACGGGAGGGGCGAAAGGTGATGTCGATGATAGATCGATCAGGGTTGACTCTGACTGGGGCGAATGATCATGATGTATAGGTGTTGGATCTGATTGGGATGGATGAACGTGATGTAAGAGAAGATTGTCACCGTGTGCTGCTTTGAGAGCTTGTATTGCTTCGTTTGCTTGCATCAGTTCCTCTTTTAGCTTACTAATTATTTCAGCTGTTACCAAACCATTCTCTGTAGCCATCGTCAATTCTGAATCCCTGCTTGTATTGTCTTCTTCCTCACTCCTAGGGTCTTCGTCCTCTGCGTAGTTCGGCGTGAGGTTCCTTGTTTTCCGTGGTGTTCGTGGTAGTGGCATGAAACCAAATCCAACTGCTCCAAATCTTAATTCACTTTTTTTTGTGCGCGAAAAGTTTTTATACTTTTAGAGTCGGGGTCACCAATTTTATAGCGATCGTTATACAAAATAAAGCACACAATTTTATTTTAGCTTTAAGATTTTATTTATTTAATTTAAATTCGGATGTTATCCTAACAGTTGGTTATTTTATACTGAATAATATATTTTCTAGGCTCCCTTTTATATTATTCGGCGTAGCCAATGAAATGTAGGCTTCTATATTTTTATTGTGTACGCCAATCAAAAATGTTGTTCTATTTTTGGCATCGAGTCCTTTGCTTTTTTAAATCTCAATATTACAAAGTGTAAGTAGTAGTATTAGGTTATAGATACATAGTAGTACTTTTTAAAGTACTAACAGTAGCAGAGTGGCATAAACGCCACATTATTATCAACTTCTTTATTAACTGACCAAAACGATTCATATTGACAATTTATGTTTGTATAGTACCTGTTGCCGCCAAAACTGTACATTAGCAGTCACTACTCAGTCTGCGATCAACTCTCCTGTAATACAGTCCACTTCATCAACCGCAATAAAATGTAACTTAAATTCTCTCGAGTTTGGTTTTTATATTTCGCATTATTTTTCAGGATTCAATCGCTAAAAGTCAACGCGAACATTGGTCCTTCTACGCCAAATCTGTGAATTAATTATTGTGGTTATAATCCCACAAATCCATACATTTTAATAAATCGTAACGCGAAAATCAAACGGTTTCCTTCTCGAACGATCGCTTTCTCGCACTTTCTTCCATTAACAAACGGCACATGTGGAGACGCTCATTCGAAATCTCAGTCATCGAGTGCAGTCGACTCTGAAATTTCGTTCTATACATACGTCAACCTATTGCTTTGGAGTTTCTTTGTTATTCGGTGATTAAATTAAATTCTCGATTAGTAGGTACATACATATAATACCATGGTGAGCAACAACAACGTAACAAAGCGCGATACCGCACGCAGCGCGATTAAACGGTACTTGACGACCAGCAAAAAAGCCGAAAATTTGGATGCCGCTGATATCGACTCTTTCCTCGTCCTCCTTGCTGAGCAGTGGGAAAAATTCAACATGTCGCAAGAAGCAGTGGAACTCTCGTGTGGAGCAGAAACTTTAGCTGAACAGGAAGCAGAACGAGTGCAAGGTGAAACGTGGTATAGAGAAGCACTAGCGAATTTCACACGTGCGATCAACAAAATCAAAGCTTCTAACAAGTCATCGGAGACAGTTAAACCCGATAACATGACACACGCTATTCGTGCAGATATCCATCTCCCTCCGATGAAATTACCGAGTTTTGATGGAGATTCAAAGGAGTGGAAACCTTTTGAAGACGCATTTACAGCTTTTACTAATGGTGAGTCATCTCTTTCGAATGCGCAAAAACTACATTTCTTGGTGTGTAGTCTTCTAGGACCGGCTTTGCAGTTAGTAAAAGGGTTTCGTATTACAAACAACAATTACGATGAGGTCTGAGAGCTTTTGAAAAAGCGCTATGATGCAGCTCGAATAATTGTCAATTCACATTTTCAAGCTCTTTTCTCACTAGAGTGGGAGACAGACTGTTGGTATTGATACCATGGTATAGCAATACCATGTTCTATACCACATGTCTGTCACTACAATACCACGTTTAAAGCTAGTATACCATGAAACATACCTGGTATTGAAATTCGTTATTTTTTGGTAGTACACCACCTTCTTATTGACTGAAGCGCCGCGTTCTATCTGTTGGTGATTCTTGGTAGCTTCTTTTACAATTCAAGGAAAAAAAAATTGCATAGAAAATTGTAGCATTCAATACTCCGATACATACAATGTGTCGCTGCGGGAAAATTTAGATTTTCTACTGGTGGCTCTCACCAGAACAAATATCGATTGATTCTTGTAAAGAGTTGATTTTATTTCTGTAAAAATTAATACATGTTTTTTTTTCTTATAATTAACGTAAATACAAAGACCTTACTTTGGTATGAGCCACAGAAAGCTTTATTATTAAAATTCCTGCAGCAACGCACGCCGTCCAGCTACCAGCATGTCAAAAATGGAAAAGACCTCGAGCACGTCCGCCAAAATCGTGCACTCAACAAAATTGTCCACCGAAAGGGACAACGTATGTACCTCAGCAATTAGACTGATTGAAGCGTGAGCGGGACCAATATTTTTCGCTGATTGTGCAACGTGCTTTGAGAAGAGCAGATGTATTTATTGCTCAGTCCTGTGGACTTGAGCGCGAAAAGGAAAACGTTATTTTTTAACTTGCTGAATATACTGGCGGATGCTGCCAGATCTCTTGATGTTTAATATTTCAGATTATTGGCTCGATGACATCCCCGGACCCGTCTGAACTTCGGGTGAAGACAAAATATCTAAAACAGCGAGCCTACCGACCGCCCTCCTCATCTTGATAGCTCCACTTGACAGAAGAACGTCGGCCATCCGTACTATCCCGTCAGCTCCTGGATACACTGCTACTATGCGCCCCAACTGCCACACGGACCGGATCTCGTTAGGCTCGAACAAGATGACAATTTGGCCGACTTCTACAGGTTTCGTATCCTTGTACCACTTGGAACGCCGTGTGATTTCAGGTAGATACTCGCAGTACCAGCGTTTCACAAACTGCGTCATCAAATGCTGTGAGCGTCTACTGTATAGTCTGCTGTAGGCATCGCTCTCGCAAAATACTCCGGGGGTTGTGACGTCTCTGTCCTGTTCTCCAAACAGCATTGTATTAGGGGTGAGCGGTCGCGGGTCCTCTGGATCAACCGGAATGTGTGTGAGCGGGCGTCTGTTAACTTGACCTTGGGCTTCTATTAAGGCGTTGCGTAACACATCCTCTCTGGGAACTACTCCTTTGAGGATGAAGGATAAGCTCCCTTTTATTGATTGGATTAAACGTTCCCAGGCTCCTCCCATCCAGGGTGAATATGCCGGAATGAAACGCCAAAGAATCCCCTCGTAATTCGCCGCATATTCACTTAAGGTCTCTTCCATCTTCTTCACATCTCTGTCCATCAGATTTTTTGTACCCACGAAATTCAGGCCATTGTCGCTGTACAAAAACCGAGTAACCACGCGATTTATGACGAAACGCCGAACTGCCATCGTACATTGGTCCAGGCTCAGGTCGTTCAGGAGTTCTATCTGGACAGTTCTGAATGTGAGACAGGTGAAAATCATCCCATACCTTTTTACTGTTCCTCTTCCCATCTTGGCTAGCAATGGCCCAAAACAGTCCACACCAACATGAGTAAATGGTCTGGAATCGAACGCCAATCGAGCCTCTGGAAGCAAACCCATCCTTGGCATCATAGGATTTGCTCTAAGCCGCTTGCACATGTTGCATCTTGATTTGACCCTCTCGACCACCACCCGGATATGTATAATCCAGGCCCTTTCTCGAACATCCGAGATGATTAACTCCGTCCCCACGTGAAGGTTGCGCTCATGATGGAACTGCGCTAACAAATCTACCAGTGGATGAGTCTTTGGCAAAATAGCTGGATTGCGGGACGCATATGACACCTTGGCCCGCTGAGCCCTTGAGCTTAAACGTATGGTCCCTTCTTCGTCTAAGAACGGAGATAAACTGAGGATTGAACTCGAGGTTTTGACTTTTCCAGTTGCCTGTAGGGAACCGACATCCTCTGGGAAGGCATCTTGTTGTATCTTTCGAAAAACCCAGTCCTCTGCGCGGTGAAACTCTCGAGGCGTAATGAAGACTTCCTTATCCGCTGATCTTCTACGAAGGACATCTTTCAATCGGAGCAAATAGGCGATGACTCTTACCGAAGATCCCCATCTCGCTTGGAACCTCGCAGACAATTCTTCGTAGACTGAATACGAAATCTTCGGGCTTCCTACGTGCAACATAAGGTGTAAATCCCGGTCTTCTAAAGATTCCTCTGGAGTCACTGACTTGAGTGACGAAACTGGCCACAAGTTGAAATCTTCGCGGAGAAAGTCGGGCCCTACGAACCACCTTGCGTCTTGACGGATTGTTGGTTCGGACCACCTGGTCGCATCATCGGCAACATTGTCGTTCGTTTTGATGTAGAACCACTCCCTGGGCGAGGTTGACTCTAGGATTTCCCCTACTCTGACGGCGACGAATGATGGAAATTTATAAGTCGTCGAGTTGATCCATGAAAGCACCGTCTTCGAGTCGGAAAGAAAGACTGCTTTGTGAATGCGAATGGTATGCGAGCTCTTGATAGTTGAAGCTAGCCGTACACCTAGGATCGCCGCTTGCAACTCGAGGCGAGGGATTGACAACTTCTTCACTGGGGCAACTTTCGCCTTTGCCATGACCAGCGAGACCTCTACGTCGCCATCTTGTTCGAACCGCAGGTAAGACACGGCTGCAAAAGCTTTTTCTGAAGCGTCTACAAAAGTAATGAGACTCACTTGCGAACAATCCGGACTCCAGGAACTATAGCGACGGGGAATTCTCAAGTTTTTTAGACTCGTTAACACCTCGGCGAACTCCTGCCACTGCAACTTCAGCTGGTCTGAGACTGGCTCGTCCCAGTCGAAACCTTCTCGCCAAATCTCTTGAAGAAGGACTCTACCTCTAATTGTGAGCAACGAGATCAATCCAAGAGGATCAAAAATCCGCATAACCATCCTGAGAATCTCGCGCTTGGAAATCTTGGTCTCAGCCAGCCGCATCTTCGCGAAAGCTCCTTCGTCTGATAATTTATAGATGAGTTGATCGCAAGACGGTAGCCAATACATGCCGAGAACCTTGGCAGAAACCTCGTCGCTCTCGCTCGGATCGATGCTGACAAGCTTAGCGTTGACGTGGTCTGTTGGCAACCGACGCATAACTTCGACGCAGTTGGATTGAACTCCAACGAGTTTGAAACCCATGGACATGCAGATCCGGATTGCTTCATCAGTAACGGAGACAGCGTCCTCAAGCGTATCATGGCTGTTGAAGTAATCGTCTACATACGTCCTCTTTGTCAAACCATCGCAAGCTTCTGGGCATTCGGAATTGAACCTGTTGGCGTGATGATTCTTCACGAACTGTGCACAGGTTGGTGAACATCTGGGACCGAACATCATTACCTCCATTATAAAAACATCAGGGATCTTGGAGCTGTCCCCGTTCCTCCAGAGAATGCGTTGACAGTGCTGATCTTCGGACTTCACACGAATCTGGTGGAACATTTCCTTCACGTCAGCATTTACTGCTACCTTCCGCTCTCGAAGTTTAAACAATCCGGCATGGAGAGAGACGAGGTTGTCCGGACCCTTTAACAAAAAGGAGTTGAGCGATACGCCATTAACTTTTGCTGCTACATCTGCAACTACCCTTGGTTTCGGAGGAGACTTATTAAGATTCTCTACGATGAGGGTGGGGGCGTACCACACTCGAGGCCACTCCTTTAGTAAGTCCTCATCCGTGGCAACCCTGGCGTGACGCTTGGACAATAGTTCCACCATATAGTTGTTCATCCACTCGAGCAGGTGTGGTCTCTTGCTCAGTGAATTCTCAAGACAGATGAGTCGCTTGAGGGCCATTGGGTAGCTATCGGGGAGCTTAACGTTGTCCTGCCTCCAAAGCAGACCAATTTCGTAGCGACCATCCACAAATTTCAGCGTCCGTTCCATTATGTCCAGAGCTCGACTGTCCTCCTTACTGACCAGGTCCCCCTTCGGCGCCATGACTCCAAACTCTTCAGTCGAAAAGTGTCGCCGGACGAGATCATGCAATTCATCCTCACCTTTTATCGCATCGTGATACATTAACTACATAGTTGGCTTTGCCGCTTGTTGAGCACACGACACTGTGATGGGTGGAGCTACTTTCCCATAGACGATCCATCCTAACAGCGTCTTCGCAGCACACGGTTCATCCTCTTTACCGTGACGTTGTCCATGTCCCAAAAGAAATTTGGCCTGATCCAGCCCAACGAGGATCTTCGGCTTGGCATCGATGAGATCGGTGATAGGTAGTCCTCGAAGATGTGGGTACTCGCTCTTCAGTTTAGCCACATCGATCGACTGTCGAGGCAGCTCCAAATCCTTAACGGAATACACGTTCTTCAGAAGGTGTCTCTTACGACTTTCCACACCTGATACTGCTACTGTA
Organism: Brachyopa scutellaris; assembly: GCA_949775065.1. Lineage (NCBI taxonomy): Eukaryota > Metazoa > Arthropoda > Insecta > Diptera > Syrphidae > Brachyopa > Brachyopa scutellaris. Next base: position 125,354,059 of record OX459112.1, read on the forward strand.
GTCCTAATCGAATCCTCAATCCGAGAAACGCCCTTAGTCCACTGAAGCGTGAGTTGCTCTGACTCACCTTCCAGGCCAAGATCATCAAAAAGATCCCTTTCAATCATTGTCAACGCTGAACCATCGTCAAGAAACGCAAACGTGTCCACGAACTTATTGTTGCTTCCGTATATGCGAATAGGAGCGATCTTAAAAATGATGGGAATCTGAGCACCAGCATGAGAAGAATGGATTTGCCCCTGTGGAACATAAGGCGTAGCAGCTGCGTTCAATTCAGGCTTCACAATAGATGTTTGGTGCAATAGTGGATGATGGCGTCTAGCACAACCGCTTATGCCACACGGCTTTGATCTGGCGCATGTTCTCCAGATGTGTTGCACTGGGTCCAGGCAAGTAAAACAGATCGACTTCTCTTTGGCGTACGCCAACCGTGACTCAGGTGTCAAAGCTTTGAACTCCTGGCATTGGTCCATTGCATGTTGTTTACGTCCACATTTGCCACATGAGACAACAGCTGTACTCGTGGCGGGTGGTTGGTGAGTCAACACACGACGCGAAGACTTCAGTAAACCCTGCGCCCTGCTAGAGGGACCGGATACCAACGGTTTCACTAGCTCAGGAGGCAATTCAACAATCTTCTCCGTCAGGAACTCCGCAAAATCTTTTAATGTTGGCTGAGGGATCGTCTGGTTCCTTCGTCGCCAATCTTGATACAGGCCGGGGCCTAACTTGCAGGAAAGATCTGTAAGAACATATCCGTTATTGAGATCTTCATCCCTTTTCATCGACTTAATGTCGGCCACAAACCCATTAACTCTCACTGCCCACAGATGAATATTCGGATCGCATTTTGACTTTAATGTCGGAAGACTCAGCAACTCCGACGTTAATCCATGAACTAGAATATCCGGTCGACCGTAGATGGAACGAAGAGAATCTATTATCGCCACATCGTCCGACGAGTACTTCAGCCGGTCACTTACCAACTGAAATGCTTCGCCCTTCAGCGCTTTACGCAAACGTGCGACATTCTCCTTCCCGTTGTACTTGCCTTCCGCAGTGGTTGAGTTAAAAACCTCCTCGAAATAGGGCCATTCTCGTTTATTCTCACCAGAGAAAGTCGGCAGCTCTTGCACATTACTACGGTTCAAAATAGTGAGTAAACTTGACATATCTGATTGCCGAATTATAGAATCAGAAAAACTACCTCGTGGACTGGGTGCACCACGAACAGGTGTCGACTGCCGTTGCTGAAAACCATTCTCCAACAATGTCTGGTGATTCGCCTGAATCTTCCTTATCATTTCCCTCCTCTCATCATTGACCTTTGCAGTCCGAGCGGTGGAAACATCTTCAACTACATCCTTTGGCTTTTCTGCAGATTCTGAGGCCAACAACTGCTTCGTCTTCTCCAGTTCAGAACGTAAGGCGGCGAGTTCAGCATCCTTTTGAGCAACTTTTGCTTGCGCCACTGCAGCCGCTTCAATTAAAATGTCTACCGATGCCTCCACGTCTACTGGGTCGCATGTAACTGGTTGCGTGAGTACTACTTCAACCTCAGCATCAGGTTCTGCAACTATTTTCGATGGACCAGCTTTCGCCGCACAATCCTCCCTATCACAAAACCAGGGGTCGGCGGATTTGTAAAGATCTGGGTTAAAATTAGCACACGCATAGTGCCACCACCTTGTACATCGTTCACACGAGACCATCTCATCGTCGTCTATTTTACGACAATTAGCCGCTGTGCACGAGAATCCAGTCCTATTCATGATGGATTCTTCCAATGAATACGGTGATCACAAAATGAAATGGTGAATCAAAAAATAAAATGATGTCGCTGCGGGAAAATTTAGATTTTCTACTGGTGGCTCTCACCAGAACAAATATCGATTGATTCTTGTAAAGAGTTGATTTTATTTCTGTAAAAATTAATACATGTTTTTTTTTCTTATAATTAACGTAAATAAATACAAAGACCTTACTTTGGTATGAGCCACAGAAAGCTTTATTATTAAAATTCCTGCAGCAACGCACGCCGTCCAGCTACCAGCATGTCAAAAATGGAAAAGACCTCGAGCACGTCCGCCAAAATCGTGCACTCAACAAAATTGTCCACCGAAAGGGACAACGTATGTACCTCAGCAATTAGACTGATTGAAGCGTGAGCGGGACCAATATTTTTCGCTGATTGTGCAACGTGCTTTGAGAAGAGCAGATGTATTTATTGCTCAGTCCTGTGGACTTGAGCGCGAAAAGGAAAACGTTATTTTTTAACTTGCTGAATATACTGGCGGATGCTGCCAGATCTCTTGATGTTTAATATTTCAGATTATTGGCTCGATGACACAATGAATTCAAAAATAATTATTTTATCCGATAACAATACTTGCACCGATTATTTTTATTTTGCTGTGATTATTGTCATGAAAACGCAAACGTCAAAGTATACTACCTAATGCGAAAATCAGGGTGTACTACGAAATGCAGTCTGTCAGAGGTTGTGGTATTCACTTGGTATTCACTTGTGAATACCATGGTATCAATACCATCAGTCTGTCTCCCGCTTTAGGAAAATAAGTACTGAGTCCTCTGCTGCCATCAGAACACTCGTCGATGAAACTCAAGAACACTTTCGCTCCCTGAAGGCACTAGGGAGACCTGGTGCAAATTGGGATGACTGGCTAGTACATCTCACAATCAGCAAACTGGACGACGAAACACACAGGCAGTGGGAACTGTCGCAGAAAGAAGACAAAGTAGCGGACTTCGAGACACTCGTCGCGTTTTTGGTAACAGAAGCCGATCATTAGATGCCATTAGTTCTCACCGGCAGATCATAGCACCTAGTGATAAAAGTCACAGCCGTCAACAGGTAAAAAGCAAAAAGTCAAGTTCGCTTCACACCGCAAGTTCTGACAAACCACAGGAAGGTAAGCACAATATCTATTTAAGTGACAAGTTTCGTTCCTTAGAAGTTGCAGGGCGAATTTCATTTGCACAAAGCAAAAACTTATGCGCTAATTGCCTGGGAGCTGGTCATAACCTCAAAAATTGCGAAAGCATCATCACGTGCCGTGTTTGCAACGCGCGTCATCACACGCTATTGCACAAAGAGCAGTGTACACCAACTACCTCAGCTCAATCCCCGATTCCAACAACCTCCAACGGGATCTACAACGCTACACCTTCCTACGCTACGAATTCAAAACATCAAGTGCTACTTGGCACCGCAATGGTACAGGTAATGGATAAGTCCAAAAGGTATCAGCCAGCCAGAATACTATTCGATAGCGACTCACACGCTTCTTTCATTAGCGAAAGCTGTGCACAGCGACTTTAATTAAAGCGATCACCCGTAACAACAAGGATCGAAGGAATAGGAGCTACAGCATCTGGATCTTCGAAAGGCGAAGTGCAACTTACTTTGCACTCATTAGACGGAACATTCACCACATCGATTCACGCTCAAATTTTAAGCAAAATTACGAGCGATCTCCCACCAGTTCGAGTTCGAGAATGTTATTGGCCGCATATCAAAGGACTTACACTTGCAGATCCTTATTTCAATACGCCTGCGGCAATCGACATCTTGCTGGGTTCTGATGAGCTAGGACAATTTCTTTGTACTGGACTAATCAAAGGCCCGATTGGCATTCCAATCGCTCAGAGATCCACACTCGGTCAGGTTCTTATGGGAAAATTCGCAGACTACGAATCTACACCCCCACGCACCGCTTCTCTTACGCTATGTTTGCACACTGATACTGCATTAACAAAAGCTGTATCCAAATTCTGGCAAATAGAGGCCTTGCCTGAAGTTAAGCATATCACCATCGAAGAGAAGTTGTGTGACCAGTTCTTTGAGGACACACATTCACATCAGCAGGACGGCCGCTTTGTCGTTCGGCTTCCATTCAAGCCTGATTGTCCATTACGGAACTCCCGCAACGCTGCCGTTCGCGCACTTTTTCGCATGGAGAAACTTTTCGCCAAGGACAAAAAACTTTACATCCAGTACAAGGATTTCATTCACGAGTTCATCCAACTGAGTCATATGGAGAAAGCGATTCAACCACCTATTTCGGGAAAACACTACTACATGCCGCACAGAGCAGTAATCAAAGACACAAGCACGACTACGAAATTAAGAGTCGTTTTCAACGCTTCCTGTCGCACAAGTTCTGGATACTCTCTTAATAATGCGCAAATGATTGGTCCCCAGCTGCAACCCGATCTATTTTCAACATTACTTCGACTGCGTACACATCGGTTCGCCATGAGCGCTGACATAACGAAAATGTATCGCCAGGTTCGAGTGCATCAGGAACACATAGATTTCCAAAGGATCGTTTGGAGAGATTCTCCTTCTGAAGATATAACGGACTACTGCTTATTGACAGTTACCTATGGAGTTGCATCGGCTTCTCATCTGGCAGTAAAATCTCTTCAAAAGGCAGCAGCCGATGGAAGTCAAAATTCGGAAGCAAAGCAAGTCATTCAACGAGACTTCTATATGGATGATCTGCTCACCGGCTGTTTCGAGGAAACCGATCTACATCGCCTACAAGTTGATATATCGACTATACTAAACAGAAGTAGGTTTCATCTCCGAAAATGGTCCTCCAATTCGCCACTCACCATCAACGCTATTCCTGAAGTTCAACGCGAAATTATGCATTCGTTGAACCTTGACGAAACGGACGGCGTTCGAACACTTGGCCTTCAATGGGACCGGTCATCTGATCATCTTAAATTCACAGTCCCGGTTCATGAAATAGACACAGCAAATCTAACAAAACGCGTTCTTCTTTCAGATACTTCAAAGCTATTTGATCCCCTGGGTTTATTATCTCCAAGCACTATTATACCGAAAATGCTATTTCAATGTCTCTGGAGACCAAAGGTGGACTGGGATGAGACTATGCCACATGATGTGAAACGTCAATGGTTGAAATACAGAGACCATATCACCACCCTCGCAGCAATAAAAGTGCCGAGGTGGGTCGGTACAGGGATCCCGAATGCTACAACCGATTTACACGGCTTTGCAGATGCCTCGCAATCGGAAGTATTTCTGTTCATCTCCTCACGGCTAAAGCGACGGTGGCTCCATTGAAAATAACAACTCTGTCACTTCCCCGCCTGGAGTTATGCGGCGCAGCTTTATTGGCACAGCTACCAAAACATGCTAGTGCCTCTTTAACCCCTCTGGTACGCAACTTGTATGGCTGGACCGATTCAAGTGTCCTGGATCCGACAACACCCTGGAAAATGGTCAACATTCGTGGCGAATCGAGTGCTAGAGATTCAACAAATCGTACCTGCAGAAAATTGGTTTTACGTTCAATCATCGCAAAACCCTGCTGACTGCGCAACACGAGGTGTATTACCACAATTTCTACTAAATCACCCACTCTGATGGAGAGGTCCTCAGTGGCTACATCAACAAGAATCCGTATGGCCTGTACAACATCTTTTTACCACCAATCTAGACCAGCGATCCGAGTCAATCAATTACGCAAGCACTCCTGAGACACCATCAATCTGGGAGCTTGTTGAACAGTATTCATCTTTGAGGAAGCTGAAACGTATCACCGCTTACATACACAGATTCATCAACAAAGCCAGGTATGCCGCTAAGATTCGCACGGCGAAGTTTCGATTCCTCCCAAGAAAAGTAGACATCTCCATATTTGTGAACTGGATGAAGCTCTCAATGTATGGATACGTCTCACCCAGAAGTACTTTTTTACGGACGACATAAGCCGACTTCTATCGTACAAGCCTGTTCGTCGGAGTAGCAAGCTTTTGAGGCTGCATCCATTTCTGGACCAAAACAACCTGATCAGGGTCGGTGGGAGGCTATGCAATTCATCGCTACGATTGGAGAAGAAATATCCCTTAGTTTTACCAGTATCCGCAAGACTAGCAACGCTCATATGTGAGGACATTCACCGCATTGCATTACACGCAGGTCCTCAAACTATGCTAGTTATACTTCAAAGTCATTTTTGGATTATCGGTGCCCGCAAAATTCTTCGTTCAGTTTTCAAGTCATGTGTCAAATGTCGCCGACACTCAAACGTACCTCAGCAGCAGCTAATGGGTGACCTGCCACGATCCCGTGTCGAAGCCTGTCAACCATTCTTACACAGTGGAGTGGACTTTGCCGGACCAGTGCAGCTCCGTTTCTCCAAAGGACGTGGATCGAAGACTGTCAAAGGTTATATTTTCATATGTATGGCGACAGGTGCCATGCATCTCGAGTTTACGAGTGACTTATCAGCGACAACCTTTATAGCAGTTTTTAAACGATTTGTTTCACGTAGAGGACATTGCAAGGAGCTCTATAGTGACAACGGCACCAATTTTGTTGGTGCTGACAAGGAGTTAAGAAGCCTTCTGCCTGCAAAGACGAAACTCTAGCCAAACATCTTGCTGATGATGGGACGGTTTGACACTTTAACCCTCCGTCTTCCCGTCATATGGGAGGGTACTGGGAGGCCGCCGTGAAACGAGTCAAATTTCATCTGAAGCGCACATTGGGAGATAACCTACTGACCTTCGAAGAATTTACAACTCTGTTGACGGAGATCGAAGCCTGCGTCAACTCAAGGCCTCTGTGTGCTACTTCTTCGGATGTTGATGACATTTCCGCTCTAACACCAGGGCACTACTTAATAGGAGAACCGCTAAAAACCATACCTGAACCTAACACTGCTGAATTCAAAGGAAGCCTGGTGAGTAGGTGGCATCTCATCTCCAGCCTAAGATAACATTTCTGGACTAGATGGAGTTCAGAATACTTAGTACAACTTCAGCAACGTTCTAAGTGGAATCGTCCTCGCCCCAACTTCAACATAGGTGATTTAGTGCTGGTTCGCGATGAGAAGCTACCTCCAATAAAATGGAAGCTATGAAGAATTACTCATGTTCATCCTGGGGCAGACGGCAACGTGCGAGTTGTCACCCTCAAGACCTTGGATGGGGTGCTCACGCGCCCAGTGGTAAAGATAGCTCCACTTTTGTCAACTTCCAATAGCACATCATAAATCTGTTAACTCTTAATATTGATCAAATTTTATTATTCGCTCAAGGCGGGCGCAATGTTGCCGCCAAAACTGTACATAAGCAGTCAGTACTCAGTCTGCGATCAACTCTCCTGTAATACAGTCCACTTCATCAACCGCAATAAAATATAACTTAAATTCTCTCGAGTTTGGTTTTTATATTTCGCATTATTTTTCAGAATTCAATCGCTAATAGTCAACGCGAACAGTACCAAACGAGAAAACTATAAACACTGGACCTGATGGGTGGCGCTGGAGTTGAGTTATTAACAAATTCTTTGTTTAATGAAATTTTGAATAGCTGTTCCTTTCATAATTTGTATTACAAAAAAATAGTCAAGTTTACATTCATATTTACTAAATTTTGCTTCACATTTTCTATTGATTGTACTAGACAAATTTCTTCTCTTACACATTACACATACACAACTGCTTTGGATTGGATAAGTAGATAAGTAAGATAAGTGCTCGCTCTAAACTAAATTTTCCATGCGAAATTTGTCCTTGCTAAAGCCTAGTACGCTGCTGATGCGAAACGAAATTTTCCTGTGGTCTCCAAATTGAGTGCGAAAAGATTGCGAAATATCAATGACAAATAAACATTGTAGAGTTCAATCAGCTGTTATGAAAAACACAACTGACAATAGTGACAGGCGACAATAGTTTAAATACATACAAAAAATACATACAAAAATATAAAATTGAATGATAAAAAAACTGCAGAATTCAACTTCGTAGGATTCCCATATTTTATTCATAGCACAGAAACAAAACAAACAAAATATGTTGACATGCTTCTGGAGGAAACTGCAAAGCTCTGCAAATAAATAGCGAATCACATTCCCGCTACGCCTCCGGTTTCCAGTGACCAAAACGTGGTTGCGGAGGAATTGGTGGTTATTCTTTTTTTTTAACAAAGTCTATTTCGTCCAGAATTATTTTATCCCGCACAAAACAAACGAAAAAACAAAACACAAACACGAGGAAGAAAATACAAAATACAAAAAAATACATATGTCAAAATTTCGCAAGGAATTAATGTACCGAACAATAAATTGTGCGAAAACTGAGTGGAGAGATTTATCTAATACAATCACCATCAGCATAATTTCGCAGCGGAACAGCGTACTGAAAAACGAAAATCAAGACGAAATTTTCCGTTTTCGATTTCGTCGTGTCACTTTTGTATGGGATTTTTCGTTTCGCATCAGCAGCGTACGGCTTAAGGACGAATATGGTTGGAGAAAGGTAATCGCTTTTATTTCCTTTCAAATATTTATTGGATATCACTAAAATAATATTTTTCGATATTTGAATCAACCGGAGAAACGTCACTTTATTAGTTGTAGTAGAATCAGAAGATAGGTAGTAAAATACATCAATTTTTTCCATTCAAATATTTATTAGATATCCCTAAAATAATGTTTTTCTTTATTTGAATAAACCGGAGGAACTTCACTTTATTAGTTGTAGTAGAATCTTTCTAGTACAATTTTATTTTTATTTGATACGTTACTACGTACATCGCTGAAATCTCGGATTTCGGCTCGGTGAAAACGTAGTATGATACTAGATTTCGAGAGGATTTCGCCATACATTTTTCTGTCACCGAAATCTTGGATTTCATCGAGATTTCGTGAAATCCTGCCGAAATCTCAATGTAGTTGGCAGGTCGTCAAATCGAACACACGTTTTTAATAATTCACCACATCATTTTGTAATGGTGAAAAACTAAAATACATAGTTATGAAAAGTTTGTTTTGAATCGCTTTGCTGAGTAGGTACAATTAAATAAATGAATTTAATTTTCAGGGAACAAATTCAAATGGAGAGCATGAAGAGTTTAGCATTATACTGTGTGAGGAAACATATTCTGATCCCCGTGGTGCTAGAAAAAACAACCACAAAGAAATGGCATCATATTTTGCGCAAGAACATATTTATTTTACTACACAATCTGATAAATAAATACAGGTTGCATATTCTTGTGTAGAAAATAAAAAAAGCTAGATGTTCTTCGGGGGATTCTCCATCAGAATGGTTACTTTATATCAAAATAAAAGTGCCATTCTCGGAGAACTGTATATATCGCTGTAAATATTTATTTTTCTTTATAATTGCATACTATTAATTTAAAATAAACATTGCACTACAATTCTCACTTTTTTGTGCTGATTATGTTTCCAGAAAAAAAACCCTTCACAAGAATTTGTTTCCACTTTGAACATGAAGTGTCAAATGGAATCTTTTTTTCCGGTGTAAACACCTTTTTTAGGTACCAAGATTTCTACCGCGAAATCTCGGATTTCGTTTTGGTGTAAACGTAGCATGCTATCGAGTGCCATCATCCCATTGAGGTTACTCGATCATTCGATAACGAGTCCTACTCACTCACTCGTTAACGGATGCGGTAATTTGGCCCCTGGATTTGCGAGAGATGTCAAAATCAGCTGTGCTGCACATTTTTGTGCTGACTTGATCTGACATTTTCATAAATTTGTGCTGTTCTGATCTGCCTTTTTTCTCATTGAACAAAGCTACAACCTACAATGAACAGACCTTAAATCTCTCCGGTTAGTCATCACTTTGACATTTGATTGTATATTTTTGTGTTCTTTTTCCTTACAAAAGATTCCACACAAAGCCAAATGTTTAAATAATTCAATTATTTGGTGAGAAAATTAATAAACTTTTAAAAGAAAATATCTCAAGCAACCATATCAGAGGACAAACCACAAGTTTCCATCAAAATAAGAAACAAAATTTTGTAAAAAGTTAAAAAACAAATCAATTATTATGGTTGGGATTGTTGACGAGTCATTTGTGAAATTTCCAATAAGTTCTCGAATTAAAGTCAACTATAATAGTGGCACTGTAAAATATGTTGGAGAGGTAAACATTTATAAAAATTAATTGAAATTTGTTTTAATTCGTTTTCAAAACTTATATTTAGGTAAATGGCTACGATGGTATGTGGCTTGGTATCGAGTGGGATGATCCAAAGCGAGGAAAACACAATGGAATTGTTAATGGCCAAAGGTACTTCAAGACGGGACATCCCACATCTGGAAGTTTCATACGAATGGGGAACGTTGAAGAATATGAAACGCTAGAAGAGGCCGCAAGAGAACGTTACTTGAATACAACAGGAAATATATTGGACGCAAAGCTATTACGTGAGACACAAGTCCATTTGCAGGCTTCACTGATGGAAATTGTTGGTATGGAAAAAATTGCACGCAAACAGAGTAAATTCGAACAGCTGACGGAGATTAGTGTGGATGGATCAAATGTCAATTCAGCTGGTTATTTATTGGAATTTATTAATTTGACAACAGTTAATTTGAGTCGAACTTTATTATGGAATTGGCAGACTGTGGCCGATATCACGTTACAGGTACCTACACTAGTCAACTTGAATTTGGGGTAGGTCGTTTACGGTTGTTTGTATCTGTTGGCGTTTAATTGAATTTTATATTATTTGTTTATAGTTGCAATCGCTTGAAAGCACCTACAAATGAGCAAATTGTTGACTTGGAACCATCTTTTCGGAATTTGGAACATATTAACTTGAGGAATTGCGGATTTAAGGATTGGAATGATGTCAAAATGACGGCAAGGCTATGGCCAAATATTGTATCGATTGGATTGCAAGAGAATGATATCGCAGAGCTGACACCAGTCGATTGTATGCAGATTTTCAGGAATTTACGGTAAGAATACTTATATTTCTTGAAGTATATATTCTTATTAACACAATAATCTTAAAGAGAGCTGGACTTGCATCGTACGAAACTCTCAGACTTTGACCAAATTATAAAACTTGGCAACATCAAAACGTTAACCTCTTTGAATCTGATGGAAAATGGTATTGAACAAGTGAAACTACCCGATTGTGAACCTAATAAAAAATTAAATATGTTTGTTGGCTTGGAAAAACTAAATTTATATTACAACCCGCTCTATGATGAAGTGAGTTAACCGTTGTTCTTCTATTCTATCATATTATCATTCTACTTTTTTTAATTTTTTCTCAAGATCGCTACATTCAATGAACTTGATAAACTACCGGCTCTAATAAACCTAAGCGTGACACCACATTTAAAAAGTGATTTCGACGAAATGTTCTCCAAGGCAATTGCAACAATTCCCCAATTAAAAATTATCAATAAAATCGAAATTACCAAAAAAGACCGCCGGGATGCAGAATATGATATTTGGAAGAAATATGCAGTTGACTGGCTACAGAATGAGAAAAACCCAGAATTAAAATTGATATTTAACAAGAAGCATCGCTCGTACTCATCGATTGTTACAAGTAAGTTAAATAACTTATTTTTGTTTATTAGTCTGCCTAATTTAGCTTCTTTTCTAGAACATGGGTCACCAGCTGAATTTATTCCGCGTAACATAAAAAACATCTCAAATTTGATAAAGCTTCGTATTCAAAATAAAATCACCGGCGATGTGTGGGAGAAAAAGGTTCCTCGTAAAATCTCTGTTCAAACTTTGCATGGATTAATCATAAAGCATTTCAAGGTAGAGCATACAATGCCAATGCTTTCATATGCGGATGCAAATCATCCAGAGTTGGTTGTGGAATTGGAGAACTCGTCCAAAAATTTAGACTTTTATTCGATTCAGGAAGGTGATACAGTAATTGTAGAGTGGTAAAGTGGCTAGATGCGTACGGGTAGTAATTAATCTTTACAAAACAAGGCAATAATACTCTGAGCCGCATTTGACTGCATGTTAGAGGAACGAGATTATGTATTAACTCTTTTATATTTAATGCACACCTGTTTTGTTTATATTAATTCATAAAAAAATTCGTTGTCCTATTTTTTTTTTTGTTAATTAAAACAAGATTTTAATTTGCCACACCTACATAAATATTTTGATTTGTTTTTTAAAGATTCTTATTTGGGAAAGAAATCTGTCGATGGAAATAAATTGTTAATTGTAAATGCAGATAATTTTATTTTAGTGAATAATCATTTGCATTCAATGCGAAGACTAAAGATCATTAGCAGGAGGTTTCGTTGATTTTCTATTACAGTTCCAATAAAGTTATGGAATTAGCGAAAACCTTTTATTTTATAAATATGACTGTCAATACATTATGGAACTCAAAACAGATATTCCAAAGAAAAATAGGGTAGAGTTGTTACCTTATTCCGGCCGTCTCCAGTATTCGGCCACCTGTCATGAAAAGGGTTTTGAGGCCCTTGATGCGGTTTTTTTGGGTCAGTTTGTTTTGGACACTTTTTTTCCTAATCAATACCTATAATTTGATGAAGACAAAAAAAATATTCCTACGGTTAACAAAGATATAGCCATGAGAAAGTGCTCAAAATAAGGTTTTAGCCAAAATATTCATGGGGCTATAAAATACGTTAGGCAGCCAATCTGGCAAAATGAATGATGCAGATTTTCTATTTTTGGTAAGAACTTTTAGGATCAATACTCAAATCTTAGGCCCGAAAAAAGTGGATCACTCTGTTATAATTTGAAAGATGGAGATGGTGGAGATATTGCAGTAGAAAATGCCAAGTTACTCTCCTAAACTTTTGTTCGTCGCTATTATTGACAAGCCCATAACCTCCTGAGAACCGGTGTGCAACATATTGGGCATCAAGTTTTTTCTTCATAAAAAATGTAAGAGGGATATTTAAAAATAAATCCCAATGTAAATCGTATTGTGTATATTCATTTCAAGCGCTGGCAGCAGTAAAAGGCCCCGGCCCATAGAATCCGTCAATCCGTTGTTCCTTCATTTTCAAGTGACGGCACGATAAAATACACGCATTCTTATGGGAGCTGGCCCATAACCAACGGATGCATGAACTTCGAAGGATAAAGTATGTCTACTTTCTACTTTTTGCATCCGTCGATACTTTGTCAGTAATCACATTTCCGCATTTAAGTTCACACATTCACATATTGAAGTTCACGCATTCACAAATTGAGAGTATGCATTTTCATTGGTCGAAGCATGGAGAAAATGTAGGGAAACTGTCATCGCCGTTGACATTCGTTTGACAGCATTTGTTCTGTTGTCTGTACACACTTTCACGCATTTAAGTTCACACAGTCACATACTGAAGTTCACGCATTCAACTTCAAAGTACAAAGGAACGAAATCGACGGATTCTATGGGCAGGGGCCTTAACATTTGTATCCGTTAACATTTAAGTGCGAGAATGGCGTTGTTTTTGAAGCAGAAAATTGTAGGTAAAGTATTTGTGAATATTGTGAGAATTAATAGTGTTTTTGTACAAAAGAAGGATTATATTTGTTTATTAGACATTTATTCATTGAAAATAATGAATATTTAGTAAATTAAGTTTGGGTATGGTTAAAAATTCGGTTTTTATACACAGCAACATATTGGACATTTGTTCTCAGTGTATGCAAAATGTAATACATTGAACTTCAACAGTGTTAATAAAAATATCTTGATGTTTTATGTAGACTCGCAGCTTGAAGCAGGTGTGAATGCTATTTTAGATGATAATGTGTCTGATTATGATATAAACGAAGAGGAAGACGAAAACTACTTTTTTCCGATTCCGGAGAAGGTCACGCCCATGATAATATCGCTGTTGGGACTAATGAAGTGATTAATGAAGATATAATGCAGTTCTTGGATTATAAAATGGAAACCGCCAATTTTTTGTTGCTGGACTCGAGTAATGTTTCAGATGCTTCCGATAGTGATAACGACATGCTTCTGCGAGGGTACAAAAGAAAGAAGATATCGTTGAATCCAGCTACACCACAAAGGCTGAAATTGATGCACCTTCCTTTAATTCAAGACACCAAAAATGCATCAGCCTCAGAACCAAATTTTACTGTTTAGCTTGCAAAAAAAACTATTGTTTAACTGCTAAAAATAACAGCTTTTATGAAATACATAGTTCAAACCTGGGACCAAATTACCGCATCCGTTAACGAGTAACTCGTTATCGAAATGTGACGATTTGGGATTACCGCTTTCGATATCGAGCACTCGGTATCGAAATTTGAGATGACAGCATACGTTAACGATTGTCATTTTATTCGAAAGCAATCTGGTTGTCGAGTACGAACAAAAAAAAATATATGAGTATTTTAGAATTGATTTTTTGTGGTTTTTGAAATAAACTAATATGTAATTAGGCTGAGGTTTCTATTTTAAGATATTCTGCATAAAAATGTTTGCGAGGAAACTTGTTTTTCTATTGTTTATTTTTTCTAAAAAGTTTTTGATTTTCCCTACAAAAATGCGCTATTTGCTACATTTAACAATGGCGACATTGTTCTTCAACACAAACAAATGAAACACAATTGAAAATATAGTAGTCATGTGTGATTTGCTAACGGACCAACAGCCATACAGGACCCGGCGACCTCTTTAATGATTTCAGTCGAAGTCCTGTCCATAGTTTTTTTTTGTAATCGTGCGCAGCGCGCCAGGCACCCAAGTGTTTACATTATTTATTAATTGCAAATATGTATATATTTCACTATATTTTCTCATAAAATGACCACTTTCGTTCAATAAAATGTTAGTTTTCAGTATTTTGAGGTTAGAATTTCGAAAATATAAAAAAAATTTTTTTGGCTTTATTTGTTCTTTCCTAACGGATGCGGTAATTTGGTCCCTGTATTGAAAAAGACCCACTGTCCAACGTATTGGACATCCTTAAAAACATCCGTTTAAACAAAATAAAAAAAAACTCTTAAAAAATATATGTTTCTAAAGCCTGTAGTACACGACATGTAAATGGTTGCATGTGATTTACATGTCGTGTACTACCCATATTTGGGACGGTTGCATGTAGTGTCGCAAATACATGTGACCACATGCGCCACCTAGGTCGCATGGAAACATGCGGCTTTTTCACATGCCGTGTACTAGCAGTGGGCACCGTAGCGCAAGTGGTTAGTGCGTCGGACTACTGAGCCAGCGGTCTTGGGTTCGAATCACGCCGCAAACACCAAAAAGTTTTTCACAGTGCCCACCTCTTTCGAATGTCTGACAAGCATCAAAGAGTATCATTTGTCACGATTGAGCTTCTCAACTCGCCGTTCGGAGTCGGCAAAAAACTGTAGGTCCCTTCCATTCATGCAAAAATATAACACGCACACACAAATGGTTGCGAGAAGCAGGCACAGGTTCACCTCGAGCTGTAGCGCCAACTAAGTAAGTAAGTAAGTACTAGCAAGTCGCATATAATTTGGGACTACATGTGGCACTTTGTCGGATGGTTGCATGGAAAAGCCACATGCAAAATACATGCGATTGTACGCATTCGCACGATCGCATGTGTTTCACATGCAACCACTATTTTATGAACATTTTCAATTAAAGTTCCCCAAACAGATTGAATTTGCCCACTGGACAATGCTGGAGAACAAGCATTTCCTAAACGACATAGTATTTACTAGATACGGATGAATTTCTCTAGTAAATATAGTACTATACCTTATATCGTTTGCATAAAAAGTAGGGAGTACATTTTTTTTGGTAAAGCCTAGTACGCTGCTGATGCGAAACGAAATTTTCCTGTGGTCTCCAAATCGAGTGCGAAAAGCCAGCGAAATATCGAAGAAAAAAAATTATGGAGAGTTCAATCAGTTGCTTGGAAAAAAAACTGACAATAGTGACAGGCGACAGGCGAAAAAAACCAAAAAAAAATAAATTGAATTTAAAAAAAACTATAAAACTATAAATTTTATTGACAGCAAACAAAACGAAAAACACAACACAAACACAATATGTACATTGACATGCTTCTAGAGGAAACTGCAACGCTCTGCAAACGAATCACTCCAATTTCCATCCCCATAGCCGAGAATCAATTTGTACGAGTCCTTTCTTTGGCCGTATTCGCGCTGAAAAAATGCTTCCGAAAGCCCGCTTCAATTCTCGGACCATCGCGGAAGAATGATATTTGCAGTCTCTTGAGCACGAACCATGCTTGACGCTATAAAATTATCCCGAACAAAAAAAGCAAAAAAAAAACGAAACACAAACACGAAACCGAAAATATAAAATATGAATAAAATGCAAACGTCAAAATTTCGCAAGGAATTAATGTACCGGACAATAAATTCTGTACGAAAACTGAGTGGAGAGATTTATCTAATACAATCACCATCAGTATAATTTCGCAGCGGAACAGCGTACTACAAAACGAAAATCACGACGAAATTTTCCGTTTTCGATTTCGTCGTGTCACTTTTGTATGGGATTTTTCGTTTCGCATCAGCAGCGTACTAGGCTTAAATAGGAACTTAAAAATTTTCTAGGTAATACTTTTCTGTGTTAATTACCAAATTCTGCAACAATTTTTGTATTTTTGCATTTCTAATTTTGAAGCAGGGGCCAAATTATCGCATCCGTTAACGAGTGAGTGAGTAGGATTCGTTATCGAATGATCAAGTAACCTCATTGGGATGACGGCACTCGATAGCTAACGTATCGAATAAAAATAAAATTTTACTAGAAAAATTCTACTACAACTAATAAAGTGACGTTTCTCCGGTTGATTATAGAAAAATATTATTTTAGTTAAATCCAAGAAATATTTGGAGCGCGTTTTTTATGAACATAGCGGTACATTTATTTTTTATTTTTTTTTTCTTGTCTATTTAGGATCTAAATAGCACAAATATAATAATTTTTTTGCGAGGAAATTAACTTTTTTTCTCGATTCTAACCTCAAAATAATGGTCGCTTTCCAATAGGTCAACCTTCGGATCTAAACAAATTTTTTTATAGGCCTCAAATGACCCCTAAAACACAAAAATATAAAATCAAAGTGAGGAAATGACGATAAAGCCAAAACAAATTTTAAATTTTCGACCTCAAAATACTGAAAACTTACATTTTATTGAATGAAAGTGGTCATTTTATTAGGAAATATTGTGAAACATATACATATTTGCAATTAATAAATAATGTAAGCAGTTGGGTGCCTGTCGCGCTGCGCGCGATTACAAAAAAAAAAAAAATGCTATGGACAGGACATCGACTGAAATCATTAAAGAAGTCGCTGGGTCCTGTATGGCTGTTGGTCCGTTAGCAAATCACAAATGACTACTTTATTTTCAATTGTGTTTCATATATTTATTTGGAAGAACAATGTCGCCATTGTTAAATGTAGCAAATAGCGCCCATTTCTGCAATTTTATTTGAAATGCATGCATTTTTGTAGGGAAAATCAAAAACTTTAAAAAAAAGTAAACAATAGAAAAACAAGTTTCCTCGCAAAATTTTTTATGCAGAGTATCTTAAAATAAATCAATTTAAACAAAATCATAAAAAAAATTTTTACCGCAATGTTCATAATGGAAACCTCAGCCTAATTACATTTTAGTTTATTTCAAAAACCACAAAAAATCAATTCTAAAATATTCGCATAATTTTTTTTGTTCGCACTCGACAGCCAGATTGCTTTCGAATAAAATGACACTCGTTAACGTATGCTGTCATCTCAAATTTCGATACCGAATGCTCGATATCTAGAGCGGTAATCCCAAATCGTCACATTTCGATAACGAGTTACTCGTTAACGGATGCGGTAATTTGGCCGCAGGTGTTATAAGAAGCGAAGGGTTACCAATTCTAATTGGTTAAGTGGTTAAGTGAATACTTTATTGGTAAGGAGTTACTAGGATCTTTTTAAGATACATTGGAGATCCTGGACTCTTTCAACAGCTAAAAAAAATCACTTCCTATTCATTGAGCTCTATGTGCCTATTTCCCAGTTTCTTTAGGTCTGCCTTTTTTTTGTCATATTGTTGAGCCTCTTCCTAATTTGCTCTTCCAATAGTTGGACACCGGTCATAGCGTTCTATTCAATAATAAATAATTGCATAGCTTCCCTTTTAATGGATGGTTGTTGTGACTTCTTCATAAGTACGGTAGGCTCTTTTGAAATTCTCACAAATTACATTTGATTAGTGGGAGAAGCTTCGCTTGTAATAGCTTTTTCTTAAGGGGCACTCGTTACGTAATAAATAACCCAACGAGATTTTTTATAAAACAAAAATTAAAGAAACAGTAAATTGCGATAACAGATACTGGTATAGCTTTCAAAATAATTTTATTGCAATAACGATTGAGAAATATTACAAAATAATAGTATACCTATACTACCAATTTTTGATGAACTGGTAGTATTTACTTGGATGAATCCAGTATTTGCTACCAAATTAAAATTTATTTTTATGCATACCAAAAATCTAGTAAATGCCTTAAATATTACCTTCTACTAGTAGTACTAGTATAATTTACTTCAACTTTTTATTAATATTCGTACTTAATAAAGTTGTATGCATACGGACCAATATGTCTCACTAGACGGCCGTTATAAAAAAGCTATTTAACTTGATCGATTCTAATTTACGTAGATTTTACTTCCCCTGGAAGTGGACCTTAACCCATTAACGCCGGGGTGATCAGAATTTTTACCTTTTCAACGTGTTTATTTATTATGTTATCGGATCAAAAAAATAATGCAATACCTCTATTCCTACGCGAATTTTGATGCTCTTTCAGAATCTGAGCTCAAAATTTCGATTAGGCACCGAGATATGGTCGATTGGAACGTGAAAAACGTGAGAATTTTCGAGAAAAAAAAATGTTCGCATTTTTTTTCACAATGATACCGTAAGGGTATCAACTTTTTACTATGATCAGAGGTGATCATGGCACTCGAAAATTAAGAGGAATTTTTTTCAGAAAATTTCATCGATCCGTTTTTTCAAAATGGCGGCGAGAATGAAAAAATTTCATAAAAATCTTAATCTATCGTTTTCTTAAAAACTATAAACTTTAGAAATAAATTTTTGAGAAGAAAAGTGTCTTAAAACTAGTCAAAGAACACTTTCAAATTTTTTCAGAATTTTTGGAGACAATTTTTGATTTTCGAAAATTTCAAAAAATCCAATTTTTCAAAAATACCTGAAACATTTTTGTAAAAATTTGAGAGTGTTCTTTGACTACTTCTTTGCTGATTCTGTGCATATACATTGTTTTTTTCTACTCTTAGCATTACCCAGAGACAACGGCGTAGACGTGGTAGAACTTTGTCTCCTTTGGGGTGTTTTTTTTTTCGTGAGTCCCGTTGCCTCTCACGTTTCGGGGTGTTTTTTTTTCGTGAGTCCCCTTGCCTCTCACTTTAACATTTCTTTTATCAGTGCTTTTTTGCTTCGTAGTTTTTTGGTTCGTAGTTCGAATACCTTCTCTGACGATTTTTCAAGCAGGCACCCCTGTTTACAAACAATGTGCCTTCTTCAACGCGTGCTCGTCGTGGTGTCTAATCGAAATTTTGAGCTCAGATTCTGAAAGAGCATCAAATAGCGTAGGAATAGAGGTATTGCATTATTTTTTTGGTACGATAACATAATAAATAAACACAAAAATATAAAATCAAAGTGAGGAAATGACGATAAAGCCAAAACAAATTTTAAATTTTCGACCTCAAAATACTGAAAACTTACATTTTATTGAATGAAAGTGGTCATTTTATTAGGAAATATTGTGAAACATATACATATTTGCAATTAATAAATAATGTAAGCAGTTGGGTGCCTGTCGCGCTGCGCGATTACAAAAAAAAAAAAAATGCTATGGACAGGACATCGACTGAAATCATTAAAGAAGTCGCTGGGTCCTGTATGGCTGTTGGTCCGTTAGCAAATCACAAATGACTACTTTATTTTCAATTGTGTTTCATATATTTATTTGGAAGAACAATGTCGCCATTGTTAAATGTAGCAAATAGCGCCCATTTCTGCAATTTTATTTGAAATGCATGCATTTTTGTAGGGAAAATCAAAAACTTTAAAAAAAAGTAAACAATAGAAAAACAAGTTTCCTCGCAAAATTTTTTTGCAGAGTATCTTAAAATAAATCAATTTAAACAAAATCATAAAAAAATTTTTTACCGCAATGTTCATAATGGAAACCTCAGCCTAATTACATATTAGTTTATTTCAAAAACCACAAAAAATCAATTCTAAAATATTCGCATAATTTTTTTTGTTCGCACTCGACAGCCAGATTGCTTTCGAATAAAATGACACTCGTTAACGTATGCTGTCATCTCAAATTTCGATACCGAATGCTCGATATCGAGAGCGGTAATCCCAAATCGTCACATTTCGATAACGAGTTACTTGTTAACGGATGCGGTAATTTGGCCGCAGGTGTTATAAGAAGCGAAGGGTTACCAATTCTAATTGGTTAAGTGGTTAAGTGAATACTTTATTGGTAAGGAGTTACTAGGATCTTTTTAAGATACATTGGAGATCCTGGACTCTTTCAACAGCTAAAAAAAATCACTTCCTATTCATTGAGCTCTATGTGCCTATTTCCCAGTTTCTTTAGGTCTGCCTTTTTTTTGTCATATTGTTGAGCCTCTTCCTAATTTGCTCTTCCAATAGTTGGACACCGGTCATAGCGTTCTATTCAATAATAAATAATTGCATAGCTTCCCTTTTAATGGATGGTTGTTGTGACTTCTTCATAAGTACGGTAGGCTCTTTTGAAATTCTCACAAATTACATTTGATTAGTGGGAGAAGCTTCGCTTGTAATAGCTTTTTCTTAAGGGGCACTCGTTACGTAATAAATAACCCAACGAGATTTTTTATAAAACAAAAATTAAAGAAACAGTAAATTGCGATAACAGATACTGGTATAGCTTTCAAAATAATTTTATTGCAATAACGATTGAGAAATATTACAAAATAATAGTATACCTATACTACCAATTTTTGATGAACTGGTAGTATTTACTTGGATGAATCCAGTATTTGCTACCAAATTAAAATTTATTTTTATGCATACCAAAAATCTAGTAAATGCCTTAAATATTACCTTCTACTAGTAGTACTAGTATAATTTACTTCAACTTTTTATTAATATTCGTACTTAATAAAGTTGTATGCATACGGACCAATATGTCTCACTAGACGGCCGTTATAAAAAAGCTATTTAACTTGATCGATTCTAATTTACGTAGATTTTACTTCCCCTGGAAGTGGACCTTAACCCATTAACGCCGGGGTGATCAGAATTTTTACCTTTTCAACGTGTTTATTTATTATGTTATCGGATCAAAAAAATAATGCAATACCTCTATTCCTACGCGAATTTTGATGCTCTTTCAGAATCTGAGCTCAAAATTTCGATTAGGCACCGAGATATGGTCGATTTGAACGTGAAAAACGTGAAAATTTTCGAAAAAAAAAATGTTCGCATTTTTTTTCACAATGATACCGTAAGGGTATCAACTTTTTACTATGATCAGAGGTGATCATGGCACTCGAAAATTAAGAGGAATTTTTTTCAGAAAATTTCATCGATCCGTTTTTTCAAAATGGCGGCGAGAATGAAAAAATTTCATAAAAATCTTAATCTATCGTTTTCTTAAAAACTATAAACTTTAGAAATAAATTTTTGAGAAGAAAAGTGTCTTAAAACTAGTCAAAGAACACTTTCAAATTTTTTCAGAATTTTTGGAGACAATTTTTGATTTTCGAAAATTTCAAAAAATCCAATTTTTCAAAAATACCTGAAACATTTTTGTAAAAATTTGAGAGTGTTCTTTGACTACTTCTTTGCTGATTCTGTGCATATACATTGTTTTTTTCTACTCTTAGCATTACCCAGAGACAACGGCGTAGACGTGGTAGAACTTTGTCTCCTTTGGGGTGTTTTTTTTTTCGTGAGTCCCGTTGCCTCTCACGTTTCGGGGTGTTTTTTTTTCGTGAGTACCCTTGCCTCTCACTTTAACATTTCTTTTATCAGTGCTTTTTTGCTTCGTAGTTTTTTGGTTCGTAGTTCGAATACCTTCTCTGACGATTTTTCAAGCAGGCACCCCTGTTTACAAACAATGTGCCTTCTTCAACGCGTGCTCGTCGTGGTGTCTAATCGAAATTTTGAGCTCAGATTCTGAAAGAGCATCAAATAGCGTAGGAATAGAGGTATTGCATTATTTTTTTGGTACGATAACATAATAAATAAACACGTTAAAAAGTAAGTAAACATTCTGATCACCTCTGCGTTAATGGGTTAAATAAAAGAATAGCATAAAAACCATAACTAATAATTATTTTCCGTGTTAATGCTTTTGTTTGTAAATTATGTGTAATTTGTGTACATGATTGATCAACAAAGTTCGTCATTTGTAAATGGAAAATATAAAGATAAAAATTTCACCAATCAACATTACTCAAACTAAAATTTTACTTGTTTTTATTGATATGAGCAATTATCAATTACTTTTTTTTATAAAATAATATGTTGAACTGGTTTTTACACAATTTTCACAATGGATAGTTTTCGTATGTGAACACTAGTGCACTACATTTGTTCACCGACAATCGACCTGGAAAATCAAAACCAATCAAAATCTCTCGTGGTCTCTCTCATTCCTTCATGTGTATATACAAATGTCAAACATTAGCCACAGGATAATTTTTTATGCAGCTCCAGAGCCGGCTAATTTTTTGAAGTCTATATTCACCTCACTAGCTTCAAAAATTAGCCAGAAGATAATATTGTAATGCAAATTCCTATTTGGCACACGGCCTAAATATCTAGATATTCTGGAATCGTGAATGCTCTTTTTGACTAGATATCTAGTCGACAGTTCAAACGTCGAGAACGTTATTTACTTTCTATTTTCGCTTGGAATTGTTTGGAGAAATGTGATTGTATAGTACAAAAAAACAATTTTTTTAATAAAAAAAGACAAAAAACAAACTTACAAATTAAGTTTTATGTAAATAACTCTAGAAACACATGTGTTTGGAATGTAAATAAGTTATTTCATAGGCCAAGTTGCATTCATTGATGTGAATGATTTGCTAAGTTTGTCAATTGTTCTACATGATCCAACAGTATATGAGCTGCATGAAAAATAAAAAAAAATAAAAAATACTCCTTCATAATCTACTTGGATTTGTGGCGGACTTGGCAACTCGCTGAGATTTGACAGCGCCACCTACATCTGAAAGGAGAAGAGAAAAGAAAGACACTTCCTAGCATTTTAAAACAAAAAGTATTTCATCATTCATTCTTCGTAAGCACGTCAGCTCAGACATAAAAATCAGTTTTAAAACCCGAACAATAAAGCGCATTAATTTAAACAATTTGGGAATAGTTTTATTTTGACAAATTAACAGTAATCCCATAACTGGTGACCCCGAGCTACAATGCCTCCTAAAAAAGAAAATGGTAATAATGTCGGAGGTGACACAGGTTCCAATCCTTCTGACCGTACAATTACGGAGGCGGTGGCACGTACAAGGATTCAGCTTCCACCATTTTGGCCGAACGATCCAGAACTCTGGTTCATACAAATCGAAGCAAGATTTCACATGCATCAACTGAAGGCTGATGCCGACCAATATTATACAGTTCTAGCAGCTTTAGAGGACCCTACAGTTCTCACACAAATTTCGGACATTTTGCGATCACCACCGCTCAAAGATAGGTATGTAACCTTGAAAGAAACATTAATTACTCGTTTTGCAGAATCAAAGCAAAAATAACTTAACAAGTTCCTCGCCGAATTGTCTTTGGACAACAAAAAACCATCGCAACTTTTGCGCGAAATGCGTAATATCGCTCCAGCAGGCATTTCAGAGGACATCTTACGGTCGTTGTGGATGCAACGCATGCCAATACCAGTAAGATGTATTCTGTCTCCTAATGAGGACGTCGACCTCACAAAATTAGCTGACATCGCTGACCGCATTTTGGAGCAAAGCCAGACCGCAACCACAATGGCAGTTGCTCCGACCGAAAGAAGAGCCGACAATCAATTAGAAGAGCGCGTCATCTCGATAGAGAAACAACTGCAGTCCATGGCGGAAATAATCCAGAAAATCGACAAAAAAGTTTCAACGCGCTCACGACGTTCACAATTTGAGAATTCGACCTCAAGAACACATTCGCAATTAAGACGACCAGGAACTCCGAGTCGTTCGCCAGCGTCTGAGTTCTGTTTTTATCATCGCCAATTTGGTGATCGTGCAACGAAATGCAGGTCTCCTTGTCAATACAGGGGGACGGAAAACTAAACCAGCTGTCGACGTCTGAGGCCACGAACGACAGTTCACACAACCTTCGCCTCATAGCTGAAAATCGTTTATTCATTAGAGACAACAACTCTGGGTACAAATTTTTGATTGACTCTGGCTCAGTATTCTCAGTTTTTCCTGTCACATTCGTTAATCGTGTTCACCAACAAGCAACGGATTTTCAACTTTACGCAGCAAATGCAAGTTCAATCAAGACCTTCGGTGTTCACGTACTTGAACTGAATCTCGGACTTCGAAAACCATTTGTCTGGGCTTTCATCGTAGCGGACATTCAAACACCTATAATTGGAGCAGACTTCCTCCACAAATTCGAGTTGTTAGTCGACATAAAAAACAGAAAGCTGATTGATAAAACCACCAACATATTCAAACGAATACAAATTTCATCGACTCCTGATTTTGGCATCTCAGCAGTGCAAGGACAATTTATTTATCAAGATGTCATAAATGAGTTTCCATCAATCACCTCAGGTTTTGTTTGCCCAACATCTAGCATTAAATCCACAGTGCTACACAGAATCTCCACCACAGGACAACCTGTAGCAGAAAGACCTCGTCGTTTGTCTGGGGAAAAATTCAAGGCCGCACAAAAAGAGATAGAGAAGCTACTACAATTTCAAATCGTCCGTCCTTCAAGCAGCCCTTGGGCTAGCCCCATACATATGGTACCGAAGAAGTCAAACGGATGGAGAATGTGCGGGGATTATCGCAAGTTAAATTCACAAACTTTGCCAGATCGATATCCTATAAGACACATCACTGATTTCGCCGAAAACATGTCCGGGAAAAAGATTTTTTCTACAGTAGACCTTCAACGCGCTTACTACCAGGTACCCATGGCGAAGGAAGATGTTGAAAAAACAGCCATCACAACTCCATTTGGGTTATTTGAATTTGTAGCCATGCCCTTCGGTCTCAGAAATGCTACGCAAACCTTTCAGAGATACATGGATGGTATATTTCGTGGTTACAATTTTATCTTTTGCTACGTCGACGACATTTTGATAATGTCCGAAAATGCTGAAGAACATCGACAACATCTCCGAATTATTTTTGAATGTCTGCACAAACATGGCCTCTCGATCAATATAGACAAATGTGTCTTCGGCAAAACCGAAATACAGTTCCTGGGTTATAACATCAATGAACTTGGCTGCAAACCACCTCCAGATCGTGTTGCTGCTATCATGAACTACACAAAACCAAAGACAGTAGTAGAACTTCGTCGTTTTTTAGGAATCTTAAATTACTACCGGCGTTTCATCCCTCATGCGACACATCAACAAGCTGTTCTTAACGAGCACCTAAAAAATTCACGCAAAAACGACACACGAAAAATACCATGGACGCCGAACGATGAAGCAGCATTTGAATCATGCAAGCAAAGTCTATCGCAAGCAGCCCTACTAGTGCATCCAATTGACAACGCTTCCTTGGCACTTACAACAGATGCATCGGATATAGCTATTGGCGCAGTCCTAGAACAATTGCATAATCATCAGTGGAAACCATTAGGATTTTTCTCCAGGAAGTTGTCACCAACAGAAACCAACTACAGTGCATATGATCGTGAGCTTTTAGCCGTATACTCATCTATAAAATTTTTCAAATATCTTTTGGAGGGTCGCAGTTTTGTAATTAGAACAGATCATCAGCCGCTGACCCATGCTTTCAAACAGAAGTTGGATAGAGCATCTCCACGTCAGGTTCGTCATCTTGATCTAATTTCGCAATATTCCACAGACATAATTCATATCTCTGGATCAGACAACGCAATAGCAGACGCACTTTCTCGATTAAATGCAATAAGTATGCCGACAATAATTAGTCTCGAAGATCTACAGTCTGAGCAACAACACGACGATACCTTAAAGGAATTACTTAACGGACCATCTTCTTTGAAACTCCAAAAACTTCGCATGAGCAGCACCGAAATATATTGTGACACCTCCACTGGCGTGATAAGGCCTTACATTCCAAAAAAACTCAGGTATCAAGTCTTCGGTTCAATACATGGCCTATCACACCCAAGTGGGAAATCGACTGCTCAGCAAATTAAACTAAAGTACGTGTGGCCAAACATGAAAAAGGATATAGTATCTTGGGCTCGCTCATGCATTCCATGCCAACGTGCAAAAGTTCAACGACATCAAAAAAACGCGCCTGGAAAATTTTCCATTCCTGATCAACGTTTTGACCAAAATTTGGACTGGCTATTTCAAGAACACTCGTACGCACGTAAACCAAAAACAGTGACATTTTCGGACACAATCATCAGGAAGGGGGTAGCTGTGGCGGACTTGGCAACTCGCTGAGATTTGACAGCGCCACCTACATCTGAAAGGAGAAGAGAAAAGAAAGACACTTCCTAGCATTTTAAAACAAAAAGTATTTCATCATTCATTCTTCGTAAGCACGTCAGCTCAGACATAAAAATCAGTTTTAAAACCCGAACAATAAAGCGCATTAATTTAAACAATTTGGGAATAGTTTTATTTTGACAAATTAACAGTAATCCCATAGATTCTCATTTTTGTAACAAGCAAACAGCCACGCAGTATAACCAAACTAATCAGTCAGTTCATTTTGACGTTTAGTCAAGATTTTCTTACTAAAATCCAGTCCCCGACCTCAAAAAAAGTTGATTAGCTGTTCAGTCGATTTTCGGGCTCCCGACCAATCAGAGCCCGTTGACTAACTGTCATCTAAAATCCTGAATGCCCCCAATCGACTTTGAAAACCGAAACAAACACAAAGCTCTCGCCGTCTCTCTCATTCCTTCATGGGTATATACAAGTGTCTAACATTAGCCACAGGATAAGTTTTTATGCAGCTCACCTCACTAGCGTCAAAAATTAGCCAAAGATATTAGGATAATATTTTAAGACAATTGGCACACGACACGGCCTAAACGGATGCGGTAATTTGGCCCCAGGTCTGTTTGGTGTGTCTCTATCGTATAAGTGATTGATACCTGTCAAGTAGTAAAATCCTCTCAATGAGAGATATCCTCTCAAAGAGAAAAAAACTTGAACAAAAGACACCAAACGCTTCTGAAATAAAACCTGTCGATTTGTTTTTATTTTTCACTACAATGAAAATTATGACATTTCTCAAACTACCAGATGGCTTGGTTTGACAGAGTTGAACAGTCCACCCCGAGGAAAAGGTCTTGCAGATACTTGCAGATACTTCATCGCAAATAGAGAGCGTCATGTCATGATTCTATGAAAGTTTACATAGTATTGCGAAAACTACGACACACCAAACAGACCTACCTACTACGAGTATATCTGCACCACAGTACACATATATAAGGTAGTATACTCAGAGTGCTCATTTACGATCAAGTTCGCGCACCTGTCAAAAAATCAAGAAGATGGCCTCCATACGTGACCTGCGAATTTTGTTTACATTCAAAATCAAAAACAAATGACTTTGAATTAAACGCCAAACTCACAAATTAATTTGAATTAAACGTCAAACTCAGTACAATTATAGAAAAGGCACGAATTGCGGCCATTTTTCCTGCGCAATATTACGTGTACTGTGTATCTGCACATTCTAATAAGTAGGACCTTAGCTTCTGCCACAGTTCAAGAGAAGATAGACAATTTTCCTTAATATTCTTGATAGGTTGAAAGCTTTGGGTAAATTCGTAAACGTCAAACGACGAACACGTCAAACGAGGAACACGTCATGGTCATTTCCAGTGCTGTGACGTAAGTGCATTAAAATGAAATCGAATCGTTGCACGATGTTTTGCCATCAGCTGCAGTGGCAATATGTTTTTGAATTGTTGACGGACGTACCAAAACGTTTTCAAATTCAGAATCGTGATCATCGTTGTTGGTCGGGTTTCCAACTTATTGTAGCATCCAAACGAAAAATGAAACATCTGTTTTGTTCCACTTGGAGAATGCTTTAAAAAACTTTATTTTAAAAAAAAGAAACGTTTTAGAATTCATAAATTATTATAATTTTAATTTACTCACTTTGGTCTGCCGTTGCTGCCGTTTTCTTCTTCTGTCAGATTTGAAATGAAATGAGCGTGTTTAAGGTGTATTTTAAATAGAAATGAAATTGACAGTACACAGAGCTATTTTATGAGTAATGCGGCAGCATTCGGAGACCAACTGAGTTTACAATAAAAAGTCGAAGTGGTGTGTTGGTAACATTCTTCCCCCCGGTATCACGATCATCGTAAGTGCATACCTTACACTATTGAACAACACTGCCACCATCTTTTTTCACATCTAAGACAGCAATCTTGGTAGCTGGCCGGAGATATTCACCATGTATGGTACGTACGGTTGCGCTCCTTACTTGTCCGTCCTTTGCTTCGTTCGTGCTCGTCACAACTCCTTTCGGCCAACAATGCCGGGGCAGATTAGGGTCGACGATAATTACCACATCCCCAACTTCAATGGGCTTAATTTTCTGGAACCACGATGTTCGCCGAGTTAACGTTGGCAAGACTTCAGCCACCCATCTCTTCCAGAACTTGTCAGCGAGGAGCTGCGAATGACGCCATGACATTCTTGCGTATTTGTCGGTGTCTTCGAATTTGCCTGTAGGCTTACAGCCGGATGATGAGCCCAAAAGATAGTGGTTAGGAGTTAGAGCTTCCTCTTCGGCGGTGTCCAAGGATAGATAGGTCAGTGGTCGATTATTAATTATACTTTCGACCTCCACCAGCACATTACAAAGCGTCTCGTCGGTCAGTTTGGTGTCGCGTGTGATGATTTGGTACAATACGGTTTTTATTGAACGAACCATACGTTCCCAGGCACCCCCCATATGAGGACTAGCAGGAGGGATAAAGGTCCACTTGCTGTCCGGACTTGTAAATTTAGCTTGGATTGCGTTAAAATCGATCATTTGGTGGGCTTCTCGAAGCTCCTTTTCTGCCCCTCTTAGGTTGGTGCCATTGTCGCTGAAGATATGAAGCGGTGTCCCTCTACGACCGATGAAGTTCCGAATTACCATCACACACGAATCCGTTGATAAGCTATGTGCCACCTCTATATGAACAGCACGGCATGTTAGGCATGTGAAGACGACACCGTATCGCTTTTCCTGGCGTCTCCCGACTGTGACCAAAAATGGGCCAAAAAAGTCAAGCCCAACGTACGAAAAAGGTCTTGTATAAGCCGACAAACGCGCTTCTGGTAGAGGTCCCATCTCTGGTGGATTAGGATGTGCTCTTCGGATTTTACATAGCTGGCAGTTACTGCGAACAGTTCTGAGAAGTGATCGTACTTTTGGAATGTGGTACCTCTGAAAGATCTCGTTGATTACTGATTCGTGGTTAACATGCTTAAACTTGCGATGGTACCAATCTACCAGCAGCCTCGTAATATAATGATCTTTCGGTAAAAGGATAGGGTTCTTAGTTGCGTCACCTATCACCTTGGCGTTCTCAAGGCGACCTCGCATTTTAATTATCTTATTTTTGTCAATAAAGGGCGACATACAACGTAGTGGACTTGATTTGGGGAGCAGGCAATCAGGATTCTTTAGCAACAGGCAGGTCTCATGGCTAAAGGTTTGGGTTTGGGCAAGGCGAAGTAAAAACTCTTGACTCCAGAGCAATTCGTCAGCAGTGAAGTTAGTTATGTTACTTATTCTTGGATCGATCTTTGAAGCCTTTTTTACGGTTTTTGTTGTTTTCAGACATGTTATAAAACGCTTAACATACGCTAGACATCTTAGCAGACGTTCCCATCTAGAGAAACGATTGTAACATACAACAGGCATTGGTTCATGGACTTGAACTGCTAATTGCTGCGGCTCCGAAGATTGTCGTAGTTCTATGTCACATTTGCTTTCGAAGTTTATTTGATACTTGGGCCATCGGTCTATTTTTTGTTTCAAAAATGCGGGCCCCGTAAACCATGGCCCGCTTGGATCGAAGTCTGGTTGTTGGCTCCACTTAGTGCCTAAATCTGCTACGTTCTGCTTCGTTGGGACATAGTACCAATTCGCTATTTCCGTCGTTTCTTGAATTTCACCTATGCGTAGCATGACGAACTGCTTGTAGCTTCTTGGATCGGAACGTAACCACAACAAAACGGTTTTTGAGTCCGACCAATACATGGTTGTTTCAATCTTGAAATCGTGGGCTTTGATGACTGTATTTCCGAGGCGGGCGCCCATGACTGCGGCGAGAAGTTCCATGCGAGGTATAGAGATAGGACGTAATGGGGCCACCTTCGTTTTCGAGCACACCAGGGACACCTCTATTCCTTTCGCGCTTAGGATTCTCAAGTACGCTACTGCGGCATATGCGGTCTCGCTGGCGTCCACGAATACATGTAATTCCATCTTACTCTCGTTGCTAACGGATAGGCCAAAGTAGCATCTTGGCACCTGAACATCTTGCACTCTCTTGAGAAATGACAGCCATCTTTTCCATGCAGTTGCCAAGTCATCCGGTATGGTTTCGTCCCAACCTATTGCACTGCGCCAGACATCTTGGAGCAATATTTTCATATAAATTGTAAAAAATGATAGAAATCCTAATGGATCAAAAATGGACATGAGCAGTCTAAGAAGCTCCCTCTTGGTCGGTAATTTTTCTCCGCGCAGAATTTCCTGACTGGCCTTTGTAAATTTTAAATTGAATGTGAATGTGTCACTAGCTGTTTGCCACCACAGTCCTAATACCTTGTCTGCTTCTACGATTTGTTCTACTACTTTTCCTGCCCGGCAAAACTTATCCGCAGTACCTATTTCTCCTAGAGCATTGGTGACCTCGATAGAATTTGATAACCAGTTTCGAATATGAAAATTCGCGCGCTTGTGGACTTCTCTGACACCCTTTGCAAGCTCAATAGCCTCTTGAACGGAATTTATACTGTCTAGCATATCGTCTACATAATGCCTCTCGACAATAGATTTGACTGCTCTTGGATAGTCCTTTATACACTCATTGGCGTTTTCGTTTTTAACAAACTGTGCAAGCGACGGTGAGCAAGTTGCACCAAAACTCATAACTCTAAGCACGAAGATATCCGGAGGCCGACTGGAATCCCCGTCTCGCCACATAAAACGCTGTGATTGCTGGTCCTCTTCATCGATGGCTACCCTGTGAAACATTTCACAAATATCGCCGCATATTCCTATTTTTCCTATTCGAAAATTGAATAGGACTCCAGTTAACGATGTCAGCAGATCTGGGCCCTTCTCAAGGCATCCATTTAGGGATATGCCATTGCATTCCGCGGCGGCATCCCATACCACTCTTATCTTATGTGGTTTGTTTGGATTCCTGACTGTAAATATCGGCAGGTACCATTTTCGCGGGAAATCTGTATTTATCTCAGCAGCACTTAACTTGCGAATATAGCCCTTAATTTCCATGCTTTTAATATGGTCGTTGACCAGTATCTTTAAATTTGGGTCCTTATTTAACTTCTTTTCGAAACAGCTTAGTCTTCGGATAGCCATTGTATAGTTGTCGGGCATAGTTATATTGCTTGAGTTCCACAGCAATCTTGCAACAAAACAATCACCATCTCGCCTTACGTGCTCTCGTAGTTTTTTATTTTCACTTGCATCCAACTTATCCTTTGGCTGTGCACCCGACAGTTCGTTTTCAATTCTCATATTCTCTGTCATTAGGTGCTGCAGAGCCACATCGTCATCGCATTCACATACATGTAATTGCCTATGGACCTCACTCGTATTTCCTTTTGTTCCTGTGGCGTCTCGATCCAGTTCACCGTATATTGTCCAGCCTAGGCGCGTTTTAGTAGCCGCAGGTTCATCTACCTTTCCTTCTCGGAATTTTAATGGCATGGCTACGCTTTTGTTGTTTATACCAATGATCACTTTCGGGACAACATTTCGATATGACTCCACTGGAAGACCTTTGAGATGTTTATATCTTTCAGTAAGTTCCGATACCATTAGTGTCTGCGAAGGTAGATCAAGTGCACTTACTGACCGCACGTTTCGTAATGAATATATTTTTCCGATGTTACCTTTAGGCGATATTTTTAAATCAAGACTATCCGAACTCTTCTCTACACGTACTGACCCATCAGTCCATTTTAGACACAGATCTGACTTTGAGCCCTGAATTTCTAATTGCGCAAGGATATCTTTCTCGATAAGAGTGGGACCAGACCCGTCGTCGAGAAACGCATATACATCGATGGATGATTTCTTTCCATGAACAGTAATTGGTACAATTCGGTATAATACTTTGGAGGTCTCTACATGGTGTACTGCGACTACATCTGGCTTGTCTTTATCATTGTTGATATGGGATTTGTGGAGTAGAGGATGGTGCTTAGCGGTGCAGTGATTGATTCCACATTCTTTGCGATCTGGACAATAGTTGGCCTCGTGACGCTTTAAACATGTGCGGCATAGTTTGTTCTTGTGCACCACGTTCCACTTTTCGCCATATTCTAACCCTTTAAACTTTTCGCATTTTACTATTAAATGTGCTTCATAGCATGCAAAGCACCTTAGTGCCTCTGTGCTCTTGTGATCCATTCTTTTTCTCGTGGACTGTCCCTCCTCTTCGTGAAAACCGACACGATGTGTTTTACGTTTCTCAAAGTCTGGTTGACTAGATTTGGTAATCGGGATAGAGATCACACTACTTGCAGCTTCCGCTAGTTCAAATAGCCAATTACTGAAAGTTGTTAAATTCTCAACATGAACTGTTTGGGCAAAAATCGCCCAACTGAGCCGCATCTGTGCTGGAAGTTTCTCGAGAAGCTCTTGAATAAGCAAAGGATTATTTAAATGTGCTTCAAGTTCAGCTGCCTCCATAGTAGCTGTAATATTTTTTACTTCCAAAGAAAAGTTCACCAGAGTTTCTAACTTGTTTGCATTTACACCTGGTGACGCACGTAGCTTTGCCAGTAAATTATATATAATGTGTTCTGGCCTTCCAAATACCATACGCAAAGTAGAAATTATCTCAGGTACTAGTGCCGGTATCATAAGTCTACTACCTACATATTCAAGAGCCTTTCCTTTCAGTGCATGTTGTAGCCGAAGTAGATTCTCATCATTACTGAATCCACACAGTCTTGTTGAATTTTCAAAACTACTTACGAAAAGTGGCCATTCCTCTGGTTTGCCACTAAAAACTGGAAGCTCTCTTGGAACGACCTGACGCGCACAAGCCTGATCTGCATTTAATGTTCGAGCAGTTGACCCTGATTGCACTCCGCTCATATTTAATGACGTTGGTAATTTATTTGTCTGAATGCCCTGTACGTTTTCGTGACAACCGTAACTAACCCTAGCACCTTTTTCACCCTTGCCTACCTTACCCAGCGTGGAACCATTGCCATCCGCCCAATGTATGCCTCGCTGAAGCTGCTGCTCCCCCAAATCAATCTCAATATCTTCGTCGGATTCATCGGAATCCTTATACATTTGCATAGCCGAATACTTTTGCTCTAAGTATTGCATGTTTATTTTTCTTTCTTCCTCCAGACGCATTAGTTCTAATTTCATACTACGTCGTTGTTTGGAGGCGCCGCACATATTTGTATTTGATGAATTAGACAAATTTTCTGTACGTACCTTTTGTCCTTCTTGCGAGGTCACCCCATTTGGTGACTGAAAGTTACCGCCGTCTGTCGCTGTAGATCGCTGTTTGTTCTGTTTTGCTGTCGATGTTGAAGCGGAACACATGTCGCAAATAAAGTCCTGCTTTGAAATCTCGTCGTCGACATGGACGCACTCGAAGTGAAACCACCCATCACATCTGTCGCACTGAACCATTCGCATAGTATCTTCCTTTTTACATATTCGGCAACTTCCCTTGGTTGGATCTTCAACCCCAGTACCACTTGTTGCTTGACTCATTATTGCTCGTTGCATCCGCGTTGAAAATGAGTAATGCGCAGTTGTGGAAGTTTCCAGGGACTCTTCTGAAATCAGCAACGCTTGCCAACAAATTTTTTAAAGAAATGTTGGTCGGGTTTCCAACTTATTGTAGCATCCAAACGAAAAATGAAACATCTGTTTTGTTCCACTTGGAGAATGCTTTAAAAAACTTTATTTTAAAAAAAAGAAACGTTTTAGAATTCATAAATTATTATAATTTTAATTTACTCACTTTGGTCTGCCGTTGCTGCCGTTTTCTTCTTCTGTCAGATTTGAAATGAAATGAGCGTGTTTAAGGTGTATTTTAAATAGAAATGAAATTGACAGTACACAGAGCTATTTTATGAGTAATGCGGCAGCATTCGGAGACCAACTGAGTTTACAATAAAAAGTCGAAGTGGTGTGTTGGTAACAATCGTCATGCAATTGACGTTTACGAATTCACCCTTTATTTACTAGTGATGAGCAAAAAATCACTAACTGTGAATTATTCACTGTGAACGAAAAATCACAGTCGCAGTCTGTTAACGACTTGGAAATAAGCTGTGAATCGGTAAAACGTGAATAGTTTCACGTCTTAGTTTGGAATTCGCAAATAACGTTTTTTTTCCTTTTTAACGATTTTTATTGAACAAAATATATATACAATTGTCTTAATATAAACTTTCAAATATTGACAAGCTTTGGAGGATAAAACTATTAACAAAAATAAGTAAATTATAAGTAGCTTCACAAACGTTTCTCGCAACTATCCACATATCTTGCCATTATAGACTCTAACTTTGAAATATGTCGATAGTGGTTGCAGGAACCGTTTGTGTTTTAACTAGTTTGTGATAGCTATCGCTTGCCTACGTGGGCGAAAATCTAAAAACAAATATTTCACATTAACATCTCTTATTAATGTACCTGTTATAACAATGAGAAATATTATCATGTTATTTTCGTATGTATAAAATTAATCTTACAACTTGGCATGGCATACATGTACCTGAAAGGACCGAGACAGCATACAGGTATGCAGTCGTCTCGCTTCTTCATATCTAGTTTTAGGAATTTAGTTTTAAGTATTGATGTTCATGTTTAGTTTTAAGTATTTAGTTCTAAGTAAGTATTTTTAATAATTCTTGACAGAAAGTCGATCGTAATTGTAGTATATCGCTCCAGGAGCAAGAGCAGTCCCAATATATAAATAAACTTTAGCCACGAGGCATTTCATATAACACTGTTAAATAGTCTGAGCAGGCCATACATCATAGCCGCCTTTAATACCAAAACAAAAACTGTTATTTCTAAACAATTGTAATTAATCTATTTGAAAAAAAGTCTCAATAAAGTATACTATACTATACTTACAGCTATAAGATACATTCATAATACAAATTTGTTGGCACACTGGGGGCCTAACCTTATACATTGACTTAGAAATAAAAAATATAATTATATATTGTACATGTAAACTTAAAATTAAAAGTGGGTTGACTTAGATGTCCTCGGGGTGTTCCGTCCCGGTTGGCAATGGCGGTTGGTTGGGAGGGGGTTGGCGTTCAGCCACGGCGGTGGGCTGACCCTGTGCCAGCGTAGAATGCAACTGCTTCTTCGTTGTCAATTGGGGCGATGTCTTCATCCAAGGTGTCCAGGGCGCTGAGGTACCACGGCTGGGGTAGTCGTTGTTGGGTTGTCATCCTTCTTATTAGCTGGTTCGGGTGGTTGGCTGCGCTTCCACTAGCGTCTTAGCCAAAAGTAGTAGGTACTTGTCGATCGGTATTATCTTTGCTTCTGAATATAGATGATCGTTCCTGCAGTATTTTTGACGCTGTTGGTCGTAGAATAGTCCAGTGCATATCCTCAGTATCTTCCTTTCAAAAACTTGGAGTTGTCTCATGGCTGTCTTCGAGGTGGAAAACCAGACGGGAAAGCTGTATCCGATGACTAGTCTCAGGAGTTGCTTGTATATCAGCGTCTTCGTCTGCTGGCTAAGTCCGGCTCTTTTCTTCATCAGTGGGTGGAGACGATGGAAGGCCCAGTTGGCTCAGGACGTTCCTTGCATGAGGGTTGAACATTAACAGCTCGTGAAAGTGGATCCCAAGGTATTTCCGTTTGGTTGCCAAGGTTGATCTATCTGGGAGTTTCAGGGTTAAGCTTCTGCACTTCGCTGTTTACCGGCTGCGTCCACTGCTGGTAGTTGGTCTCCTGAAGCAGATGAGTTCTGATTTTGAGGCTTTGACTCTGATTCCCCACTTTCGGTAGTACTCAATTAGTCTGTGGATGTGGGCTTCAACTTTCCGGACAGCTATCAATGCTGAAATCGATGCGGCATATGTTATGGGGTCATCGGCTCAGAGCAGGTTCTCGCAGCTGTTTGGGATGGGCTGGTCAGACGTCAATATGCTGTACAGGAACGGTCCGAGTTTAGAGCCTTGAGCAACTCCAGCTCTGATGTTCTTCACTTATGACGTGAATTTCTCCAGTTGTACAAAGAATTTCCCGGAAGAAAGAAAAGAAAAAAATATTTTGATTAGTGCTAAGGGAAAGCCTAGTAAATGAAGTTTATGGATGAGTCCTTCAATCCATACGCTGTCGAATGCTTTCTCGACATCCAGAAGGCATACGACGTTGACACGATGCATGTTGAGAGCTACGGTGATGTTATGCTGGAACTTCATGAGCGGGTGCAGTGTCTTCCATTTTTGGGTGTTTTCCATTTTTGGGGGAAGTAGTTGTTGTTGAGACAGTTGTTGAGGATGATTGTAATGATGATCAGAACTGTTTATGGGAGCTTCTTGTTGATGCAGTTTGATACCCCATCCGGACCAGTTGACTTCTTTGGCTTGCAGCTGTGGATGGTCTCGGCAATCTCCTCAGTGGTGCTCAAGTTCGGGCCGTCAGTTGGGTCGCTTGCAGAATTGGTGTCACTGAACGAGGATCTGTTGGGGTTATGCGCCTGGGTTATTCGGGTGGATTCCTCCACTTCCTCCAGGAAGACTGGACCCGATGATGGATTGGGGATAAAGTTTCCTTCAAAGTATTCGGCGAATGCTTCGGCTTTGTCCAGTGTCGTGTTTGCTTCCCAATTGTTGGTGATGATCGTCTCAGGCATTGGAGATTTTTTCCCAATCAGTCTGTTGATGTTTTTGAAGGCATCAGGTCCAGGTTTAATTGACTGCAGTCTCTTGTTGAATTGGTTGTTGTTGTGGTGTTGGATTGAATTCCGAAACATCACGTTGACGCACTTTAGTTCACTCAATACTGTCTGATAGTGGCTGATGACTGTGTTGAGTTCTCTTTCATGGATCCTTTGGAGACGTTTCCTCAGCCGCTGTCTGTGAGCATACAGGTTCTGAACGTACTGGGGAAGGTGCTGGTATCTATCCCTTGACGTCCTGGCCCGCTTTTGGATATCTAGTGCATCAGAAACAGCCTGTTCCAATCCATCTATAGCTACGTCAATTTCGCTATCCAGTAGGTTCCTGTTTGCAGGTGGAAGCTTTGCATTGCTTTCGATGTCCCGTTAAAGTCTTTCAATATCCAGCCGTCTGTAGTTGATGAAATTCTCTGGCGGTTCTATTGTGAGGAGTATGGGTTGGTCAAGGTGGATTGATAGTTGAACTGCTTTATGGTCAGAATCACTCATCACTGTTGTGCAGATATAGTTCCGGATTTCCGGAAGAATATGCACCAGGTTCGATGATACCAGGAAGAAGTCCAGCGTATGTGGTGTTCTAGGGAAGGTTGGCTTAGGTTGGGATATAACGTCGACGTCAGTATGCGAATCTTCTTTAATTGCATATTTGGAAGATGAAGGTGGCCAACGCCACGGACTTTTCTCCTTCACTAAGCTGGACGTAGTTCTGCGGAACAGCACGGCGGGCTGTTTCAATTACTGAGAGTAGGTCGGATCCAAAAATTCGCTGGACTTTGCTGTTGAGGTTCACATTGGGGTGGGCTGGCTTCGTTGGCGCTGTCTTGGGTGCAGTTGTCCTGGTTGGTACAGTTGTTCTGGCTGGTACTGTCCTCGTTGCTTTGATGGTGGGTGTCTTTGTTACTGTTGGGGTTCCTGTTGGTATGCCTTTCAGCATTGATGCATAGCTGACTGTAGGGCGCGTAACGGTGCATGCAGAACTTGTGGCAAAATCCTTTCGCGCCTTTTTTCTGCCATGACCTTGTTCCCCTCCGTTAATTTAGCAATTAGAGTTGGGCAACCCTTGAAGCTGGCTGGATGTCCTTCTTTCTGGCAATTTGCACACCAAACGTCGGTTCCAGTGTTTTCCTTCATCTTGCACTGTCCAGGCTCGTGGATCTCATTGCACTTGACGCAAACGTATTGGCGTCCACAGTTGGTGGCAACGTGTCCGAAGCGTTGGCAGTTCCGGCACTGCACGATGTCGTTGGACTTCAGACGTTCCCATTGAACTCTCTGGTTCATTATTAGCGTCTTGGTGTATACTTCACTGATGGCACAGCTCTTCGATAGCTCGACTACGAAGTTGTTGTAGGTTTTGCCCATTGCTTTCTTTGCCTTGAATGGTGACATCCTGATGACTGGGATTCCTTCAATGCGTAGTTCGTCTTCTACTTCGATGGCGGCGTAAGTGTAGTGAATTCCTTTTAGTAACAGGAGGTTCTTCTTGTCTTTCCTTGGCGTAAATGTGTTGTATTGGATTTTTTTCAATTGCAGGAATTCTTTAATGGCTTCAAAGGGTTCTCTGTTTCCAGCATTGATGATGGGCGTCTTTGTGCTGCGATTCCTGAAGGTCACGCTCAATTTTCTGGCTGCTGTGTCTGCTGATTTCGGCAACATTTCCCGAGAAGCAGAAGATTGGTGCCATTCCTGGGGTCTTGGTAGGAGTGGTGCGCTTGGCTGCGGTCGTTCTTGGAGGCTGTGTTGGCGTCGGTGACTGGGTTGGTGGTGGTGACTGGGTTGATGTCGATGACTTGGATTTTGCCTGGGTTGCTGTTGACTGCTGGGTTTGTGGCAGTGTTGGTGGCGCCCGCTGGGTTGCTGCTTGCATGACGACTGCGGCTGCGGGAACTGGCTGCTTCGTTGATGGTGTCGAGGCTGGCTTTTTCATTTGCTGGGTTTTTGCAGCTTTTTTCTGTCGCTTCTGTCCCGGCTTTGGTGACTCTTTCCCGTCCTCGGCATTGCTTGAAGTATCATTACTCTCCTCTTCTTCGCTGCTTGGTTCTTCTCCGCTGCTGGATGTAGTATCTTCAGCTTCGCTGTTTACTGGATCGGTTTCCATGTTGTCCAGACCTCCTTCATTCCTGTTGATACTCATAACGCTTTGAAACGTCTTGCACAGTCTTGGTCTATACTCGGGCCGAATTCGTTAATTATCCTCATCAGAAGGGTTTCAAGGGCTGCAAAGGCGGATTCAGGATTGAAATGCTTATCCATTGCACCTGTTGTTGGTTTCCTTTGTTCTTAATCACGCACACAATATTTTTAAAAAAAAACTTCAGGCGCACAGATTTTATTACGGTGGTTGCTAATTACCGTTTTACTCTGTTTCGGTGTTTCCCGGTTTTTACTACCGCAGGGCAATAAAACTCAGGTACTTCTTCGCAAGTAAATTTTTGGCTGATCCCTTTTTTGTTTGTTTTCTTAATTGCGCACACAATATTTAAAAAAAAAAACTACAGGTGCACAGATTTTATTACGGTGGTTGTTAATTAGCGTTTTACTCTGTTTCGGAGTTTCCCGGCTTTTACTACCGCAGGGCAATACGACTCAGGTACTTCTTCGCAGGTAAATTTTTGGCTGTTCCCTTTTTTGTTTGTTTGTTTTCTATGTTAATCTTCCGCTTGTATGTCCGCACACTTCGGTTGACTGACACTGAATGATATCTTCGCAAATAACGATTTCACAACGATTTCGTGATTGTGAACGTAAAGCGCGAGGCAGCGAATGCTAAAAATAGAACAAAGCAAAACGTGGTGAACGCGATACTGTATACTGCATATATGCTGCATTCCGTACGTAAACATGTATGTATAGTGTGTTATGTATATTGTTCGTTGGGTTGCACTGAGAGTCACCGCTGAAAAAAGGGATGAAGATTGAGCCACAAAATAAAGGGTTACAGCAAAATGAAGTATGAAAAAATGTGTGTGACTTCCGAGTAATTGTTGTCGTTTAAAATTTGGTATTTTTTTTTACTCTGCGTGCAATATCTATGTAACTACATATATATATATATATTATCAGTGGTTGAACTTTGTAGCTATATTTTTAAAATTTGAGTGTGTTATGCATGCGAAATTGCTAATAGGGAATTACTAAAGAAATTTATACATTAATTGTGTGGTGTCTAGGAGTAGGTAGATATGTTCGAATGTATGTACATATACTTAAGAAAAATACTTTTAAGATGCCGGCAATGACATAGTGAAGTGTAATTAGTTTTTTTTTATAGAATTTCTTTACCAAATTAGACCAAAGTTTTGCGAAATGTTATATCTGCCAGGCTATCACACAAAATCAGCACAATGAACAAATATACGTATGGAACACACGCATTATTTCTAAAAAAAAGAATTCCCATCCTTATTCATATTCGAATCATCGTGAAATCACATTCACAGGTTATAATCACAGTGAATGAAAAATCACGTTCACAGTTATACCTGTGAACACAAATTCACGACTTACCCCAACTCTATTATTTACTGATCATTATGCAGCAAAAATATTGGGGCCGCTTTTCAATAGATCAGCGTTCGGATTTAAACAATTCTTTTTTATAGGCCCCAAATGACCCCTAAAGCAAAAAAAATAAAATCAAAGTAAGGAGATAACAAATAAAGCGAAATTTTAACAGTACTTTTATTTTATTTGTTATTTTCTTTTAAGGTTTAATATTGAAATTGCGTGTTCGCAGTATTTTATTTATCTCAACTTCCGTTATACTACTTTTGGTTAACTCTTATTTTCTTATCATTTTACTCTTCTATTACTGGCTGATGTTCTAGTCATAGTCCACACGGTCATCCTGAATATCGTCTGTCCCAGACGACTCACCATCGCTGTTTTCTGTATCGTAGCTCTTCCAAGGTTTCATGTTGTCAACTGCTGTCGATGTTGTGTTAGGTCCTTCATGCTGCCCGATCTTCTTCACGTCGTATCGATCATTCCTCTTCACCTTTGTTACCTCGTATGGGCCCAGATATTTCGGATACAATTTTAATCCGGTTCCGAACTGAGTGCGTAGAGTTGCCACCAAATCACCAAGCTTATATTTTGTCGCGTTCTTTCTATTCTTGTCAAAGTTCTTTTGATTTTGTTTCTGAACTTTGGAGATTTGCTCCCTCGCCTGCTCTCGAATTCTTCTTCGCTCGTCCTCAAACTGCAGCAACATCTCTTCCTCAAACAATCTTTTGAGTCCAAGTTATCTGGAGTGAACATCGGAACTCCGATCAGAAGCTCGAAAGGTGTTCTTTGCGTACTTCGAGATACCGTAGAATTGATAGTACTCTGCACACGACTGACGAATCGATACCACTTCATAGGTTCATCCAAAGAAAGTTTGGCGAGGACTTCGATGATAATTTTATTTAACCGCTCTGCTTGGCCGTTACCCATAGGAACTCCAGTTGTGATCATGTGATGAGAAATGCGCTTATTCACACAATAGTCTTTGAAATCGTTAGACGAAAATGCTGATCCCCTGTCTGTGATGATACGTTGAGGATATCCAAACGTTTCACTTTGCAACTCCATCTTTCGTAGCACTTCCTCCGTAGCACATCCCTTCACTGGGTAGATCCACGTGAACTTTGAAAACGAGTCCACTACGACGAGTAAGTACTTGTATGACTTCGCTGTTGATGGAAGT
The DNA here is from genome assembly GCA_949775065.1 of Brachyopa scutellaris. Classification (NCBI taxonomy): domain Eukaryota; kingdom Metazoa; phylum Arthropoda; class Insecta; order Diptera; family Syrphidae; genus Brachyopa; species Brachyopa scutellaris. Next base: position 125,395,936 of record OX459112.1, read on the forward strand.
GGCCCGAGGTGATCCAAATGGTAAGTATGCAGTGGCACGTCTGATTTTTTGATTGGATTGAGGAAACCTTCCATTCTTTCTTGTCTTTTTGAAACCAAAATGCATGCGATACAATTTTTTATCACGTTAGCCACATGTTTTGAAAAATCCGGGATAAAATATGACTGGCGAATTACAGCTTCAACCTGTTGTGCGCCGATATAACCTCTCTCATGAACACTGCTGATGACTTCCTTTCTCATACTTTTCGGAACGACCAACAACTGCAACCCAGCCACAAACCTATATAAAATGCCTAAACGATTTTCGAAATCCTGATACTGCTGCGTCTCCAACAATTTAAGAATTAAAGCACAATTTTCATCTGACGATTGCGCCTTTCGAACCATTTGCATCATTCCGTCTTCCACCCTTAAAACTGCTGGAAATCTGCTAAGCGCATCTACGTGACGCATGGAGCTGCCTGAACGATGTTGTATCTGACAATCGAATTCTTCTATCTGCATTGCCCAGTTAGCTACTTTGCTGTTAAGCACCTTTTTTCCATAGTAAGGTTAAACGCCTTGCAGTCGGTAAAAATCTGAAACTTTAGCCCTAATAAATAAATTCTGAACCTTTTCAGCGCTTTGATTACTGCTAAAACCTCGAGATCATAACTCGAATAATTTCTCTCAGCGCTGGTGGTCTTATAGCTCAAGAAAAAAGCGGGATGAAAGTTTTCATCCGGATGCTTCTGCAGTAGAACCGCACTAAATCCCTCCTTGCTTGCATCTGTGTGTAGCTGTGTAGGTAAAGTTGGATTGAAGAGTTTCAGAATTGGTTCCTCACATAATCGGTCTTTCAAATCCTGAAAAGCAGATTCCTGGCTTCCACCCCATACACATTTTTTATCGCGTTTAGTTAAATCTGATAACGGTTTTGCGAGAAGTGCATATCCCTTTACAAATTTTCGGAAAAAGCCTGTTAGTCCCAGAAAACTCATAACATGTTGAACTGAGTTTGGCCTGGGAAATTTTCGTACTGCCAGAATCTTGTCCACTGAAGGTCGTATGGAGCCGTTTTCAACAACATGTCCTAGAAATTCCACAGTCATTTTCAAGTATTGACCATCAGTCCATGCGCTTCACAGGTAGACATAACTTTCTTGAATTTTGCTATATTTTCTTCACTATCTTTGACAGGAATAATTAGGTCATCTATATAAACTAACACAATGCCATCACATATAAGTCCTTGAAAAATTGTGTTAATGTATCGCTGGAAAGCTGACGGAGAATTAGAAAGGCCAAAAGTTGCCTTCAGGAATTCGTATTGTCCGTCGGGCGTTACGAATGAAGTAAACTTTCTTGAAGACTTCTCCACATCTACGTGGAAAAAACAGTTACGAAGGTCAAGTGTCGTGAAAACAGCTGCGCTGAAAAGACTCTCCAAAATCTCTTCGATGTTCGGTAGCGGGTATATGTCTCATATAATCTTGGCATTTAATTTTCTAAAGTCCACACACAGCCTATAACTACCATCCTTCTTATGTGCTAAGACGATTGGACTTGCGTAATTGGAGCAACTGTTTCGAACGATGCCTTCATCCATCCACTCCTTAATTTGCTGGTTTACAAACTCCTTTTCTTTTGGGGCCAACCGCCTGGGTCTCTGATAAATAGGACTTTCATCCTCCAGAACAATATTCATCTTAATGCAAGACGAGTCGGGCTTAACTGGGTTGTATGCTTTAATTATATTCGTTAAAATATGTCTTTCCTTAATATTGTGTATTTCCGATAAACTCTTCGCCGCAGCATTCTCTTCAAAGTAGCGCACCATATTGACGCGAGCAAGAAATACTTTTTCGTTGCTAGGCTCTATCTTGTAGGTTATTATTTTTCCTTGGTCGATGAAAATAGAAGCGACATTTAAAAAGTTTTTCCCAATTAAAATATCCTCCGTCATAGAGATTTCTGGCACTATATGAAAACTCAACAGGTAATCTGCCGAATCCACCACCATGTCCAAAGTTACACATCCTAATGTTCTTTTTTCATCGTTTCCAAAATTTGATACGTTAATTCCCGGACCATCATAGCACTCAATGCCAATCGCCTCGCTAATCGATTGTTTCATAACCGTGATGTCACTTCCGGTATCCAATTGAGCTATGACCCTTTTCCCTTTTAATTCGATTTCCATCGTTAGATCCGGAACTTTTAGCCATTTGACTTTAGCCGTATTTTCTCTAGAGCCACCTGCACCACCACCTCTATTTTTTGGATTAGATGGACAGTTAGGCGCAATGTGTCCGAACTCATTACACCTGAAGCAGCGTGCACCTTTTCCTTTATTTGGACATTGATCTACCAGATGAGACAGCGCTCCACAATTACTGCAGCGTTTCGACGGATTGCTAGTTTTGTTGTTGTCTCTGTTTTTAACCGCGTAACTAAAATCCGAACTATAGCGTTTCTTCTCCTTAGTTTGATCTGCTTTAAGTTTTTCGTATGCTTGAAAATTCTCTTTCAACTCTTCTAGACTTTTTGATTGATATAGATCTGCTTTGTTTATTGTGTCATCGGGTATACCTGCTATTACGTAGCTAATCAAATGCTGTACTACCACATTTCCACGTAGAGATATCTTTTTCATACGGTACAAAAATTCAAGTAGAGATTCATTTGCTAATTTCTTCGAATTCTCTAAAATTTTGTGAACATTTTCGAAATCACCTGAACCGAGTTTAGCTTTAAGAACCTCTTTTAGCCGCTTCCAACTGCTAACACCTGATTCTGCTTCAATAGCAAGTTTGGCTGGGCCAAACAACAGCTTTCTTGCATACAGAAACTTCTGTACATCGTTCCACATACAGACACCGGAAATATTTTCGAAATCCGTAAGCCATTCCTCAAATCCTTTACCCGATTCACCATTGAACTTTTCTAGTGATTCCTCGACATCTTTAAATTGTATGTTGTTTTGAACAGGTTTATTATTATCAGCATCTGAATTTCCCATTATTGCTGTGTTGTGTGTTTCGGTATTATTTTTGATTTCTTCGCTGGTATGTTGAACTTCCACTTTTCTATTTCCCGATTCCGCTCCTTCTTCTCTGTTAACTGATTGTACTTCCTCTAGTTATAGTTGGTTATCGCTAGTATATTCAGCTTCCACTTCTCTGCTTTCCGATTCCACCACCTCTTCTATGTTAGCTGGTTGTCCTTCCTCTCTTGCTGCTGCTAGACTGTTTGCTTCTCCTTTTATATTTGACGTTTCTTCCTCTTCACTGCTTTCACTTTCCGTTGATGAGTCTACTCTGTTATTATGTAGTCTAATGTAATCTTTTAGCTTCAAACATTTATTCAGTCTGACAATTAAATCTTTCTTTAAGTTATACCTATATGATAAACCGCGATTTTGGAGTAATTGTTGTAACTCTTTTACGGTTAAGGCTGATAAATCCTTAGGTAGAGTCCCGCCGCAAACACCTAAAAGTTTTTTCACGGTGCCCACCTCTTTCGATTGTCTGACAAGCATCAAAGAGTATCATTTGTCACGATTGAGCTTCTCAACTCGCCGTTCGGAGTCGGCAAAAAACTGTAGGTCCCTTCCATTCGTGCAAAAATATAACACGCACACACAAATGGTTACGAGAAGCAGGCCCAGGTTCACCTCGAGCTGTAGCGCCAACTAAGAGTCATGAAAACCACGGTGGAGAATCGAATTAAACATGCTAAACTTGTGTTTTATATTTGTTTGTAATACCATGCAGAAATTATGTATTAATATATTTTTTTTTTTCATGCAAAATATAAAGCCTTTGAAAATGTAAACAATCATGCAGATTTTCGAAAATAAAATACGTAATCGAAAGCTTTTTGATTTTGTTTTGCGTTGGTGCATGCAAAATGATAACTTATTAAATGGTTGTTTTCTTGGCTAAATATAGGTCACAATAAGTGCAATAAAAGCTTAAAATAAGTGTCGTTGGCTTTTTTGTATCATGCTATTTTTAATGCCAGCTTATAAGTATGTAACTCTAATGTAATAGAAGTATGCTTATGTATATAAAAATTAAAGCATGCCAAGTAATGTTGGAAAGAGCTCACCCGCTTGCCGAATATATAAGAACTATATAATGCTGATGGTGCGATCTTGCAGTTATGCTGCTATGTACCAATATACATAGTTCGCTTCTATTAATCACTCACTGTCTTGTACGGTTTTTTTTTTTTTTTTTTGACCACTTGTCCACTGTCTCTTATTTTGCACCACTTGTCCACAGTTTTACCTTTTCGAAACAAATTCAACAAATAACCTTCGACGCACTATGCACACTTTTTAACAGAGTTCAATTTTTTTTTTGTATTTTTTTCTTTTTTTTTTTTCTTCTGACACCATGTAGTCTTTTTGGGCGTTCTTATTTTGATAAATCAAACACATTCGATTTAATTTAGGTTTAATGTTTATTGAAGTTAATTCAAAATTGTTAAATATTACAGTTATTTTTTTATTCAAAATTCAAATTTCAAAATTATTAAGAATTATAATTAAGTTAAAGTTATTAAAGGGGATTAAGGGGGGAATACAAGTCGGGTATTTTTAGTGATCTTAACTTTTTGCTTAACGCTTCGCGGTAACTTATCGACTGACTCTTTATTCTTTACTTCAATTTCTTTTCTCTATTACATCTTTATTTCTGTTATACAATTTCTTATTCTTCTCTCTGTAACATCTCAACTTCTGTTATACTACTTTTGGTTAACTCTTATTTTCTTATCATTTTACTTTTCTATTACTGGCTGATGTTCTAGTCATAGTCCACATATATATACCTCGATCAATATTTCTTAAGGTATTTACAATAATTAGGCTTATTTATTTATTTAGCGTGTGGCAAGATACATTATACAAAAAAACATTAAATACACACTGAAACTATACAATACATATGTACATGCGAAGTACTATTAACTATTACAGATGAGTTATAAAGATTGCACAGTGATTCAAAATTGAATGTCAAGGTTCTGTAGCCATTGGATAGCAGCGGGAGAGGCAGTGAAGACATCGGTTGGTTCGCCGTGGTACTTTCGGAGGTCGCATTCGATGGTCACGTGTTTGATGTTCTGGATTGCAGCTCCAAAAAAAAAAAAAATAATAATAATTAGACTTATACATAGATATCAAATTCAGGATTGTACATAGACATTACTCTTAATTGAAGTTTCTTAAAGGGTTTCTCAATCTTCAGTGAGAACGTCATCCGGTACATTAGTACATATAGCCTCCTCGTTACATGGTAATAGCCACCTACGCATCCTATTAGCCTCAACGACTCCGTCATATGGCAACTGAGCCAGCTGGCAATTTTCAATATCGCGTATGACATATCTGTCATTTCCTACGATTTTATGTGATTTTATTTTATATTTCGGCACAAACTTCTTATTAGTCCCTACCACCGTATCTACGTTTCGTATAACAACAAACTCACCGATTTTATAATTTTTTGCTACTGTGCTATGCTTGAGAAAATAATCTAGGTTATATTCTTGCGACTTCCGACTTGCCTCTGCTTCCGACTTGCCTCTGCTCGTCTGTTCGTATCTTTCGTAAATCTCGGCTCAAATTAAAAGTCATTTTATCGTCCAAGTATTCCGTAAATTCGTCTATTATAATACCACGCTGCTCGATTCCAAAGAGGAGCATGCTCGGCGAGTCTTTGGTAGTACTATGAATTGAATTATTTATTGCATATTCCACTTGAAGTAGCTTGCTAGACCAATTGGCATGCTTTATCGGTTCACTAATTTTTCCTAGCATAGCCTTAATTACCCTATTTATTCTTTCAGCTCGCCCATTTGCCTGGGGCGAAGCCACGGCAACCTTAACTTGCTCAATGTTCCGCTTCAACAGAAAATCCTCGAACTCGAATGACGTAAAAAAAGTTCCTCTATCTGATATAATTCGTCTTGGTCGGCTATAGTACGCAAAATACTTTTCAAGAGCGGCGGTTACTTCTTTCGAACTAGTCGAGATCGTAGGGTTTAATTTGACATATCTTGTGAAAGCATCAACTACGACTAATATGTGTTTTCTTTTCGAACTTAGCGCTGGCAATGGACCAAAACGGTCAATATGTATAGTGTCAAAAGGCAGTGGCTTCTTGGGAATACTATGCAGGTTGCGTTCTCTGGCACGATCTGGGGCAGCATACATGATGCATTTGAGGCAATTCTGAATGAAGTGTTTCACTTTTCGACGTTGACTTGGGAACCAATAATGCCGAGAAATGTTCCCGCAGCATTTATCAACCGCTTGGTGGCCAGATTTTTCGTGAATAAGTCGAATCACATTATCCTCCATCTCACTAGGCACATATAACAATTTATTTTCTTTCTCTATCTTTCTGAAAACAAGTCCATCGGTCAAGTCAAAGTCCTTTACATCTTCTGTTTCCAATCAATCCCTCGATTTTTTTATGATCTCATCGCGTCCTTGGGCAACCTGGATTTGGAAATCAGTATCGTTTGCCTCCCATGCTGAGGCAATTTGAGATCTGCTTAGCGCATCTACATGTCCCATAGACGTCCCCCCTCTATGTTGAATCATATAATTGTAGTTCTCTAGTTCCGAAGCCCATCGGGCTATTCGGGGATTAACCTGCTTCTTTCCTTAAGTCATCGTCAATGAGTTACAGTCCGTTATTATTTTAAATGGTATTCCATCTAAATACACTCTAAATCGTCTTAAAGTATATATAATAGCAAGAGTTTCTAACTCGAAGCTATGGTATCTAGCGGCAGAAGTAGTTTCCGAAAAGTAGGCCGTTGGGTGAAATTTCCCATCATCTTGGCGCTGTAGCAGCACGGCTCCGAAACCAATCGAACTAGCATCGCATATAGTTCAGTCGCCTTTGATGGGCTATAAATGGCAAGAATGGGAGCTTCAGTTAACCTAGTCTTAAGTTCAATAATTGCGTCAACACACTGTTGATCAAAGTCGAAGTTAGTATTTTTCTTCAATAAGTTCTGCAACGGCTTTGCAACACGAGAAAATTACGGCACGAATCTTCGAAAATAGGAAAACAATCCGATGCACGAATGCAATTCCCTCTGGTTGGTGGGGATAGGATATCTTTTAATCGCGGCAACATGAGTCTCACTTAAAGATATTCCGTTGGGTGAAACTGCATAGCCCAGAAAGTCTATCTCTTCATAGCAAAATATACATTTTGGAGTGAGTGAGTGACCAGTGAATAGAGTAGTTGTGTTTGAAGCTAAGCTTAAAAAAACCTTTTAAAAATCACTTTAAAAATAAGAACAGAGGTATTATATGTGGTTTCACCTGCGAGCAACAACTAAATATTGAATGGTGAGTGAAACTAGGGAAAAAAAAAAAAAAAAAAAAAAAAAAACATTTTTTCAAAGACTACGAGCTCCTCTGGATACCAGCAGAAAGAACATCAATACGTGGCAGAGCTAGTGGGGGATGTTTGTACGGAATAAAAAAAGAACTTAGAAAGGTAGTGGATTGCCGTTTTGTAAAAATATTCAGCAGAGATCTTATTGAAATGATGATTGAAAAGCGAAAAATCTACATTTTGCCGGTATATATCAATTGCAATAAATGGATGGAGGATTTTACCAGCCTTTACAGTTTTTTATTAGAAGTTTGCAAAGAAGATATCATGGTAATAGGAGACTTTAATGAAAGGGTGGGAACTAGCCAAGTACTTAATGTAGAACCAGAGCTCTTAAAAGGATGGTTCAAAGAAGCAAGAAATGCAAAGGATGCAAAAAGTGAGGCAAATGGGAAAAAGATAATTGAAATGTGCGAATCGATTGGACTTACATTATTAAATGGAAGATCCAAAAGTGACGAGAAAGGGCATTGTACATATATAAGGGGCACCGCGTGCTCCACAATTGATTACTGCTTGGCACAGGGAAAGTGGCTGGATCTTATAGCCGATTTCGAGGTGCAGGAATCAACATATTCCGACCATTTGCCAATAACTGTTAATGTAAAGCTGAGCGCACAACAGGAAACTTCTGCCCCTCAGATAAGTTTGTTATCAAAACTACAATGGAAAGCGGAAATATTGGATAGGTACAAAGTAAATTTGAGTCATGCAATCAGTGCAGTAAACGAAGGCGAACTACAATCTATTAGGGGTACTGATATCCTCACTACCTGCATTATGGACGCAGCAAGACGCTTACAATCAAAAACAAGAGGAATAGGCAAACAACCGTGGTTTGACTGGAAGTGTGAGGCAGCCAGGAAAAAATGCTTTGCTCTGCTGCGAATGTTAAGAAGCGCAGACACCAATTGCATAAAACTCATGTACAAAGAGACAGTCAAGACGTACAAAAGCATATGTGCACAAAAACAAAAATTATACACACAAAACCTTTCTGCAATGCTAGTGAGTGTAAAAGACAGTCGGACTTTCTGGAAAATGGCGAAAACTTTAAACGGTGCGCGTTTTGCGACGACCATTAAAGTTGAAGCGCCTCTGTTAGCTAATTATTTCGAAAAGTTGCTGAATCCATTGCATAATCATTACCAAATGCAATGCGCACTACCTTTTATCGAGGTACCATTTCTTGACCGCACCATAACGCTCGCAGATGTTACCAGAGTTATTAACCGATGTGCGTTGAATAAAGCCCCAGGAGAAGACCGTATCCCCTATGAATTTTTTAAAAATGCAACAGAAAATTTCCTGGAAAATCTAACAAAAACATATGATCTCATATTTACAAATGGAGAAGTGCCCGAAAGTTTCAAAAAAAACATAATCTTCCCGATTTTCAAAAAAGGGGACCCAAATGAGCCAAGCAATTACAGAGGGATATCGTTTTTAAACGCGATCACAAAAATATTTACAGGCATTATTTTAGAGCGCTTAACGGACTGGGTACAGGAAAACAATTTACTTAGCGAATTCCAAGCTGGTTTCCGGAAAGAATACTCCACGGTGGATAACATATTCTCGCTAACAAACATCGCCCGGACGTTTTTAGACAATGGGAAAAAACTATATGCCTTCTTCGTAGATTTTAAGGCGGCTTTTGATTCCATAGATAGGAGAAGCTTATTTCTTAAACTGAGCAATATCGGAGTATCGACAAAGATCCTTAAAGTGCTGCAAAAGCTTTACGAAGGAAATTCTACCGCAGTCTGGGACGGAAATATCTTATCCAGTTGGTTTAAATCAACAACAGGAGTAAAGCAAGGATGCCTTTTAAGCCCTCTCCTATTCTCAATCTTTATAGATGACTTAGGTACGTATCTACCAGGAGGAATACCATTTGTGGGGCTTAATATTAAGCTCCTACTTTATGCTGATGACATCGTCATACTAGCGGAATCTCCAAACATGCTGCAGATGATGATAAATAGACTTCAACAGTACTGCGATCATTGGAATCTATATTTAAATACGAGCAAATCCAAAGTCATGATTTTTCGAAATGGAACTGGACGCTACGCAAGAGATGAAAAATGGAGCTGGCATAACGAAGAACTCGAAAACGTAAGAGAATATAAATATCTTGGAGTCCTGATAACACCCCAGGCATCGTTTAAAAAACACGTTCAAGAAAAGCTCAAGGAATCCAAACGTGCGATAAATTGTAGTTGGAAAGGTATATTGAGCAAGAGAAATATAGCGCCGAGTACGAAGTTCAAAATCTTTGAGGCAGTCGTGAGGTCTATTATGTGCTATGCAGCACAAGTTTGGGGTATCTTTCAGTTCGATGAGGTGGAAAAACTACTTAGATATTTCATTAAGAAAATCTTCAGACTGCCAGAAAACACGCCGACTTATATGCTGCATCTGGAAACTGGTCTTCCGCCACTGTATATCTACACTCTACGATTACACTTTCTACATATACTCAAAGTATTGGGCCAACCAAGTCATCGTCTCCCAAATAAGATTGCTACGCATCTTAGAAACAGAAGTCTTCAATGTTTTGCAGAATGGGCGAGGCTGGGACGAGAATATAATGTCCTCCTATATTCTGAAAGTGAAGCAACTCTGAGCAGCGCTCTTCAGGAATTACTAGTAAAAATGGAGGAAAGAACACGAGAAATGTTTAGAACACTAAGCCAGCAAAGTCAAACAAGAGACACGTATAGAGTACTTCAACATGACCTTTACGCTAAGAACTACTTTCATGACCGCAACAACGTGGATTTAATTTCAACAATTTTCAAAGCAAGAGGCGAGCTATTATACTTGAATTACAGACCATACAGTAGTGAAGTAAATACTGACTGTACTTTGTGTAATCAAAGAGCTAAGGAAAACATCCAACATTTTATAGGAATTTGCCCCATTCTTTATGAAATCAGAAGATCTAGTTGGGGGAAAAGTACTCTTACCCGTGAAGAAATTATTTGCATTTTAAATGGAGAAAATTGGACAGTCATGTACAACTACTTGAAGCATGCTATGAAATACCGAAATCAAATAATGAATGAGGCTTTTTAAATGTTTTTTAATATTGTAAAAGAAATGTGTTGGTCGGGTTTCCAACTTATTGTAGCATCCAAATGAAAAATGAAACATCTGTTTTGTTCCACTTGGAGAATGCTTTAAAAAACTTTATTTTAAAAAAAAGAAACGTTTTAGAATTCATAAATTATTATAATTTTAATTTACTCACTTTGGTCTGCCGTTGCTGCCGTTTTCTTCTTCTGTCAGATTTGAAATGAAATGAGCGTGTTTAAGGTGTATTTTAAATAGAAATGAAATTGACAGTACACAGAGCTATTTTATGAGTAATGCGGCAGCATTCGGAGACCAACTGAGTTTACAATAAAAAGTCGAAGTGGTGTGTTGGTAACATTCTCCCCCCCGGTATCACGATCATCGTAAGTGCATACCTTACACTATTGAACAACACTGCCACCATCTTTTTTCACATCTAAGACAGCAATCTTGGTAGCTGGCCGGAGATATTCACCATGTATGGTACGTACGGTTGCGCTCCTTACTTGTCCGTCCTTTGCTTCGTTCGTGCTCGTCACAACTCCTTTCGGCCAACAATGCCGGGGCAGATTAGGGTCGACGATAATTACCACATCCCCAACTTCAATGGGCTTAATTTTCTGGAACCACGATGTTCGCCGAGTTAACGTTGGCAAGACTTCAGCCACCCATCTCTTCCAGAACTTGTCAGCGAGGAGCTGCGAATGACGCCATGACATTCTTGCGTATTTGTCGGTGTCTTCGAATTTGCCTGTAGGCTTACAGCCGGATGATGAGCCCAAAAGATAGTGGTTAGGAGTTAGAGCTTCCTCTTCGGCGGTGTCCAAGGATAGATAGGTCAGTGGTCGATTATTAATTATACTTTCGACCTCCACCAGCACATTACAAAGCGTCTCGTCGGTCAGTTTGGTGTCGCGTGTGATGATTTGGTACAATACGGTTTTTATTGAACGAACCATACGTTCCCAGGCACCCCCCATATGAGGACTAGCAGGAGGGATAAAGGTCCACTTGCTGTCCGGACTTGTAAATTTAGCTTGGATTGCGTTAAAATCGATCATTTGGTGGGCTTCTCGAAGCTCCTTTTCTGCCCCTCTTAGGTTGGTGCCATTGTCGCTGAAGATATGAAGCGGTGTCCCTCTACGACCGATGAAGTTCCGAATTACCATCACACACGAATCCGTTGATAAGCTATGTGCCACCTCTATATGAACAGCACGGCATGTTAGGCATGTGAAGACGACACCGTATCGCTTTTCCTGGCGTCTCCCGACTGTGACCAAAAATGGGCCAAAAAAGTCAAGCCCAACGTACGAAAAAGGTCTTGTATAAGCCGACAAACGCGCTTCTGGTAGAGGTCCCATCTCTGGTGGATTAGGATGTGCTCTTCGGATTTTACATAGCTGGCAGTTACTGCGAACAGTTCTGAGAAGTGATCGTACTTTTGGAATGTGGTACCTCTGAAAGATCTCGTTGATTACTGATTCGTGGTTAACATGCTTAAACTTGCGATGGTACCAATCTACCAGCAGCCTCGTAATATAATGATCTTTCGGTAAAAGGATAGGGTTCTTAGTTGCGTCACCTATCACCTTGGCGTTCTCAAGGCGACCTCGCATTTTAATTATCTTATTTTTGTCAATAAAGGGCGACATACAACGTAGTGGACTTGATTTGGGGAGCAGGCAATCAGGATTCTTTAGCAACAGGCAGGTCTCATGGCTAAAGGTTTGGGTTTGGGCAAGGCGAAGTAAAAACTCTTGACTCCAGAGCAATTCGTCAGCAGTGAAGTTAGTTATGTTACTTATTCTTGGATCGATCTTTGAAGCCTTTTTTACGGTTTTTGTTGTTTTCAGACATGTTATAAAACGCTTAACATACGCTAGACATCTTAGCAGACGTTCCCATCTAGAGAAACGATTGTAACATACAACAGGCATTGGTTCATGGACTTGAACTGCTAATTGCTGCGGCTCCGAAGATTGTCGTAGTTCTATGTCACATTTGCTTTCGAAGTTTATTTGATACTTGGGCCATCGGTCTATTTTTTGTTTCAAAAATGCGGGCCCCGTAAACCATGGCCCGCTTGGATCGAAGTCTGGTTGTTGGCTCCACTTAGTGCCTAAATCTGCTACGTTCTGCTTCGTTGGGACATAGTACCAATTCGCTATTTCCGTCGTTTCTTGAATTTCACCTATGCGTAGCATGACGAACTGCTTGTAGCTTCTTGGATCGGAACGTAACCACAACAAAACGGTTTTTGAGTCCGACCAATACATGGTTGTTTCAATCTTGAAATCGTGGGCTTTGATGACTGTATTTCCGAGGCGGGCGCCCATGACTGCGGCGAGAAGTTCCATGCGAGGTATAGAGATAGGACGTAATGGGGCCACCTTCGTTTTCGAGCACACCAGGGACACCTCTATTCCTTTCGCGCTTAGGATTCTCAAGTACGCTACTGCGGCATATGCGGTCTCGCTGGCGTCCACGAATACATGTAATTCCATCTTACTCTTGTTGCTAACGGATAGGCCAAAGTAGCATCTTGGCACCTGAACATCTTGCACTCTCTTGAGAAATGACAGCCATCTTTTCCATGCAGTTGCCAAGTCATCCGGTATGGTTTCGTCCCAACCTATTGCACTGCGCCAGACATCTTGGAGCAATATTTTCATATAAATTGTAAAAAATGATAGAAATCCTAATGGATCAAAAATGGACATGAGCAGTCTAAGAAGCTCCCTCTTGGTCGGTAATTTTTCTCCGCGCAGAATTTCCTGACTGGCCTTTGTAAATTTTAAATTGAATGTGAATGTGTCACTAGCTGTTTGCCACCACAGTCCTAATACCTTGTCTGCTTCTACGATTTGTTCTACTACTTTTCCTGCCCGGCAAAACTTATCCGCAGTACCTATTTCTCCTAGAGCATTGGTGACCTCGATAGAATTTGATAACCAGTTTCGAATATGAAAATTCGCGCGCTTGTGGACTTCTCTGACACCCTTTGCAAGCTCAATAGCCTCTTGAACGGAATTTATACTGTCTAGCATATCGTCTACATAATGCCTCTCGACAATAGATTTGACTGCTCTTGGATAGTCCTTTATACACTCATTGGCGTTTTCGTTTTTAACAAACTGTGCAAGCGACGGTGAGCAAGTTGCACCAAAACTCATAACTCTAAGCACGAAGATATCCGGAGGCCGACTGGAATCCCCGTCTCGCCACATAAAACGCTGTGATTGCTGGTCCTCTTCATCGATGGCTACCCTGTGAAACATTTCACAAATATCGCCGCATATTCCTATTTTTCCTATTCGAAAATTGAATAGGACTCCAGTTAACGATGTCAGCAGATCTGGGCCCTTCTCAAGGCATCCATTTAGGGATATGCCATTGCATTCCGCGGCGGCATCCCATACCACTCTTATCTTATGTGGTTTGTTTGGATTCCTGACTGTAAATATCGGCAGGTACCATTTTCGCGGGAAATCTGTATTTATCTCAGCAGCACTTAACTTGCGAATATAGCCCTTAATTTCCATGCTTTTAATATGGTCGTTGACCAGTATCTTTAAATTTGGGTCCTTATTTAACTTCTTTTCGAAACAGCTTAGTCTTCGGATAGCCATTGTATAGTTGTCGGGCATAGTTATATTGCTTGAGTTCCACAGCAATCTTGCAACAAAACAATCACCATCTCGCCTTACGTGCTCTCGTAGTTTTTTATTTTCACTTGCATCCAACTTATCCTTTGGCTGTGCACCCGACAGTTCGTTTTCAATTCTCATATTCTCTGTCATTAGGTGCTGCAGAGCCACATCGTCATCGCATTCACATACATGTAATTGCCTATGGACCTCACTCGTATTTCCTTTTGTTCCTGTGGCGTCTCGATCCAGTTCACCGTATATTGTCCAGCCTAGGCGCGTTTTAGTAGCCGCAGGTTCATCTACCTTTCCTTCTCGGAATTTTAATGGCATGGCTACGCTTTTGTTGTTTATACCAATGATCACTTTCGGGACAACATTTCGATATGACTCCACTGGAAGACCTTTGAGATGTTTATATCTTTCAGTAAGTTCCGATACCATTAGTGTCTGCGAAGGTAGATCAAGTGCACTTACTGACCGCACGTTTCGTAATGAATATATTTTTCCGATGTTACCTTTAGGCGATATTTTTAAATCAAGACTATCCGAACTCTTCTCTACACGTACTGACCCATCAGTCCATTTTAGACACAGATCTGACTTTGAGCCCTGAATTTCTAATTGCGCAAGGATATCTTTCTCGATAAGAGTGGGACCAGACCCGTCGTCGAGAAACGCATATACATCGATGGATGATTTCTTTCCATGAACAGTAATTGGTACAATTCGGTATAATACTTTGGAGGTCTCTACATGGTGTACTGCGACTACATCTGGCTTGTCTTTATCATTGTTGATATGGGATTTGTGGAGTAGAGGATGGTGCTTAGCGGTGCAGTGATTGATTCCACATTCTTTGCGATCTGGACAATAGTTGGCCTCGTGACGCTTTAAACATGTGCGGCATAGTTTGTTCTTGTGCACCACGTTCCACTTTTCGCCATATTCTAACCCTTTAAACTTTTCGCATTTTACTATTAAATGTGCTTCATAGCATGCAAAGCACCTTAGTGCCTCTGTGGGCTTGTGATCCATTCTTTTTCTCGTGGACTGTCCCTCCTCTTCGTGAAAACCGACACGATGTGTTTTACGTTTCTCAAAGTCTGGTTGACTAGATTTGGTAATCGGGATAGAGATCACACTACTTGCAGCTTCCGCTAGTTCAAATAGCCAATTACTGAAAGTTGTTAAATTCTCAACATGAACTGTTTGGGCAAAAATCGCCCAACTGAGCCGCATCTGTGCTGGAAGTTTCTCGAGAAGCTCTTGAATAAGCAAAGGATTATTTAAATGTGCTTCAAGTTCAGCTGCCTCCATAGTAGCTGTAATATTTTTTACTTCCAAAGAAAAGTTCACCAGAGTTTCTAACTTGTTTGCATTTACACCTGGTGACGCACGTAGCTTTGCCAGTAAATTATATATAATGTGTTCTGGCCTTCCAAATACCATACGCAAAGTAGAAATTATCTCAGGTACTAGTGCCGGTATCATAAGTCTACTACCTACATATTCAAGAGCCTTTCCTTTCAGTGCATGTTGTAGCCGAAGTAGATTCTCATCATTACTGAATCCACACAGTCTTGTTGAATTTTCAAAACTACTTACGAAAAGTGGCCATTCCTCTGGTTTGCCACTAAAAACTGGAAGCTCTCTTGGAACGACCTGACGCGCACAAGCCTGATCTGCATTTAATGTTCGAGCAGTTGACCCTGATTGCACTCCGCTCATATTTAATGACGTTGGTAATTTATTTGTCTGAATGCCCTGTACGTTTTCGTGACAACCGTAACTAACCCTAGCACCTTTTTCACCCTTGCCTACCTTACCCAGCGTGGAACCATTGCCATCCGCCCAATGTATGCCTCGCTGAAGCTGCTGCTCCCCCAAATCAATCTCAATATCTTCGTCGGATTCATCGGAATCCTTATACATTTGCATAGCCGAATACTTTTGCTCTAAGTATTGCATGTTTATTTTTCTTTCTTCCTCCAGACGCATTAGTTCTAATTTCATACTACGTCGTTGTTTGGAGGCGCCGCACATATTTGTATTTGATGAATTAGACAAATTTTCTGTACGTACCTTTTGTCCTTCTTGCGAGGTCACCCCATTTGGTGACTGAAAGTTACCGCCGTCTGTCGCTGTAGATCGCTGTTTGTTCTGTTTTGCTGTCGATGTTGAAGCGGAACACATGTCGCAAATAAAGTCCTGCTTTGAAATCTCGTCGTCGACATGGACGCACTCGAAGTGAAACCACCCATCACATCTGTCGCACTGAACCATTCGCATAGTATCTTCCTTTTTACATATTCGGCAACTTCCCTTGGTTGGATCTTCAACCCCAGTACCACTTGTTGCTTGACTCATTATTGCTCGTTGCATCCGCGTTGAAAATGAGTAATGCGCAGTTGTGGAAGTTTCCAGGGACTCTTATGAAATCAGCAACGCTTGCCAACAAATTTTTTAAAGAAATGTTGGTCGGGTTTCCAACTTATTGTAGCATCCAAATGAAAAATGAAACATCTGTTTTGTTCCACTTGGAGAATGCTTTAAAAAACTTTATTTTAAAAAAAAGAAACGTTTTAGAATTCATAAATTATTATAATTTTAATTTACTCACTTTGGTCTGCCGTTGCTGCCGTTTTCTTCTTCTGTCAGATTTGAAATGAAATGAGCGTGTTTAAGGTGTATTTTAAATAGAAATGAAATTGACAGTACACAGAGCTATTTTATGAGTAATGCGGCAGCATTCGGAGACCAACTGAGTTTACAATAAAAAGTCGAAGTGGTGTGTTGGTAACAAAATGAATAACAAAATTAGTAAGCTTAGCTTTAAACTTAAAAATTTAGCTTAAACTTTAACTCACTTTCACGGCTGACGGCAACAGCCAATGCTATTATTGTGAACTTTTGTTAAAAAAAAAAAAAAAAAAAAAAAAAAAAAATTGAAATCTTGTTATGGTATTAATAAAGTCACTACTACTACTACTACTACTATACATTTTGAAAGATTCGGTTTGAGATTTCTTTTGGTAATGCGTTGTAAAACCGTCTGCAATACCTCAAAATGTTCATTCAAACTTGAGGTAGCAATCAGTATATCGTCCATATATATTACTATTTTACCTATATCGACGAGGTCCCGAAATATTTTGTTAATCAGGGACGTGGCGTGATGTTCTAAGCAGGGTGTTCTACTTTTTTTTGTTGTATAATAACGTACATATGTATATACTCAGTTTTCTCCAGGACCACGACGAGGATGTTAAGTAAACAAGGCCAACAAAATAATTTATTAAGAACGGGGCAACCACACAACCAAAATTTTCTTTCATAGTTAGGAATCTAAAAATGTCTAGTAAAAGCTTTACTAGGTGAACCTTACAAATCAAATCCGGAAGAGACGGTGTTGGCCTTCCAAAACTAATATTATTTCCAGTCTTTCTTCCGAATTTAATTGAGAAAATGGTTTCTTCAATAAATTTTCAATAGCGCATCGACAGGTCATTTTTCTCTTATACGATTTGGCTTAAAAGAACGACATGCATATCTAACTATTGCCAAAATGCGAATGATCAATGATGATGTAAGAATAAACATGTTTCCGCAGCATGTTTTCAATGCAAATATTTGAAAAAAAAAAACGCCTATTCCTATTGTTGTGTTGCTTTTTGCTTTCGCTTCAGTCGATTATGTTAATATAGAGCACATCGAAATCGAACAAATAACTTATATCAGGAGAAGAGAATCGAACAAAATTCAACCAAACAAACGTTAACATGCGAAATAAAACAAAATATGAAAACCAACAAAATACCCACAGGCCACAGCTAACATCTTCCTCGCTAAAGAAAAGGGTAGAAAATGTACTGTATCGAGCCTGCCTGCGTGCGCAGTTTGCTGGGGAACTCAAATTGATGCGAAACAAAACAGAATATGAGAAGCAACATAATACCCACAGCTAACATCTTCCTCGCTAAAGAAAAGGGTTGTATCGAGCCTCAGTGCGCAGTTTGCTGGAGAACTCAAGCTGATGCGAAATAAAACAGAATATGAGAAGCAACATAATACCCACAACTAACATCTTCATCGCTAAAGAAAATGTGTTGTATCGAGCCCGGGTGCGCAGTTTGCTGGAGAACCCAAATTCATGTTATTGTACAGACGATTGTTGGGACTTTGAATGTGGTAGAATGTTTTTTTTATATGGATATTTCCTTTGGGTTGGTGCGCTAGTAAGTGGAGAACAACCGGGCGAGTCGACGTCGAACTGAATTTAATAAAAAGTTGGTTTGGATAGGTTGCTGGATAGAGGTTTGAAAGTATGTATGTATGACGGCGCGCACCGTTCAATTTACTTACGAAAAGAGGAGAACATTTTGTTCAACGTCAATTTGTGTTGAATGGTTTATATACATTTTGGTATTGCGATTTTGACTGCGGTGTTTGGTTTGGTTGATTTGGCTATGGACGGTGCGGCACAACAGAGTGAACAAAAGTGGATGTTTAAGCATTATTTTTAATTAAGTATTTTTGAATTGTAACTCAATTAGATATTGTTAGCGCATGTATATAAACAAATAAATTTTTCATAAAGTTGGATTTCGTTGGGGTGTGCGGAGAACACATACGCACTTTAGAATAAACGTCACTGTTGTTAATAGTCGAGTTCCACTTACGAATCCCTCAGAGATTTTCCTCCGCTGCCTCAGCAGAGATTTTTCTATTAAGTGAAACAACATTCTCCACAGAGGAGAAATGTATTTGTCAAAAAAAGTATTCTTCTTCAATAACTTCATTTTTCAGGTTCATTTACTTGAATTAAATATGCGCAAACGAAAAACATGATAATTTTCTCACTCCACAGCATTTAGAGCTATGGATTCCTTTCATAAAATGTCCAATATAATCACATGCTCGGTTTCAACAGAAAGAGTGAGGAAACGAATCCAAAAAAATATAGTCTCAGCAAATGCAAAAAAATCTCCCTTTCCTCATATGAGGAATCGTGTTCCACTTACGGATCGCTCGGAGATATCGGAGGGATTCGTAAGTGGAACTCGACTAATAAATCGCTGAAATACCGTTGGGGCATTTTCAAGGCCGAACGGCATTCTTACATATTCCCACGACGCATTAGGTATAACGAATGCAGTGAATGGAATTGAATCCTCAGAAATACGAACCTGGTGAAACCCACTTTTAAGATCTAAAAGCGTGAAAAATCGTTTTCCTTCGAGATATTCTATGCAATCTTCAATGAGCGGCAAGGGATGATTATCTCTAATGGTTATTTTATTGGGACCTCGATAGTCTATGCACATACGCATTTTTCCGTTTTTCTTTTTAACTAGTACTATAGCTGAAGCATATGGCGAGTCACTAATAATTTCCTCTCTCTGTAATTCATTTATAATACATTGAACCTCCGTTCGTTCTGACTGCGAAAGTCGTCTAGGGTCGCAATGAAACGGAATGTTGGACGTCAACCTAATCTTCATTTCATAATCGAGAGGTTCGACTTAAATTTCTTTTGGATTCAGGTAAGAATCGGAAATCAACTTCTTCAATTCAACGCGATACGATTTACTTAGTTTACTATCTATATCTAGTGTGTCGTCGTCAGAGGCAATTTCGATATGAAATATGTCTAAATTATTCTGACTAAATTGATGTCTACCCGTTACCTCAGCTGCAATTTGGTTTCATGTGCCCCGGCTGGAACAATTAAAGCATGTTACGGCTTTTCCATCAGCGACTGGCTTCGTTTGAACGGCAGTTTTCGTCTGGGTTGTGAGTTTCGTCGGAACGGCAGATTTTATCTGAGCGGCATTTCTTCGTTGCCCGTTGTCATCCTGTTGTAAATATTTTCGTTGGTTTCGTATAATAAGTCTTTTTAGTTCA
The DNA here is from genome assembly GCA_949775065.1 of Brachyopa scutellaris. Taxonomy (NCBI): domain Eukaryota; kingdom Metazoa; phylum Arthropoda; class Insecta; order Diptera; family Syrphidae; genus Brachyopa; species Brachyopa scutellaris. The sequence goes on from OX459112.1 coordinate 125,415,988, forward strand.
TCGACTGTACGTGCACTTATCAACAGGCTGACATTTGCAACATCATCGGCGATTCCATCGATGATAAAATCGATAAGTTCGATTTCGCTTATGTCGGACCGATTTGCTATGGCCTGCATATTTAATACATAGCAATGTAAGGATTCGTCCTGTTTCTTCCACCGCCGTTGTCGTAACATCCTATAGACGTCCTGTCTGGTGACCGTAGTACCAAATTCATCGATGATTGCTCGTTTCAATTCGCTGTAACTTAGTGCGGTTGTCGTCAAAAGAAATACCCGTGCGATGCCAGTGAGCGAGCATCGGAGACTCAATAATTTAAAACGGTCGTTGGCGTTGACTGTACTCATGATCTCCTCGAAATCCCGAAAAAAACGTCGTACGGAATGCGATGCGTCATCCCCGCTGAATTTTAAGATAGCGTGTTCGATTTCAGCAAAATCGGAGCGTCGCTCTTGACAAACGCCCGCATTCCCCTCAAGTTCCTGGACCTGCCTCTGGAGTTCTAATATCTCGCGTCGCTTCTTTAGCGTGCTGAGCTCCCTCTACAGCAGATCGTCGTCGGCATCGGCACTTGGGTCGTCGGCACTTGCGTCGTCGGAAATTCCAACATTACCGGCACGTAGTATTGCGGCAGCTTCATCGGTACGGGGTATTCCGGCAGCATCATCCGCACGGAGTATTGCGGCAGCGTTGTCGGAAATTTCGTCTACACGGTGTGCATCCATTTTTACGCCACTTCCACCTGGTCTGTTAAAATATTCCTCAAGAATTCTTCTGAGTTGCTCTATAGTAAATGTGCTGGGAAAGTTAACTCCGGCTACCTGTAGTGCTTCTTCTATCATCTGTTTTGTTGCAGTACGTAAATGTTTGTGGTCACCCCACATCTGATGTTTTAATAGTACTTTTATTTTATTTGTTCTTTTCTTTTAAGGTTTAATATTGAAATTGCGTCTTCGCAGTTTCAATGTTCAGAATACAATGGCGGTTTTTTTCCTTTTATGTGAAGTTGGCTACATCTACTTCTTTTTCTGATTCGAGTGAAGTCAGTTACAATTTAAATTTAACTTGTTATTTTGCTTACAATACATAGATGGCGCTACTCTATATAGAATATATATATATATATATATATATTTAAAATTACGTTTACAAAATACTGAAAACTAGCATTGTACTTTTATGAGAAAATATGGAGTATTTTCACTATATATTTTTGCAAATAATAAATAATGTAAGCAATTGGGTGGGTGGCACGCTGCGCGCGATAAAAAAAACTATGGACAGAACATCGACTGAAATCATTAAGAAGTGGCCGGGTCCCGTATGACTGTTTTCTCAACTGGTGTTACTAAACAGTTGGTTGCCTGGCGCATTGCGCGCGATTAAAAAAAAAAAACTGTGGACAGGACATCGAATGAAATCATTAAGAATTGGCAGGGTCCTGTATGGCTGATTCCTCAACTGGTGTTACTAAACAGTTGGATGCCTGGCGAGCTGCGCGCGAAAACACATAAACAAATGTTTCCTCACATTCATTTATTTACAGAACATCTTAGAATAACGTATATTTACCAAAAATAATAACAAAAGGTGAAAATTCAGGTTGACCTATTGGAAAGCACAGCCAAAATATTCAATTATTTTGTCAGGTCTAAATTCAACTACAATGCATAATTTAAATTTATTTTAAAAAAAAAACATACAGGTACCCAAATCGGTTAAAAATTTCTCAATCTAGTACAATTTTTCACGTTTGCGTAACCCCACTTTTTGCTGCCAAATCTATCTATTCACTTTTACTTTTTCCAAACTGTCAAAATTCAATCCACGGTCCGCGCTCCGTCACCTCATCAGGTTTCTGTTATCAAATTTGTTTTTGTGGTTCGCCTCGCATTCGTATCGTCTATTATTCGTGTCGTCAATCGTCTCGTCATTGTCGGGTTCGGATTCATACATGACGTCTCACGTTTATCCAGTTCTATCACGCATTCTCTAGTGTGGAAATCAACCCAAACAAAATCGATTGAAAATCAGTTTTTTATTAAGAATTTCCAATAAAATGTTTTAGCTTTGTTTTTCATTCCGCACGCACCGGAGAGCAGTTGTATAACAAAATTTTGACTCCTAATCGACCCAGAATCTTCTGCGGTGCTATTTATAAATTTCTTAATATCGGTTTTCGTTGTGATTTTTTTTCTTTTGCCAAAACGGCTGATAAGCTATCGATAATAAGATTTCATAAAGTGACAAGAGTGGAATAACAACGAAAAAAATCAAAAATAATGGGTACCTTTTATGAATCGCAAACAGTTTTCGATTACAGCTGGAAACAAGTTGTGCAAGCCTACTGGGATAGATACCCCAATCCATCAAGGTACGTATCTCATTTTTCTTCGAACTTAAGAGATTATTCATACATAAATATGTGTTCCTACGATTAAATGTAATTCACGGAAATTGACTTTATTTGCAGCTCACATGTGCTAACTGAAGATACTATCGCACGAGAGGTTCGTGATGGTAAACTGTACTCCAGGCGTTTGCTATCGAAGACGAATCCATGTCCAAAATGGGGTGAACGGTTTTATGGTGCCAAGTCAGTCAAAATCATTGAGGATTCAGTGCTGGATCTAAAGAAAAAGTCACTAGTGACGTTCACGAGGAATATTGGCTTTAAAAAAATAATGGTGAGTGCCAATTATTGGAAATGGTATTTGCGAACTAGATAACCATGTCGGATGCCTCCATGTGTTCAGCTATTGACACGATAGTCCAATTAATCTAATTATAATATGAATCGCAAATTGAAGACCGCTAACTTTAGTTTTAGTCGATAAACGCTAAGAGAGGATTCATTATAAACGTAAAAATTAAGGCATACGGAGGCGATGACCCCTCAATAAGCCCGATTTATTAAAAAATTCTTTGGAGGAACTGACAATCATCTGTCTCAACGTAAGGTTTATCTAGGAAACGTTGAAGTGTTTTTACTAAGCAGTTATGGAGGCATAAGCCCATTCAACAGATATTGTTTAGAGCAATTCCCATGGCAAAATGGTGTTTTTTTAATTCTGCTGTGTTCCGTCAATAATCCGATAATTGTATGTAGCCCGCTGGGAAATTGGAGTATTTTTGGTAGAAAGCGTTTGGCCTGTCTGTTACCTTAGGCTTACATCTAATAATGAAATGCTTTTGTTTCTAACCATTTATCTGATGGGCATAGCGCAGAATGGTCTTGGTATCAAATGATGGTCCTGGCACCCAGATCAAGTGAGCTCTATTAGTGCTAGCTAGTGTTATAAGCAGTTTAAGGTAATCACAGACTAATGTTGAAGTGATTTGTTACAGCCACCTGTAAAGGAAAAACTTGAAATTAAATGAGAATTCATTAGGAATTTGAAATATAGGTACAATAAACAAACAATTCCTCTACAAAACAGCTGTTGGCTTTGACTTGTGCCTGTCATGTCATTTTGTGTGTGCGATGTTATCTGTCAAGACCATCTTTTGGCAGATAGTTGCATAAATGGGATATTTTTCTTTCCAATCCGGGGACAGAACCCAATTCCTTTTCAGAGATGGGAGTAAAAAAATAAGTTCATTTCGAGGGCCAAGATTTAAGAGAAATCATGTCAGGATCGGATGATCGGGCAAGAGAGAGAGAGCAGTGGTTTTTTTTTGTGTGGTCTTTGGACAAATTCAAAAACCATGCAAGTCAATTAAAAGACAGTGGGTGGCGAGACTAAACGTCTCAGTCGTGTGGTGTTGTTTTTTTTATTTGAAAAGTCCTAATTGATATACCTAATAGGCAGTTCTTATAAACGTTTTTTTTATATGAAACCAGTTTAAATTAAATGGTGAGTGATTTTTTCTGTGTTTTTGTTATTAGGATTTTTTTTATGTAGGAAGTTTTTTTTTGTTTCTTTTCTTTCTTAGTGCATCTAGGCGGTCACATAGCAATCCACATTGGGATCGTGGCCGCCGCATATTTAAATCCTACACACCTAATTATGAAAATAAAATCAGTTTTTATATATATGTATGTATTAATATATGTATATAAGTATGTTCAACACGTGTGTGCAGCATAAAAGAACCAAAAGTGACAACCTTATGTAGAGGCCACCAAGGTCAAGCACCGCAGATGACAATCCATCAAAAAAAAAAACAATAGTTAATCATACATAACATATACGTTAATATTAATACGAATCCACAACACTGTAGATTATTTAAGAAAAATCATTATATAAGGTCATATCTATATATATAAAAATGAGTTACACTTTTGTGTGTGACCTTATATCTAGAGAACGACTGGACCAAATTGGATACTTTCTTTTTCGTGTTTATTCGTAATTGCTACGCGAAGGTTTAGAAACAAAGAAAATTTGGAAAAACCAAAAGGAAAAGCGAGAAAATCGACAAAATCGAAATTTGGGTTTTCTATGGGCATTTTGAATTTTTTTTTTTATTTTTTTTATGTACCTATGAAATAAGAGTCATTTAAAACTAAAAAAAAACTAAACGAAGTTTTTATTTTCTGACATACAGGCAAACAGGCAGACAGATAGACAGATAGACAGACAGACATATAGATAGATCTGTCTTCTTCTATATATAGATAGATAGACAGGCAGATAAATAGATAGACAGCCAAATAGATAGACAGACGGACAGACAGACAGACAAACAAACAGATAGACAGACAGACCGAGATATAGGCAGACAGACAGACAGACAAATAGATAGATGGATAGACAGACAGACAGACAGACAGGCAGACAGACAAATAGATAGACTTATAGACGGACAGACTGACAGACACACAAATAGATAGACAGACAGAGAGACAGTCAAGTAGACAGACAGATATGGAAATTGAAGTTCAAAAATAGAACAGCAGTGATTGCTTCCTACTATGTACTTGCTTTCTATAATACGCGAATAACTAAGTGCGCGGCAAAATTTTAAAGATAGGTGTAGCGAAGCGCACTGTGTTCAGCTAGATATTTCATATGAATTTAAAAAAAAAATTGCTTATCCAGAAAAGGGAGAATAATTAAAAGTGAGTGATATTAAAAATCGTGGTTTACAACGTATTAGCAGGTGATTTTCGCCTAACATTGCCTGTTATTCCTCGATCTACAGCTTCTGATAAATTGAATACATGTTGTTTAAAATCATCCTATTTGTGGAGGCATGTAAAAAAAAATCACCAATTAATTTTTTTTGTATTGTAATAGTTATTAAGCACCAAGCGAATAATAAAATATAAAATATTTTTAATTGCCCGGGCAACGCCGGGCAGTCAACAGCTAGTATATATATATATATGTATATATTACACCCTAGAGCAAATATTTAATTCAAGTTTTTCTCTCTCTGTCATTTAAATTAAGTTTTTTTTTGTGAATATTTTTTTTGTTACATACCCGTGGACTGATTTAATTTTTCTGTTAAATTCTATAGTATAAAATTTTAGTGAAAAATTTCGTTCCCCCCCCACGCGATTAGTTTGCCGCGATTTTTCTTAAACGTTTGTTTAATTTTGTTGTTGTTGCACACCTAAACTGAGCTCACTTTAGGTAGGGCCCCCGTATTGTTTTGCGAGTACGAAAAGGTACAGATACATAGGTCGGGGAAGATTTTTGGTAAAATTTTTTTTTGCTATTTTGGTTTTGTGCTGCAATGCTTTGTTTGTTATGTTTGTTAAGTCAGTTTCCTCTTTTTTTTTTTGTGCGTACTAAAAAGTAATAAAATCATGTACAATCACGCCCTATCATTGAAAATCTGTGTTTTTGTTTCGGGTGTTACGATAGTGACATGAGTCGCTAGGGTTTGAAGTTTCAGGGGGTGTGAAAGGACGCAGTTCTTCCGGCTGATGGTTTGAGCTGCGAGGCATCCGAACATTGGGGAGATCCAAAATGGCCGCCGGATCTCCAAGGTTGGGAGGGTAGAGAATATGGCCGCGCTAAACACCATCGATAGCGCCCCTCAATGTGGTATATCCGTCCGTCCGCTTCAAGTAAGTAAAAAAGTAGATTTTTAGGCACGATATATGTTTTGTTTACGTAGGTTAGTTGTTTACGGGCGGCAAGAACCACCCCATTTCCGGCGAGCGGAGCCGCGCATCGCAAGCGTGCCGCGCTCCCCGTGAACAACCCTCTTTCCTTTTCCCGTCACATCCTATCCTTAGGTCCCATCCACATCCTCATTTCCTGTCACCTTTCAAATCCTAACTCCTCCCACTCCACTCCTGCATATAACAATGGCGCCCAACGTCCAGTGTCCGTTCCTGTCCTCTATGTCGTTTTAAGTCCACAATTGTTCTTGTTGTCACCACCAAAAAACTCGTAAGTCTTCGTCAGGAAAGTCAGTTGAATTGCCAGATTTGAATTGCGACGAGTATCATTGGTGGTGACAACGACAACAATTGGAACCTGTTTTGTCCTCGTATTCACTATCTTCTATCTCTTTTTAATGCTCTTTAATCTTTCCTATTTTAAATTTTCATTTTTCATCGTCTCGTATCTTAGTTTGTATTGGTTCTGTGGGTGTTTAGTTTAGTTTAGTTGTAGTATGGGTTCTGTGGGTGTTTAGATTTGTAAGTTTAGTATTAGTTTCTTCTGGGGTTTGTTTTATGTGTAGTAACCGTCTCCGAGCCAAGTCTGCCACCATAAGTCCATTATGGGACAGAGTGGTATTGCGGGCCGGAGACAAATACAACGGTGTGTGTCCTTGTAAATTTTAGTTTTTGTGTAGTGTAGTTCACCACATACCACATTGAGGGATTTAAATAGAAAAGTTAAGTCCGTCCGCAGTCCTTTCATCTCACGAGTAATTGGATGCCAAAAGCAGCTCAAGCCTGTCAACATCGCCAACACTTTGCCGAAGACAGCACCTAAAACACCTCCGCACACATCATCACAACAAAAACAAATACCATTGTATCGACATACATAACAAAATAAATAAAAACGCTTTTAGTTTTCTACACTGAACATATCTATCCTTTTATTAACATTTTCGTTTTTTTTTGGTTCTATTCACATATTTGTTTATATTAGTTCTTTAGCTTACATCGTTCACATTCAGATATATTTAATTTTTTTGGATTGCATTTTGTTTGTTGTTAATATTTATATCTACATATCGATTCATTTATTTATTTACATTTTGTTTTTTTTTGCCTCAGTAGGTACCAGTCATTTGTCTTTCATAGGGTTACTTATGTTTCATATTTATTTATTTCCATTTTTAATTTGATCACCACCTTTCGGTTTATTTATTTACATTTTTTTGATTTTTCCGTTTCTAGTCACTTTTTATTTCATAGGCTTAACTAATAATATTTATTTATTCTTCGGTGTACATATGCACACATTTATGTACATTTTTTTTGTTTTGAGTAGGTACATTTAGCTTTTAGTACATTTTAAGTTTTTGTCTGATAACTTTTCATTTTTCTATTTATTCACATTTCGTTTAGTTATTACTTAAGCTTATCCTTTTACTTTATTTAATGTACCTTTTTTTTGCGTTAATTTATTCACTTATTAGTTATTATTTAGTAAATTGGATAATATTCCTTTTTATACAATCAATATTTCGTATTATATGCTAAGTTAGATTTAAGTTTAATTAGGTTATTATAGTACTTAATATTAAATTTTGTCCCACCTTCGGTTTCCGTTTTTTTTTTGTTCAGGAAATTGAATCGAATAATGGATTCATCTGAAAAGGAATTAAGAAATCAGGAAATAAGGAGGGGAACTGTATTGTATAGGAATATTAAATGCACTCACTCTGTAAAGACCATCTCGACATCGTCCGTCAACCACAGTCGTCCGCCCACTCACTGCAAGTCAACCCAACAGGTACTATCGGCCACCTGCAGTTTCTCTCCATGTCCTGAAAGTCCACCTGCAGGTTACTCCAGTTCTTCGGCCGACTCCACCCCAGCCTCTTCTTACAGCAGCCTTTATCAGACGGAAAGAGAAAGCGATATGACATATAACGTGCAAACAAGAAATGGTAACATACCGTCTGACCTAAAAGCGTACATCAACCTGGCCTTGGTGAACGCGTTCTCGTCCTACACGGACTCCCTCAGGGAAGTCAGTCTGAAAAAAAAAATGAGAAATAGCTTTTTAGATTTCCTGAGGGATATTAATGTGGCTACTCACCAAGTTACTAAGTCGGAAGGGGATAGTCTGAGGCCGAGTATAGGTGGCGTCCAAATTCAATCGCAAACTCCTCGGCAAACATCAAGAGAAAATTCACAGCCTAAGTCGGATGAAGCATTAAATTTGTTTGTTCATACCGCAAGAGCAAATAAATTAAATTGTATGCAGAACATTGAGGTAAAAGAGCGAAATACTTACCAAAATGATGGTGTACCTCATCACCATGTGAAATACACTCCGAAAGCATCTCAGTCGAAATCTCCATATTCACATAGTGCTTTCGCAGCAAATTGTTGTCCTAGCGTCTGTGGGCGCATAAGAATTGATAAATGGGGAGTTGGATATAGTGGCAACAAAAAGAAAAAAAAAAGTCTTGATTATCATGCAAAGAAAATAAATATGCCCCCTTTGAAGGCACCTATGGACGTGTGTACATACATACATATCCCCAATATATATGACAGTTTATAGATATATTTAGTTTATATATTTTGGTTCTATGTATTATTTATTTATCACTTAGGTACTAGTTATTTATCGAGTACATAGTTATTTATTTATTACAGAGTATTTATATATTTAATTATTGGTCCTGTACCCTTAGCTGTTATTTATTACTACGTATTTGTTGTTATTTATTTATTTATTTATTTATTTATTTATTTATTTATTTAGTTAAGTCAAGTAGTTTAGGTATTTTAGTTTTCAAATTTTCATCTGTGATATACATGTACATACATATATCTCAGTGATACAATTCATTTATTATATGCATGAAGCATTTATCTTAAGTGTAGTTTATTAGTTTGCGTGATAGATTATTTATTTGACATAGAGAGTGATTTATTATATTGTATAGTTATTTATTTATCAACACACCACTTATTTATTATATTCTAGTTATTTATTATATATGTAGTTATGTACCCATTATGTAGTTATTAATTGCCTAGTATATATTAATTTATTTATTTACTTGTCATGCTCACTTTGTTGTTATATTTTTATTTATATACTATCGATGCATTCCTTGTTAGTTATAGTTCTGTGGTCACAAACCATAACAGCCTAAGTCGAGTTAGGACGAAATTGAGTTATAAGTTTCATTGGATTCACAATGCTATTATAATCATTTTTTTGTAGAATATTAGCAATAGAATGGCTCTTAGGTTTTTTGAACATAGCAAGAACCTAACAGATTAAGTCGATTTATGAAATACAAGACCGATTTAAGACTTCAAACTGTTCTCCTGAAAAATGTGCAAAATCGACTTTGGCAGTTATGGTTTGTGACCACAGAGTTGTGCATTATATCTATTTATTCATTTACGAGTATTTTATTCAAGTAAGTTATGTTATATAGGTTTAGGAATTCTACTGTGATGTGCATGTTTAAGTGTGTATATCTCAGTGATATAGTTTATTAATTTATTATATTCGTATTTCTGTTATTTATTATTTATTAATGTACTAAGTAGTTATATATGTATTATACCATTTATGTATTAATTTATTCATATAAATTTATTATATAAGTATATCAAGTTAAGTATAAAGCAGGACTTACATAACCATAATGAGGCCGCAAGTGCGGCTGAAAATATTCTTGGCAATAATTAAGGATGAGCGAAATTGACACCTGTAGAAAGAACAAAGAAAACAATTATAGGAATTTTGTATGCAAGGTCTGTGATAATTTGCTACACTTACCGTTTTCGTGATTTAGCAGCAATTACCACTTCGTCCATGGGCCGTACAACCTGTTTGCCCAGCTGGCTCAGTCCAGAGCATGAGACTATCTCCGAGGAGTGGGTTCTTCCCCACGATGTTGTCTTGCTATTGAGCCTAGGAATTAAGAATAATTCTGAATTTATTAAGTATTTAATTGTTCATTGTATAGAGTATTTATTAGTTCATTATATAGAGTATTTTTTATTTACTATATAGAGTATTTGCACAGCTGAAAGAAATCACCTGTGGGAAAAATGTTAAAATAACACCAGGTCAAGAATAATAACATTTCTTACCATCCACGGGTGGGACAATCTATCCCAAGGAAGTGGGTTCTTCCCCACGTTGAGTTGTGTCGCCTGAAGCCTAACCAAAAATTACAACATATAGAGGCAGTTGCACTGGAAACACGCATATAAACACATAGATCAGACTTACTTACGCCTTTATCCAGGTGCCCGCTTCCTCCGTCCCCGTTGTCCGATGTACTCCAACAAGTCCGGAGTTTTGTTACAGCCTTGAAATTAAATAAGAATTCATTAGGAATTTGAAATATAATTACAATAAACCAACAATTCCTCTACAAAACAGCTGTTGGCTTTGACTTGTGCCTGTCATGTCATTTTGTGTGTGTGATGTTATCTGTCAAGACCATCTTTTGGCAGATAGTTGCATAAATGGGATATTTTTCTTTCCAATCCGGGGACAGAACCCAATTCCTTTTCAGAGATGGGAGTAAAAAAATAAGTTCATTTCGAGGGCCAAGATTTAAGAGAAATCATGTCAGGATCGGATGATCGGGCAAGAGAGAGAGTAGTGGTTTTTTTTTGTGTGGTCTTTGGACAAATTCAAAAACCATGCAAGTCAATTAAAAGACAGTGGGTGGCGAGACTAAACGTCTCAGTCGTGTGGTGTTGTTTTTTTTATTTGAAAAGTCCTAATTGATATACCTAATAGGCAGTTCTTATAAACGTTTTTTTTATATGAAACCAGTTTAAATTAAATGGTGAGTGATTTCTTCTGTGTTTTTGTTATTAGGATTTTTTTTATGTAGGAAGTTTTTTTTTGTTTCTTTTCTTTCTTAGTGCATCTAGGCGGTCACATAGCAATCCACATTGGGATCGTGGCCGCCGCATATTTAAATCCTACACACCTAATTATGAAAATAAAATCAGTTTTTTTTTATATATGTATGTATTAATATATGTATATAAGTATGTTCAACACGTGTGTGCAAACATAAAAGAACCAAAAGTGACAACCTTATGTAGAGGCCACCAAGGTCAAGCACCGCAGATGACAATCCATCAACAAAAAAAAAAATAGTTAATCATACATAACATATACGTTAATATTAATACGAATCCACAACACTGTAGATTATTTAAGAAAAATCATTATATAAGGTCATATATATATATATATATGTATATATTACACCCTAGAGCAAATATTTAATTCAAGTTTTTCTCTCTCTGTCATTTAAATTACGTTTTTCTTTGTGAATATTTTTTTTGTTACATACCCGTGGACTGATTTAATTTTTCTGTTAAATTCTATAGTATAAAATTTTAGTGTAAAATTTCGTTCCCTCCCCTCGCGATTAGTTTGCCGCGATTTTTCTTAAACGTTTGTTTAATTTTGTTGTTGTTGCACACCTAAACTGAGCTCACTTTAGGTAGGGCCCCCGTATTGTTTTGCGAATACGAAAAGGTACAGATACATAGGTCGGGGAAGATTTTTGGTAAAATTTTTTTTTGCTATTTTGGTTTTGTGCTGCAATGCACTTGTACATATTTATTTTCTTGTTTGTTAAGTCAGTTTCCTCCTTTTTTTTTTGTGCGTACTAAAAAGTAATAAAATCGTGTACAATCACGCCCTATCATTGAAAATCTGTGTTTTTGTTTCGGGTGTTACGATAGTGACATGAGTCGCTAGGGTTTGAAGCTTCAGGGGGTGTGAAAGGACGCAGTTCTTCCGGCTGATGGTTTGAGCTGCAAGGCATCCGAACATTGGGGAGATCCAAAATGGCCGCCGGATCTCCAAGGTTGGGAGGGTAGAGAATATGGCCGCGCTAAACACCATCGATAGCGCCCCTCAATGTGGTATATCCGTCCGTCCGCTTCAAGTAAGTAAAAAAGATTTTTAGGCACGATATATGTTTTGTTTACGTAGGTTAGTTGTTTACGGGGGGCAAGAACCACCCCATTTCCGGCGAGCGGAGCCGCGCATCGCAAGCGTGCCGCGGTCCCCGTGAACAACCCTCTTTCCTTTTCCCGTCACATCCTATCCTTAGGTCCCATCCATATCCTCATTTCCTGTCATCTTTCAAATCCTAACTCCTCCCACTCCACTCCTGCATATAACAGATTTCAAAGGCGTTCATTGCAATCACCGCCTTTTTAATAGCTCGTTTATCGTATTTCTAAGGATCTTAGTACATGCATTCTTGCAAATGAAAAAATATGTGAGCCTAATCCACATAAGCTCACGGGGGAAGTGAATACTTATCCAATCCAAAGCAGTTGTGTATGTGTAATGTGTAAGAGAAGAAGAAATTTGTCTAGTACAATCGATAGAAAATGTGTAATAAAATTTAGAAAATATGAATGTAAACTTGACTGTATTTTTGTAATGCAAATTATGAAAGGAAGAGCTATTCAAAATTTCATTAAATATAGAATTTGTTAATAACTCGACTCCAACGCCACCCATTGGGTCCAGTTTTGTAGTTTTCTTTTGTCAATATGAATCATTTTGGCCAGTGAATAAAGAAATTGCTAATAACTTGACTCCAGCGCCACCTAGCGGGCGGTTTTTTCGCCTATGACCTTCCTCAGGTCCCAGACTATCCCTTTGCCAAATTACATTATAATTGGTTGGGCGGCTTAGGCGTGAAAAAGTTTTGTTAATAAGTTGACTCCAGCGCCCCCTAGCGAGCGGCTTTGCTACCTATGTCCTTCCTCAGGTCCCAGACTATCTCTTTGCCAAATTAGTCTGGGACCTAAGGAAGGGCTTAGGTGGAAAAACCGCTCGCTAAGGGGCGTTGGAGTTAACTATCTTAAACTTAGTTAAGCTAGTTTTAAGCACTTTTGTCTAGCAAGTAAGTAATAATTGAATTGAAAAATAAAAATGCATTAAAAATGAAAATTAAAACTCATGGTCAGCTCCGTGGAAGTTCGTTCCATTGTTACTATGGAATTCGAGCGGGATTCTGCGCCGAGCCATGAAACGTTTTATAGCTAAAATGATATGAACCGCTCGTGTTGTCATACAAGTTATTAATACTCCCCATCTTTTTTCAATGCTTCTTCCGACCACGACTCCCATTGGGCTAAGGTAATCGATCCCTGAATAGGAGAATGGACGACAGAAAGTTGCGAGCCTAGCAGGTGGTAGACTTCCCATTTTGGGCGGTTGTGGAATATCGCGTTCATTCTTGCATCGCTGACCACTTTTCATTTCCGCTTTGGCAGCAGCTCGCATATGAGGAATCCAAAATTACTGCCGAAGTTCATTGACAACAGTTTTAAAGTGCATATGATGGAATTGTTTATGTACTTGTTGTATTATGAGCTTCGTTATGTGATGCTTGCGAGGTGATTGGTCGGTCGATCGACCTGATTGGTCGTTTGACACCTCGTGCTATTTCAGGCGCTGTATCGATTCGTCCATAAGACCGCAACACCTTGTCTTCGTCCAGGTAGGGTGAGAGCTTGTAGATATGACTGCTTTTCTCAACGGTTTGTTGTTCGTCGGGAGTATTCCTCTGACTGGTAAGTATTTCGATTCCATTAGCATAGACGTCGATTTGGGGGCGGTACAAATAAATTTCGGCTTCTTGATAATCCGCTTTTGTCACATATCCGGAACGCTTTGGAAATATTCTACGAGTGTTATTAATAAATCGAAAAATAAATACCTGAGATCTAAGCAGTCGCTGCCAATTTGAAAAACGTGTAATGTCGATTATGCTCTTCTGCTCCGGTCGGTGTATGAACAAGTGTGGTCGAATTTCCTCTTCAGTGGTGGTGCAGTCTTTGATGTTTGTTGGCCACTCGGTTTCTGGAAGATGCAGGAATGGTGGTCCGTTAAACCATCGGCTCTATGACTCGAATGCAGGTTGTTTTTTCCACTTCGTCCCTTCATCTGTTACGTTCATTTTTGTTGCCACGTATCTCTACACGAAAGGCTACGAACTGGCGATAATTTTAATGGTTCGCTCGGATCCAACACAGCACGGTTCTCGAGTCCGTCCAGAACACCTTCCTGAATATTGCAATTGAGTGGCCTTTAGCAATTGTATTTGCTAAACGAACTCCTAGTCGCGCCGCTTCCAGTTCAAGGCGTGGTATTGAGACTAATTTTATGGGTGCAACTCTTGTCTTTGCCTCCACCAATCTGCACTCCACATGGTCATGGCATTATTGCTAGCATCAACAAACATGTGCAGCTCGGTAACGACACCATTTGAAAAACTCAGTTCCATCAAATAAGGTCCAATAAACGAACCCACTGGCACCAACGGATAAACTGCTCATCGTCTATTTGGTCGTCCCATTCTATCGGTTTTCTCCATATGTCTTGAAGGAGTATCTTGAGATATACCAAAAAATGCGCAATGAGTCCCATCGGGTCGAAGATGGTCATAAGGATGCGTAGTACTTGTTTTTTCGTTGGCTTTCGTTTTCCTTCTAAAATCTTGCAAGTATGTCGAGAGCTACTGTGTAGACGTGTTTTTTTTTAGCGGGCAATTAAGTTTTAGTTTTCAAGTTCATATAAATTTCCTATTTGCTTTCAAAACCTCGTAAAGACTTTAAAGGCATAAAGGCAAAAACAACACTAAAATTGAAGTGAAAAGTGATCTTGTATCAATACGAATCAATTATTTGGCTCTTTAAATTAAATTTTAATTTTTGCTAAAACAAAAAAAAAAACTGTGTTCTTTGTTCGCGTTACTTCGAATTTGTCTCACAATACACTTACAAATGTCGGCCAATAATCGCAACAAATCAAACCTCGCAGCAAATCTCAAAATCGATACCCCATCCGAAGCAAACTTACCTCCAACTTCCTTACTTTCGCCGTTCCATAAAGCTAAAAAAAGGCGGTTGATGACAGCATGATGTGGGACAAAATGGATGAAAACCTTAATAAACAGATTGAGTTCATCATATCATTACTTTCTTCTAAAATGAAGGAAAATAGCGAGATTCTCACTAAAAAAATGCAAACTCAGTTGACCGAAATTAATAACAATATCACCGATATTAACGAAAAGGTAACACAACTTGAATCCACTAGCTCTACTACGAACTTGGATATCGATTCACTTAAATCAGAGATCACTGGGCTCAAATCTTCACTTTCTGTTGCGAATTATGAACTGACGGACAATAAACAAAAACTCTTAAGAAAGAACACCGAACTCGCCGACATAAAAGCTGAGATGGCCGATACTGCAGCAAAAATCAATAATATTGAAATTACACAGGCGGCTCAAGACAACAAATATGTTTCATGTGAAAACGAAATCCGGGATTTCGCGGTTGAAATTTTGGTATCTCAAAAGGGTGTTTACACCGGTAAAAAAGATTTCATTTGACACTTCCAGCCGTACTAATAAACGCTAGTTATCTCTAGTTCATGAATAACTAATGTCGATTTCGATTGGGCAAAAAAACATGAAATGTCAACGCAGTACATCAAAATAAATATCAATCAACAAAAATATTTATCAGAAACTGTGTGGAATATTAAGAAAATATAAAGAAAGTGTTTTAAAATTGTATTTATTATTTTTCTGTTTCTTATTTATTTTCTTTTACGAACAAGATGTGAAATGTCACACTAATACAATTGCAGAAAAACAGATCAATCTCGTTTGTTTTCCAACCAGCACGAAAAATCTGAAATCTGAGAGCAAAATCTGAAAGCCCAATCGAAAACGGTATAATACTACGTTTTCACCGAGCCGAAATCCGAGATTTCAGCAATGTACTAGATTTTTCACGAAATCGCGAGATTTCGAGGAGATTTCGCCATACATTTTTCTGTCACCGAAATCTTGGACTTCGAGATTTCCTGAAATCCTGCCGAAATCTCAATGCAGTTGGCAGGTTGTCAAATCGAACACACGTTTTTAATAATTCACCACATCATTTTGTAATGGTGAAAAACTAAAATACATAGTTATGAAAAGTTTGTTTTGAATCGCTTTGCTGAGTAGGTATAATTAAATAAATGAATTGAATTTTCAGGGAACGAATTAAAATAGAGACAATGGAAGAAAAATAAAACAAGAAGAATCTGGCACCTGGAGGATGAATAGTTTAGTTTGTATTGCGGGAGGAAACATATGGTGATCTCCGTGGTGCTAGAAAAAACAATCACAAAGAAATGGTATTATATTTTGCACGAAAACATATTTATTTTTCGCCCGAAGAAATTAAAATTAAACTACACAATCTGACAAATACAGGTTGAATATTTTTGTGTAGAAAAGAAAAAAAAGCTAAAGGTTCTTCGGGAGATTCTCCATCAAAATGGTAACTTTATATCAAAATAAAAGTGCCATTCTCGGAGAACTGGAAGAGCACTTGGTCGAGGACAGCATTGTCATTGATAAGTAATCGAATCGTTTGTTATAAAAGTGTATGTGTTTTTATTCGTTTTGTTTTCAAAGATGACATTTCACTCAGTGGGCCTTCCGTCATCGCAACTGATTCCAGAGTGTCCACATTAACTGAAGAACTGCTCCCCAGGTTCATCAACTTCAGTGGTCCAACTTGCTCTCCTTTTTCTTTTCTCAGAAAGTTCCTCTGTAAATCTCTGTGAATAATAGGTATATTTTTCTTTATAATTTCATACTATTAATTTAAAATAAACATTGCACTTAAAATTGTCCAAACATTTTTCTGTTTGTGTTTCTAGAAAAAAACCTTCACAACAATTTTTTTCCACTTTGAACATGAAGTGTCAAATGAAATCTTTTTTTCCGGTGTAAACACCCGTTTACACAGGACTAAACAACTCCCACAGAAAAAACGCATTGCGAATCTTTATTTCTGGCTTAAACGGCCAATTATCCAATATTTTGTTCTCCCTGAACCCTCGTGATTTGCCTAGTGCACCAGCGAAAGCGGAAGAACATATTACTACAGTTCTCGCATGGTAATAAAAGCAACCGGGACGACCAGAATCACATGAGATTTCCTACACGAAATGATCAGCGAAATCAAAGGTATAATCAACATTCGACACCACGGCACGAACCAATGGAACTAGGTAGCTCATCAAATCGACCAATAAACCCTCATGATATCAGTCGATTTAAGCACCCACACCACCAGAATAACTGAAATCCATTCCGAGGTAATAACAACCAATATAATGCTCCACGTTGGCAGAATCCGAACCATAATACATACAATAATCAAACACGTCCTCTCTTCAAGAGAGAAAAAGAATCAGCAAGCGGACAGTACTCTATGCAACAACCACCGGCAAAAATTGAGAGAGTGAACAATCTCATTGAGAATGCCAATTTTTTAGACACACCCCCCTGTTCTGCATTTCGAGTGAAAGTGGATTGAAACCGAAATTCAAATTCACTCGGAATGGAATTCAGTGTTCTGCATTCCGAGTGATTTCGAATTTTTGGAATCCACTTCGAATTCATTTGTTTCAAATGTCAAACACAGCTGTCAAATCATTTCAAAATCATTGGAGATTTTCAGTTCTTGGTTTTTGTTTTGTGCAAGTAAAACATTTAAGAAAAAAATATATTTTATGATAAAAATGGAAAAAATGGAAAATACAATTTTTAAATGATTTGTGAAAGCCGCGAAGAAAACCGAATGGAGAGTTCGCAGGAAGATTTTCCGAGATAAATCTAACGTTCTGGATCTTCCCGAAGCATTGTAAGCAGAAGTTAGACAACTGAAGAAAAATAATTTATTTAATGATTTTTACATTTTTAAAAACAGTTTTAGGGTGAGTAAGAAAATATTTGTTGATATCCTGCGAGAAGTAGAGTCAGAGAAATCTTGATCTTAGAAAATCTTGATTTTCTTTCATGTAATTCAAGCGAATACTCTCTTGCCTCTAATTTTTGTGTTGTACTATATTAAACAAAGGAATTATTTAAATACACTAACGGAAAGTCTTATTATTCTACTTATATTTTTCAAAATGATTCTGATCAACAAATTAATTAATTAATTCACTTCACAACGGCATGTGAATTCAATTCACGTCAAGAATCTCAAGTGAATTCAATTCACTAAAATCACATGATTTTCGGAATGCAGAACACGAATTTACAGCTGTCATCTTGAGTGGAATGCAGAACACCTAAATATTCACTTTCGAACATACAATCCACAATTCATAGTTTCGTTCGGAATGCAGAACACCCAATTCCACTTTTGGTGGTTGAATTCACTAAAAGTGGAATGCAGAACAGGGGGGACAGGGTGGAATTGTCCCACCTACGTCGACAAGTAAATAATAAAACGCTTAAATTACTCATTGACACCGGAGCGCACAGCAATTACTGCAAACCAAGTGTCTTAAACGATGAGATAACGCTCCCGATCAAGAAGAGAGCATATACACCAAATGGTGAGATTATATTAACGAAATACTACGAAGTTTTTATTTTTGAGACAAAAACCAGATTTTACGTTTTGGAGAATCTCGAACACGATGCCTTAATAGGGGCAAACCTATTGAAACAAATAAACGCAAAGATCAACCTAGAAAAAAGTATCCTAAGCTACGGCTGCAAAAAGGAGAAAATATTTTTTTATCAGCAAGAATGCGTTAATAGTATAGTTAGTATAGACGAACTAATTGAGCAAATGCTAGACAGAATCAGGAAGTTTCATAACCATATAAACCTGTCCCTTCCGTTCCGAACCGACGTGGTTGCGGAAATAAAAACCATTACAGATAAACTCGTATGGAGCAAACAGTACCCATACCCTTTATCCGCTAACAATTTCGTAAATAAAGAAATGGAAAAGTTACTGAAAGATGGCATAATCAGACCATCAAAAAGCCCATATAATTCTCCTGTTTGGGTGGTGCCAAAGAAAGGTACTAATGAAGATGGCTCGCCTAAGAATCGTTTATGCCCGGTTTTACAGTGGAAGCTTAAGTCGTAGCTCAGCTAAGTAAAACGCAGAGCTTAAGTTTTTCGGGTTTCACAGTCATTTAAAAAGTTTGGCTTAGCTAAGTCATAGATTTAGTGTCATTTTGAACTATTTATGAAAAAAACTGATTATAAACTGATTAAATGTCAAACGAAATTTTATTTTCATTTCCGTGTCAAGTGATTTTAAAAAAAAACAATACGAGTCGGGGGAAAAGAAGAAGAAGAAGCATACAATATTTCCAGGAGTAACAAAAAAATATACATATGTAGGTACACAATTTGTACATATGTATGACGTATGTATTCAAAGATCCTTCGTATGGTTCTTGAGTACCAAATTAAATAAAATGAATCCAAAAGAATCCAAAAGAATGCAAATGAATGCAGAGTGCAAAAGAATGCAAGAGAGTGCAGAATAAACAAATTTGTAAAAAACAATTTTTTTTTATTACCATATTATCAATGTTCAATGTTAGACTGTATTTGTTCCAGGGCACGAATCGCAAATTGCTTGGACATCCGAGATCTTGTGAAGAAATCAACTTCATCCCACATATAAAAGTTCGATGTGGAATATTTGTTTTCCTTCTAACGTGAACCACAAAATTATTATATCATATTCAGAATCACTTATACTTAGGTACCTATCCTCTTGGTCTGAATGTATTTTCATATTGAAATACAATAATAATTAATAAAAAAAAAGTCATCAAAATCATAAATAAAAAAAGAAATTAAGGCAATACTAAAGCCACTAAAATTGGCGGCTTAAGTTATATCAATACTTAAGTGGGGTTTACCTCTTAAGCCGCCACTGTGAAACATCAAAATGAGTTAAATCGTAGCTTAAGCTCCAAATTAGGCTTAAGCTCTCACTGTGAAACCGGACATTAGTAATTGATTTTAAAAAACTAAATAAAAAAACAGTGTCAGACAAATACCCTATACCAGATACAAGCGTTATCCTTTCGAATCTGGGAAGGGCAAAATACTTCTCCACGCTTGACTTAGAGAGCGGATTCCACCAGATACTAATGAAGGAAAGTGATATCGGAAAAACTTCCTTCAGTATTAATAATGGCAAATACGAATACGTTCGCCTGCCCTTTGGTCTTAAGAATACACCTTCTATATTACAGAGAGCAATGGACGATATTCTAAGACCATACATTGGAAAAATCTGCCATGTGTACATTGGTGACATCATTGTATACTCTGACTCATTGGAAGAACACACAAGACACTTAGATACAATAATAAGAATCCTGAAAGAGGCACATATGAAAATCTCCGTCGAAAAATCCTCTCTATACCGGACCACTGTAGAATTTTTAGGTTATATAATAGGGTATAATGTAGTTAAGAAGAAGAGGAAACAATTTGCATTTTAAATGAACAGCGAGGATGGGTTTATTATATAGTTACGCATCTTATGCCCTGCGCTATAGAAAAAATGTAATAGAGAACTTTTAAGTTGTACGTTTATATATATATGTATATTTAATTAAAAATACAATTTTTATATTGTACAATAAGTATTCAAATAATCGTCAATCTGATAGACGGCCATCAGCCAAACCAAACGACTTTGAATTTTTATAGCTTTTGTAAATATACTTAAAATGAAAATAAAAGTCAGTTAAAACTAACTAACTAATGTAGTTAAGACAAATCCAGAGAAAGTAGTAACAATTAAAGAATATCCTGAACCAACTACCTTGCGCCAGTTGAGAAGTTTTCTTGGCCTGATAGGTTACTACAGGAAATTCATCAGAAATTATGCAACAATAGCAAAACCACTCACTAAGTATCTTCAAAGTGAGAATGGACAAGTGTCCACACATGTTGCAAAAAGACAATCATAAAACTTGACAAGGAAGCTTTAATCGCATTCGAAAAATTAAAAGTGCACTTAGCGACAGAAACGGAACTCACATAACATGACTTTTCCAAGAAATTTGTCTTAACGACTGACGCCTCGGACGACGCTGTTGGCGCTGTCCTCTCCCAAGAGGGAGAGTTCCAATTCATTAGAACTACCAAATTCCTGTTGCATATGTTTATTCATTTAATAACTAAAGTGCAAGTGTTGTGGCAAGTTTTTTTTTTAATATTAAAGCATAAAAAAATCATTTCGGCCTTCCAAGGAAGCATTTTAATTCGTTGTGGATGAATTAAGTTCAAGATGCGGAGACGTATTTTTGCAGACATAGATCTTGTCATGATCAGTGATGGTGTACACCCAGGGATTTTCGTTATTAAAATGACCCCGTAGGGAAAAAAGGACAGATTTTTCTTCTTTAAGAATTTGGGCCTGAATCGTAGGGATTTTTTATTTCATAAACTATTTTATCTGAAAAATGCAACCACACCCTAATTAACATGTGTTCTCACCTTTATGTCTTCAAACCCCACAATTCGATTTCTTAATGTTACCTAACCTCAACTTCGCTGACGGTTCTTTCACTAAGTTTTTATCATTCTTGCGTGCAGTGAAAACCAATGGTGTAAGTATCAGCATTGTATATAAAAGACATCACTTGAGGAATTCGATACTAGCGCCTCAGACGAGAAGACAGCCGATGATTTTCTGTTTTCTATCATTGACAACAACCACTTAAATTCCTCTCCAAGTGAGAGTAAGAATAAAATAACCAAAGAAGAATCGAAGTAAAAATCTCGATTTCCATAGAAACAAAAACTCACACTTGCACACATACTCGAATATACCTATAAATATATGTAGTATTGCTTTTCTCTGTGTTTTAGTCGCAGATTGAAAAGAAACAAATTATGATTTTTGAATCTGGGGCAGTGAGGAATGAGGACAGCTTTATTTTAGAGTGATATGAGAAATTAATATGTATGGATGTATAGATGTATGTACAGTGTAAAAAGTGGCTTGCGTAAATATATGTATGCAAGTATAAAAATTTGTGGCAACAAGTAAAAACATCAAAAGTTGTTTCTTACAATTCTACAGGAGAGCACTGAAATGTTTCAATTATAAAACAATTTCTTCCTTAATGCAATATGCAATACTTCATCGAACCTAAAGCTAATAAAATGAAAGACATTACCTAACTAGTGAAGAGTAATGCAGGATGGAATTGATCTTTGCTTAAGAAAAGAATAGGGCATCACCGTACGAATGTGAGGTATTGCGACAAGGAAGAAGTCAACAAGTAGGTATACTTTTCTGTAAAATGATCTCATTACAATGTTAGTGACTGTCTCCTGCTTGCCGCGCTTAGAACTGCGTTTGTTTGTTTACCAATGGTAATCATTTCATTTAAGATTTTAAGTGCGGAAATGCTATATTTCTGGCTCGGTAATGTGTAAGAAGTACTTACTTCTGAAACAACTTCTGGGTACCTATTGCAGAGTGGAAGCGATGGCTTCCATCCTATGACATGCAATGTTAAATGTAATGGCTGTTTTACATCTGATGTAATCGAGTTGAGAAGAGTAGTTGCGACTCCCCAGTAGGACTTCTAGAATTAGTTCTAGATTTCATGTCTTCGGCGACTGGGAACTGAGAACCATACATTCATTGTGTCAAAAGATGTATAGAAAATCTTTACTTATGCTCTTTTTCCATATGCATATTTGCATTTTTTCAATTTTGACATAGGTACATACATACAAGCAAAAAGAAACGTAAGCCGACTTGGGCTGTTTTTTGCTTGTGACCACAAATATAATACATATGTATATATAAAATTATTTTTTTTTATTAATCTTTTATGCAGTAGAAAGTGGGAGGAACAGGCCTACCGGGGAAACCCGATAAAAGAAACGCATCTAGTATTTTAACCCACTGGGTGATGTGGAAAAAATATGTGCTTATATAGGTACATATAAGTATGTACATATGTATATACATAAAGAATCTTTTGATGTAAAATGAATGCAGTAGGTAGGTGCATTCAAAAGACAAAATGTACTTAAATGTATGTATTTTAATCGAAACTTACTTAGGTACCTACAAAGCGTAAATAATGACTGAATGAAAACAAACGACTTTTTTATCTACACCTGCACCTACTCATCCACATCCACAAATGAAATATTGCAACGTTGCAAATCCCTTATGCCCATAGCGAAATACGATAAATTCAAA
Source organism: Brachyopa scutellaris (assembly GCA_949775065.1). Classification (NCBI taxonomy): domain Eukaryota; kingdom Metazoa; phylum Arthropoda; class Insecta; order Diptera; family Syrphidae; genus Brachyopa; species Brachyopa scutellaris. The sequence continues at coordinate 125,439,194 of OX459112.1, forward strand.
TGTTGCAACGTTGCAAGTTCCTCATTCTGAAAGCCAAATGTAAATGTAAGCTAGATTTCCAAAAAAACTACCGACCTACCCCAATATATGAATGAAATAAGAAAATCGTATACATATCACAGCTGTCCATATAGCATCAAAGCATGAATGACACATACATGCATATGTACCTTCACACGACCACGAACACGATTTCTCACATTCTCTATTTTTCTGTGTTCTTTATGTTTTCATTATTCTTTCCCTTTTTTTCTGAGAGATAATTTCGTTTGGTTTCTAGCAAAAAAGGCGAGAAGACAGCCAGTTAAAAAATACTGCTTGATGATATTACTATTAGTTCCATATACAATGGTATCAGGCAAAAAAATAACGGGAAAACGGTACTTTGATTTGATTTGTCGCCATTTTCCATTTGTCTTATTACTTTTGCTCATGTTTGTGTTTAATTTTTTTTAAAAATATGTTAAAAAATATATTTCAAAATATTTAAGGTACGTTACGTTTATTTATTCTTTTTGAGGAATATTATATGATAATAGCTGTGTGTTGTCTTATAGAATCTATTCTTCGTTGTTCTCCATGAAAACCAGTCAACATGAGTTTGTCGGAAAAATTATGTTCCTCTGGTGGAAGCAGGAATCCAAAAAAAATCAAAAAAAGAAGACCCGAAAAATATCAGAAACAAAAATTTAATGATAATTGGCTCGAAGAAAGAGCTTCAATGACTGGTTGTCCAAATTAAAAGACGATTTATATAAATGAAAGTTCGAGGAATGCGATAAAATCTTATTTTGTGGAAAATCTGACCTTTCAAAACATGCAACAACAAAGCTCTACAAAAAAATGTTGCATCCATTAAAATTTCAAAAAAAGTAAATGATTTTCTTAAACAAAACAAAAGTGTTGAAAACGTTGATAAAGTAGTGCAAAATTTCGAAATTAGATTAAGTTTATTTTTTGCTGAACACAATGTTGCATTTCAAGTCGTGGAACATTTGGTACCACTCCTAAAAAAAATGGTTCCGGATTCAAAAATAATCGAAAAGTCTCAGCTCGGAAGTTTATGTTAAGGTATACTTCTTTACATTACTCACACAGTAAGATAATGTATTGTATACCTACATGTATACCTATACTATTTATTTAAACTATAACCATAACAGACAAAATGTATAAAAAAAATGGTAATAAAAAAAAAATCCAATAAAAACAAGAAACATTTTATCAACAAGAAACATTTTATCAAATATTGTTAAAAACATTGGCGCAAATTCATAGTCAGCCCATGAATAGTGCCTATAGCCGTCTATAGTAACAGCCGGCTATTAATAAAAAAAGCCGGCTATAACTTTTCGTTATTCATAAACACATTTTTGCCTTTGTATTAGTTAGTATCGACTTTCATACGTTTTTGTAAAGTGATTTGAACGAACAAACCCAAACGTCAAAATATTATATGAGAAATTTATAGCCGACTCTAATTATTTAAAATGACGTTTGGGTCATTTTAAATTTCGAGCCGGTTATAAGTGACTATGAATAGCAAAAAGTATATTTTAGGTTATGTAGGTGAATAAATTCTTTTGTCGTCGGCTCTATCTGACTATGAATTTGCGCCATTATTTGGAGAGTGCGTAGGGAAAATTATCCTCCGGTAGGAATTTTTTTTTAGTGAAGTAGGAAATTATTTTTTTTTTTCTTGTACCATCACTGGTCATGAGTCGTTCATATGGACGAATTGTGACAAAGCCGTTCTCTGAACAACGATTTGTGGAAAGAGAAACAAATACCTGGATACTAGGTAAAATTCATGTCAAAGCAAAAAAATAAATAAATAAAATAAATTTAGTATGACAAAAAAAAAGTTTTTTGTTTTTAATCTAATACCTCTCAAAAGTTGCATTGGGATCTAGGTGTCAGAATATATGAAAAAAGTTCCAAGTTTAATGTACTTTTGGCTCCCTCAAATTGGTTGAAGTTTTGGAAAAGGCGGTTTTCAATGCTATGTTCGCCCATTGCTCGGATATAGTTCAGTGTTAATTTTTGCTAAGCAAATTACTTAAAATTAATAAATATAAAGCTTATTTGGAAATAAAATGAAAAAAACATCTATATTACACATTTTTATATTCAATACCCACTGTTGGGCGCAATACATTTAACGGTGTGCAGAACGGGAGGTTGTAAAAATATATTTTATTCTCAAATCTTTTTGATAGTTGATAAATATTTTAAAATTGAATATATTTACTGTATTTGATTAGTTTTTGTGTAGAGACACGCCAATAGCCTATTTCTTCACTTTCTTCGAAACTTCAAGGCCATTGAGGGAGCCAAAAGTACTTTCCAGAATGAAAACTATAGATGTAGTAATTAATTTCAATCGTCAATGCAACTTTTGAGACACACCCTATTAATCATTCAATGTGTACATTTCAGGCGATTCAAGATACTCCATTTGGCTACGATTCGTTGCTTTCCTACAAAATACACATACATATGGAATAGTCAAATAACTTTAATAAATGTTTAATAATTCGAAATAAATTTAAAAGACACATTTTCAAATGTAAAATTATTAATTTATCTACTTACATTTGTTTTTTTAAATTTTTTTAATAAAAATAGCAACCACTCGTAGTCAAATGAGCTCTCGCCACAAATACGAGCAAAATACGAGATTGGGAATACCAAGAGTCGAATGCGATGCTTTCCTTTTGACAGAAGGCAATTAGACATGCGGGTATGGTCGCATAGTACGACTTTCGGAATAAAAACATTCGACTGAAGTCGAATACGAGTAGGAAATATGACATTGGGAATTGGGGTAAATAGCTGCTGCTGGAAATAAACTTCTTGTGATCTGTATGGTGGAGGAGTCACTAGCACTCTTTACACTCGCCGTTACGAAATCTTCGTGCGATCAGCTGCCAACGCCAAGGTTCACTTGGCTCACCTGCCCCCAACTAAAGAGGCTGCAGCTCAACATGCATATCGAACATACCACTAGGTTCAGGAGTGGTTGGGGGTAGACAAAGAACAGGAACAGTAACCAGAAGGGATTGCTACCCGACTGAATAGACTTAGAAACTTTTTATTTTTTTTTCACATAATGCCCACAATTTCATGTTAGGTTAGGCTCATATTTTAAAACTTGTAGTATTGCAATTTTTGTTTTTTACGATTACAAGAGAACTATAGGGGTTACTGACCCCGGCGCTCTAAGCATGAGCGGTTATGCCGGTATTCGGCTGAAAGCATAAGCAAGACTCAATATTACAATATTTTTGAAAAAGGAAACACTTTTTGAAACCCCATATCTCAAAAACTATTAAACATACGTAGCTGTGGGTGGGCTAAAATTGTCTCTTATTTAACCATCTCAAAATGATAGTGTCAACTATTGTCAAAAAACCCAAAGTCACTAGCTTCACGCCTGTGCTTTCGCTCTCATATGGTCTTTGAAGGTAGCAAAGCAGGTACCCCGGATTAGAGCCCGAAGGAACTTGGGAGACTCTAGTTAGGACGGACGGTCCTCTCATCCCCAGAACCCTTATTCTCGGGACAGGTGGTCCCCAACCCAGATGACCCATCGTGTGAAAGGCCTTACCTGAGTTAAAAAGGTCCAACATAAATGATTATTGGTTGTTGATACAAAAGAATATATGTTCTTGTTAGACTGCAAATGCACCATATATGTGTATATATAATTTGTTAAGGATAGCTCCCGATCCCCTGGGTTGTTAGTAATTGTTTAACTTTCTAGCGAAAAATTCACTCGACAGGTAGGGTTCGCGTAAGGGTTTATCTTTCCAACGGTGGAATAATGAATTAATTATATTTTGGTTTGGTTGTCGAGGGTTGGAGCTACGTGCAAACCCAAACAGTCACTGGGTTTAGAAAACGAACAGATCAAAGTTCGAAAAATGGACTATGGTGAATTTCTCTTCATGTGTGTGTGATCTCTGGATGAGGGGAAGCTGTCGGAGCGCTGGATGTGATTCCCTTTGCTCTGGCAGCTGAATCGACGACAGAGAGGATGGGCGAAGTCAGCCACCAATACCATCAAATCTTTTCCCGCCGAAAAGACGGTGCGGCGAAAAGAACATATTTTTATTCAGAATCGCGCAAAAGACATTATTAAAAATGCAAAAAATTAAGTTACAAATAAGTGTGCAATCGAAACGGCAACTTTAATTAAATCTTAAAAGTTATTAAATTTTATTAAAAAAAAAAGATGGCTGAACTCGCCGAACCATTGAGTGTGTGCGTGTGAGTTTGTGGGGAAGTGGGGCCAGCTGTCACGCCGGCTACCTCACTTCTTGGTTGAACTTGAAAGGGGAAAGAGAGAAGCCGGTAAACTTCTCTCTGGGGAAAAAAAAATATTAGTGGAAAAAAAACTCGAATCCTACAACCCCTTTGCCTTGTGACCCCTGGAAGGATAAACCAGCTCAAACAAAAGATAAGTAGAGTGACTTTATTTGGTTGTTTAGCATAGTAATAAGTAGCGTTTTATACATAAATATTTAATAGTCGAGTTAGTTTTCTGCGCCCCGTTCGTTCAGTGTACCGTAGTCGTTCCGGTACTCCTTCTTTCGCGACCCGTTGTCCGTTGAGACAGTTTGTTTTTTTGTAAAAGCGTAATGGAATCTGGAGCCCTTCTATCGGCGATCTTTCGTTTTATCGTTTATTTTGATAACCGGGTTGGTTTTTTTCATCCACCTCGGTGAATTTTTTTCAAATCCCATCATAACTTCAGCTTTGTATTTATCTCTAAGTCACCTCATTTCTTTCCATTTTAATTAAATAAATCGGCCGTTATCATTATAACGTAGGTCAAACGAAACACCTTTGTTTTCTTCGTTTTACTTGGATTATCTCATCATCGGGACGAAAAATTCTTTATTTTCTAGGTTTCACAATTTCCCCAATAACAAAAAAAAAATGTCTGGCGCCCTTATTCACCTTGATAACATTACGCGAACCCACCCCAGCTGAGTAGCCGTCGGCGCAGCGAATTCCCATTCGTTGACAGTTGGGGAATTATTTGTTTACGTTTGTTCGGTTCGGTCGGTATAATTATCCATCGGGGATAATCGGTATGGATAAATAATTTTGCAACAACCTGTTGCGCGGGTAGCACAACTTTTTTTTTGCTTGCAAAACGTAGTTTAACACCCCTCTAAGGGGTCCAAATAACATACCAAAAATGCAGCTTTACATCACGTTTTGCGATTTTAATGTAGAATTTGTCTGGCCTATAGATATACCAAAATAATCGAAAATATGCCCTTTACAACATACCAACATTTCATCAAAATCGAGGTGGTGACCACCTTGTACACAATTATCTTTTTTTCGTTCAACAAATTGTGTTGTTTATAAATCAGCAGATGGTAGCCCTATGGGTATTTCTCTCCGATTTGCGGTGATTTTTCATGCATACTATAGTAACCCAGTGAGAGCTTAAAAGAGGGACAGATTTATGAAAGCTATTGCAACCAGAATGAGATGCAAACGTCCTATCTTCCCTGTACTGACAATTTTTGTGGAACAGTGCATAGTTGCTGTTGTTGACGACACTATCTATAATTTTAAGTTCTCTAAACAAAGAAAATCCTGTTTCCATGTGCAGATAGCCTTGTGAAAGGTGAACGCATCGTCAGTTTGAAGAACTGTATCCTTGAGTTGCGTATTTCTTCAATTTTGTTTTAAAGATAGCCTTTTTCTAATTTTAATTTCGATATTCTCTCTTTCAGCGTGTGGACGAACGTGTTGAATATCTTGAGCAAAATGACGGTACAACTGTAGCCATCCGCACTGCATTCATTAGTTCTCAAGTTTTTGGTTTCTCCCGGGCTATCCGTGCATTTGGCGTCGAACGCTTTAAATCAAATTGCAACAAAGCATCGATCGGCTTCAATTATGTACTCCGCAACAGATTTCCTCATCACATTCAAGCGATTGACGCAGCAAAACAAGCCGAACAAACACCTAGTACTATTACTACTCAGACAATAGTATCACAACAAAGCAAAGTGGAAGCCATCAAGCGAGCCAGCAAGGCAAGCTACAACTATGTGAAGAGTCAAGCCAGCAAAGTAGCACAGTTGTTTTCGGTGAAAAATTGAGGTCCAGTGAAAGATTAAAAGACAGTTAGTATGAAGAGTCGACGGTGGCGATCATTGACCTTCAAAAGTTTAATCTTTCACTTCACTTTCACTATAAAAAAAAAAGAAAAAAAAAACAATTTAAAAAATTTCTCAAGGCTCGAAGAACGCGACTGCGAATAAAGTGTATTTACAATTTTTTTAAGTGGGAGGAACGAAACTGCTCAACGTTTCAATGTTATACACACAGTACACGACCCGACAGTTACCGGTCGATATGATAGTTTGCCGATATAGATGTCCTTCCTTTTTAAATAAACAATTCCATTCCAAACAAAGTAAAGCAGAAAGTATAGTCTAAATAGAGTAAACGATGAATGAAAATAATTCTATCCAAAACAAAATTTGGCATTTAAATTTATTGTAATTTTATGTATACAAATGCTGGTACATACAGCTAACTTGAATTAGGTTCCTAAAAATTGACTATTTGTTAAATATTTTAAATAATGTAAAATGAGGCGAAATTAAATTGTATTTTAATGTGGTCAACCACATTTGTTTTTCTTGTGCTTCTTTATTTTATTTCCAAATTTTGCGGTAGAAGACAGGAAATTTCGAGACTGGTTAGTCTGCTTTTACACTTAGGGCCGATTTGTTCACAACTGGTTAAATCCGTGGTTAGGTAACCAATGAGTGTTTGTTCACCTTGTTTTTTTACTTTGGTCACCAAACCATAGCTTTCCGAAAATCGTTCCAATTTTCCAGTTTTATATGTCAATTCGGTTTTCAAGAGTAATCTGAGATTAAATTTGTTTTGATTTTACGTATTTATTTTTATGAAGTTACATTGCAGTGGTCGCCCTCGCCGTGGTGCGTTGGACTACCACGCAATGCTGCCCGGGTTCGACTCCTGGCCGGGTCTAACACCTAAAAAAAAAAGAGTTTTTAACGGTACCACATCTTTCGAATGCCTGACAAGCATCAAAGAGTATCATTTGTTACGATTGAGCTTCTCAACTCGCCGTTCGGAGTCGGCAAAAAATTGTAGGTCACTTCCATTCGTGCAAAAATATAACACGCACACACAAATGGTTGCGAGAAGCAGGCCCAGGTTCACCTCGAGCTGTAGCGCCAACTAAGTAAGCAAGTACATTGCGGGTTCTGAAAAAAATATTTTGTTTAGTTATTCACCCCTATCATTAAATCCGACGGATCTGAGATTCCCTTCACTCATTCGGTTCACATTCACCTATCGTCGTGATCATTAAATCCGCCGGATACACTACTTTCCCCCCTGTTCTGCATTTCGAGTGAAAGTGGATTGAAACCGAAATTGAAATTCACTCGGAATGGAATTCAGTGTTCTGCATTCCGAGTGATTTCGAATTTTTGGAATCCACTTCGAATTCATTTGTTTGAAATGTCAAACACAGCTGTCAAATCATTTCAAAATCATTAGAACTTAACGTTCTTGGTTTTTTGTTTTGTGCAAGTGAATTAAACATTTAAGAAAAAATATGTTTTTACAAAAATGAAAAAATGAAAAACAAAATTTTTAAATGATTGGTGAAAACCGCGAAGAAAACCGAATAGAGAGAGTTCGCAGGAAGATTTTGCGAGATAAATCTAATATTCTGGATCTTCCCGAAGCATTGTAAGCAGAAGTTAAACAACTGAAGAAAAATAATTTATTTAATGATTTTTGCATTTCTAAAAACAGTTTTAGGGTGAGTAAGAAAATATTTGGTGATATCCTGCAAGAAGTGGAGTCAGAGAAATCTTGATTAGCTTTCATGTAATTCAAGAGAATACTCTCTTGCCTCTAATTTTTGTGTTGTACTATATTAAACAAAGGAATTATTTTAATACACTAATGGAATCTCTTATTATTCTATTCACATTTTTCAAAATGATTCTGATCAACAAATTAATTAATTAATTCACTTTACAACGGCATGTGAATTCAATTCACGTCAAGAATCTCAAGTGAATTCAATTCACTAAAATCACAGGATTTTCGGAATGTAGAACACGAATTTACAGCTGTCATCTTGAGTGGAATGCAGAACACCAAAATTTTCACTTTCGAATTTCGATTGTAATCCACAATGCATAGTTTCGTTCGGAATGCAGAACACCCAATTCCACTTTTGGTGGTTGAATTCACTAAAAGTGGAATGCAGAACAGGAGGGTTTATCTACATACCTTTTTATGTTTTCGAAATCAGCTGTTTTTTGATTTGACACTTGAAAAGGAAATTGTGGTGTAAAAACAAAAATCTTAAGGAATAAACAATTATCAATAAATACTTTTTTGGATTTACTTTAAGCTTTTGCTTTGCAATATACCTTTTGAATTCCAATGTCGTGTTTCATTTATTTCATTTATAAAGTTCAAAGTTTATAGTATCATCATTATATTTAAATCGCTAGCGCAAGAGCTTGTGATTCCTCCCGACGGTTTATTCCTGCACCGATTTCAATGATTCTTACACTGATCGAAAGCTTATCACCTTAACTTTGTTCATCAATACCAACACTTTTGAAAAAACCCATACGCGTAAAGTTATTACGAAAGAAATATTATTACCTATACCTACGGGTATAGGGTTTCTACATGCGAGATTCCTCGCACCAGTACACTAGTTTACGAGCCCTATTATGGTTAGCGAATTGAACGAAAAAGTTGGCGAATGTGATAATTTGGTATTATGGTTAGCGAATCGATCAAATTACATTCGCTTCAAACGTCAAAAATTAGGCGAACTGAAATATCACCTTATTATGGCCAGCGAATATTCGCTAAACTTATCATTTCGTATGTCAAATCGAGCGAATGAAAATATTTGGTGATATGGAATGATTGTTTTTTGTTTATTTTTTTTTTTAATTTTAGCTTGGTGTAGCTGCAATATATGTGAGCGGCAAAGGTAAATACATACAAAATTATTAACATAACATATAAAGAATTTAAAATAACCTAAAATGGTTCAAAGAACACAAGTAGCAACCAGGGGCCTATTCCTGTACACGAGTGAGAGTCAATTTCATGTGACAGTGATGAAATTGTATTCCTGAACACGAGTCACTCAATTTTGGTTTTCCTGTACTCGAACTCAAACGTCAGATTTCACTCGAGTGAAAACGAAGGTAGTCCTAGAGACGATAATGACAGTTTTCTTGTGACAAATTGCTCGTTTACGAATAGTTGTCGAGTGTACATAGCTGTCGTGTGAAGTGATTCTGCAAAAATGTAAGTAAATTTTATAACATTGCTGAGCTATTTTGTTCTTTGGTGAAATTATTTAAAATTTCTATTTATTTAAGGATAAAAATAGAAAGAAATTTTGGTAGATTTAAAAAAAAAATCCAAACCTTGCAACAGGCCGCATTAAGTCTGCGGAAGCAAGACAAAAAGCGAATAAATTATGGATATAATTAAAGGACCACCTGTAAGAAGCGTGAGTGGGTGGAAGAAATGAATTATATGATACGCTAATATTATAAACATTAAAACATTATATATATTTGTTGATAATTATTGTATTTATAGATTTGGTGCAATTACAAAAATAATTTGAAAATAAAACAAAAACTATCCATTGAAGATGATCTGCTGCGGCTTTTAAAGCATGCTGTCATTGTTTCGAGTAAATAATGGAAATCTTAACTCTAAATAAGTCTTGAAATCTGTAAAATATAAAATATCACATTGATAACATAAATTTATTTGTTTTTGTCGTAATATATTTACTGACGTATTACTCGGTAGTTGCAAAGGATTTGCCGGATACCTTATCCATTTTAAAGTGAATTTACGGTAGTCCTCTTTATCACGATCATCAGTTAATTAATAATTTATAACATAATATTATTATTCAAAAAATTAATTAATAATTCACAAAATAGAACTAAACGTTAACACAACAATTTCATTTTTTCATATATAAATGCTGAAATGAAATGTCAGACCGACATAAAGTGAAGTTGGGTATGGTTTAAAATTGTTTTCAAACTGCACTCGAGTGAGAGACAGTCGATCGAGTCCAGGAATACGAAAACGTACTCGACTCGATTGTGAGCTCACTGTTCACGTCTCACTCGACTCGTGTACAGGAATAGGCCCCGAGAGTAGGGCCGTGTATACAGGTTTCTTTGCCACCTTTGGAGCTGGGCTGTGGATGAGCTACCCAGTCTTCAAAATGCAGTCAAAACTTCTGGTAGTTGTTTGGGCGCAAGCGTGGAGAATTCTCCTTTGAGAAATTGAAGAAGATCTGCAACAACAAAACTCTTATCATCGTGAAACACTTGCCAAGTCATACCGAACCATTGATTAGAATTATCCCGAATTATTCTTCGTAGTCTACGCATTGTGATTGTCCTATAATAGCCTATCATATATTTTCACTATATTTTTAATAAATTCACTATTAAATCCTTTTAAATGAAAATACTCTAAAATACGATAACACATAAACCAAAACAAATTTGCTTTTGACGTTCGCAACTGTCATAATTTGTTTCTTTGTTGTGGCAGCAGTTGTTTCACAGGCGAATGAAAACATTCGCTAACCATAATACCACGATACGGGTGATTCGCAAAAGAGTTCGCTTCATATCGAACGTTCGATTCGCTAACCATAATAGGGCTGTACATTTATTTTCATTAAAATGTCCTTGTTTTGGTCGCATGTTTTGTGTAAAAATCTGTGTATTCTACGTATGCCTGAAGTTGGTTCATCATTTGTTTGTTTTTGCAACGTTCAAAGTTTTTGGCAGTGACCAGGTTAACTCTGTGCCAATCCAATACTATTCTTTTGAACTTCTGCCGCCTATTCTAGATCCTTCATCTTCAAACTACTCTTGGGGCTGATCTTGAAAAGCGGAGTTATACAACTTGATTCCCTTTACATAACTTTGGCGACTTTTGACGATACGCGTCGAGTCCAGCCTTGAACATTTATACACACTTATCCTTCCCGATTTGTGACAACACCAGAGAAAATTTGAATTCTGTCCCGTTTACATTGCATTGCACTGCATTCTGTCCCGTTTGGTTTTAGCCGAAAATAAGATCGATTTAATGGTGGCTTGCATTCACACAACCACAAGTCAATCGTTCACAAAAACCAATACTTTTCTCGCTCATATAATTGGTTCGGATCTCTCGGTTAAAAGAACGAAAGAGAATTACAACATTGTACAGCCAAACCAGAAGAATATTTTCTACTGCGTTTAGGAGGATGAATGGGGTAGAAAACTAATACGTGCACAACTATTAAAATATTAGATACACAAAAATACTAGCATACTAGCACAGTGAAAAGGAGTTCAGTAAGTACCAGGGATGGAAAACTATATTTTTGAGATGTAGGTACTTAAAACTGTTTTAAATTGTACTGAAATGGATCCAATTGTATTGAAAACTATTTTTCGCATGAATAAATAATATAAGATAAACATTTGTTAGTATGGGTCAAGGTACACCAAAGTAGGTGTTTTCTTAAATTCTCGATATATGATGTCCAAATTGGAGATAGACCCTTGCTGTAGAACGAGTTTTTTCTAAGAATAAACCCAAGAATCAGTTGCCAAAGTCTTGACATTTTACTTGGAAACACCCTGTATATAGATATACAGCCGACATTCCTACACCTCATTCAAGAAATCCAATGATTGCGACATAGACCAAAAATTAACTTGGAAACAACATATACTCACAAAACGTAATCAAATCAAGGACAAATTTAGACAACTATTTTGGCTGCTGAGAAGAAACTCGGTTCTATCTACAGACAAGAAACTGTTCATTTAACCCTAGAAAGATAATCATATTTTTATGTATAAAATGACACTCATGTATAAAATTTACTCACATGGTTGTGAGTATTTCCAAATTGATGGGACTTAACTCAATGACATGTGAGTTTTCTGCTCTGGATACCTAATGGGTGGAAAGTCACGAACGGCCATCCCGTGATTCATAATAATTAGAAAAAGAGCGGTATATTTCGCTCGCGAGTGAGTAATTTTGACGCAGATTATCTTTCCAGGTTTAAAAGATGATTATTAAACCAATATGGACATACAGATTTCAGCTGTGGGGAACAGCGCGTAAATCAAATATAAAAATCATCCAAAGACAGCTATTAAAAATATTAAGAACGATAATAGACGCTCCATGGTATATTTCCCATGACGACATCCATATAGACCTCAAATTATCGACAGTAATTGAAGAAATACAAGCACAAAACACCAAATCCGGTTATTAATCCACGATAACAATTAAGTCAACTTAATCACGCTACAAGAAATTACCCGAAAAAGAAGACTGAAGCGCCTTAGAGCTTAGACCATCAGACCTAACTCAAAGACATTAATAAAAATAATAACTATTGTAATCTTTACTTTTTGAATACTCGCTAATAATTAAAAAACCCATCTTATTGTAAAACAAATGTATGTAAAGGCACTGGTCTTATAAGCTATCATATCCTGTTATGTAATAACAATTACTAAGTGTCCAATATGTACCGGTGTAAATAAATAAAGGAAACAAAAAAAAGGAACAGTTTTTGAAAGCACAAAACATATTTACTTTTTTAATCAGTTAATTCACATTTAAAAAAAAAACCGACATCAAAAGACGAATATTTACTTCAATGGTGCTGAAATAACGAAGAAATTAAAATCTTGACGAAAGCTTTTCATAAGGAATGAATATCAAAGACGCAAAAGCTCTCTGCCACTTTATTCTCGATTTGGTATTACTAGCGACACCTTGTAGCATAACTGTACTACTGGATTGGCGCTACTATAGTAATGTTTAATGTATATACAAAGGATAAACTCAAAATATTTTATTTTCAAATAGAGTAAGTGCGGCTATTATAGCCCATGTGGCTAATATGGCCCACCGTAATATCTCGCTACTGAAAAATCATAGAAACCCAATGTGCATCCATTTCAAACATATTCCAACTGGCTTTGACTCACTGTAATTTGATGAGTCTGGCTAATATATGTGAGCGGTAAAGCACGTGGCTATGTTTTTGCACTTTACGTTATAGTTTTTTGGTAAGTTTTTTTTAAGTGTTTTTACATTAAATTTTGCGTAAATATTAATACTTCATTGTATGATTGTGTGGTTTTGACATTCTTAATTCTTCATAAGAAATCAAAACCTCAAAAATAGTTGCAAAAATGTGTGTAAATTAAAAGAAAAGTGAAAAAGCCTTGTGTGGGTAATATGGCCCACCATAGATTTCTGTAATATGGCCCGGATCAAATTGGCAGCAATACCGTGCAGAAAGAAAAATCAACGTGCTGAAGAATCTTCTTCACCAGAAAGTGAGGACATTTTCATTCCAGGTGACTTATCTGATACAAGTCCTGATAAATGCATTTATTGCTTGAGTCTATTTTCTAAAGATAAGGGGGAGAAGCACGGGTGCAATTTGTTGGGTGTACAATGTGGGCCCATAAAAATTGTTCTGGCAACGAGAGCAAATATTTCATTTGCGAATTTTGCAGTTCGTATGATGACAAAACATAATTTTATATAAGTGGGCCACATCAGCCGCATATTTTTAAAAAGTTATTTTTGAAGTTCCTCTAGTTTTTTATTTATATCTTTTTGTTAAGATGTTTTTTTTATATTTTATGTTTATACAGCCTAAAAGAGAAATCATTTCTAAGAATTAAAACAAATAAAGAAATGAATTGAAGTTAAATTGTCTGTTTTATGTCCAAAAAAGTTAAGGGTGGGACATAAATAAACAAAAATAGATTAACAATAAATTAACATAAATAAACATTGTTAACTTTATAACAACCTTACAAAAAAAAAAATATTCTAGTTTCTACACGTCTTTGGTTCACAATTTAGTCTGTGAGCTCTCTGAATGCTCTCTTTTTACACATTTATGTGCAAAATAGCCACTTATGTTAAATTCTTAAAGGATGAGTTCCTAATTAAGTTTTTGAATCGATTTAAGCAGAGCAAGTTTCGACTTGAAGTCGGTTTTGCTATTTTGCTAAGTTTTTTTTGCAGTCGGCAAGAATGTTATTTGTTCATTGATTAATAAATTGTATCGAATTTAGGCAAATTGTACTTTTGTACTCGAACAAACTCATTTGTATCGGATTCGATACAATTGTATCAACTTTTCCATCCCTGGTAAGAACACATCAGAAATCATCCCTTCTGCGCTCGAAGAGTCGAAGATATGAAACCGGTTTTCTCCAAACAGAATTGATCTCGTGTGTGCTCCCAAACTCTCTATCTCTATCTAATACTAAAATGAACGAATGTATTCTGATGATTGAGATTTTTGGTTGTATTGAAATGAAGTGGACCAATACAATATCATTCTATTTCTATCATTGAATGATTGAATGATTGATTGAAAAGACCGAATCATTTTTGAAACCGATACTTGAACGACTCGATCTTCAAATTTGAACGATTGAAAGTGCCATGCATGTGCGGCCGTAAGGACAAATTTAATGTTAAAAATGCATACATTTGTTCAAAATATTTCATAGGGGAACATTACGTTCGTAATCTCCAATTCTGATATTAATTCTACTGGTTCATTTTCTTGGACAAGTGTGGTTTCGGAAGGAGGGCTTCATCAACGGAACCAGGAATTCTTGAAAAAATTTAAGCACATAGTAGGTAGTATTTTCTATACGTTCGATGCTCTTTCGCTTAAGTGTTGCTCCAATTACATTAAGCAGTTGATATTGCTTTCGGAGAACTCTGGCTTAGAACAAGAAATAAAAAAAACTGCATTTCCGATGTAAAGTGTTCTAGGAGCCTTGTTAATCAAGCTATTGAAAAAAACTATAATCTCCTTTTTTGCAAAATTTTTTAGTTGAGGGTATTTTAAGACCTGAGGTTACATATTGGATATATACAATGATGATACGTCCTATCATCACTTACTCATCAATAGTATGGTGGATCAAAACCAAAGAAAAATCTACCATTTCAAAGCTTCAAAAGCTACAAAGACTGGCATTGGCATACCTCGGCACCACAGGCGTTGTGCGCACTTGCCCCACAGCCGCTATAGAAGCACTCATTGGGCTATCGCCACACCACCTCTTCATACAAATGTTTGGCAATTAGCAGCACTGTCAGACTACTGCAAACAGGAGAGATAAACCACATAGATCACACAGATCAGATGAATCTTCTCTCCGAAATCTCAGAGCTTGACATGATCTGCGCGGTAAATGACCGCTTACCAAAAACTTTATGCTTTGGCAGGAGGTTCGATACAGTGATCCCAAGCCGTCAAGCATGGAACTTTCTTCAAAGTCTACTAAGCTGTCAGAAAAACTGTTATATCTGTAGCTAAACTAACATAAACCCCCCTGTTCTGCATTCCACTTTTAGTGAATTCAACCACCAAAACTGGAATTGGGTGTTCTGCATTCCGAACGAAACTATGAATTGTGGATTGTATGTTCGAAAGTGAATATTTAGGTGTTCTGCATTCCACTCAAGATGACAGCTGTAAATTCGTGTTCTGCATTCCGAAAATCCTGTGATTTTAGTGAATTGAATTCACTTGAGATTCTTGACGTGAATTGAATTCACATGCCGTTGAAAAGTGAATTAACTAATTAATTTGTTGATCAGAATCATTTTGAAAAATATGAGTAGAATAATAAGACTTTCCATTAGTGTATTAAAATAATTCCTTTGTTTAATATAGTGCAACACAAAAATTAGAGGCAAGAGAGTATTCTCTTGAATTACATGAAAGAAAATCAAGATTTTCAAAGATCAAGATTTCTCTGACTCCACTTCTTGCAGGATATCAACAAATATTTTCTTACTCACCCAAAAACTATTTTTAAAAATGCAAAAATCATTAAATAAATTATTTTTCTTCAGTTGTCTAACTTCTGCTTACAATGCTTCGGGAAGATCCAGAATGTTAGATTTATCTCGGAAAATTTTTCTGCGAACTCTCTTCATTCGGTTTTCTTCGCGGTTTTCACTAATCATTTTGTTTTCCATTTTTTTAATACAATATATTTTTTCTTAAATGTTTAATTCACTTGCACAAAGCAAAAACCAAGAACTGAAAATCTCCAATGATTTTGAAATGATTTGACAGCAGTGTTTGACATTTCAAACAAATGAATTCGAAGTGGATTCCAAAAATTCGAAATCACTCGGAATGCAGAACACTGAATTCCATTACGAGTGAATTTCGATTTCGGTTTCAATCCACTTTCACTCGAAATGCAGAACAGGGGGGAAAGAACAAATTTCATTGAGATAATATGGTACTTAAAAGTCTCGTTTGGGCTCAGTGTCTAAATTTGTTCCTATAGTATAGGGATTTCATTTGAAGGCATGTTGGTACTTGTAAGTACAAAAGTACGCAAAATAGACAAAACAATAAATTGAAGCATAAACTTTTCTTTATTTAGGCCTTGTATTATGTTAAAACTAGTTCTAGCAAATTGTTCAGCATGACTACGCAATTACATACATTTTTTGTTATTTTTGGTCGCATTTTTGACGGATTTCTTCAATGGACTTTGCATGGCGGAAACGACAGAATTTAACTATTTCATTTGCTTCCGGGTATTAGATTTATACAGTGACTCAACTTTTTGATCACTTGATGAAAAGGAAAGAGGTTTTTTAGTTGTAACTTTTTGAATCTAAATGTTAATGCAACGAATTTTTGACGAAGTAAAGTTCTAGATAAGAATACTCAAAAAAAAAAAAAATTTACTGTTAGATTTCGGAGAATTTCGGAAATCTATTCTAGAAAACATGTGATCAATTATGTCGTTTTCGATTGGGCTTTTCAGATTTTGCTCTCAGATTTCAGATTTTTCGTGCTGGTTGAAAAACAAACGAGATTGATTCGTTTTTCTGCAATTGTATTAGTGTGACATTTCACATCTTGTTCGTAAAAGAAAATAAATAAGAAAAAGAAAAATAATAAATACAATTTTAAAACACTTTCGTTATATTTTCTAAATATTCTACACAGTTTCTGATAATTATTTTTGTTGATTGATATTTATTTTGATGTACTGCGTTGACATTTCATATAAAATCTTCTGGTGTTAGTGCAAGTAGGTGTAAATCTCGAGCTGAATCCGAGATTCACAACAATTGATCTAGAGCAAAAAAAAGTGCTTTTTTGGTTGGTTGGAAAATGAAAATTGTACTAGAGCGATAAAAATTGCTCGAGATAAAAAAAAGGGCTTTTTTTGCCTAATCGAAATCGACATTAGTTGAGACAGTGTCAATTGCGCATTGGGTGTGATCGTAGTATAGCAAAACTTGGAGAAGTTGAAGTTTTTTTCAAATATTATTTTAGTTCTATGTAGGTACGTATTGTTATATTGAACCCGGTAAAAGGTAAAAAAAATGTACTATATTTGCATTTGCTAAGTTGTTTACGTTTGTTTTGTTTCAAGATCAGATGAAAGAACTAAGCCGCTCTAAATAGAAGAAATCAAAATGCTTATTGATAGCAAGTGCACATACCGTGAAATTTATATAAAAGCTGGATTTTCGTACGGTTCCATCACAAAAAATAAGAAAAAAAACCACTATTGACAAAACTACATACGAAACTCAGGCTAGAGTTCGCAGTAAAATACTCAACTTATACAATTAGTGACTGGGCAAGGATAGTGTGGTCGAGTGAAACAAAATTAATCGTTTTGGCTCTGATGGTTGCCAATGGACCTGGAAAAAGACTGATGAAGTCTCATGAAGTACCGTCACGTAAAACCAATCGTTAAGTTTGGTGGCGGATATTTAATGATATGGGGGTGTATTCTCATGGAAGGTGTTGGTCAATGTGTGGAAGTTAAAGGGAGAATGTAGGCCAATCCTTGAACGAGGACTGCGAAAATGTCTGAATGATTGGAATAAGACCGTGTCGGACATTATCTTCCAGCAATAAAATGATCCGAAACACACTACCCGAGTGGCTTAAACATGACTTAAAGGTAAGCAGTTTCAACCGCTTGATTGGCCACCACATTCTCCCGATATCAACCCGATCGAAAATTTTTGGGTTGAGATCAGAAGTGCAATTTCAAAAAATACCAGGAGACTTTTCAAATCCAAGCGATTTGTGGGACCGGACTCAAACTGCTTGGAACAGTTTAGGCTCTAGCAAGTGCAGAACACTTGTGGAATCTATGCAAAAAAGAATTCAAGCTGTTCTCAGAGCAAAAGGAGGTCACTGAATATTAAACTGCAAACGTTTGTCAAAGTCAACTAATTGATCACGTATCATATTTTGTACTTTTTCGTGGTATATTGGAATTAAAAAAGATATTTAAGTTTTTTTTTTCAGTCGCTGAATAACAACATTATTTTCTCCTCAACATTTCAATGAATTATCTTAATAAATAAAGAAGTTACAACGAAAAAACATTTTTGTACGAATCATGTGATCACAAAGTTGAGTCACTGCAAGTAATTATTTATTAATGCTATTACACTCTAAGATAGCATATGAAACCCATTTATTATTAAAAATTAGAAGCGCGCACCGAAAATAGGCCTGTTTGGTAACATGCTAGTTTTCGAAAGTTCTATGTAAACTACATAGAATCATGACAGTTTCATGGGTCTCAATTTTTTTTACTCTCATTTGGCTCTCAGCTCACGATGTATTTTCTGCAAGACCTATTCCTCGGTCGGGGTGGGCCGAGTCAACTCTATCAAACCAGCCATCTGACAGTTTGTTAAATGTCATACACCCCTATTACGGTTAGCGAGTCGAACGAAAAAGTTGGCGAAGGTAACTATTTTGTATGACGGACTTACGGTTGGCGACTCGCCGAGATTTCATGTGACTCAAATGTCAGAGTTTAGGCGAATTGTGACTTCACTCTATTACAGTTAGCGAACGTTCGACTAAAAATCAATTTCTTCAGTCAAAATCAGTCGAATGAAATTTTCTGGTGACTACGTAGTGCAACAGTAGGTCTGTTTGGTGTGTCTTTTTCGCGTAAGTGATTGATATCTGTGAAATAGTAGAATCCTCTCAATGAGAGAGATATCCTCTTCCAGAGAAAAACTTGAACAAAAGACACCAAACGCTTTTGAAACGAAACCTGTCGATTTGTTTTTGTTTTCCACAGTGTTGCCGCTAGCTGAAATAAAAAGTCACTAGGCCAACCTCCAAAAGTCACTAGATTTACTGAAATTTTGAAGAAAAGTCACCAGGTAAAAATATTGTATTAAAAATAAAATGTTAGTCAGCTCAGTGACAAAAATGGAGGGCTGCATGTTCCTGAGATTGAAATTGAAACTTCAAAGTCGTGTTCAGCAGACAGCTTGATTTTAAGTTAGTTGAAAAGAGAAGGAATATTAAGAAAAAAATAAATTTTTGCATGCCACAAAAATTCTTGCTTGAGAACTGAGAAGTCACTAGAAAAATCACTAGAAATCTGGTGACATGGAAATTTATTTTGTCACTAAACGAGTGAAAATTCCACTAGATATAGTGACAAAGTCACCAGAACGGCAACCTTGTTTTCCACTACAATGAAGATTATGACATTTCTCAAACTGTCAGATGGCTTGGTTTGACAGAGTTCAACAGTCCACTCCGAGGAAAAGGTCTTGCAGATACTTGCAGATAATTCATCGCAAAGAGCGAGCCAAATGAGAGTAATCAAAATTGAGAGCCATGCAACTGCCATGATTCTATGAAAGTTAATATAGTATTGCAGAAACTATCGACTCGACAAACCAAAGTAGTGAGTGGAAGAAAAATGGAAAATTAACAAAATTACTATTAAATATATTTCTAGCCATAAAATAATGTGTTGAAATATGTATCTCAATCTTTAAAAAACCATCCTCGCCAGCTTGAAAAATTATTTGATTTGGTGGAGTCGGTCGAGCTAACCTGATCAAAAATTCAACATCCACTTGCCAGAATGAAAAGAAGGACCTGTTGACATTCTCCAGGAAATTGTAAATAAAGAAAATATACATGAAAGCTACCAAATTACCAAGGAAATATGCAAGGAGGGAATCAAAAGACGTGATCAACATCTGGAAAGAAGTCGTCCATTGGAGTATTTTCTTACAATGTAGAACCAACAACAGAAACCGAAGATCTTATTGCTCGATTAGGCATTCCATCTGATGTCATTGAATAATAAAATAGACATATGTTTCTACCAAACAACTATAGAGCAATGTATTTCTTTTTAAATTAAACACCATTCTATTCACTTCACTATTCACTATTCTTAACATTTAGTACAATATTTGTGATGGTCTTACTTACTTACTTAGTTGGCGCTACAGCTCGAGGTGAACCTGGGCCTGCTTCTCGCAACCATTTGTGTGTGCGTATTATATTTTTGCACGAATGGAAGGGACCTACAGATTTTCGCCGACTCCGAACGGCGAGTTGAGAAGCTCAATCGTGACAAATGATACTCTTTGATGCTTGTCAGACATTCGAAAGAGGTGGGCACTGTGAAAAACTTTTAGGTGTTTGCGGCGGGATTCGAACCCAAGACCGCTGGCTCAGTAGTCCGACGCACTAACCACTTGCGCTACGGTGATGGTCTAAAGCAGCAAATACACGATACAATCGTTGTACAACGGTTGTACCGATGCGTATTATTTGCTATTATTAATTGCTACTACGACTTAGCGCACCTATTGTGTTGACATCGAGGAGGGTTTTAGTAGTGTTTTTATGAATTTACATTTGTAAACCCTACTCTATTTCTGCGTTGAGCTCGAGGAGGGTTTCGGTTGGTTAATTATTCGTTTTCATTTGAAAACGCTACTGCATGTCAGCACACGTATGTATATTCCGCGAAAATACGCGTTTATATCGAGTTCTGTTGCGTTATTTAGATTGTTAGTTTACCCTAACTTTTATTTAGGTTTGCAATTATTTCGCAATAAAATATTCTGCATTCAGTATTTCGCGCGAAATGTTATACATGTGATAAAATGAAAGCCAAACAAATTAAAAATACAAAATAATATTTTGCCAATTAAAGTAAAGCGAAATACTGAATGCAGAATATTTTATTGCGAAATAATTGCAAACCTAAATAAAAGCCAAATAAACTGATAGCTGCCGTAAATTCATTGCACTAGTTCTCCTTCATTGGAAAGAAATCGAAAATTTCCCTTAATACTGTTTTTTAATAATTAAGTATACAGTGCACCGCAAAAGTATTCGTAATTTAATTCTATATATCTTTGAGATGACACGAACCAATTGCAGGCATACGTACATACTGTGGAGCTTATTTTTTCTAATCATCTATTATTTCTTTATGTTATTGCAAAAAATTACAAATTTACTACCTTTATAATAAAAGTTACGACAGTAACAAGCAAACAATCATCGTTTTACACACCGCAAAAGTATTCGTAATTTTTGCTTTTGCAATTCCTGGATCTGAGATAACAGGAAAGAAACCGTTAGGGTTTGCTGGCACATTTGTTTTTCTTTTTCTGAGCGCATTCACAAACGAAATTTATATCGATTAACAGCAATCGATCTACTTACGAAGTTTTATTTAAGAAATAAATGCAATGGGCCGAAAATTAAAAGAATCCAGCGGGGAGGAGACAAAAATTATTTTAAGTATGCGTGAAAATGAAAGTAAATTCCGTGATATTGCAAGTACACTCAAAAGAAGTATATCTACAGTACAAGATGCCAAGGAAGGTGCAGCGTAGAAAACAAACACACTAGAGGAAGACCCGAAAAGCATAGCAGTATTGACAAAAGGCAAATACTTTGCCAAGTAAAAAAGTATCCTCAAGTTAGTGCACCAACAATCGTTAACGACCTAATTGAAGCCGGCTGTTCGAGGGTAAGCACTGTCACTATACGAAGAGTTATCCATAAGTACGGGTATAAAAACCGGACAAGTTCGTGTATGGAGAAAGAAGAATACAGAACTTTGTCCAAAAAACATGGCTGGCACTGTTAAACATGGTGGTGGTTCGTTGACTATGTGGGGGTGTATGGCGGCATCTGGAAGTGGGACCATGTAATTTATTGATGGTACTATGGATCAGTACTATTACATAAATATTCTCAAAGACAATCTACCAAGAAGTGTTGAGAAATTAGGACTTCCGGAGACTTCAATTCCAACAAGTTAACGATCCGAAGCATACCGCATTAAAAACTAGATTGTGGTTGTTGTATAATGCACGGAACCAATTGAAAACTCCCCCTCAGTCACCGGACCTTAACCCCATAGAGCATCTTTGGGCCGATTTCGAGCGGTGGATAAGAAAAATTAATATAAGAACAAAAAGTGAGCTGAAAGAAGCCTTGAAGGAGACATGGGATCGTATCACATCAGAATGGACGCAAAAGCTTGTGCCTTCTATGCCAAATAGACTTAAGGAAGTTCTAAAGCATAGGGGATATCCAACGAGATACTAAAAGTATATATAAACTGAAATTTTGATCAAAAACCTTTTTTACGAATACTTTTGCGGTGTCTAAAGTGATGATTTTTTTTTTTTTGGTGTTGTAACTTTTGTTAAAAAGGCAGTTAATTTGTAATTTTTAGCATAAATGTAAAGAACTAACATATGATAAGAAAAAATAAACAATGAGGTATGTAAAGGGTGATTTTTTTAGCTGGTTTGGTTTTGGCAACACTGGTTTTGACAGCTGACGTGTGTTTAGTACCTTGTGTCACTGTCAAACAGTTTCAGTTTGGTTTGCAATTTAACCATGGATCGTCTTACAAATGAACAACGCTTGCAAATTATTGAATTTTACTATCAAAATTCGTGCTCGGTTCGAAATGTTCATCGCGCGCTGCTTCCATTTTATGATCGGCATTCTCGACCTTCTGAGCAGTCTATTCGGAAGATTGTGACCAAATTTCGCACCAAATTTACTTTGTTGGACATTAAACCACCAACACGTTTACGTACTGTGCGTAGTGAAGAAAATATTGCGGCCGTATCAGCTAGTGTGACAGAAGACCGCGAAATGTCGATTCGGCGCCGTTCCCAGCAGTTAGGCCTTTGTTACAGCACTACGTGGAAAATTTTGCGGAAGGATTTGGGCGTAAATCCTTTTAAGATACAGCTGGTGCAAGAACTAAAGCCAGCCGACCTACCACAACGCCGAATTTAATTTAATTAATTAATTTAACAGTTAATTTCACGTTTCGGGCCGGTCAATTGGCCGCCTAGATCGTGCGATTTGACACCATTAGATTATTTTTTGTGGGGGTATGTCAAGGCTAATGTCTATAGGGACAAGCCCGCTTCGATTGACGCACTGGAAGCCAACATCCATGCATTCATTCGTGAGATACCGGCCGATATGTGTGAAAGAGTATGCCAAAATTGGACTCAGCGGATGGGCTACCTGAGACGCAGCCGCGGTCAACATTTGCATGAAATTATCTTTAAACATTAAATTGCAAGGTTCAAACTATCGATTCAAATAAATATTTCATTCATTTTTTTGAATTTTTTGTGTTTTTTTTTAAAAAAAAGTTCTCAACCTCTTAATAAATCACCCTTTATGATTGAATGAAATTGTGTTTTTTTTATCAATTAAAAGGCAAATAGAACCAAATTACGAATACTTTTGCGGTGCACTGTACATACAATTAATACAACCTCATCTGTGTCGGTTTGTGCTGACATGCAGGAGGGTTTCCAGATGTAAAATCATAACTACATTATTGAAAACCTCCTCGATCGCAACGCGGTGCCGGTGGATGTGCTGAAATGCAGGAGGGCTTTATGATACACATTTTAGATAAACACAATTAAAACCCTACGCATTTTTCGCGCTGAGCTCGAGGAGGGTTTACGAATGTAAATTCATAAATACACTACCAAAACCCTCCTCGATGTCAGCACAATGGGTGCGCTGAGTCGTAGTAGCAATACATAATACGCTGTAACAAGAAATGTCAACGCAGTACATCAAAACAAATATCAATCAACAAAAATAACTATCAGAAACTGTGTAGAATATTTAGAAAATATAAAGAAAGTGTTTTAAAATTGTATTAATTATTTTTCTGTTTCTTATTTATTCTCCTTTACGAACAAGGTGTGAAATGTCACTCAAATACAATTGCAGAAAAACAGATCAATCTCGTTTGTTTTCCAACCAGCACGAAAAATCTGAAATAACTAGTGGATAAGCTTGCTAACTACGAGCATTGTATATGAAACTAATAGTAAGTACTATCATCAAGCAAGATTTTTTGTTTGTTACTCGGCAAGCCAGAGGGCGTATCGACTTTTCTCCCAAAAAATTGAAAAAAATATTACGCTCTGAGAGAATTGAGTAAAAATTAAATATTGAGTGGGAATAAAGTAAAACCGGTTATGCTTGCTTAGCATTGCCTTCCGATGTTCACTCAAAAGCAAGGAGAGTTAACTAAAAAGCCCAAAAAAAAATTTGAGATTTGAGTGTTACGATTTACGAACTTACGAGTATGAGGGATTTATGTCTTTTTTCTGGTTTGGTAGAAATTTGAATGAAATCATGAGTAAAATCAATTGTATGTGTGTAGGTGTGTATGTATACAAACACATACAGTGAATAAGCTCAAACAAAAATCATAATCATTGCGCAGGTTATATTTTTCTGCATTTGGTGAAAAGATGAATTTTGTGTTTTAGTTGATCTGCTCTGTGCCAAAAATGCAAAGTAGGTACATTGTTTATTGACTATTATTTGAACGAGAATAGAATAAAATTGCTGTTTAGACGTAAGATGGTTGAAAACAATTTTTGGTTTTATGAAGTATAGTATAGTACACAGTCTAGTTTTTTTTTATTATAATTGTGTTCAAATTAAAGCCGACAAAGTTAATATTTTAAATATGGAGTTTACTCATGCGGTTGAGACGCATGCAGTAAGGTAATCCGATCCCCCCGAAAGTTAAATTTTCAAAGTATAGTAGGTAGGTATGTACATATGTATGTATGTATATCAGGGCATCTATCAGACCTGAAATCAGTTGGTCTTTGAGACAAAGTATATAATTATATATAATTTCCATTATAATTTTATTGAAAGTATGTACATAGATAATAATTAAAAGCTACATTCTATACCAAATATGATTGAAGACGCTCAGAAACTAAACAGTAGCATTATAATATATATATGTATATGTACATATATATGCACATACTTTATGTACTTATGTATTTACATAATGCATCGTCATTTGGCCTAATTATGCCTATATACGAATATACACGCATGACAGTAAAATGCTCTGAAATCAATTAAGAAATTGCTTTCAGAAATCGGGCTATTTGTTTTCACGCACACATTAAATACATTTCATCCTATATATTTCATTTTATATTGAAGAAACCTGTTTTTTTCCCCTCTCAAAAAGGAATATTTCGTCTCACCCACAAGGTTGGGTATGAAATGCGAAATGTGAAAGTAAACACAAACGCATTTTTCTATTGATATGTAAATAATGAATGAATTTACGAAGATCGTCCCTTAGTATGAAAAGGGGTGAAGAGTAAAGGGAACATGTCACAAACACAGCACAATATGCATACACAATATTATATGAAATGGACTCCAATAGTCACTCAGCTTCAAATGTTTTCATTGTTTTTTCTCACACAGAGTTTCGTGAGATGAGAAACCGAGTGAAAAACAGGGTTACCGATAGGCGATAAATGTCACTCAATGGAAACTTTCTTACGGTCTGGTTCCGTGGTGACTATATTTCGCAAATAGTGGATTTCGTACCCCCTTAGCAATTATAATACTCTGGGACCAATATTGAAATTAATTAATTTTTTAGTCCACATTTTTTTTTCTTTTATTTCGATTCACATGATTTTTTTTTCTTAAATTGACCCAAATTATACTGAATTCTTAAAGTTCTTTTAACTTATAGAACTCTATTAAATAATAATATATTTCACCGTGTCCGTGTGTATTTTATTATTTATTTAACATGTTTTTATACCGAAGATAAATTTTCAAGTCACCCATCGGTAACTCTGGCGAATATTGGCAGAGACAACACACCCTACCCTAACAACTGCCATTTTGGCACTAACAGATTTATCGCTCGAGTGGATTCGCATTTAGTTGAGAGAAGAAATCTTCATACTCACGGTGTAGTATTTACTCGGTACACTAGGGGCACCACCATCGATTTGCCAAAGTGATAGTACCATAGATAATATAGTTTACATAGATATCGCACGCCGAAGGAAAAAAAATGACTCGTTTTCAATCGTCTGTTTTTACTTCGAACTCGGAAGTTCGAACGATTTGTGTGAACCAAATTCAATCCAACAAAAAACGCAATTCTTGCGATCGTGTGTTGTTGTGCTATGACGTGCCCACTGCCATCAAATGATCCGAAACCGTGGAGACAGCGTTGCCGCTATGCGACTTTAGTCGCAATTTGACCCTTTTTTGACGCAAAGGGACTATGACCCGACTTTTTAAAAAACATCTCTTTTTGACCCTTTTCAGTTTTTCTGGAGACTTTTTGAGACTTTTTCGTACAAAAAATATGTCAGCAATCAATCAGCACTAGTTTCAGTATACATATTACACAAAAACTCACTAATTTATTTTTTCCAATGTGTTCCTTTTGTACAGATTTAGTTTAAAATATTTTTTTTTATGCGTGAACATCTTAGCACTCAACAAATGTATGCCAGTAAAAAGTGAACTATCTCAACTCAGCTGTTTCATTTGTTTTTAATTATTTGTATTTTTTTATTTTAATGCAAAAAGTAAAATACCATGGAAAGAAAAGGAACATAGATTAAAGTTGATTGTTCTGAATATTGAAATTTGCATATCGCAATATATTGGATCTGGGATAAGTATCATGAAGGGTGGACTCTGTTGTAAATCCAAAATTGTACATGTATGTTGCAACACCATTTTGTTTACGTCTATTTCACATACATACGTGAATGACAATTCGTTTATTGCAACTTTTGTGGTTAAACGCGTTCCTTTACTTTTCGTAATTTTACCCCCACTCCATGAAATTTAATACCTTACTATTTTTGGAGCAGACGTAAGCGAACAGACCTATTATTTGTTTTTGTTGCGACTTTTTTTGCTCCATGACCCTTTTTTTGCGACTTTTTCGAATTTTTCAGCGGCAACCCTGCGTGGAGATGTGTATTTTTTCTGTTTTCAACCCTTAACGTCATACATAAAACAATCACAGTATACTGAAATGAAAATGCGACAGCGAACCAGTTTCTCGATTTATTTTTTCATTGTTCATGTTCATTCGTCGTCGACTTTTCAGAGGCGCTGGTTGTTGTCCCGATGAATGCGATTTTTCAGCTACCTGAATACAATACATAAATGTACATACATACATAGTTAAATATCTGTGGTTTTGTACTCATTCTTTTTTTTTTATTTACAAATAATTTGTTTTTGGAAACAAATAAATTAGAAGAAAAAATGTCTAGTAATAGGAAGTCAGGAGTTTCTTGTTCAGTATGCAAGAAAACGAAGAGAAATTTCCCTAATTTGAAAATGTTTGCATGCCCGTCAAATGAAAAAAATGAAATTTTGAGCCGTTTGTGGAGACAGGCCTGTGGCTTTCAGAGTGAGGGAAAATATTTTGTATGCCAAAATCACTTTTTACCTGAATTTATTGGAAGAAAAATGCTAAAGAGGGATGCTGTACCTTCATTAAATCTAAATTGGAATGGAAATCAGATGGATTTCGATTTAGAAAATCTTACTTCCCCTAAATGTAGAAGACATTCTAGCGAGTCAGATGTAGTAGCATGTGTTAAATGCGACAAATTGTCAGAAAAATGTGTGAAATATGAAAAATGTATTTCTCAGCTCAAAAAAACGGTTTTCATTTTCAAACAAAAAAATAAAAAAATAAGACAACAAATTAGCAGAATGAGCAGAATTCATGCTCGTTTACGAGGAAATATAAAATCAAAACAGGTCAATTTAACAGCAGAGATTCAAAAGATTAAGATGTCAGAACATTCAAAAGTATTTTGTGGTATGCTAATGGGACTATCTAAATCAGAAAAATACAATAGCGATGAGAAAGAGCTTTCCCAAAATATTTTTTATCGCTCACAGAGCGCTTACAAATTTCTCCGTGAACGGCTAGGCTTTCGGCTTCCACATATATCAACTTTATATCGTTGGGCTCCTGTTAAGGGATTGCAGCCAGGATTCATAAATAATGCTCATAATTGCTTAAAATCGAAAATAGCTACATTAAGCCAGCGTGAACAAAATGTGGTTTTAATCTTCGACGAAATTCGAATTCGTTCAGACTTGACCTACAATATAAGAAACGATGTTGTTGATGGATACGAAGATCTGGGATTAGAAAGGAAGCCTTTGTATGCTAACGAAATATGTGTTTTTATGGTGAATGGGTTATATGACAGTTGGAAAAGCGTTCTTAATTATTTTGTTTCTGAAAATGGAATAAAAGCTGAAAATCTGAAAGAAATAATAGAGGCCAATTTAAAAATTTGCCAAGAACTCGGCCTGAAAGTTTGCGCTATTGTTTGTGATCAAGGCCCTAACAATCGTAAATTTTATAAGTTATTGAATGTGTCTGAGCAT
Organism: Brachyopa scutellaris; assembly: GCA_949775065.1. Classification (NCBI taxonomy): domain Eukaryota; kingdom Metazoa; phylum Arthropoda; class Insecta; order Diptera; family Syrphidae; genus Brachyopa; species Brachyopa scutellaris. The sequence goes on from OX459112.1 coordinate 125,467,935, forward strand.
AATCCGTTTACCATTTACAATAGCCAAAAAATTTATTGTTTTTACGATTTTCCACATCTTATAAAATCATTAAGAAATTTGTTGCTAAAATCAGATTTGGAAACTTTAGATGGCAAAGTTTCTTTTAACGTTTTCAAAGAAATCTTTAATTTAGAAAGTGAAAATATCGCTAAGACTTGCTTAAAATTCACTAGTGCTCACTTAGCTCCAAATGCCTTTGAAAAAATGAGAGTAAGTCTAGCAACGCAAGTGTTCAGTAGGACATCAGCTGCTGCTATAAAAACGGCTCATCAGCTTAACTGCTTGCAATACACCTCAGAGCTCGCTCAGGCAACACAAATGTTTACAATCAAAATTAACGATCTTTTTGACAGCATGAACAGTGGTTCACAATATGACAAAAACATTTTGAAACGTGGAGTGAAAGTGGGAAATGCTGCTTACAATTACATAAAAGATATTTTAAAGTATTTGAAGGCAATACAAAATTCCCCGAGCACACCAAGAAACTTTTGTTTGAAGGGATTAGAACAAACGCTTAATGGGGTTATTTTGCTAAGCGAGGATATAGCTAATGGGTCGTTTCCTGGGGCAGATTACTTACTTACTAAGAAAATTCACCAAGACGTTTTAGAAAATTTGTTTTCTGTTATACGCATAAAGGGCGGCAATAATAAAAATCCCTCAGTATATGAATTTAATGTCATCATGTCAAAAATTCTTTCATCTAACCTAATTACTTTTTCACCATTGGGCAACTGCGATGATGATGATGTTGAATTCTTAAGTTTAAACGCTTTGGAAACCGAATCAACCGACACAGCACAGAATATGGAATATAAAGAATTCAGCTGCGATGAAAGTTTACAAGAGCATGTTATAACCACAATATTAGAGCCAACTCATGTTTCTTTGGAAGCAACAGCAATGCGATATTTTGCGGGATATCTAGCTCATAAAATGTTATCAAAACATACCTGTCCAAGCTGTTTGCAAAGCTTCCAAAAAAATACTGAAAAAATAACTTGTCCGTCTGAGTTTTTTATATTCGCGAAAAACTTTTCACAAAATAGTGATTTCGGCAGTCTTTTGGCACCTACTGATGAGTTCTTCAGCATATGTAGGTTTCATTTCAAAATATTTCATGTAATTTCTAAACAGCGTCCTCACATGAAAAATATTACGGAAACGATGGCTTTGGAATGCATTAGACAAACAAATTTAAGAGATCCTAATTGGTTTGATGAAAATAACGTTTGCTTTAATCATCGAAAAGACCTGCTTTATTTTGCCCTTCTTGTTCTATTGCGAAAACACTGTTCCTGGCGAATGAACAAAAGAATTAAAAGCAAACATCAAAAAATTCAAATTCTCTCAGCAAAAGGTGTACTGAATCGCAAGGAGTGAGTTTGAAATAGGACAAAGATGCTCTATTGTAAAACCTAGAGAGGCACGGGGACCTCACTTTAAACCAACACCCCAAGAGTGAGAGGCACGGGGACCTCACTTAAAACCAACAGCCTAGGAGTGCAGAACGAATGATTCAATTTAGATGATGACAGCCAGAGTTCCCACCCACCTGATCAAAACAAAGTGAGGATAGCAATATCCAAGCTAAAGTCCAACAGGGCTGCTGGACCTGACGGTCTACCTGCAAAGCTATTTAACGCAGCTGGAGATGATTTGGTAGTGAGCATACACCAACTCATCTCTAAGATTTGGTCAGATGAAAGTACCTATGCCAGATGAATGGAATCTCAGCATCGAATGTAGTATTTCAATATTTTATTATAATTTTCACTCAAATAATGGGTAGAGCAACTATTTCACTAAAGTTAAGAGATCTAATCAAAAGATTGATTGGAGAGTGAAAAGCCTACAAAATTGTGAAAAATATTTTACGATGTTCAGCTAAAATGATATTTACTGCATTAAAATATGCAGACAAACTGAAACCCAGGGCCAAAAACTAATACAACCCCAGGGGATGACCAATATATTGCAAGAATGGTTTGAGGTTAGTATTTCAGCTATTAAAAGAAGATTAATAGAAATAAAGTTGGTCGGAAAAATACCAACAAAACTGACATATCTCAGCAAAAACTACATTGCAAAGATAATAAAATTCGCATCAGGACACGCTGCGCTGTTTGGCCAGCTTCTAAATGGCGGAGCATATTGTGGAGCGACGAAACAAAACCGTTCTATTCGGCTCTATTGGACGTTGTTAGTATGTACATTTGATTCATATTAACCCTTAGGTATTCCCTTAGCTTTTCCATTCGGTAATCAAAATATAGCATATTTAGCGCAAAATAAAATAATAGATTCAAACTTGCACAAAAAACAATAATATTGAGTAAATTATAAATTTTTGTAAGGCACTGCTATTATATTGCACACCACTGTTGTGGCTGTAGCTTCAAATGAATTCGGACTTCACCTAAAACCAATATCCCAAGAAATAAAATCTTAATATTAATTGATTCTTTTTCAAGATTTACTTTCCTGCGTTAATCCTTTCTCACTTATCTTGAAAAAATTAAAATAACCTTGACCAAGAAATTCCTTGCATTGAAATAAATACAATAAAATAAAACGATGGAAAGGAAAACCAAAAATAAAAATATGAGGACAAATAAGCAAAAACAACATGCAACTTATTGAACCAACAACATTTGAACGAACATCATGTCTTTTGTATGATTCGAATGAATTCGTTCCAACTGGGACGTAGTAGTAAATCCCAATTGACTGAAAATGTGTCTTTTTTTTCCTATGGCGTGCGACATCTATGTAAACTATATTATCTGTGATAGTACTATTAGTTTCATATACAATGCTACGAGTTGACATTCCTGTAGTGGTTATCCGTGTGTTTGTGAATTTTTATTAATAAAGGGGTTCATGTTCAAAGTGGAAAAAAATTGTTGTGAAGGTTTTTTTCTAGAAACACAAACAGAAAAAAAATGTTTGGACAATTGTAAGTGCAATGTTTATTTTAAATTAATAACATGCAATTATAAAGAAAAATATATTATTTACAGGAGTACTTCCTGAGAAAAAGAAGTAACCTGGGGAGCAAATCGGTCCAGAAGGAATTGAAGTTGATGGACCTGTATTTATTTATCAAATTGTGTATTTTAATTTTAATTTCTTTGGGGGAAAAATAAATATGTTTTTGTGCAAAATATGATGCCATTTCTTTGTGGTTGTTTTTTCTAGAACCACGGAGATTATCATATGTTTCCTCCCACAATACAATGCTAAATTCTTCATCCTCTAGAGGCCAGACTCTTCTTGTTTTATTTTTTTCCATTGTCTCCATTTTAATTTGTTCTCTGAAAATTAAATTCATTTATTTAACTGTACCTACTCAGCAAAGCGATTCAAATCAAACTTTTCATAGCTATTTTTGTTTTTCACCATTACAAAATGATGTGGTGAATTATTAAAAACGTGTGTTCGGTTTGACGACCTGCCAACTGCATTGAGATTTCGCCAGGATTTCACGAAATCTTGATGAAATCCAAGACTTCGGTGACAGAAAAATGTATGGCAAAATCGCCTCGAAATCGCAGGATTTCGTGAAAAATCTAGTACGTCGCTGAAATCTCGAATTTCGGCTCGGTGAAAACGTAGTATTACAGTACTTTTTAAGTACTTTTTAGTACCCTTTCGTACTTTTTTAGTACTCAGTACCAAATTAATTAAAATCAATCCAAAAGAATCGAAAAGAATGCAAACGACTTCAAATGAATGCAAATGAATGCAAAGAGTGCAAAAGAATGCAAAAGACTTCAACTGAGTACAAATGAATGCAAAGAGTGCAAATGAATGCAAATGAATACAATGAGTGCAAATTAATGCAAAAGAATGCAAGCATTCAATTGAAGTCACAAGTGATTGCATTCATGGATTGTATTCATTTTGTTGAATTCTCAAATTGAAGTCAATGAATGCAATCAAAAAATTGAATTCATTAAAGAATGCATTTCAAAATGATTGCATTATCTGCTATCCACTTTATATTCACACCATATGTTCGTGTGGTGCTCCGGATAGTTTTTTTTATGTTAGCCAGACATACAGACAGATAGACAGACAGATAGACAGATAGACAGATAGATAGACAGACAAATGGATATACAGATAGACAGACAGATAGACAGACAGATAGACAGACAGATAGACAGACAGATAGACAGACAGATAGACAGACAGACAGGTAGACAGACAGATAGACAGACAGATAGACAGACAGATAGACAGACAGACAGATAGGCAGATAGATAGATAGATATACAGACAGACAGACAGACAGACAGACAGACAGACAGACAGAAAGACAGACAGATAGACAGAACAGACAGATAGATAGATAGATAGACAGACAGACAGATAGATAGATATATAGACGGACAGATAGATAGATACATAGATAGATAGATAAATAGACAGTAAGACAGATAGACAGACAGACAAGAAAGACAGATAGATAGACAGAACATACAGATAGATATACAGACAGATAGATAGACAGACAGACAAACATAGACAGACAGATAGACATTTCATTTTGATTTTTGTACGTTAATGAAATTAATTCATTTTGAGTATTTATTTCACCTTAATAAAAAAGTTGACACAACATTAATTTATTAATTTTGAGGTGGTACGAAGTTCGCCGGGTCAGCTATAATACTATAAATTTACACCTATTTTTCTGTCCACCATGTATTTATTAAAACATTATTTTTTTAACATTACTTTCCTAATTTTGTTTTTCATATTACATACTTTATTCTATTAAAAAGAAATACTTATTAAGAAAAGAAAACCTATGATTGAAAAACCGATTGATTGCTGTTTTAACAATCTTTTTAATATATAAAAATCTCATGTCACTGTGTTTGTAATCGAAGTCCTCCGAAACGGCTCGACCGATTTTTATGAAATTCTTTGTGTGTATTTGGTAAGCACGAGTATTCTTTGTTAAGTATATTTCATCCCGCTAGGTGGCGCTGGAGTCAAGTTATCAACAACTTCTTTATTTATGGACCAAAAATGCTCATATTCAAAAGATATGTTGGTTCAGTGCCAAAAGAGGAAATAATATAATAAAATCTGGACCTCATAGGTGGCGATGTGGTAGAGTAAAGTAAGTAAGTATAGGTGGCGCTGGAGTTAAGTTATTAGATCTATATATATAAAAATGAATGTATGTACAATGTACGTATATGTGTATGTTTGTGTTTTATAGACTTGAAAACTACCCGACCGATTTTGGTAAAATTTTCAGTGTACGTTTTTCGTAATATAAAATACGACATAGCATCAGTGCGGTTACTCAACATCCAGTGGTTTTGGTACTTGTCATACAAAATTTCGTAATTTCAGGTGAAATCTGACTATGAAACATTTTGGTCAATTAATATAGACAGACAGACAGACAGAGAGACAGACAGTCAGACAGATAGATAGATAGATTGACAGGCAAACAGATAGATAGACAGACAGAGCGTCCGATTCTTCGAACTAAATAACAATGTACATATGTATTATAAGTAACACTATATTTTTTCGACACGGGCAAAGCCGGGCGGGACAGCTAGTATATATATATTTTTTTTTTATCCCCCGCGCAGGCACAACATTGTGGGGAAGAACCCACGTCCTTGAAATGGTTACAAGCTACACCGACTGAGTACGCCGGGCAAAAAATTGTTCTGGTAGCTGAACGGTAAGTGAAATATTTACATAATAACTATCAAAACTGAATCTTCAGTTGCAAAATAATATGATATAATAAATATAATATATATGATATGAATAAAGTAACACATAATTATTACTTCAATACATAACTACTTTAATAAGCAATAAATGGCAGACATAAAGAATAAATAAATAAATAAAGTGAATCAACATATATATATATTCTTAATATGTATATAAAAACATTTGTGCGTATGTACGTCCGACTTTCACGGCTGAACCACTGAAGCTATCCACCTTATATTCACACCATATGTTCGAGTGGTGCTCCGGATGGTTTTTTTTATGTTAGAGCCCCCTAGGTGGCGTTGAGGTCGCTTTTTCAAAATTCTTATTTATGGACCGATTTGGCTCAAATCCACACCATATAATATCTAAATAAAAAAAGTCGTTGGTAAAATTTCGACCCGATAGGTGGCGCTGGGGTGCAGATATTTACGAAAATGTAGTTTTCCCCGTATAGAATTTTCATATCAACAATATTAAATTTAAATGGAATAATATAGTTTGGTGTAGTCACAAAAACTTTCCACAGGTGGCGTCGGCAATTACCTGTCATGTGAGTTAAGTGACTGCGTACACTTAAAACTTGAAAAGTACTGGACCAAATTGGATTCTTCCTTCTGCGGTTTGTTCGGTATTTCTACGCGAAGATTTAGAAAAAAAGAAAATTTAGGAAAACCAAATGGAAAAGCGGGAAAAAATCGTAATTTGGGATTTCTTTGGGAATTTATTTTTTATGTATTGAAATAAAAGTAAAACAACAACCGCAGAAAGACAGACAAAAAGACAGACAGATAGGTAGATAGATAGACAGATAGACAGACAGATGGCCAGACAAACAGACAGATAGACAGACAGACAGACAGACAGACAGATAGACAGACAGATGGCCAGACAGACAGATAGGTAGATAGATAGGCAGACAGATGGCCAGACAGACAGACAGATAGATAGATAGATAGACGGACAGATGGATAGATAGATAGATAAATAGACAGACAGACAGACAGACTGATAGACAGACAGACAGGCAGACAAGAAAGACAGGTAGATAGACAGAACATACAGATAGATATACAGACATGTATACAGACAGATATACAGACAGATAGACAGACAGACAGACAGACAGACAGACAGACATAGACAGACAGGCAGATAGACTTTACAGGAAGCCATGGATGTCCATCGTACCAACGACCATGGAGGGAGCTGCTGCCGAAACAATGAAATTACTGCAGCTAAATCTAAACCACTGTGAGGCGGCCCAAGCCCTTTTAACACAAACAGTTCGTGAACTAGATATTGATATTGCAATCTTAAGCGAACCGTACCGGCAATATGATAACACTATATGGATAGCGGACACAACAGACAAAGCCGCAATATGGACTTGCGGTAAACGACCCTTCCAAGAAACAGATGTGAACCCTGGTACATTCTTCGTGCGTGCCAAAACTGATGGCTGCTACATCTACAGCTGTTACGCTCCACCGAGTCTTACCATCGAGGAATTCGATAGTTTTCTCAATAGATTGATAATAGAAGCTAGAGATCGAAGCCCGACTATCATAGCCGGAGATTTTAACGCATGGGCTACAGAATGGGGCTGCCCAAGGACGAACACGAGATGATGCAAACTACTAGAGGCTTTAATGGTCCTTGACGTAGTGCTCCTAAACACTGGTAATAAACACACATTTAGTAGGAATGGGGCGGGTTCGATAATCGACCTAACCTTTGTAAGCAACTGCCTTGCTCGGAGAGCAACATGGAAGGTCAGCTCACACTATACTCACAGTGATCACCAAGCTATATTATATGAAACAAGGAATGAAGAAAGGCGACGTCAAAATACATCAGCGAGAATAACCAAAAGATTAGGGTGGAAGACAAATACATTCGATGAAGAAGCTTTCGCTCTTATGATCGCGGATGTTACGTTGACGGGTTCGGCTAATGAGAAGTCTCTGAAACTAATTATGAATATTACAACGGCGTGCCATGCATATATGGTAAGAAGAACGACGAATACACGCTACCCATTAGTCTATTGTTGGAATGACGACATTGCATTACTGCGCGGAAGATGTCACCGCGCAAGGAGACAGTGCCAGCGCAGTAGAGGAAGAGATGATTTCACCGAACTCCACCATCGGTATAAAGTAGCGCGAAAAGACCTAAAAACGGCAATAAATACCAGCAAACGTCGGAGCTTCGCCTAGCTATACAATGGAGCAGATGAAAACCTCTGGCGAAGAGCGTACCAAGTGGTGATGAAAAAACTGAAAGTTTTTCGAGCCCCATCCCCCACATGCATAGATGTTTTGGAGCAAATAGTCGAAGGCCTATTTCCAAGGCAACCGGACATTTTACTGGAGAACGAGTTATCTTTAGCAGCTTAACAAATTCCTAGGATAACTCCAGACGAGATCCTTTTAGCAAGCAACAGGTTTGGAAATAAAAAAGCCTCTGGACCGGGTGGGATCCCAAATATAGCCCTGAAAGCTGCGATTAGAACCAGAATGGACCTGTTTGTGGATATTTATAATGCCTGCTTGAGTGAATGAGTTTTTCCCGATCAATGGAAGAAACAGAGACTCGTACTACTACCGAAGGGAGGTAAACCTGCACGAGATCCATCAGCCTACCGCCCGCTCTGTATGTTGGACACCTCGGGAAAAGTTTTGGAGTGCATCATCGGTAACAGGTTGGAAGCGGCGATTGAAGAAGCCGGTGGACTATCAACACATCAGTATGGATTTCGAAAAGCACGCTCGACATTCATGCCATTAAGGAAGTATTTGACACGGCAAAAAGAGCCATAGAAGGAAGACGATGGAGAAGAGGCGCAAAGCAGTACTGCTGCGTCATAACACTAGACGTTAAGAATGCATTCAACACCGCGAGCTGGAAACATATTCTTGAGGCGCTTCGAAATATGAGAGTACCAACCTGCATCAGGGAAATTATGAAAAACTATTTCCGACAAAGACTGTTGCTCTATGAAACAGATGACGGTGTAAAGCAATACACCGTCACTGGAGGAGTCCCCCAGGGCTCAGCATGTAGATCCTGAGAAAGTAGATAGCATGATTAGGATACCTGCACCAAAGAACGTCAAAGAGGTTAGGAGCTTCGTCGGAACGGTTTCCTGGTATAGGAGATTTGTATCAAACTTCGACGTTTTGGTAAGACCATTAACCGACCTCTTGAAAAAGAGTAGCAAGTTCGTTTGGTCTGATGAGTGCGAGGGGAGTTTTTGAAAAGCAAAGAAGTGCTTAGTAACTGCCCCGATTTCGACTTGCCCGGATTTTGAGCGGCCGTTTGTCGTGCAAACAGACGCTTCAGACTATGGAGTCGGAGCAGTACTCAGTCAGACATATGACGATGGTGAGAAGGTAATTTGTTATTTGAGTAGGTCGTTGAATAGGAGCGAGAGGAACTATTCAATCACGGAGAAGGAGTGCTTGGCTGTACTTTGGGCTATCGAGAAGTGGCGACCATACATCGAAGGTGTTCGGTTCACGGTGGTAACGGATCATTACTCGCTGGTATGGTTGAGCAATCTCAAGGATCCGTGTGGTAGGTTAGCGCGTTGGGCAGTTAGGCTTAAGCAATTCGACTTCGAAATCGTGCATCGGAAGGGAAAAGACCACGTAGTTCCCGACATGCTCTCTAGGAACGTTGAGGTCGTAGCGGAGATAGATGAGCAAAGCTCTGATCCTTTAATCGTAAAAATGATCGCGAAAGTAGAGTTGAATGCTTTAGCTTATCCTGCCTGGAGGTTCGAAAATGGAGTTTTGTTTAAATTTGTTAGGACCAGCCATGTGATTGTTCATTACAATAGATTAGAATGGAAACAGGTTATTGCGAAAGGAGATAGAATTAGGATTTTGAAAGAGTGTCATGACAATGCATTAGCAGGACATATGGGGGTTAGAAAAACGTTTGCGAGAGTAGGTAGTAAATATTACTGGCCTAAGATGAGGTTAGATATTACCAAATATGTTAGGAATTGTAGGGTTTGTCAAAGTGTGAAGCCTGTGAAAGAAAAGCCAGCTGGTTTGATGGTTGAGAGACGAGGGATTTCAAATCCCTGGGAGATGGTTTGTGTGGATTTGGTGGGCCCTCTTCCAGTAGGGGTTTCGTGTATATTTTAACTGTGGTCGACTACTTCACAAAATTCCCCTTATTGTTCCTCCTTAGGTCTGCGACAGCGAAAGCGGTATGCAGAGAGATAGAAGACAATGTATTCTTACTCTTTGGAGTACCGAAGTGGATCGTCTGTGACAACGGTCCCCAGTTCAAAACCAGGTTTACGGCACATTACCAGCCTCAGACTAATCCTGCGGAAAGTATTAATCAAATAATTAAATCTACCCTTCGCGCTTACGTATCCGAAAACCATAGGACCTGGGACTCCCATTTAGCGAAAGTAGCGTGTTGCATACGGACATTGCAACATGAGGTTTTAAAAGTTTCTCCTTGTTACGCGAACTTCGGGAGCGAGATGGTCACCAACGGTGGTGATCACGCGTCCGCGTCCACTAGGTCCACCCGAGACAATAGAACTGTTAGGATAGATAGGGACATAGACTCAGAAGATAGTACTATAGGCGAACAAGATAGGGACATAGATTCAGGAGATAGGGAACTAGACCGATTAGATAGGCAGATAGATTCAAGAGATATGGATATAGATTTAGGAGATAGGGAAGTAGACATGTCTGAGCTAGGGAAACGTTTTAAGGAGCTGAGAGAACATATCGGTAGAAAGTTAGCCATGGCAACCAAGAAGGCATCAAGGACATATAATTTCAGCAGGCGAGATGTTCAATATCTCCCATATTAGCCGATGATACCAGCAAGGAGAGAGGAACGTGGCATGTCAAGGACCTTAAGACACATCATGATGATGGGGAATAGGTAGCGTAGGTCTATAACGTAGGAGTAGGGCTTCAGTCTGTGTTTGTTTGTTTCGTCTTACCCTTCTTGTAGTTTCCTGGACCTGCCTTAAAAAATGTGTAGGCACATTTCTATGGAGGTAAGGGTGGGGTTTATTGCGTTCAGAAATCGCACAAAAAGCTCCGGTCCTTGCCCTTCCTCCGCTTCCTTTTTTCTCTCTTTTTCTCCCCTCCGCTTTCTTCTTAGAGCAGTGTGTTTGTGGAAAGTCACTATCTTCACGCCTGTGCTTTCGCTCTCACATGGTCTTCGAAGGTAGCAACGCAGGTACCCTGGATTAGAGCCCGAAGGAACTCGGGAGACTCTAACTAGGACGGACGGTCCTCACATCTCCAGAGCCCTTAATCTCGGGACAGGTGGTCCCCAACCCCAATGACCCATCCTCGAAAGGCCTGCTTGAGTTAAAAAGCCAACACTAAATAACCATTGTTTGTTCGAAGCGAAAAATATATCTATGTTGTTAAATCTCAAATATTAACCAATTGTTAAGGATAGCTCCCGATTCTCTGGGTTGTTACTAAGTGCTTAACTTTCTAGCGGAAAATTCACTCGACAGGTAGGGTTCGCGTAAGGGTTTATCTTTCCAACGGTGGAATAATGAATTAATTATATTTTGGTTTGGTTATCGAGGGTTGGAGCTATGTGTGAACTAATGCTGGGAACTATCGAATAAAAACAATCGACTTATTCGATAGTTGCAAAATATTCATTTATTCGATAGCTATCGAAAAATCGTTCATTACTATTTTTCAGAAATCATTCTTTCAAAACAAAACAATCGACTAAAAAAATTATTCGAATAAAAAAAACGTTCAAATGAAAAAATAAGTCGAATGTTTCTCTTTGGATACAAGTAGTCCGATAGTTTGAACGAAAAAAAAGTCGACTTATTTTTCATTTGAATAAAAAAAAAGTCGAATGTTTCTCTTTGGATACAAGTAGTCCGATAGTTTGAATGAATGATTTTTTCACTCGTTTGGACTTTGGACTATCGGTTGACTTGTGTGCATGCCTTCTTTTCATACCTGACTCCGGCGATGGGGGGCAAGAAAAAAGTATTCGATTGTTTTTGTTTTTGTTTGAATGAATGATTTTTTTCACTCGTTTGGACTTTGCACTATCGGGGCCCGGATTAGTATTCGATTGTTTTTGTTTTTGTTTGAATGAATGATTTTTTCACTCGTTTGGACTTTGGACTATCGGTTGACTTGAGTGCATGCATTCTTTTCATACCTGACTCCGGCGATGGGGGACAAGAAAAAAGTATTCGATTGATTTTGTTTTTGTTTGAATGAATGATTTTTTCACTCGTTTGGACTTTGGGCTATCGGTTGACTTTTGATTGTTCAGTATCATTGAACGGGTTGTTGTTTACCGTTCAAAAGAATTTGCATTTGGTTTTTTTACTTTTAGGTAACTAAGAAGTCGTTGCATTTATGAATTTTTGTATTGAATTTATGTTTTACTTCATGAATAGACATATGTATATAGAAGACAGAGTTGTAAAGGAATTAAATCATTTTGGAAGATCATTCATATGATTTATCTCCAAAAAATTTTAACTCATGAATTCACTTAGAGACTTCAACTTCAAAAATATAAAATCACAATTCATTTTGTCATTGATTGGGATATCATTTAAGTGAAGTCAAAGATTGCATTCAGTTGAATGCAATCCTCTATGATTTCAGTTAAGTCATTGAAGTCATTTTGAAGTCACTAAATCATTGAAGTCATTTTGAAGTCATTGAAGTCATTTTGAAGTCATTGCGTTGAATAAAATAAATTCTATCTATCTATCTTCTGTATATATATATAGCTGGATGGGCGCGGTGGCAGACGTTGTTCTGCCCTTTCCGGTATGTTGCGCTATGAATTTGAGTTCTTAATTATATTTAGTGTCTTAGTTAAGATTAAGGGAATATGAATTTGATCTTACTTTGATTGATGGATTACTGAAGTAGAAGAATGTATAAGAACACGATTCTATTTTCACTATATAATTCCATGAAGAATATATTAACAATAAATACATTGTAAATAATAATGGAAACAGAAATAGTTTTTTCAATTTTGAAGTACTTTTATTTTAGCGTAAATGTAATATGTATGTATGTACATAAAAAAAAGTAATCTCTACGTCTAATAAGGTTTGGTCTATGACCGTCTACTCTACCAGAATCAGAAATGCATATGTTTGAAAAGTAATCCGGTGTGCCCATCCCTATATACATACATCAATGAATGCTCATTGTTGAAATATAATTCTCATTAGTAGTCATAAGTACATTCCCATACAAAATTCTCATACAAATCGCAAATTTAGTTTTTTTTCGATTTTCCGACTTTTCCTTTGGGTTTTCCCAAATTTTCCTTTTTCCCAAACAACTTCTGCACTAAGATGATCAAAAGAAAAAAAGAATCATCCAAATCGGTCGAGCCGTTCTCGAGCACGACAATTGATTTTTATATATACAGAAGATAGATAGATAGAATTTATTTTATTCAATGCAATGACTTCAAAATGACTTCAATGACTTCAAAATGACTTCAATGATTTAGTGACTTCAAAATGACTTCAATGACTTCAAAATGACTTCAATGACTTCACTGAAATCATAGAGGATTGCATTGAACTGAATGCAATGTTTGACTTCACTTAAATGAATTCCCAATCAATGACTTTAAAATGAATTGTGATTTCATATTTTTGAAGTTGAAGTACGATACGAATTCATATGATTGAAGTCAATACGTAGAAGTTTTTCTTGTGACTTCAATGAATGCAATCCAAAATGATTGCATTCTTTTACAACTCTGATAGAGGATTATGCCTCCTGGTGAAACCTCTTGAGGGGAAGCTGTCGGAGAACTGGATGTGATTCCCTTTGCTCTGGCAGCTGAATCGACGACAGAGGGGATGGGCGAAGTCAGCCACCAATACTATCAAATCTTTTCCCGCCAAAAAGACGGTGCGGCGATATCGAAAATGCAAAAAATTTAATTACAAATAAGTGTGTAATCGAAACTGCAACTTTTATTAAAACTTGAAAGTTATCAAACACTGTTCAAAAAAAAGATGGCTGAATTCGCCGAACCATATAGTGAAAAAGTGACCCCAGTGACTGTGGCGGAGAACCACGGCCACTCGAACCCTACAACCCATTTGCCTTGTGAGCCCCTGGAAGGATAAATCAGTTCAAACAATGATAAGTAGAGTGCATTTATTTTAATAAAGCATTAGTTAGCGTTTTTGTGTGTACACATATTAAAAAGTCGAGTTAGTTTTCTGTGTCCCATTCCATTTTTTTGTACCGTAGTCGTTCCGGTACACTACTTTCTCTCGCGACTCGTTGTCCGTTGGGACAGTTTTTATTCGATTTACCGCAAGGGAATCCGGTGCCGTTCTATCGGCGATCTTTTGTTTTTAGGGTTCCGTACCCATATGGTAATACACTCTAACTTAAAAATGTCTGTTACGATAAAAACATCAAGAACCGTTCCTTCTAGAAACTTGAAATTTAGCACACTTATACATTATGATGGTCTACATACATGGACAAAATATTACTCAAAAATATAGTGAAACAACTATACAGGGTGGGTAAAATGTGAGCTCGAAAAAAAAATTTCTGAAAAATATATCATGTGGGACATCATTCGAAAGTGCCCAGTTTTTTCCGTTAGAAACTTTGGGAGTTATTGCCAAAAGTGTGAAAAATATCATACAAAAAGCACCAGAACTTTTTCTCAGAAACTACTTAAGTCAAAAATATGAAAAAATCATAGTTCGTAGGTGATTAACCATATTTTTGAAGAAAAATATAACGAGTCTCGTAAGTTCTATAGTTTTTGAGAAATTCACGTCGAAAAACTCAATTTTATGTCGAAAAATTCAATTTCTCAACCGTCATGCAGTGGTACCTCCGAAGACGTAGATCATGTATTCTTCCACTGCCCACGATTCCAGCTCCAAAGGGATGCACTTCAAACAGCACTGGGAGAAACACCAACTCCGGAGAATCTAGTACATCACATCCTAGAATCGGAAGACCGATGGAACGCAGTGAGTTTCTATGCCAAAGATGTATGACAGGAGTTGAGGAGACTAGAGCGAGAAAGAAGAGAATCTAAAGAAACTGCAAGAAGCCACAGAGTGGAAGCGAGCGGTAACGCTGCTGTGTACCAAAATGCACCTAAGGCACAGACAGGTGGATATACGAACATACATGCGCTCCTAGAGGGACGCAAACGTGTAACAAATTAACTGCGGCTACAGCGTGGAAATGCCGTTCAGGCAATAGCTCATGCAACAGGACCTTCAAACCGAACTTCAGAGACATGAACGTATACGGAATGACACACACACGAACTTACGCACACACCATACGAAACTAACGAACTAGACTGGACCCATACGTACTGACATATACATAAACGAACAATACCCTTCAGGACAGTTTCAGACACATTGACAAAGACATGTGAAGATGAGGAGAAGCTAAGGCTGAAGTCCCCCCCATGACGAAATACTTACAGTGGTACCGTGGGGACCAGGGATCCGAGGCAGGAGGTGGTTTTAGTGGATTAAAGTCCCACACACAGGCTTTTGATGCTTTCCACCTTGCTTACAAAAAAAAAAAAAAAAAGACAGGCAGATCGACAGACAGATAGGTAAATCGATAGATAGGTAGATAGACAGACAGACAGACAGATAGTTTAAGCCAACAGTGGCAACACTTATAACATTACCTTTCCATTATTCGCACTATACATACTTCTTATGTAAAAACTGCAAGCATATAAAAACGAAGAACCAAATGTACGCTAGCCAGTTCGTATTATATTGTACACACGTTGTTTTCTTTTATTTGAAAAATAAATTGTATAAAGTTTAAGTTGCGTTTCATTGTTTTACTTCGTGGTTGTCCTTACAATAGACAGACAGACAGACAGGCAAACAGAAAGACAGACAGATAGACAGATAGACAGACAGGCAGATAGATAGGTAGATAGATAGACAGACAGACAGATACACATTTCATTTTGATTTTTGTACATTAATGAAATTAATTCATTTTGAGTATTTATTTCACCTTAATAAAAAAGTGAATTTAATTTAGCTTATAAGTTGACACAACTTAATTTAATTTTGAGGCGGTACGAAGTTCGCCTATATGCATGTATACATACTTCTTATGTAAAAACTGCAAGCATATAAAAACGAAGAACCAAATGTACGCTAGCCAGTTCGTATTATATTGTACACACGTTGTTTTCTTTTATTTGAAAAATAAATTGTATAAAGTTTAAGTTGCGTTTCATTGTTTTACTTCGTGGTTGTCCTTACAATAGACAGACAGACAGACAGGCAAACAGAAAGACAGACAGATAGACAGATAGACAGACAGGCAGATAGATAGGTAGATAGATAGACAGACAGACAGATACACATTTCATTTTGATTTTTGTACATTAATGAAATTAATTCATTTTGAGTATTTATTTCACCTTAATAAAAAAGTGAATTTAATTTAGCTTATAAGTTGACACAACTTAATTTAATTTTGAGGCGGTACGAAGTTCGCCGGGTCAGCTAGTATATATATATATTTATGCATTTATATTATCAGCGCTCTTTGAAATCTCTATCATACTTCATACCTAATTTTCATAACTAAATTAAATTAATACACTAATAGAAACTAGAACTAATTCTTAATATTTATTTTCTTGTAGTCATAATGCGGGCATACAAACGTGGGGTAGAACCCACTTCCTTGAGGGAGTCTCATGATGTAGACTGAGCTAGACGGGCAACAATATTACACCACCCCTGAACGGTATGTAATGTGATTATTTGATGGTCTAGTGTTTTATCTATTCTTCTTTCCTCAGGTGGGGATTGATCTCAGCTGTCGATAACATATGCAGGCGCACCTGCAGTCATTATGATACGTGTAAGTTTAAGCTTTATACTTAACGTAATGTATTACTACTACTAATATATACTATGAATGCATGAAACAATGCGTGATCATACTTACTGATATAATGAATTTATGAGAAGAAGTTAATACTTAATTATCATATCAATATACAATTACTCTATACTCTAATAAATAATAAATAACATAAAAATAACAGATATAATAATTTAATAACCCGTATATTTAGGTACGTCACTGAATATACACACATACATGTATATCACAGATGAAATTCTTCTTAACTAAAATAAATGAATAAATAACAGCAAATACAATAAATAAATAAATAAATAACTATGTAATAAATAAGTGGCTATATAATAAATAAATATATACCTTATAACTAAATACCTAAAACTAAATGCTTAAATTGATGAATTGATATAGTAAATAACATAAATAATAGATTAACATATAAATAATACATCAATATACTAATAAATAGCTACTTAATACCTTGATACATAATAAATAACAGACATAGCGAATATAATAGTAAATTAATAAATACACATCACTGAGATACACACACAAATACATGCATATTCCAGCTGACTATGTATAAACCTAGAATACCTAAATTACTAAAGCTAAACGAATCCATAGTAATAAATAGATAAATAACGCATGCAAATAAATAAATAAATACATAACTATGTAATCGTAAATAAATAAACATTTAATAACTAAATAATCATCTATTGACTAAATATGCATGTAGACTTATATTAATAATCTATCACATAATCTGAGATACTAATCTATTAATATACCTATGCTGTATGCATGTGTTTAACTACATATATGTACATAATGTGCATACAAAAGAGACATATATATATATTTTTTTTCGTTTTGTTCCCGCTATAGCTAATTCCCCATTTAAATTTTTTCCGCCCGCAGATGCCAGGATAAGAATTTGCTGTGCGAGCGCTATATGGACCAGGAGACCTTGAATGGGATGCTTTAGGAGTATTTCTCACCCGGTGGTGAGGTACCCAATCATTTTGGTAAGCATTTACCTTTGTTGAATTAATGTTTTCTTTCACACTGAAATAATTTGCTTTCTCCGCAGAAACAAGCCCCTTTAATACTCCATCCGACTTGGATTGTGGGTTATTGTTTGATGTTTGCTGCTGAGTTGGCTTTGGCTTTACCTCATCTGTCCTAAGAGTTTGGTGAACAACTATATTAATCTCTCTCATGAAATCTAATAAACTATTTTATATTATTTCCTTTTTCAGATTTTCAGAAATGTTTTCCCTGAGAGACTCCGTGTAGGATGAAAAAGCATTAACCACGGCCTGGTTGATGTATGCCTTGAGGTCGATTGGTGAGTTTTTGTTACCTGGTTTACCCATGACCTTGGTATGTTGTTCTTTTTCCAGTGGAATAAGGGCAGCTGTATTTTGAGCGGAGCTACTTGCATGACTTCCAGGTAAAAGATTTACTGGATAAAGAGAACATTCGTAGGTGGTGTATGGTTCCGGTTGGGTCTTTTTGCAATGAGTGGGTGGTGAACTATGTCTGACAGAGGGCATTGTAGTGGTATTTCCTACGCTATCTACGGGGTGAGTGAAATTCCTATTACTAACAAATCGTGTTTCCCTTTTAATATTTTGATTTCTCCTCTCTTTTTCAGCAGAATTTATCATATTCTCAAAAAGGAAGAAAAAGCTGAAAGCGAAACTATAAATGGTAATATTACGTATTATAAGTAAACTAAATTAAACTAAGATTAATTAAGATTATAAAACGAAATATTGATTCGTATATAATAGGTATTATACTAACAAAAAATAAATAATTGTAATAAATTAAATAAATATGAATACGAACTAAAACTAAGTAAATAAATTAACGCAAAAAAATACAATTGAAATGAAATGTGAAACAAAAAAAAACTATCCACTAACAAAAAACCCAAAGTGTAAATAAAGAACTATATATACACTGTCGGACAAAATAAAGTGCAAAACTAAACTGAAAAGCATTTATTACTTTTTAAAGCGTCATAACGCAAATTTTTTACTAAATATCGTTTTCAAAATTTCAATATTTATATTTTTTGGGTTATTGTTTAGATAAATGCAGCAATTGTTTGAGGCTTTTTATAAAATTCAAAAGAAAAACAGAAACATATTTCAATACTTAAAGAAAAAAAAAATTCATACAAGAAGACAAAATAAAGTGCAAATTCAAAAAAAAGTAAAAAAAAAACAAATCAAATCATTAAAATTCAGCTTAAAAATGATAAAAAGTTAATAATTAGTGACTCCTCCTTTATTATTTATTACTGCTGCAAGACGCTTGGGCATGCTGGAGACCAGATTTTTCAGCATGTCACCTGGAATTTTCTCCCATTCATTTTTGAGGCTTTCCCAAAAAGATCGAAGGTTGCCACGCTTATCCAATGGAATCCTCTCATCCAAAATGGACCAAGGTGCTCAATTGGGTTAAGGTCTGGGGACTGGGGTGGCCATTCCAATACATCAACATTATTTTGGGTAAAAAACTCTTTAGCTACTTTGCTCGTATGCTTTGGGTCATTATCTTGTTGAAATACATTACTTCCCAAGGAAATTTTTGCAGCAGAAGGAGCTAAATTTTCCCTAATAATGTTGATGTAGGTTGGACCCGTCATTTTGGTGTCGATTTTGATAAGGTTTCCAACGCCGCTAAAGGAGAAACATCCCCAGATCATAACTGACCCTCCTCCGTGTTTTTGTACACACCTTTGGCTGAGTCTTTCAGATGGTCTGCACCAAACTCGCCTTCTAGTTTTGGGGTTTTTTTAGTTCAAATTTGGACTCATCGGACCAAATTACATTTTCCCAGAATGTTTGCGGCTTTAATAAAAACTTCTTTGCGAAGGCTTTCGGATATTTATTGGACGAAGCATAGGCTTTTTCTTCGCAAAAAAGTTCTTTAAGCCGCTTTCTTGGAGTCGCCTCTGCACTGTCCTTGGTGTTATATTTAATCCTAGATCTTCTTTAATACTTCTGGCCGAAGATAAAGGGTTTTTCCTGGCCTTAATTTTAATTTTACGGTCATAAGTTGCTGTGGTCTTTCGCTTTCTTCCGCAAGAACTTTTGAAGCTAGCAACTGTTCCTCGATTTTCGAAATTTAGGTAGATCTTTCGTGCCCCAGAAATTGATATTTCATATTTCTTTGCTAGTTTATGGAATGTCATCCCACTTTGACGGTCCAAAACAAGCAGTTCCTTTACTTCAGGTGTTAGCGGTTTCATACCAAAGCCCTAACCGAATAAAAAATAAATTACCTTTTAAAATTAGATTCCAAGTTGTGACAATGATATACCTTTTAATTTTTTATCAATTGCAAAAAAAATTTGTAAAAAAAATCCGACAATATTCCAGCGCGTCACACACCAGTTGCAATATGCACTTTATTTTGTCGCATATAAAGTTCAACTGATGAGGATTTGGCATGGGTGATAGCAAATCGACAAAAGGTATTAACGGTAAATTTTTGGAAAACTGTGCACACACATGTAGATGACATCATCACAAAGCAATGGAGCCATAAATGCTCGTTGGATTTAGCTTACAGGATTTTGAAAATGAATCAACTCCATTTGCACTTTATTTTGTCCGACAGTGTATATGTAAACAACAATTAAATAAACCTATAAATGTAAAACGAAAAGTGATCAGAACAACAAACGAAATTGTAGATAAATAAATAAATATGTAAAGACGATGAAAAGAGAGCAGAATTTAATCAAAACAAAAAAATGTAACTAAATATGTGCGTGTGTACACGGAAGAAAACGTGTAACATATGGACCACCAAATAAAATGTGACTAGAAAAATTGTAAATAAATAGGTATATCACTGAACTACTAACGAAGGTGCAGGAACAATGTAATAATAATAAATGGTAATAAATAATAAACAAAAGGAAATAGAAAAGAAAAGCGAAATAAAGAAATAAATATGTAACCAAAAGGACAAAAAGCAAAAAGAATGTAACAAAAGCTATGACCAATGAAGTGCAAAAAAAAAAACAATAATGTAAATAAATAATTAACTATACGCGAATAAAGGAAACGAAAGTTATGTGCAGAACAGTGTTTTTTATTTGTATAATATATAAAGATGTATATATATTTGTGTTTTTGTTCGTTGCGATGATGTGTGTGGACGTCTTTTAGGTGGTTTCTTCGGCTATTTGTTGGCGATGTTGATAGGCTTGAGCTGCTTTTGGCATCCAAATTTGTGATGTGGACTGCGGACAGACTTAATTGTTTTTAATCCCTTAATATGGTAGGTGGTGGACTATACTATACATAAACTAAAATTCAACAAGGACACACCGTTGTATTTGTCTCCTGCCCGCAATACCAGACTGTTCCTTATTGAACTTTGCTGGCAGACTTGGCTCGGAGACGGTTACAACACAGAAAACAAACCCCAGAAGTAACTAAACTAAACTTACTAACTAAGAACCCCACAGAACCCATACTACAACTAATACACAAGACGATGGAAATATGAAATTTGAAGAAAGATTAAAGCACAGATAAAAGAAAAGAAGAGTAGAGAAAACGAAGACAAAACAGGTTCCAATTATTGTCGCTGTCAACATCATAATCACCCATCGCAATTGACACTGAGACTTTGTAATGTCTCTAGCGAAGACTTATGGGTTTTTTGATGTTGACAGCAAGAACAATTGTGGACATATGACTACATAAAGAACAGGAAACCGACACTGAACGTTGGGCGCCATTTGTTGTGTAGGAGTGGAAGTGGGAGGAGTTAGGAGTTGACAGTGGACAGGAAAATGAGGATGTGGATGGGATCTTGGGATAGGAAATGACAGGAAAGGAAAGAGGGTTGCGTACGAGGAGCACGGCACGCTTGCGGTTGCACGGCTCAACTCGCCGAAAATGGGGAGGATCTTGCCCCCGTACACGACTTACCTACACACAAAACATAAATCGTGCCAAATATTCTACTACTTTTTATACTTACATCGGACGGACGGATATACCACACTGAGGGGCGCTTTTGGTGGTGTTAAGCGCGGCCATATTCTTCTACCCTCCCAACCTGGAAATCCGGGCGGCCATTTTGGATTTCCCCAATGCTCAGATGCCTCCGCTGCTCAAGCCATCAGCCGTATGGACAGAGTCCTTTCCGCACCCCCTGAAAATTTGAACTTAGCGACTCATCCTAACTGAATAAAACGACAACTTTCAGCCAGGGACGTGATTGCACAATTTTACTTTGCCTTTGTTATACAAATAAAATCTGAATTCAACAAATAATTATAATGAAACAACATGTATTCACTAAACAAGTGAATCATTCAACCAAAAACTACGTATAATAACCAAGAAAAAAACTCAAAAAAATGTTCCGCATCCTCTCTGTACCTTTTTTGTACACGCACTAAAGACGGGCTTCCTACCTAAATCGAGCTCGGTTAAGGAGACAAACGAAACATAAAACAAAATTTTGCTTGTCCGCGATAGACTCCACGCGATAGGGAACAAAATTTCACAAAAAAAGAAATATTCACCCCTGTAATCAATTCTGACCGGTTTAAAAACGCAAACCGATTTCGCCCAAAATGAAACAAATTCGAAATAGGGGAAACCCATGACAATATGACATTTCTATAGGTATTGTCTTCGCGTTTTCTGTCATTGAGAAATTCGAAAATACTACGTCACGCGGTGAACAAAAATTTCTTATAAATCAAATTAATTGACTCGATTGTGGATTGTGCTTTTTCAACGTATTTTGGTAGTTCTTTCTTAAAGGTTTTTGTTTCAATAAAATATTATTTCAAAATTGTGTGCTATGCAGTGTTTGGTTGTAATAAATAACCATATAGAAAAAAGTCGGTTAGCTCTGAAGAAAACTTAATTCATTGCTATAGATTTCCGACCGAAAAGCAACTGAAACAACTATGGATAAACAACTCGAAGGAATAACAATTGTGACGAACGAAACGGAACTATATAACTAAGGACCAAATCAAGTACTGTGGAAAAATTTTCTCCCAAGAAACAAATATTGCATTCTAAATTGAGCATGCTTGAAATCAGAAATCCTAAACCTGAGACAGGAGATTGCCGTGCTGAAAACTAAAAAAAATCAAACAAAGAGTGTCGTCTGGACTCTGGAAACCGAAGTCGACTTTAGAAGAAGAACAACTCAGCAAAAATTGAAGAATCAAATGGAACACATTTT